>JAIFGZ020000046.1:1200000-1922674 GCA_019925245.2 Oryza australiensis | reverse complement strand
GTGGGCTAGACTATCGAAGTCCTGCGCAGAGAATCGCTCCTCTGATCGGCGTGATCAAACCATGGAAGGCTAAATCAGCCTGCACCGGGCGCATCGATAGCACTAGGCTATAGCACGGTTTCTCATTTCTCTAAAGCATTGAATGTAGTCCTCGGACCGATTCATTGCAGTTTCGCCCTGACGTCAGTGCAGAGGTCCGACAACTTCATTTCATGGTTGCCGAATAAAATAGCCGTGAAACCCGCTCAAGATCGCCCAACTCGAATTGAGTTGTAAGGCAACGAGGAGAACCAAGTGAAGGCCGATCCCGAAAGAGAAAGGGGAAATAACCGAACTCTCAAGGGGTCAAAGAGCCGATGCTTCACCGCATTGTGCCAAAATCTACCGACATGCTCATAGGTAGACGTTGTCTTGTCCCGAGAATTTGGAGAAGTCCGGGATCTTGTATCTACGGGGGCAATGGACCCTTTCAAAATGTTCGGATAGGGTACCGATACATATTCCCCGAATATTTTGGTTTGAGGCCGAACCGATCCCGCATAACATCCGCGATTAGCTCGCCCAGCCCTATTATCTTGCTGTACGCCTCGTATGGGTCATACTAAGCATGTGTGCTTGCCGATACATCCGTGGCGGTGTCGGAGGTCGGTGAATGGTGATCCCGACGCCCCTTGGTACCGGTAGCGATGATCGCCGGCGGCAACCGAGGTTCCCGTTGTGGCGTTGGCGGTCCGGGAACAACCGCTTCGCCCCCAACATTCTCGCCGTCTACCAGATCAATTGGCTCGCCGCCGAATATTATGGAATACGTTGTTGAGTTGACCTTGAGGCAACGACTCTTGTCTGTTTAGAATAGTGACCGCCGGTCTCCATGTACCGCCTCGCTTGACTCAAGTGGCCGATTCCTCCTGTGGGTTGGGTTGCGCTATTAGTGGAAGCGGCCGATCTTGGGTGACTAGTGTCCCGTAACCGTGAAACCGGCGATCCGTGAAATATGTGGGGCCCCGTTGCTGCTCTGCCACCTTGGCATCAACCACGTGAGAAATCATATTATTGAGGGTGTTGACCAGTGATGCCTGCCTCGTTGACCGCGTGATGGACAAATGCACCGAGTCGATCCGATCTTGCAAAGAGTATACTACCGGATCATCTTGCACTGAGCTCCGCCTTCCACTTTCGTTTGCCTTTCGCATCGCTTGATGAGGGTGCCTTGGTATCGTTGAGCCTGAACTTGTACTTTTGGTGCACACGCCTGCACTGCTTGGGCGGAATGGAAGATAATTATTCTCGAGTTTCTCCACCATTTTCTTATCACTTTTAGCTTGCTGTTCACTCTTCGATACATTGATCCATCTTTACGTGTACGACATTGTCCCCGTGTGATGCCAGTGGATCTTGGAATTGACCATCTTGCCACAGAGTCTATTCGCCCGAGTCGAGCCGACAAAGATAGTCCCACCGGGCGTGCCAAGAAGCGCGTGTTGACGAGAAATCTCTCTCACGCGCCGGCCCGATCCGCTTGACTCCAAAGCAGTAGGTCCTTCTCGCCGCCACAAATAAGTAGAGCGTGCGCTGATTTGATTTGCCAATCAACAAAAACAAGGAAGTGTTCGTAAGCGTTAGGTCAAGTCCCCACGAGATCGGCCAAGGAAATCCATGGATGTATATATGTTATTCTAGACCATATTTGGGCCAAGCGACGTAACGTATCGGCCATGCCGAGACGATCATCGGGCCGTCCGGTCCAAATATAACGAAGAACAATAAATATACGGATCAACGTACTAGCCGATGCCGGGAAACTAACATCAAGGTCTGGCCGGGTATTCCGCTGAATCTCGTAGAACATAATATCCCTAGATCAAAGATGTAAGCAAGCATGATCTAGGCATAAAAGATAGCCCTAGTATAGATCTAATAACAATCACGTTAAAAGAAACACATTAGTGAATAAGGCCTGGCTGAAACCCCGACGCTATCTCGAGATAATGTAAATCCAAAAGAATAGATCAATGATGGTTCTAAAGACGACTCAACAGCTTCGTCTTGATGCAACATTAAGTATCAAAAGAAACATCCAATCTATTACTTCCGACCTATACTCCGTGGGATGGTGGATACTACATACGAACCAACCAACCCTTAGACCTAGCCTTGTTGACCATATACTCGACGAGATGAACCAACTACAAGATAGATCTAAGCATTGAATTGATTCATATGCACTATATGATATATGTCACAAAGAAAAACTATTGAATCTAATGTATCATTGCGATGGAAGCATTAGAAACAGTAATCTTACCACTAACGACAAACATGTACTGAGTTTGGGGATCGAGACGATGCATCCCAAAGCCAAACAGGTGTTCGTCCAAAAGGAAAAGGATGGCGATGCGCCAAAGATTAGATTGATAAATCGTTCGATACCGTCTCGTGTCCTATTTATACCCAAGATACAAATATCTCGAAATAACTTTGGACTCTATCTAAACTACTGTTTAAACATTGTATCATCCCTAGCTGATCCATAATGTATTACAACTAACAATTTAACAAATTTCTAGATTACGTATACAATCGTCGGGCATAGATTCCCCTATCCATAAGTGGCAATATCTTTAAACGTGCAATTAGCAACTGAATCTTCCACTTATCTTCAAGCTTCTGCGTTAAACACGGTTTCATCTCTTCTAAACTTAGAATCGGCCGTCAGCTGTTCCCATTCAACCCATCCTCAGCCGACTAACCCTGCAGCCGATCAGTCTTTTAGTCGATACGACTCCTGCCTTCGGCCGATCCGATTCCACTTTGCCTTTTAAGACTTAGGAACCCCATTACCAAATTCCAGTGTTAACAAGATTACTGACTCCTCTCCTCCTCATACCAGCAACACTGGAGCAACTATCTATTATGCTGTCAGCATTCTCCCCAATGGTTGTGGACTAGTCCCTTCAAGGATCGGCTATGGTGCCCCCAAGACGGCATCTTTAATTCATAGTCAAACCCGCCAGTCGATCCCCTCTGAATCGGGAAAAAGGAAAAGGACCAAGCCATCGGCTGCCGATCCATTGACTACAAAGAAGAAAACTTCCAAGAAACAAAAGACAAACTTCCTGGCACCGATGATCCGCCATCCTTAGACCCAGCACGTGGAGGAATTCTGAATGAATAAAGAGGAAATAGAGGAAGCCGTTGATGACACCGTGGTCGAAACAAGTGAACCAAGAAGAACCATGTCGACACCGCCACCCGATGATCCGCCCCTCGAAAACTCCAACTCCTCCAAGACGCCAACCTCGTCCCTCTCGCCGGTATGTACTTTACCGAGTTTTTCTTCCTTTTTAAATTTTCACATTTCAATTCTTGAACAAACTCCTTTTACTTTGTAGAAAAAGAAATTGGCCACTCTAAGAAGAAATTGGCTCCACCTCCATCCGTAACTTTTTAAACTCAAAACCTTTCTCAATTTTCAATTAGCCGATTCTGGAATCAAACTTGTCTCTCTTCTTTCTTTGAACAACCTCCTCGTTTCCAAAGACTCCCCACATGAATCAAGTGAACATGGCTACTGGCCATCACGTTGAAGCTGCATGGCATAGCCGCTCCCCATCCCTCGTAGTATTTCTTATACACCATATCGACTATTTTGAGTTTTTTCAATACTTAACAATTTCATCATTCCCTTTCGTGTCTTGGCCGATATGTTCTCATTTGACATAAGCTACGCTTTATGGATGAGGAGGAAGAGACCACAAGCAAAGCCGTGGAGATTATGGCACCGGGTATCCACATGGCAAGTTTATCCGACCGGAGGTAGCTGATAGATTGCGCTACCAAATATGTAAACCAACTATGACTTGGGTGTTACGTTGCCGAATAGATAAGGCAATGTCTCATAGTCACTAGCTTGGTAAGATCAAGTGAAACCAACTTAGAGTAAGATAGGGTTTCCGATCCGTAAGCCGCCCTCCCAAGACTATATAATGGTGGTAAGGGGGCTGCCCCTTGAGGGATATTCCATGTCATATGATTTCGAGCTATTAGCTTTCAGCCTTAGATCTTGAGATCAATATACACTCTGCGGATCGAATCCCCGAAACAGAGTAGGGCATTACCTCATGAGAGAGGCCCGAACCTCGTCTAAATCCTTATTTTCCACCTAACCCATAAGTGCTTGGCGATCTTGATCGCACTCCCAAAATTCTATTGCCGAAACCAAGTTTCAACAGCTGGCGCCGCTGTAGGGGGACCGCGCGTCAAGACTTTCGACCGCGCCGATAAGCGACGGGATCTTCTTCGTGATTCGGCAACTTCGTCGCCACCTTTCGACAAGTTCTCCTCCTACGACTCTGATTCGAACCGCCGGGAGGAGAAATCCCACTGGCGCCGTTCGGGCTCCCGAACAACGCCAAGACCTACGACGAAATCTTGGAGTCCAAGATGTAGCCCATCCACTCCGACGAAAGAACTCACTCGGCACCGCTCGAACTACGAACGCCGCCGAGATCCAGCGATCTTCTCACGCCCCGCCGAGCCAATCCACTCACGAAGAAGACCTCTCGACACCGTTTGGATTACCAAACACCGCTGAGATCTACCGCAGCTCCTCCACTCCGAATCAAGATTGATCGACTGAGAGATCCACGTCCTCGAGCTTCGACTGGGACTAGAACGATCTAGATCCAAACTACCCGGGCTCAAGGGAGATCGCCGCCATCCTCCAACCATTCTACATGCTCATCCTCGCAGCTCAACGAATATCTTAGCTCTTCTCAGCTTTGACGAATCTTTTATGGCATCCCCGACGAAGCCGACGACTCCGATCGCGACAAGGACTACGAGCCGAAGTGCTTTGACGTCCTCATGGCCGAGGTGGCCGAGACCGACTCACAGCCATGGCTCGGCAGCTTGCGGAAGAAGAACGAGCCGAATTGAGCAAGAGCGCAAGCCGGCCGAAGAGGAGAAGAAACGCAAAGAAAGTAGTGCCGACGTGCTGAAGGATCTAAGGGCACTCTGGACGATCCGCACAAGAGGCTATACTTCAAACGCGGTCCTCAACACCAATATCTTCCCAGACGCCACAGCGAAAAGCGCCGCCGCTGCCCTCACTCTCCTCGACACCGTTATCGAGACGGCTCCCCGACGTAACCCCAATCCTGACAAGATCAAACCACGTTATGCGCATTTTAGCGCCAACGGTCATCCCTCCACCTCGCACGAAGGCCGACTAAATCCATGGCGTAAACGCCCGACGTAAGCCGGCTCCTCGCCGCTAAGGTCAAGGGATTACAAGAGGCCGTGAGCCGACGGCCGAGAACTGTGCCAAGAGGCCCACGCCACGAGTCCACGCACAAGCATTAGGAGCAAACGGTAATCGACTCCCGCGAAAGCAACATGGACGTCCACTCCGCCCACCACCGCGTATGCCGCAAACAACATCTCCAGCTACCGGGCGAGCCTTACCGAGGACCCCACCGAGTGATTCGGGAAGTCCTCGATCGTCGCTACCAAGAACGGATCAACGCACCCGGAAGATCGAGGCATCACCCGACGCAATGATGACGGAGTACCGCCTTTCACTGGGAGCGCCGGTGCATTGGCCGAATGGGTTCAAGCCGATCGGAATCGAGAAGTACGACGGCAAGACCGACCCCGAGTCGTGGTTGACCGTGTACACTCTCGCCATCCGTGCCAGAGGCGACAACCAAGGCCGTGGCCAATTACCGCCCGTGGCCTCGCCAACTCCCGCCAAACCGGCTCACGAGCTTGCCAAGAGGCTCAATCGCCGTGAGTGAGCCGAGGGACCACTTCATCGCCAACTTCCGTGGCACCTTCGAGAGGCCTTGGAACCCACTTTGATCTCTACAACGTCATCCGTAAGCCGAACGAACCTCCAAGGATTACATCCGACGCCCGAAAAAGCGCAACAAGATCCCCAACATCACCGACGACATCATCATTGCCGCCTTCCGTAAGGGAGTCCTGTGATGAGCCGTTGATCGGGAAGTTTACGCAAGCCACCGAAGACCTGCAGTGAAGCAGATGTTTGAGATGGCAAATTCTTATGCCAAATCCAACGATGCCATCAAAGCGGCGCGCAAGACCGGCCCGACAGAGGGATGACAAGCAAGTGGGAGGAAGCCTATCCTAAGAAGGATACTTCTAACAACAACCAGGTGGCCGTAAGGACCGCAAGCGCCGATCCGAAGATCTAGTTGCTGCAACTTCCAACTCCCAATGCCGCCCCGAAGTCGCGCCTACGACGCCATCATGAACGCCGCTGCACACATCATCCCAATCACAAACATGCGGCTAAGGACTGTTTTGTTTATAAACGTTTCGCGAGCAATACGCGACACGCCCTCAACAAGAAGCCGATCGAGGAAGCCGCCCATCTAAGCGCAAGAAGAACAACACGGCCGAGACGCCGAGCCTTTTCAAGACCCCGTGGGCGAAGAATCACATCTTCTGGGACCGCAAGCCGATGAGTCCAAGAGGAAACAATCGACCACGAGGTCAACGTGGCGCGAGGTCCCACAAGCACCTACGATGGTCGCAGAGGTGGCCATCACTTTTGACCGCCGGATCATCCCGACCGAGTGGTTTACCCGGGCGCTATCCACTCGCCCCGGACCCGGCATGGTCCACAACATCAAGCTAAGTGCGTTCTCATCGATGTGGGGCAGCACCCTCAACATTTTGTTCGCCAAGACCTTGACGAGATGCGATCTCGAGGCCGAACCGAAGGCAAGTTCAGCCCTCTTCCATGGAGTTATTCCTCGGCCGCCATCCACACCACTCTGGCACATCGCCTCCTTCCCCGTCACCTTCTTCGGAGTTCGAGAGAATTTCCTGAAGGAGAACGTTACTTTCGAGGTGGCCGACTTTGAAAATCCGCCTACCACGCCATCATCGGAAGGCTCCGCACTCGCCAAGTTCATGGCGATACCCCATTACACCTACTCTCGCATGAAGATGCCGGTCCTTAACGGCGTCATCACGCAGGGACGTGAAGCAAGCCTTCACCGCGACAAGGAGAGCCGCGACATGGCCTAATCTCGCGAGAGATCACGTGGCCAGCAAGAGATTCGATTGGCCGTGTCGACTTTGGCGAGGGTGAAATCCCCGCGCGAAGAATAGCCAAATCGCAGAACCGATGACGCCAAGACCAAGATCTCCCTTGATCCATCGGATCCCTCGAAAACTGCTGTAATCGGCGCTGAACTAGATCCCAAATAGGAAAGCGCGCTCGTCACCTTCCTCCAAAATAATAAAGATGTTTTTGCTTGGAAACCATCTCGACATGCCCGGCATTCCTAGGGAGGTGATCAAGCACTTTACACGTCAAAGATGACGCAAAAACCAATAAAATGATTACGCAGAAATTCGCGTAGGATCGAAAAGACGCGCCATCAAAGAAGAGCTCACGGCTCTTACCGGCTGGTTTTATCAAAGAAGTTCTCGCATCCCGACGGTTGGGCCAACCCGGCTTCCGGTTCGTAAAAATACGGGCAATGGCGCATGTGCGTTGACTACACCGACCTTAACAAAGCTCGCCCCAAAGATCCATTCGGCCGCCGTGATCGACCAAGTCATAGATTCAACATCCGCCGCAACCCGAGCTTTTTGGGCCGTTACTTGGACTATCACCAAAATCGCCTGAAGGAATCCGATGTAAATTGAAGACATCATTCATCACGCCGTTTGGAGCCATCAAGCATTACAATGCCTTTTGGCCCGAAGAACGCTGGGCAACATACCAATGCATGATCCAGAGGTGTTTTCAAACGCAGATTGGAAGAATGCGGAAGCTTATGCCGACTTATGTCGTCATCAAGACCAAGCGTAAAGAAGAATCCGATTTCCGACCTAGAAGAAACCTTCGCAAATATTCGGGCCTTCGTAATGAAGTTAAACCCGAGAAATGCACTTTCGGCGTTCCATCGTGCAAACCGCTCGCTTCATGGTGTCGCATCGCGCATTGGAAGCCAACTTAAAATCAACGCCATCTTGAACATGAAGCCCCCCGAGTAACCGTAAGGATGTCCGTAAGCTCACAAGCCGCATGGCGGCGCTAAGCCGATTCATCTCTCGACTGCAAATAACGAGGCATGCCCTTCTTCAAAGTTGTCAAGAAAACACGACTTCCAATGGACCACAAGCCCACAAGGCCTTTGAAGATTTTAAAGAATTCTCACGACGTCGCCCTCGCCCTGCCTCACCAGCCCCAGAGCCCCGCTACCGTACATTTCAGCCACTCACCAAGTGGTTAGTACGGCCCCTCGTGGTCGAGCGCAAGGTTGTTAAGGGCGGTCCGTAAGATTCAGAGGCCGATCTACTTTGTTAGCGAAGGGCCGGCAGAGCCAAAATTCGCTACTGTGTACAAAAATTGCTATATGGTGTTCGATAACCGCGAGGAAATTGGCGCACTATTTTCGTGGTCACTTGGCCACCATCGTCACTTCCTTTCCACTCGACTATGTCATCCACAACCGGGAGGCGACCGGGCGCATCGCGAAGTGGGCCCCGAGCCGATGCCGGACTTAACTTTAAGGCGAGGACGTCGTAAAGTCACAAGCCCTCGGCGGACTTCTTGGCCGAGTGGACCGAACAAGAAGATGTACCTCGGAAGACCTTCAATATTGGACCATGCACTTCGACGGATCCAAGAGGATCACCGGCTTGGGAGAGTTGGCCGATCTCTCCCGACCGGGAAAGGCTAAGATACGTCCTCCACCTCCACTTCTCGCCTCACATAACATCGCCGAGTATGGAGGCTCGCTACATGGATCGCGTCGCGAAGCCACTCGATACGCCGGCACATCGTGAAAGGGGATTCCCACGGTCGTGAACCAAGTCATGAAAGATCGGTCCCTCTCGTCTAAACGACACCATGGAGGCCTACCGACAGAGGTTCGCAAACTTGAAGATAAGTTTGACTCGACTCGAGCTATCACACGTCCTAAGACACAACAACAAAGCAAATTTCTCGACGAAGTTGGCGCTTCTCGGTCCAAACGTGAAGCCGCCAACAGACGTTTTTGTCGAGCATCTCTATGAGCCAACGCTTGGGCAAAAAACCAACTCCTAACGAACAAGCGCAAATGAAGTCGCCATGATTGACGCCGACCGGAGGACACCACTCATCAAATTTTTAACATAGCAAGAGCCGCCTAAGCATCGGGATGAGGCGTAACGTGTCCGACGTCGCGCTAAGCTTACGTCATGGTTGACTCCGCTTTATACAAGAGAAGTCCTCCGGAGTCCCGATGAGATGCATCACACCCGAGGAAGGACGACAAAGCCTACTCCAAGACATCAACTCTGGCATATGCGGAAGCCACGCTGCAGTAGCACACACCTTGGTGGGCAAAGCCTACGACACAAGGTTTTTTTTCGCTTACCGCGGTCTCGACGCGACAAAGTGGTACGAACTCGTGAAGGATGCCAATTTTTCGCCGACAGAGCCATGTCCCACTCCCAAGAGCTACAAACGATTCCATTATCCCGCGCCATTTGCGGTATGGGGCTTAGGACATGGTCGACCCTTCAAGAAGGCTCCAGTGAGGATTCACGCACCTATTCGTCGTAATCGACAAGTTCTCCAAGTGGATCGAAGCTGCTTCTGTTGCCGCAATCACCGCCGACAAGGCACGGGACTTCATCCTCAACATCGTGCACCTGCCAAGAAGCGTCCCAAATGTAATTATAACCGACAACGGACTCAATTCATCGGAGGCATCTTCAAAGAATTCTCGCGAAGACTTTGGGATCAAAATCGCTATGCGTCTTGCACACCCCAAAAGCAATGGCCAAGTTGAGCGTGCCAATCCGCATGGTCCTTCAAGGCATTAAGGCCCGCGTGTTCGACCGCTTAAGTCCTTATGCTGGCAAGTGGGTGCAAGAGCTCCCTCGGCTCTATGGTCTCGCGGACCACACCCGCCGGGCTACCGGCCAAACTCCCTTCTTTTTGGTCTATGGCGCGTAAGCCATGTTGCCAAACGAGATGGAGTATGAATCCCTCCGAGTCCACAAAGCCTTCAACGATGAACGCTACGACCTGCATCGAGTGGATGACCTCACCCGATTGGAAGAGCCCCGTGAGGCAGCCCCTCATCTAGTCAAGCGAAATATCTTCAAGGGCTCGACGATACCACCGCCGCAACGTTCGAAAGCACGAGCTTTTTATCGCGCATGCGATCCGTCTCTACGCAAGATTCAAACCACCAAGGACCGTCACAAGTTATCCCCCTTATGGGAAGGACCGTATATAATTGCCGAGGTGACTCGGCCGTGCGCATACCGATTAAAGCGTGAAGACGGATCTATGGTGGAGAACTCCCGGAACATCGAGCATCTTCGACGATACTACGCTTAAATTGTCTTTTAAGTTTCATGCTTTTTTTTTGACTGCTAAACTCAAGCAAGATGACTTCTTGAGTTAGCGCTTTCTGGGGGTCACATATGTCAATAAAGCATAGTTTTCACTAACTTATGCATATTCGGTTTATCATTGTTTAATGTTCCTTGATTCGAGTTCAATGTTTAAGGACCGAGAATTTTTGATGACCTAATCAAGCTTAGGCTTGGTGACAATGACAAAAATTACTTAAGAAATTTTACATAAAAACTCTGGATCAAGGCATTAACATAAATAAGCCAAATATCTACAAAGTTTACATCGAAAGTTGCATATAATGTTTACAAGACAAATCAGGGCCGAAAGTGGTTCACTACATCGGCAGCCCACCTTTTGGCCGATTCATGTGCCTCACTAATTAATTCCGAGGGTCCGTTCATCCTGGGGTCCCTCGCCGAAGCCTCCCGATTGAATCGATGTCCACTCGAGGGTAGAGTGACTTCGCTCCGAGCAAGGGCGAAGCCCGCTCCCATGATGCCGCCGCCAAAATGTTGGTCAAATACTAGTCGTGGCTTGCAGTTTAAGCTTGTCAAAGACTTCAATCGGGTCTTGATGGGAACCCAAGTTTCGTAAGACCGCAACCTAGGGATTTCTTCTACTGTGGCCTGGATGGATCAAGTAATGATGAAGCTACGAGAGAGTTAAACCGAAGATTGAAGATGAAATGTCGACTCAAGACTTACCGGTTTCTTGGCTGAATCCTTAACCTGGCGTAGCTCTACCGGGTCTCTTCCTTCCTGACTTTTGACCGACTCCGGTCTTTAGTCGAGCCCTTTGGGTCGCAAATGGGGCTTTCTTCGCGGTCGACTGGTTTCCGGCCTGGTGTCCAGCCGGGCGGCCTGGGGCTCCTCCTTGGGATATCTTCGCCGGGAGGCGAGGGCTTTCTACCCGAGCGCCTCGCCTGGGAGAGAGGGCTCGGGTTTTGGTTCCACGGGCTTGGACGCCTGACGTGGCAAAACTCGGCGTTGGCCCTCACTCCCGACGGGGTCTATATCTTGGGGCCTCCCGCCAAACGAACGACTCAGCGCCGTCTGAATGAAGACAAACGAATTTTCAACAAAGAGCTTAATCCTCGCCTCATAAGGCACTGGATGACCGGCGGATCTTCGCCGCTTTGGTGACGCCTTGGAGGCTGGGTTGCCTCTACCGGAGGGCCGGACGTCATCGTCCGAGTCATCGATAATGAGCCTCCTCTTGCTCGCCCGTTTGCTAATATCTTCACTGAGCCGCCCTTTTCCGCCTGGATCACTCGATCTTCACGCCGCCTGGTTTTTCAAGTGTGCCTGGCGCACGTCATCGTGATGGATTTTGTATGGCTTTGAAATAATGGGGGCATTTTCCCTGCAAGATAGATTCTTGTAACACCGAGAAGTGCGACATCAAGATTGCAAGGTAATGAAAGAGTCAAGTTGGCTTACGGAGGAGGAGGTCGATAGAGACCGAGGGGAGGATCGGCAAGATGAGGCTGCATTCGACCGCAATTCCGGCCGAGAAGACCTTGTACATCCGGATCTTCAAGATCTCAAAGCCGAGGGAGTCACGGTCTTCCCGATTGGGGTCCCTCTCGCCTCGTATTCGGCTGTTGGCTTCGATCGCTCCCACCGTGCGCCGCCTCCCGATGAAGTGCCGAGTGATTTGCTCGCCGCGAAGACCTTTTGCTTCATCTCCCAGATCTTCGCTAGTAACTTGTTGGCTTCTTCCTAGTCTTGGGCTACTGGCACGGTGCTCCGTGTCCGGCTAGGCACAGGGGAAGGCCAACGAAGTTTGGTAGGCTGGGTTCAAGATTGCTAATATAGAACCACTCGCGTGCCAACCCTTGTTGGAGGATTTTAAAGGGAGGAGAAATACTCCGGAGGGATCCGCGGAGTTGGAAACCCCGCCCCACCGACGACGCAGTAGGCCGGTCCTTATTTGGATGCGCTTAAGGTAAACATGCGACGGAAGAGCTCGGAAGTGGGGGAGAATGCCAAGGAAGGCTTCACATACATGGATGAAGAGAGCGATGTGGAGCATAGAGTTGGGGTTCAAATGATAGAGCCGAAGACCGTAATAATCAAGAAGTCCCCTAAAGAACTCTGAGGTGGGGAGGCCGAAGCCACAATAAAAGAAAGAAGTTAAGACGACGAGCTCACCTGTTCGGGGTGGGAAACTCCTCACTCGCCGCCGGCGCACCCACGATCTCCTTGGGAGGAAGCACTCCATGCTTCACCATCTCCTGAGGGTGGACTCCCTCACATCCGAAGTTGCCCACCGCTCGAAAGGGATTTTCTTCTCATCCACCATGAATGTGGTTTGTGTGGGGAGCGATTTGGCTTAAAGGATGGGGATTTGAGATGGGGTCCGAGGAGATGGATGCGAGGTTAGCCGTGAGCGAAGCGCAAGCTTCGGTTCGATGGATCGGGCGCACGCAAGGACTTAGGGTTCTCCGCCGCAAGCCGATGAACAAGCTGTTGCGATTGGGGAATTTCTCTCGGGAAGACGAAGTGGCGGGGATGACCTCGAGGCTTTGTATAAAGATTTGAGGGTTGCGCTAGGTTTTCAATTGGGCCGAGCCCATGAGAGACCGACGCCCAGCCTAAGGTGTGGCCCGACGCGTGTCCTTAGGGACTTAAGTGGATGAACTGCAGCATTTGCCTTGGCAATATGCGCGTGTCTCGTGTGTGCCCCGTACCTTGGAAATCCTTTCATACCGCGGTTTGCTTGACTTCATGAGAAGCTAGCATGATGCAATTTGAAAGGTGACAAACAAACTAAGCTTTTTATGGTCAGCCTTGATGACAAGGGCTATTTGGTTTTTTAGCATTTGATTGAATGATTATGTCAATGCTAACTTTCCACCTTGGTGAAGATCTTTTTAGATTGAGACCAATATTATGGCAAGAGCTATTTAATAATTTGGTCATATTTTCGCACGAATCGAAAACTCGCTTTACCCATGAGGGATGATTAAAATATCTCGATCCAAGATGACTTGGGCTTCACTCGGATAAGCGTGAGCTTACCGAGTGCTTTTTTACCCACGAGGGTTGATTGAGTTATTTGTTCTAAGATGACTTGCAAATTCACTCTGACGAGCGTGAGCTTGCCGAGTGATGAGATTTTTATAATTACTTTAACATGAGCTAAACATTTATATGAGTATGATTCTTTTTAGTTCTTGACTATGTGCTTAGTCATACAGTCGGGGGCTACATCTAATTGGGTACATCGGGAGATGCACCTAGATATTTATTTTTGAGAGTTTTTTTGGATATTTTCCAGCCCTTCACAGCCTTTGGAGCCACTCTAAGATTCAGCAGAGATGATGGAATCACTCCTAAGTGCCAAGAACTCGGCCAAAAAGTTGTTTGGCTATATACTGCCTTGGTTTGATGCTGAGTTGTCTCGGGCGACCGAAGAGGACTGGGGCTACCGTGGAGATTATGGCAATTGGGTATCCACATGGCAAGTTTATCTGACTAGAGGTAGGAATAGATTGCGCCTACCAAATATGTAAACCAACTATGACTTGGGTGTTACGTTGCCGAATAGATAAAGCAATGTCTCATAGTCACGGTTTGGTAAAATTGAGGAAACCGACTTAGAGTAAGATAGGTTCCGATCTCGTAAGCCCGCCTCCCAAGACTATATAAGGGGGTAAGGGGCGTCCCTTGAGGGATATCGGATGTCATATGATTCTTGAGCTATTAGCTTTCAGCTTTAGATCTTAAGATCAATATACACTCTACGATCGAATCCCCGAAACAGAGTAGGGTATTACCTCACGAGAGGGCCCGAACCTTTCTAAATCCTAATTTCCACCCAACCCATAGTGCTTGGCGATCTTGACTCGCACCCCCAAATTCTATTGCCGAAACTAAGTTTCGACAAAAGCCTTGGCTCCCATTGCCGATGACTTGAAGTCCAAGCTACTGATATAGCTTGCCTGGGCTAGAGAGCTCCTTGGACTACTTAGTTGTCAACTCGCGGGCCGATCGAGCTAGGTTCAAAGAAATACAAGATCAAATCCTAGATAACCTAGTTGAGATCATCTCCTGCCAGCAGTACTCTTTGAGCAACACTCCCAAGCAAAATACCTTGAGGAACATTGGTACAAGCCGGGAGAGGACTCGACAAAGGATTACCGATCAACGAGAGAAAAGCTCTTGAAGCCACCGTCGAAGCTAATCGGCAATCAATCACCGCACAAGGCTAGGCTTGACGAGATGACTTCAGTCCAAGTTCAATCCGCACTCAACATTGATCGGCCGCAAAACGCAAGGAGGAGCCGCTAGCCGAGCTTGAAAAGTGCAACACCGAGATAGCATCGGGAGGAGCGTAAACTTCCTATCTTCCTGTGGCAATCGAAGAATAAAATCCAAACCGAAGACTTCGTCAAGCATTTCTCGCATCTTACGAAGTCTCTAAAAGTGATCACTGAACCGATGCTATCGATGCCCAAGCCATAGAAGACATAGAACAAATTAGGTAACTAGCAATACGGCATCAAAAGGCTAGTGAGACCGTCGAGCCGATCTATGTAATAGGAGCTTAGCACTTGAAACTCGCGAACTTTCATGCCGATTCTTGTAGAACTTTTGTGATGATTCTTGTAATATATCTTGCGTTGAAATTTTTGAAGTCCACATATTTTTGTGTGCATGTATGTATACTCCCTAATTTTACAATGTCAAACATTGATAAAATTATGGCTTGATTGAGGACGATATCACACAATGTTGGCCATCTCACATCGGAAAAACACAACCGATTATGATATGTTTAAAGAGACTAAGGGCGATATAACTTATATCGCCATCTAAAGGCGATGTCAAACATTGGTTACTATGTATCCAAGACAACACAAACTCGAATCATGAATTAATCCAAACACTCTGATAATATTTCTTCAAGTATTTTCCATTGAGAGACCTTCCAAAACTTCCCCATCAAGCCCTTGCAACATATAGGCTCCTTAGAAACAGATTTGTAAATCCGAAAAGGTCCTTTCCAATTCGCGACCACTTGCCGAATTTATTATCACGAGTTCCAATCGACAGATCAACTTCCAAACCAGCTCACCTTCGAAAAGATTTTGGCACAACTTTCTTATTGTAATGACGAGCGATTCTATCCTTATCTCTTGTCACTTTTTCCAAAGCACGCATCTTAAACTGAACCAAGTCTTTCGACTCATTTACCATGAGATTATGATAGTCATCCAACGTCAACTCATCTTGTAAATCAATCCTCATCAAGCCGATGACACTTTCCCATGGCAACGCGCTTCATGCCCATAAATAGCTTGTAAGGAGGAACCCGGATTGATCCATGACAAGCCATTTGATAGGACCACAATGCCTCTACCAATCGGCTATGCCGCCGCTTTGAAAATTCAGCGATCTTTCTTTTGATCAACTTAATCAAACTTTTGTTGGATGCTTCGCTTGTCCATTAGCTTATGCATAATACGGTGAAGAATTTAATAATTTAATCCCCATACTTTTTGCGAATTGACAAACTCATCTCGATACAAAGATAGATCCCCGATCGGTTGTAATAGTCTCGAGGAACACCAAATCCTGTATATAATGTGCTCTTTAACAAACTAAAATGCATCCCCGTAATCAACCTTCTTCAATGGTATTTCCTTCACCCACTTTGTGAAATAACCGCCGCCACCAATATAAACTTATGTCTTTTGCTTGAGGGTGGATTAATCTCGGCCGATCATATCAATTCCTCAACCTCTCGAATGACCATGGCTTTATTATGGGATTCATAGCCGACGCCGGTGCTCTTTGAATTGCTCCAAACTTCGGCAATCTTGACAACCTTTATAATACCTGAAGCAATCCTCCAACATCGTCACCAAAAATATTCAGCTCTGGCTCAAGAAACCACTTTATCTTATGGGCCGATTGAATAGTACCGCATATACCTTCATGTACTTCGCCCATCACAACCTTGGCTTGATCGACACTCAAACATCTCAAAGAATACCCCATGAATCATCCAATAATACAGCTCATCATCTAGCAATACATATATCAAAGGTCTCAGAATACAATTTTCTCAAAGCCGATCGAGAAGGATTCAAATAATTAAAAATATCATACCTCCAATCATCGCACTGCGATTGTAGCGATTTCTACCTCAACATCTTTCATCATCTGCTTGTATCCCGATGCCTCTTGAGCCAAATCATTAGCCTCAACATTTTGCTCTCGAGGAATATGTGTCAAAGTTACTAGCGTAAAACAATCCATCAACTCTCGACATTTCTCATAGTAGATCATTAATGTATTGTTCTTGCATTCATATTCTCCAGCTAATTGATTGATGACCAACAAAGAATCACCCTTGATTTCCACAGCATCGGCTTCAACTTCCTTTAAGAGCTGTAACCCCTTGAGAACTGCCTTATGCTCGGCTTGATTATTGGTGGCATAAGACTTAATAGTGTAGGAAAATTCAAAACTTGCCCCCTAGGTGATATTATGACCAAGCCAGTACCACAACCATGAGTACAAACCGATCCATCAAAAAAAAAGTCCAGGGCACTATGTCAACCGAGCCGATTGAGTCATTACGATGCTCGATAATGAAATCGGCTATAGCCTGTCTCTTGACTGCTTTGTGCGATTCATATCTGAGATCAAATTATGTTAAGGCATAAAATCACTTTCCAACTCTGCCTTTCAACACCGGAGCCGATAACATGTACTTGACAACATCAGCCTTGCAAACTATGGTGCATTCATTGGATAATAAATAATGCCTTAACTTTGTGCAAGAAAAATATAGGCATAAACACAACTTCTCCACCGGAGAATACCTTGTCTCTCGTATCCAAAAGCCTTCGCTCAAATAAAAGATTGCTCTTTCCTTGCCTTCAAATTCCCGGATCAAGACCGAGCCGATTGACTTCTCATCTACGACAGTACAACTTGAAAGGTACTCCCTTTTGTGGAGGAATCGAACCGGAGGGAAACTCAAATACTCCTTAATGTTGTCCAAGGCCTTTTGCCGCTTCCGTCTCCCCCAAATAAACTCCCGATCGGCTTTCAATCTGAGCAAAGGTGTAAAGGTCTCCATCTTCTCATGTAGATTAGAGATAAATCTCCCTGATGAAATTCACCTTGCCGATGAGAGATCGCAACCGTCTTCCCGATGATGAAACCCACTCAACATATCGGCATGGCCAAATGAAACCAGCATCATACAATCGAGTGATTTCAGCTTTGATAGCGCCACATACATATCGACATTGAATCTTCTAGGTGGTTGTTTATATGACCGATATGCCGGTTTGATAGGAAGCCGATGTTCTATAATCGATCGGCTAAGTCCTCGGCATCTCAAAATATTCCCATGCAAAGCAATCTTTATATTCTTTGAAAAGTTCTATTAGCTTGGTTCTAAAATGAGAAGACAAATTTTTACTAATGAAAGTCGGCCTAGGCCTATCTCCCCGGACCTATATCAACTTCTTCCAAATCATGGGCCGACATAAAGCCTTGTCCTTAGCTTGCCACTCCGAGATCATCTATAGTGTCCTTGGTGTAGAAACTTGAACCCTCCACGACGCCCTCAAAGCAATAATCGAGGCTCTTCGTCTCCAATTGGCTGTATGTCACAATCGACACTTTTGGATAATCTCCTTGCCAAACTTTTCTAGACAAGCAATCAATTCCATCCATCTCCCCAAAGAGTTAAATCAACATTGGTAATATTGATCGATTCCTACGGCCGCACGATTTCCACCTTGTCACCTTGCCATTGGATTAGACTTTGATGCATGGTCGAAGGAATACAACAATTTGCGTGAATCCAATCCCTTCCAAGCAACAAAGCTATATGAACCCTTCCCATCAATGACAAAAAATGTGGTAGGAACAATCTTGCCGCCGATTGTCAACTCCACGTTTAAAACTCCTTTGGTTTCCAATGGATTGCCACCAAAGTCTTTGAGAACCATGTTGGTCTTGATGAGATCATCCGAACTCCCGCTCAACTTCTTGAATGTAGAATATGGCATTAAATTCACTAAATTTCCCCACCATCAACCAACATTTTGGACATCTGGCTTGCCATTGACAAACCCCTTGACATACAATGGCTTGAGGTGTTGATGTCCTGTCCTCTTTGGTTTCTCAAAGATAGCTTGTTCTAGGGACAAAACCAATTTGGCTAGGATTCTTCCATAATATCTACCGGTAACACAAAAACCATGTTAACCGATGCAAGTAACAACCTTTTCCTTAGCTACTTTTTGCCTTGTTGGCTTTGACTTCATTGGCCGAGAACACCTTGCTCTTGACACACCACTCTTTCTTTGAGTGTTCTTTCTTTTTTTCCTCTTCACCAATGATTGATTTCCTCTTATACTTCTTGGAAACGTCCCTCGCTTTCTTCATCCTTTGAACCCTCCTCTTTCCTCGACTCTTAGTGAAAGTACTGTAAGGGCACCATTGTGGGTTCATGGTCTCATCTTCATCTTCATCAAAATCCTCCCGCAGAAAATCCCGATGAATCGGACCCAACCTTGATGGACATGCGCTTTCCTCTGTCTCAATCGATTTTCCTTAGACGGGATCGGCTTGATTCTCTAGCGTAGTCTTCATCATAGCCGCATGCCGGACAATCTCCTATTGATGGTAGCCTCATCCCTTCATTCCGTAAAAATCAAGAATTCGCAACTCCAATGGGGATCAAACCGTCATCTTCATAGCATCTCTCTCCCCGCCTATCATGCTTCCTCTCGATATTCATTGACGATTCTCGCAGTTGATCTCGTGTGGACCGATAATCCTTTCTATCGACCGATCTCCCACTTGTATGAACCATGTTGACAAGAAAAGGATTACCATCAACTTTCATCGCTTTTGAATCTTCAAATTTTATCTTCCCCGCTTCAATAGCCGATTGGATTGCCGCCTTAAAACCTTGTAGTCATTTGTGTCAGTGCGATCCAATATTGTGCCACTTGCAATATTTTATCTTTCTTAACTCCTCACCGATGGAATCACATGGCCAAGCAGAAGTTGGATTTGCTTCTCTCAAGTAGCGTATCAAAAATCTTGTCACTTTGGTAATGTCAAAGTCATATTTTTCCTCCTTTAGTAATTTTTGACCCATTGACATATAACAACCTTCTTGTTTCTTGCCTACTCACGTCGCTACTTCTGAGTCATCCTCGTCTTCTTTGGATTCAGAGGCATATGCAATGTGGCTAACCTTTTTAAAGGCTTTTTTTGGCTTCTTGAAATCTTTGTTCATGTGTTGTTACCTTGAGCTAAGTGAGCTAGGCTTTCAAAGTCCCGAGCCGAAAATCTTTCCCCGATTGGTGTCAACAAGCCTTGGAAAGCAAGATCAACTAGCTGAGAATTCCTCATATCTCTAAACCTCCGAATGTAGTCTTGTATGGATTCATCATGCTTTTGCCTGATAGCTGTGAGATCGGGCAGTTTGATCTCATGGATTCCGCTGTAAAAGTACCTATGAAACTGCTTCTCCAGATCAGCCCAACTTTAAACATAATTGTATGGCAAGGATGAAAACCATGTGAAGGCCGATCCGCATAAAGACAGAGGGAATAATCCGACCCTTAGAGCGCGCAGCGTATGCTTCACCGCACTAGGCCAAAAATCGGCTAACATGTTCATAAGTTGACACATTGTCTTGCCCTGAGAATTTTGAAAAGTCTGGTACCTTGTATCGGCTTGGTAATGGTACCCTCTCAAAGTATTCTGGGTATGGATGCCGATACAAGTTACCCGTATCCTTAGGCTTGAGGCCAAACTGTTCCCTCATTACATTGGCGATCATATCAGCCCAAGGCTTCTGTTGATGTGCCCCTTGCTACTGTATCGGCTCAAACTGATTGACTTGAGGCAGGTACTGGGGTTAAGGTGGTGTCCCCCCGCCGATACTACACCCGAGGTGAATGAGGCTGATATTGGAAATTGACATTGCCCCCATGTGATGTAGAGAAGACTGATGCACCCCATGAGCTTGCTGATCATGAACGAATTGAGAGCCGATCGGCTGGCGGTGTTGTAGGATCGTCATCTGCTGCCCTATCGGTCTTGGGAAACCCGAGGGACCGATATAGTCGACCGGTTTGTTCTGAACATAGCCATGACTTGGTCTTGGGAAACCCGAGGGATGTTGTATCCAATGTGCCGAGGCCGTTGTTCGCCGAAGAAAAGGATTGAACCCCGGGCCGTCTCTGTGCCGAAAGATGATGCAACCTCGCTTTCCAGAGCCACGCCGATGCCATCGGCTGCTTCTGGGGCTACGCCTGTAATAGCCTCGTAGTTTGCTCTGCGGGCCGCAGTCCTATATGGTGGAAAATTGCCCTCGTGAAGAAACACCGCCCCTTGGCTTGATGCTCGGCAATCCTAGTGTCAACCACGGAATTGATCATGTTGTTTAGGTGTTAACAAGGATACTCGATTGGTTAATCAACGCCATGATGCACGGCATAGTCGATCCGATCTTGTAGATTGTTGAGTTCGGGCCTTCTTCTTGCTTGATGTCCCGAGGTTTGTTTTCCTTGCGAACTTGACTCGGGCTCATCGTTGCTTGGCAAAACCACCTTGTAATGTCGAACAATCGTGCCCGAGCGAGTTTGGATGAACGAGTGCAAAACCGGTTCTGCAGCCTTGTTCACCATCTCTTCAAACTCACCTTCTTTTTCCGGCATGAGTTTGTCCATGGTGACAGGGATGATGTTCTCTCGGGTCAATTTCGATGACTTGATGTCCACCATGACGTCCTTGTCCCGTCCCACCGGCGTGCCAAAAGCGTGTTGACGGTAAAAATATCACGCACTTACTCGAGAGATCTCGCTTTAGCTCTACCGCAGTCCAAATCTTGCTTTTGAGGTTCAGGGCGTGCGCTAGTTTGATCCCCGCAACCAACAAGAAGCTAAAGAAAAGAAAAACAAGGTTAAATACATAAACGATAGCCAATCGGTATAGCCGATGACGTATCATTCAATATTGAGCCGATGCAATATGCACCGAATCAACAAAGAGAAATTAAACCTAATTGATCGGCCGTAGATATCCATAATATATAATCTAAGTCTAAAAATACGTTTAAACCAAGTGATTGGGATAAATAGGTAGCGCATCGAGATAGTATAAATCACTTATGTCTAAAAGACAAAGATTATACATATTTATAGCATAGTGTACCGAGATAGTATAAATCACTTATGTCTAAAAGACAAAGATTATACATATTTATACATATTTATATCTAATGCGTATCTGTAGTACTCCGATAGCACTTTATGCTAAGATATTGATAGAGATTAAATACATTAAACAAGAACTGATCAAGTGTCAAGATAACTTAATAGATCGATAACAAGCTTGATATATTTCGTCACAAGAGATCTTAATATAAAGGGCGATTTAGCATATCAAGTAAACATATAAGAAACAAGATAACTAAAACATGTAAGATCGGTTGAAACCCCGATACTATCTCTAATAGCAATCATGAGACAAGATAAATATTATGATTCTAGACACTACTTAGTAGGTCGACTCAACCGATGCAAGACTAAGCGTAAAGAGAAGTATAAGATCTAAACAAGTCAACGAAAGTCTTTCGAGATGATGGATATACTATTAATCTAAGTCGACGTTGATATCTAACCCTATTGGCTGTTGTCTGGTAACAGATGCTAGCCAATTAGGGTTAGACAACAATATAGATCTAGATTATATAGCATATATGATAAATCGACGATTTACGTAAATAGGATTAGAGTGTGTTAACGACCAAATTTGGTAAGCAAATCCCTGTGTTTGAAGCAAAGATTGAGGCGGAATTGGAGGAACGCGTGATCTCGCTGAAACAGGATTGTACGGGCCGAGAGTCCGACCGGCTATGGAGCCGCCGGCTAAGTCCGAGTCGGAATGATATAGCCGATAGCCGATTCCGATTGAAGACCGAAGGAAAGGCCAATCCCGAAAGGAAAGCTTAAAGATAAATTATTGGATTTGGTTTCCAAAGTGTGTTAAAGATATTGCCATCTACTTGGTAAGGTCCTACAACGGTAATTGTATCTTTTAAGTTAGGATAATTTCTATAGTTTCCTTTATAGATAATGCCGCTTGTTTAGAGATTTAATCAGTAATAAGAATCGTGTCCGTTACGGACTCATTGTATATTTGGGTATAAATATGACCCGAGACCTTGTAAAAAATAACAACACACATCAATACAACTTCTACGCACGCCAACCTTTTGTTTTACGTTTTCTTGACGAGTTCTTGCTTTGCTCTCGGCCGCATCGATTTCGATCTCCAGTGGAAGGTAATTTCTTGTTATAAGTGGCTTGTATCGTCTGGGCTAGTGCTTTCATCGTTATGATACTTTAATTTTGATGTTATAAACTGCTTAATTTATCATATGTGGCATATAATCTAGATCAATGTCTAGATCTATCTCGCGACGGCTAATATCTCTTTGAAGATAGCAAATGACGAGCTAGATCCGTGAGGTTGATTTAGGTTATATGGCGTATATACCATCTTGAGGAGTTCTCATTAGCCTAAATAGATCTCGTACTTTTTTGTACTTAATGCTGCATCAAGTTGATCTATTAAGTCGCTCTTAGAGCTACACAGACTGTTCGGTTCAATATTTACTATTAGAGATAGAACCGGGGTTTCACCCTGGCCTTACTCTGTTCTAATCATTTTTATGTATTATTACCGATAGATGTATTAGAACTGCCTTTTATATTGAGATTTTATTCTATTTAAATGTGTTAAGCTCGATATCAATCTGTTAGGTTACACTAACGATTGATCTTAGTTTAGCGCATTTGATCTAAATTAATATCTTTTATAAAACATATCGGAGTACTAGCCGATTTACATTAGATCTCGCGACATCAACTAGGTTATGAATATATATAATTGTGGTCCTAACATACTTTTGGATCTAAGTTATTTGTAATCGTCTCTATGCTACCGATCTATCCCAATCACTTAATCTAAATGTGCTTTGGGATAACAATTGTATATTTATTAATATCCATAGCCGATCGAGTAAGATCTAACCCTAACCAAACACCTATCTTTTGTTTCTTGTTGGTTACAGATCAAACCAACTCGACACGCCCGTTCAATCATCAAAGACGACCAATTTTGGACCCGCACCTGTAGAAGCGTGCATCTCGCAGCCGCTGCGTGTAAAAATTCACACCAACAGTGTGTCATAGAGATGGAAGCACTAATCCCGAGAGCGTAAGCCGCCATAACAAGCTTTACCTCTTGTCGGAGATCGAACCCGATGCAGCCCAACTCGAAAGTAAGAACTCGTCAAGTAATTGAAAGGAAAAAGGTGGCGATGCACCGAAGGTTGTATTGAACCGATTGTTGTTATATTATATGGTCTTGGGTCATATTTATACCAAGATACAAGATATGTCCTTGTCGGACATGATTCTATCTCTATTACAACTCAAATTACGTATAAGTCTCTTAGTGCGACTCTTACCAACATAATCTATAAGAAAACCATTTAAAACAACCTAATTAATAGATACAATTGCCTTCTTTGGACTCTATCCATGTATGACAATCCTCACGAAGCACTTCAAACGAATCCGATGACGATTCCAATGCACTTTTACCTAGTGATCGGCTACATCGGCTTTCCTTATCTAATCGGCTACGTCAACTGCCCTTGTCCGACTCATGTAGGATCGAACAAGACCAAACAAACTTACCATAGGAGGGTGAATGGTAGGAAAACCAAAACCCAAAACTTTTAGCAAGAATAAAAGTTACCCTCGAATCAACGGAGATCATGACGTAGTATTGTCGCCGCTTGGCAAACCGCCTCACGCCGCTTCTGGCCGACCGCCGTATTTCCCTGGCCGACACGCTTTGCCTCCGTTGGGATCAAGCAACCCGCCGGTCGACCGCTCCGCACACTGCGGCCGACTGCGGGACCTTAAAACATCTGTAGATGAATAATCGAAGAAGTAGATTAGAACTTTCGACTTTATTGCATCAACTAGTGTTTACAAAGTGCAACAACAAGCACTCCTCACCAAAATCTCGAACTAAACTCGAAACCCTAACTTTCTCTCAACTTGTGTCTCTCTAACACCGATCCTGGAGGCCACACCCTCCCTCTCTATTTAAACCACAAAAACCTTATACTCAAAGTAAAAGTAGAACTCCTATTCCCAATAGGACTCAAGAACTCCTATTCCCAATAGGACTCAAACACTCTCTTCCCTTATCTCAATCCATCTTCCCGAATCCTTCTCGAATCTGGAGTCCCTTCCAAATTCAACTCCTCTTTCCATACGCACACGATTCCTCTCGTATACCATATGGATTGTCCATCTTCCACATGCATTCTCTAGTCTGAGCATCCCGCATGATATCCTTGATCCTCTGGACCTCAACTTCTCTCAAGCCTAGTCCTGATCCATCACCGGCTATACTCCCATAGCCTCAAGCAACACCCGCACATGAACAACAAAGAAACTCCATATCCGAGTACAAGTTCTACCAACTTGACTCACATCAGCACAAAATAGTATCACATACGAAATAGAAACCATCTAGAAATCATATCCATAAAGAAATCTAGAAATCCAACGAAAACAACCAGAAACCGACTCCTACCGAGTCGCCCTGGCTCCGACCGTCGGTAACTCGGGCCATACCGCCGCACACTTTGGCTCGACTCCATGCGACACCCACCAGCCGGTAACCGCCACACATGCCGACTGTGACGGTGCATCAATTGAAAACACTATTCACCATATTTTCATAAAACACTTACCTTTGATAATTGTTCATCACATAGATTTAATCATCACATGACTCTACAATCTCCCCTTGATGAACATATTGGCAACATCTCAAAATGCAATTTAGTGTTTTTGAAAACGAAAACCAAAAACGAATCAAAAGCACAAACGGCTCACAAAGCATGTTTTCAAACACAATGAAAAACAACTCCCTTTTTAAAAGAAAGAATTTTCTCTCACGTATTACGAATTTTCTCTTACGTATTGCAAAATCAACTATTTTTAATATGCATTTTGTATATCTTTCTCCCCTTTGACAATGAATTCATCAAGAAATTTAAAAGGGAAAAACATAACCAATAAAGCATAAATGTCATGATAGTCACTTGTAAAATCACTTCTTTATTTTCTATTTTTTTCTCGAGCTTTGAAGTGTACCAAAAGCAATTCAAGGTCATGTTTTGCAAAATAAGGAGATACATTCATCAACTAGTTAACAATATATTCACAAGCACATAGGTTGAAAGAAAAACCCTATATATAAACCTATTGCATTTAACACTCTTTCTCAAATTAGCTCTAAAACCAATCAATCAAGAGAATTTCTGAAATTTATTTGAGCCTTTCTGTTTTTGCTCATTTTTTCTCTCAATTATTTCGGGCACGTCCTTGTCGTCAAGACTGTTTCCAAGGATTCGACACCCATTATTTTTGCTCACATCGAATATGTCCTTGTCGTTAAGAATGTTTCCAAGGATTCGGTATTCATCTTTTTCTCTCACAAAATATGTTTATTCTCTTGCACAATGAGCAATTAAAGAGCAATTTGAGGAATAACAAATCAACAAGCACATATATAAGCATTAGTCATCCAAACTATGCACAAGCTTCAACATTGCATATTTTCTTAATTCAAGTAAAAGAATTAGTGTCATGCATCATCTCACTTAAAAACAATATCTAAGCCTCATGAATAGACTAAAATGCATACAAGCTAACATAGCAACAAATAGACCTCAATTATTTTGCAAGCATGCACAAGAATATACTAGAGGTATAAAACAAAGCTCTTCTTTTTCTCATTTTTATTTATTTTCAGATTTAAAAACAATTCATAAAAATAAACATGAATGCATGAAAAACATAAACTCCTCTTCAAATTAACCTTCAATTATCCCCAAAGAAAAATCAAAAAGAAATCAAAGATTTTTGAAGAAGACATCCAATTGTCAATGGTATCACCAAGGTTCTCATAAATTGACATATATCCACTTGTATTAACAAAAACTACTACCTCAAACACTAGCATATGAAAAGCTAATAATCAAGAGAGTAGAACAAAATTATATCAATCCAAAATTACCTTGATGTTACCGTGAAAAGCAATCGTGGTCTCCACATTGCACACACATGGGGAGTATGCCATCAAAATAACTACGGACAAGAAGATGTCAAGGCCTCCGTGTTGGGGTTAGAAATAAGAAATTTTGGAATCCAACACCGAGTCACACGACCACTAGAGAACCAAGTAGGTACATATGCACAAACAAAATCAACTGCACTTACTCCGAGACCTTACCTTGTCACTTCACAAAAGTCTCGATTTGAATTATGCACAAAACTGCCCCGAGGCCGATCTAACTGCCACTGTACCTACGGTCTGACCGAGCGTGGCTACCGGTTTGACCGTTGGTTCACCTGCGGTCTGACCGCTGGCCGGTTTGACCGACCGGTCGTGTCGATCCGACGGTGCTCCTTGAACCAAAACCCGATTTTTGCCATCGTTGTTTCGCAAAACAATTTCTCTTTTCTTTTTCTATTTACTGGCAAGTCTAAAACAAAATCCAACCAAATGTCCATCTTTTCCACAAAACGAACAAGTGTATTTCTCATGATGATTAGAAGCACAAGTAGAAATAGATGGTTTAGCAACGAAGTAGCAACAATTTGTTTTGCAATCACAACATTGGTTTTGAAAGATGATGCATTCAAAGAAGTCATGATGCCAACGATTTAAATACACTCTTCTTAGATTCAGGTTTAATCAAAATTTTACCACTTCTAAAACCAACACCTAAAACAACAGGAGGATGTCTAGTATGATGAGCATAAGGATCAAAACCTAAACCATGATTATTTGTGCTAACTTTAGATTGATCAAGAATCATGTTGAGGTTTTTTTTACCATCAAAACATTTTTGCAAAGAACTTTTCAAGTAAAAACTTCTTGAGTAAGAGTAGCATACTTTTTACAAGCATCCAAAACACTCTTTTTTTTCTACAAGTCATGCAAGACATCACTTCATCTTGTTTAACAAATTTCCTTCATGTGCTTAATACGACCCAAAGCATCTTTATTTTCATCTCATTAGCAAGACATATTGAGCAAGGTTTTGCACTAGATTGTTTCAACCTTTTATAGCTAACCACATTAAATATAGAGCTAGCAAACAAAGCAATTTGACATTTATGTAAAGCTCTCTTAGTTAAAAACAATTCATCTACCAATCTAGTGTTCATGACAAAGCTAAGTGCAAGACAAGATTTAATTTTTTTAGATCTCTTAGATTCAACATCAAGCTTCTTGGCATAAACATCTCTAATTGACTTAATTTCAGCAAATAAAACCTCACAAGATTGATTTTCATCATTATCAAAAACAAGAGATTTTATTCTACTATTTTCAGCATTAAGAGACTTAATGGTAGCTTCATGTTGACTAATCTTTTTCTCAAACTTTGAAATTGTGTAACCAAGTCTAGCAATAACTTCTTGATGAAAAAGGAACCGATGGCTCTCCTCTCGGCTCCAATCCTCCCCGCCCCATTTTCAAACCTCTCCCACCCAAACTTCCAACTCAACCACGCAGAGATCCCTCTCATGGCGTTCCTCGATTGATCCGGCCGTTTGGAGCTGATGTCATGGGGTCCGCTTGGGGTTTGGCCGAGAAAATGGATTTCAACAAAGGCCTTGCTTTTCGGAGGAAGTTCGCCGCCTCTTCAGTCACCCGCTCACCACCCTCTCCCCTCTCGCCGGGCTCCTTTTTGCCGGTTACTTTTCGTCGCATCTTTTCGTCTCTCAAGATTCGATGGCTCTTGCGCTTCAAGCTTGCTTGGGCGGCAAGGCTGAAAGCTTTCATGTTCGTTTCTTAAGCAATAACCATTTCCGCTTCTCGGTTTTCTCTAAGCAAGTGAGCTTTCATGTTTACAATCTTTGCCGGGACATCATGGATAACTTTGATTGCTACTTTCATCTTTGGAACAATGGAATGCCCAACTGGGAAAGGGAGAAGCAGCTTTGGGAATTAGAACAGGAAAAAGAGTGGATCAAAGTGGTCTCGAAAAGATCCAAAAAATTGGCTTCTAAGAGTTTGAAGAAAGTTTCGTTTGCCGCTGGATCTTTTAGATCTCCAACCAAAACTGCGGCATTCTTCCTCTATTGCCGTTGGTTCTTTCAAAGTTAATCTTGATGCCTCTTTGTGCTTGTTCCTCGCAAACCGGTTTTCAAAAATGGGATTTCTCCGTTCAGGTCAGAATGATCACTCTGGTTCTCATGTTCGTCGGCTTTCTTGCCCTTCATCTCGCATTGTGTCTCAAGCTGGCTCCACTGTTCTTCGTTCTTGCTTGAAACGGTCGGCTGTTAACAATCATAGTACTGCATTTATTGACAACAAAGATGGGCAGCAAAAAGAAGATCTCCATATCTCAGCCCGCACATTCCCGACCCTTGTGCCCCTATTTTCAAAAACTTGCAGCGTCGCCTCCCGCCCGGTCACATCGGCTTTAAATGCCCGGGTCGACTGGCAGCCCGGTGCAATTTCGTTGGGCACTCGGTCCGCGTGTTGCACGCCTCGTAAGCCCTCGGTACGCGCCTAACGTGGCGGCCAAAATTTCGTGACGCGCGAAAGCTTGTCTCTCGAGAGGTGGGGTTACTATCTCTCTCCTCGCCTAGCTTGGTGCCCTAAGGAAACAACTGAAACCATCGGTCACAACCCCACCCCCACCACCGATCAAGAACTCCCGGTTCAACTCGAGAGCGGCCCAATCTACTACTCCAATTTCTTTGGTTGTTCGGCTTTCTTCATCCAAGAACACTTTGGCTTCTTCTCCCCCAACCCGCCCTCGTTCTACACTAGCAACTGGTTCTTCCCCCACCGCCATGGCCAACTTTTCGGTGAACCCCGAGCCGTTTCTCATCTGGTGGATTGCATGTTGAACAAGGATGGGATCAGCCAAGCAAGAACTAGGGTCGCATTGGGTGGGGAACTACCTCGCGGCCACGAGGAGTTCGCCATTGTCTCCTTGGATCCAATGTCGAAGACACAAACCTCCTCCGACAAGCCCTCAACAATGTCCGCAACTTCCTCGAAGAAGATCAGCATGTGCGAGTGATGGAGGCGCACCTCTCGCCTGATTGGGCTTAATCGTGCTCGTAACGTGGTTCAACGGAAAGACTAGTCCGAAACTCCCTTCCACCCGGCCGATCATGTCATCTCGGATTGTTCGTCATGATGAAGGTATCAACCTACGGTCCCGTACCTACACCCGTCTTTGATGGATCATGCCGCTCGCCTTCCCGCCGGACTTCTAGAATGACACCTTCATACAAGCAATGCGTGGCGCCTTTGGTAGATCGCTAGATCGGTACAGGGGACGCTAACCGCTCCAGATCTCGGTGAGAATGCCGATCCCGTGCCCTGAGAGGGTACCAAGAAGTATTGTGATCTCGAAGCTCCTCTTCGATGGTACAGTGCAGATCCCGGACGGTCCTGCCATTCTCAATGGGCAGCTCCCGTATCGCTTCCCAAGAAACGAAGACCCAATGCCGCAGGGGGGGCCGCCCGCATCCACCCCCGAACCCTCTTCTGGCAGACCTACTGCCGCCGGCACCAAATTGGCAGAATGGGCAGCAAGGAGGGGGAGATCAACTGGATATGATGGGCGGTGACCCCCACCAGGCGGCAAACCAACCCGATCAGCCACAGTGGAAGCAACTTCAGGTCGAGCAACCCCCAACCCGAGTTAATGAACAAAGTGTTGAGCAAGGCATGGAGGAGAAGGGGGAATGTGGAAAACAACAATGATTGGCCCGCATGGGATCCTCAAATCCCCGAGCACCCGCACGTCCCCAAGACTATCGAGACCTCGATCATTCTTCCTCCTCCTTGCGTTATCTTCGTGCCTAGCATCCTGACATCCCCATTGAAGACCTCATCAAGGTCCTGAACGGTGAGGGAGATCAAGATAGCTCCTCATCTAATGAGGCCACCTACCCGTATGTCACGTAAGAGAGGGATCGTTTGGGGGAAGCTAGAACGCAGTGTGCCGACTCGGACTCTTGTGACAGAAGAGTTATTCCCAACACCTTTTTGAGCTTGGAGAAGCCTCAAGCCACCCGGTGCGTCTAGATGTCGCTCCTTAAATTGAGACCGCTCGCTCGCTTCCGCAACCCAGCTCACCATGGGTTGGAAATTGTCCCCCGGTACCCTAAAAGGATACCATTGCCCTTCAACTATGGCCCATGGTGGACAGGCGATCGAAAGGGACGCATGGGGAAGGAGGTAGATGCTGCGCACACGGAGACAGCCTGTGCACAAGCAACAGATGTCTCGCCCGCACCACTTCCGAATCGGTCCAAAAGAACAAAGTCCCACCTGCACAAAATCCCTAGCTCTTCCTACACAAGTGTCAATTACTAATAATCAAATGCCTTTGTGTCACAACGGTGTGAGACGAAGCCCAAGAAGAAATATTAACTCCAATGGTTTTTTTCTTTCCAATCAAAACTTGATGCCAATCCCTCCAAGAAGCGAAAAATTGTTGTGATCCAAATTGACGAAAACACCGTAAAGGAAGGTCCATCAGCTTCTGCTCTTCAAGGGTGGGGAATAGACTATGGAGCGATCCTAGTGATCTTGCTCAAGACTACCAATGATGAAAATCAAGAAATGTAGAATTCACCGGCCGCGGCCCCGATCGTTCCCGCCAACAATACTCTATCCCCCTCTATCTTCCCGTTTGGTTGCCGTGCGATGACTTTTGTGACAAGGATAATGTCTCGTAATATGACTCGATTGCCATCGTGCTCGCTGGACTTCTTTATTCACGTATTCGAATCCGTTACTTCCGATCCGCCGAACCCCGCCGTATTGCATAGCCTGTTAATTCCGCTTGATCTTTACGGGGTTGGTGGGGTATCTCGATTAGTTATGCTTCTGATTCGTCTTTCCTCTGTTCCTCTTTGTTTCCCATGATCACTCGTGATTGGATTATCCTTTGCCGGAACATCGAGGAATCAACGCCCGAGAAATGGGAGGCAATTAGGAACAAAATTGAGGAAAGTGCCTACTCGTGGTTTGCATCCAAGAAACTAAAAGGGAAATTTTCGATAGTAGGTACATCGAAATTTTGCTCCAAAAAGTTTCAATTGCTTTGACTTTATCCCCTGTGGGGCCTCGGGTGGAATTCTCGGTCCCGTGGAAGGGAAACCTGCTTTCGGCCCGGTTTTTGACAAGCAGTAGCTTCGGCATCTCGATTGCCCTTACTTCCCTCCAAACGGCAAAGAACTTGGAATTTAACCATGGTCTATGGCCCTTGTGACGAGCCACTCCGCACCATCTTCATAAACGGTTCAGAACCATGAAATTCAAGACAGGATGACTGGATTTTCTTGGAGGATTTTAATTTCTATCGCCTCTGCGGCCAACGTAAACAAACCAGGGAAACATCTCTGACACTTTCACCTTTAATGAAGCGATTGGTCATCTAGGTTTAATTGAAATTCCAATTAAAGGACGAGCCTATACTTGGAGTAATATGCAAGTGGACCCCCTTCTTGAGCAACCGGATTGGTTTTTTTCCTCCACTAACGGACGGTAGATTTCCCGATACCAAAGTTATTCCGCTAGCAAGAACAGTTTCACCATGTTCCCGCAAAGTAGTGATTGGTACAAAAATCCCCAAGGCAAGCTTTTTCATTTTGAGAATTTCTAGGTAGAGCAAATGGATTTTAAGAACATAGTTTCGTGAGTGTTGGGCTCACTCGGCCATCCCAAAGGATGCTATAAAGAACATAGCGAGAAAGTTCAAAACCCTAAGAGCAGGGCTCAAATCATGGAGCAAAAACTTTTCCAATCTGAAATTACCGATCGAAACTGCAACACCGTAATTGTCTTTCTCGATTCGCTTGAAGAAGGAAGATGTTTTTTCAACACGGAAAGTAATTTGAGGGTTATAGTTAAAAAAAGCTTCAACACTCGGCTTCATATGAGGAATATTTACTCGGAGAAATAGGTACACCGTAAATAGAATACAAACTGGGAGATGAATGCACAAAATTCTTTCACAAAGATGGCTTCCTTAGCTTACGTAAAAGAATACTATCTCGCGATCAAAAATGAACAGGGTGAATGGGTTCAGGAGCACTCAAAAGGCTGCAGCCCTCCGGTCCTCCTTCAAGAGCGTAATGGGATCCTCTACCATGCCGAAATGATTTTCGACCTCCCAAGTCTCATACAACCAAAAGAGGGATTAGCTCCACCGGCACATCCAATCTCGCATGAGGAATTGGATCTAGTAGTGCAAAGTGCAAACGATGGCAACGTAGATAAAGCCCCAGGACTGATGGGTTTAATGGGAGATTCTTCAAGACCTACTAGCCAATCATCAAACATGACTTCTACGCACTCGTGACTCTTTTCAACAAGGTCAAGCGAGTTTGGTACCAATTAATAACTCCTACATTACATTGATCCCAAAGAAGGAAGAACTCCGAGACCGTGAATGATTATCGGCCCATATCCCTCGCTCAACTCCTCCCCGAAAATCATAACCAAGGTCTTATCCGACGTACTTCAAGGAGTAACAAAAATAGTAATCCATCGAATCAATATGGCTTTATCCGTTCAAGGACAATCCAGATCGCCTAGCTTGGGCTTTTGAATACATTCACCAATGTCATCGCTCCGTAAATGAAATAATCATCCTCAAACCGGACTTTGAGAAGGCCTTTGACACAATTGAGCATTCAGCTATTCTAGCTATGATGCAAAATCTTGGATTCCCAAATAGGTGGCCGCAATGGGTCCAGGAGATTCTCTCATCCGGGACTTCTTCAGTCCTACTCAATGGAGTTCCCTGGAAAAACTTTCCGTTGCAAGAGAGGCGCAGACAAGGTGATCCGCTCTCTCGCCTACTTTTTGTTCTCGGCAAATGACCTTATCCGATCTTAATCAACAAAGCCGTACAAGAAAGTCTTGTTCATTTGTCGATCACACAAATCCTCGCAGACTACCCAAGAGTCCAATATGCCGATGACACTATCATCATCATGTAGGCCGACGCCGTACAACTCTTCTTTCTCAAAAATCTTCTATATGCCATCTAGACAATGATGTGCCTCAAAGTGAACTACAAAAACAAGTTTGTACCCCATCAACCTAAGCAATGAGAAGCTCAACCACCTCGCTAACACTTTCGGCCGTGAGGCGGGCTCTTTGCCTTTACTTACTTGGGCTTACCCCTTGGAACAACTAAGCCAAAAATTGAAGATTGGGTACCTATGCTGGACAGAGTGCAAAGAAAGCTATCCTCATGTGTATCTTGGCTCACCCGTGCGTAAAGGCCGGAGATGATAAATTCAGCAATCACTCTAGTTACAACATATGCTATGTGCACCCTCAAAGTCCCGAAAGGGATCATTGAGGCCATTGACATAGCAAGAAAACAATGTCTTTGGAGGGGAAATAACATGGAAAAAGGGGCAATCTGGTAGCCCGGAACCTAGTCACGAGACCAAAGGACAAGGGTGGTCTAGGGATTCCGAACCTTCGCTTACAAAACGACGCTCCGTTAATCAAGCAACTAGCAAAATTCTACAACCATGAAGACATCCCCCGGGTTAATTTAATCTGGTTTTGATACTATCAAACAAAGGTCCCACATCTCGTGCAGAAAATGGGTTCGTTCTGGTGGAAAGATATCCTTCGCCTAAATGATCTCTTCAAGATGGTGGCCTCATGTCAGATTGGAAAAGGATGCGCGGTAAGCTTTTGGATGGACAACTGGAACAATATGAATATTCCTGTGAATTTCTCGTGCCTTGCATCCTTCATGAAGAAAAGAAATGTGTCAGTGGCTGAAATCATGGAAGCTGAGGATCTTGACTCATTACTTCATCTGTCGTTATCTCCGAACAAGCTCACGATGAACTACAACTCCTTCAACCCCTCCTTCAAGACCTCCCCTATGATGAGAACTCCCGCATAACCGGACAATGATTTGGGGAAAACTTACACTTCAAGAGGCTTTTACAACCATATCTTCAACTCCGTAGACAAGATCGTAGTTTTCGCATTATCTCGGAAATCAAAATGTCTACCAAGAATAACATTCTTCGCTTGGCTCCTTCGCTAGACAAAGTTAAACACGAAGACAATGCTGCAAAGAAGACATATCAACATTCAGGGTGATAACTTCGTAGTATGTGCGATACGAGAGAGGAAGAAAATGCGATCACCTCTTCTTCTTGTGCCCGTTTGCAAGGCAATGCTGGTCCAACATACATTTGCAAGGGGACACCTCCATTTCCATCAAAGATAGAATGGTTCGGCAATTTCCTCATTTGTGTTACCATGCGCGTAAACTATTCTTATAGCAAGGAAATTTGAAAGATCGTGAATGACAAGGTTTTTCAAAGATCCACCCCTACCATTAGACTATGGAAGTTGAATTTCAAGCAATAATGTTCTCTTCGATACTCGACTTCGAATGCAAGACAAGGCCTCCTTCGTACTTGGCTTGACGCCTACGCTAGGATGCTCTCTCTAGGGGCCTAGGAGCCTTTGGGCCTACGACGGCCTAGCTTCCTAGCTGGTTTTAGTGTCCTTGCACCGAGCCACCGGCTATCTAGCTCCTTCTTCGAGTAGCCGCTTGGTTGGTGTTCTTGCTCCACTAGTTCGCCCCTAAGCCGCTTAGCCTCTTTGACTTTCTAGGCTCCCTGGCCCGGTCTCCAAAAGGTTGTACTCTTAAACTCTTTCCCCAGCTTATTTTCTATAAAATTTGCTCAGAATCGTGGGGACCTCCCCCGCTTTTAACGATCAAAAAATAACTTCTTGAAGATATTCAACACTAGGAGCAGAATTACCTCATTGTCATCTTTAGAATCTTCATCAATGCTACTAGCCATGAGACAAACTCCAGCAATGTTCTTCTTCCGTCCATCTTCATCACATTGAAAATCAACATCACTTGATTCTTGAATCGCCGCATATGCTTCATCAATTGCCTTTTGGTAGAACTTCTTTATCTTAATGTTCTTGAATTGCTTCTTACTTTGCTTGGCATCCTTGGTGTTCTTGGTTTCATCTTGATCTACTTCCTTTGCACCTTTTCCAAGCTTGGGACATTGAGAACGAATGTGATTTGGTTGTCCACATTCAAAACAATGAATTGGTCCACCTTTTCTCCTAAATCCGAGATTACTTACAGCTTGAGAAATTCTATTAGCAAGAGAAACCAAGTCCTCCTCACCGATTTCCTCCAGCTTGATCATCGACAAGGTACTAAAAATAGAAAGAGTCGTCATAGGAGAAATATCCAAAGAAGATCCGGATGAAGACACCAAAGCAAGAGATTTAGAATCGTTCTTTTAGAAAAAAATATTCATCTCATAGGTTTTTAGTTTGGTGTAAAGAATATCCAAAGTCAAAGTGTTCATGTCAACCGATTCCCGAATAGAAGTCACTTTAACATCCCAAATTTTCATATCAAGACCATTCATGAAGTGACGAGCAACCTCAAATTGAGAATAGTTAACCTCATAAGAAATAGATAAGGATGGATAGAAAATTTTTGCACATATTTTTAGTTTTTGAAAATAATAGTTTGAATTGAATCTAACTTACCTAAGTCAACCTATAGTCAAGCTCGCTCGATACCATCTCTCGTGGGGTCTCCTAAAAGAGGTCAACTCCACAACACCGCATAACCTCCTGTGAGTCCGGTTATGCGTGAAAATAGTACATGATACGTAAACTTTGTTTATTATTACAAATTAATAACGTACAAGTACAAGTTATACAATACAAAAAGACACGACACTTCCACAGGGATAACCCGATTGTAGAGTTGACCTAGTGTGGACCCCCGATTTTGAGGCGGGAATCTTTCGTGTTCATAGTACCATTTCCCGGATCAAGTAGTTGGTACCCACGAATACAAAGATCGATAATCAAGTGCGCATGCACGATTAGTCTTACAATACCATTATTACATTAATAGGCCCGAAGGCATTGTTCATCCCACGTGACCTTATGGTCCGAATACAATATAAAAACAATTTAGATAAGGCGCAATAAGAGGCAATGGCTTGTCAATTGCCACAGTGCAACGACCGAGCTAAAGTCTAATATGCGCCGCCGCCCTCGTCCTCCGGTGATATGCGTATGGATCTTCCGGCTCTTCAACTCCATCACCGGAGGTTTGTGCGTATAGCAAGGGTGAGTACCAACCGTACTCAAGCAAGCCAACACGAATTGATGCATATGATAAGGTTATTCAAAGAACATGGCTAGGGTTATTTTTGCGTAAAGCCGTTTCACAATTCTTTTCACAAGCCTATCAACTAGCCAAATCAAGTTTTAATTTCATAGTTCATTAACCCGGCGACGGTTCTGTCTACCATCCATCGTGATTCCAAGGATGGCTTCCCGCCTCCGGTTCGTCATGTTTTTGGGAGTCCACCCCTTCCCGCATTCTCGAGAAGTTGATCCACCAAATAATAAAATCATCATGCAAACCCATCCCAAGATTTTTAAGTTCAAAGTCTAGCCAAGCGAAAGTCTTGTCACGATGCTCAATATCCGCGAGCACGGCTATTCGAATAGATTGATTCATTCACACCGCAGGGGATGTACACTTTACCCGTACTCCGTGACGCCCAACAAATGAGCCTACGCCTCAACACATGAGACGGTCACGGCAAAGCCTTTCGATAACCTCACTTTGGCGCACTCCGCTCCATAAACTTATGTCCTCATGCACTCTAGCCGTCCTTTTCTAGCAAAGGAGAGGAGTTCTAGCGCACTGGGTAAGGGAAGACATTTCCAATTTTTAAGTTTAATTATCGTAGTTTAATCCCACCATTCATAACAAAGGCCGCAGCCTCATTCTCATCCCATAACCACATCATAGAGAACCATCTATGCAAGGATACCGCTCCGCCGGCTATCTAGTCGCCTAGGTCTATACCCATTCGAGAAGTACGGTTGTACGCTCGTTTCCGCCATCTCATGGCTCGGTCCCACTGACCAGTGGTCGGCACTTGCCTTTCCCGAGTCCACCCAAATCATCCGCCGCCCCCTAAAACATTTGTATAGTACTTTCCATTTTCATCAAACTTAATTCATCATGGCCATGTGGCGCTCATGTCTCCACATGTCGAATCTCAACCACCTCCCCTAAGGTAGTTGCCCAAGCACAAAGCTTTTTCATAAAGTCATGAGTATGCATAAATCTAAGTATAACATGGCTAAGCGTTACCGAAGTTATGCTTCGGTTGTTTGTATCACATCGCGAGTTACAAGGAGTAATTCTAAAGGTAATCAACAGAAGGAATGGCATAACAAGTATAGGTAACTCGTAAAGCATGCAGGTTTAAAGTTTAAAATAACATCATTTCGCAATTGGGATCGATATGTTCAAAGGGTGTGAAGACTTGCCTTGCTCGCACGCCGGTTGAGTGGGGTCTTCCGCGTAGTCGTTGTTCACTTCTTCGACGCTATCCGTACGTGCGAAAAGAAGGGTTGAATCCAATTAAAATCCAACAATATCAACGAAAAGAAAGAGATCTCAAAATGATCGCGTAAGCGGATTCCAAACACAACCTCAACTTCGGAAATTTTAATAGTTGAATCAACGAAAAGGAGTCCCGTTAAACCGAGCAAACCATCTCGTAGTAAATATATATTTTGTTCCTAAATTTGAAGATATCCTAGAATAATTAGATTTCTAATTTCCATATCTCCAATAATTTTATCTTTAATGTTGCAATTATATCTCGCTAGGGGTTTTGAAATTCTAACGACCGAATAATGACTTTCATGCTTAACCAATCTTTAAAAAGGTCTCATGTGAACTTCGATAACAAATTAGAGGTCGGACAATATTTGAATTCATAAAAAGGAAAAATTTAATCTAGAAATTATTTTCACAAAGTATTTCTTTTTGGAAGGAAAAAGAATATTATACTCATTCCTAGATAATAATATTTCAAAACCTTATTTTATATCCTAAAATATTTCCAAAATAATCTTTTTACCTTTACCCTAATTCCTTTACTATTTTCTTTTCCTTATTTTTTTTCTTTCCCTTCCTTTTCTTTTTCCCTTTTCTTTTCTTTTCTTCCTCTCGCTTCTTTCTTCCTCTCCCCCTCGTTTCCCACCGGCGCCGACGGTGAGGGGAGGGGTGCCGACGGCGAGGAGGGCCGGAGCTAGGGAAAAGAGGGGCGCTACACCATCCCGGGACCACAAGGGTTCCATTTCTCCACTCGGCGAGACCGGGAGCGGCGGAAAGGGGGCGGCGACGGCGAGGTGGTTCGGCGGCGTGGCGCTCGTCTCGCGCATAATCCGGCGAAGCTCGGCTAAAGTGAGAGGTCTACGAGCATCGTGAACCCTAGGGATGCTAAAGGTGGGGTTGGTTCGCCGGAGAGGCACCGCACGGCCGGGCGACGGCGAGGTGGTTCGGCGGCCGAGACAGGGAATTCGAGGGGTCGTCGCCGGCGATTTTCCGGCGACCATTTGGCTCGGGAGCTTAGGGGAAATAATACCTAGAGCACGGGAATGATAATGGTACCTTTAATTCGGGAAGAAATCGGCCGAGGGTGACGACTTTCGGAGTGTCGCACGGGCGGTCGAATTAGGGTTCTTTCGGCCGAGCTCCGATCCTTCCCAAAATTCGCGCAATGTAGTGGCTAATCCTTGGGGAAATTGGGGGAAAGCACGAGTGAGCACCGGGAGTATTTTTGATGTTGAGGGCCAGTCTCGGGGAGGCTTCTTATAGGCGGTCGACGGCGAGGGCGACGCGACGGCAAAGAATGGCGCAGCGCCGGCGGCATGGCGCGGTCGCGGGAGATCGTGCGCGACGTGCGACAACCTGCAGCCGATGTGTGTGCGTACGGTGAGCGCGGCGAGGCGGAGCATGCGGACGTGCTGCAGACGCGGCGCTTACGCGGGCAATACGGCGACGACATGGCGACGGCCTAGCGCGGCGTCGCCGGGCGACGGCGACGCGGGTGGCGCGACGACTGGCGGGCGGCCAGGCGCGCAGGACGGTGTCGTCGCCGAGGGCACGCGGCGAGGGCGTCCTGGTACGGCGCGGCACGCGCGCTCGGCGCGTGGCGCGCGCGGACGTGGCGACGGTTTGGTCGAACACCCGCCGACCCGATGAATAGTGCACTTTTCCATTTATCCCGAATTTGAAATCCTAATTTCCATTTCCATTTCTTTTATTCCTAAAAATCCCAAATAATTCTTGGTATTCACAGAACAATTTCTAAAGTATATTTCCCATTTTTTCCCCATATTTTTCTTTATATATATTTTCCTTTTTTTATTTTGCCTCTTCTCTTAAATTCAAGAAAATGGAATTTTGATTGAAGCCAAATTTCAAATTTTATTTCTCTTTTCCAAAAATATTTTTGCCATCCAATTCTAATTATTTATTATATTTCCCCCATTAATTAGAGTTAAAACATTAATTTATCCCTTTTTGTAATGCACCCTATTATATACATATATATATCTATATGCTCTTTTCGTAGTACACACTGTTTATTTTGAAATTGTTTTCACCTATGGGATTGAAATGCTTAGGGTTTTATTCCATTTTACCTCAAAGTAATTCTAGAAGAAAATCTTATATCGCGACGGCAATTAAGATCGAAAAACACGATAAGAAGTAATGATTCCAAAAAGTTTTTGTGAGTTCCGATTTTCACGTTCCGAATTCTACTCCTTCGATTTTTTAGGATGTTACAAACCTACCCCTAACAATAAATCTCGTCCCCGAGATTTTCTTACCTTGCCGAATAGGTGTGGATATTCTCGTCCTCGGAATTCTTCGCTCTCCCGTAGCTTCTTCTTCGGTGTGATTGCTCCATTGTACTTTGTACATGCGCCACGACTTGGTTCGTGTCTTCTTTTCTCGCTTCGTCTAGTATCTTGATTGGATGCTCCGGCCGGTAAGATCACCGTGGACATGGATGGTTTCTAACGGGGTTTGCTCTTCCTGGTACTCGCGACATTTCTTCACCGCGATACGTGGAATACCGGGTGGACATCGGAGAGATTCTCGGGCGCTCCAATTGGTAAGCCACTTCTCCCCTCCTAGCGCTTATCGAATGGGCCCACGTATCGTGGTGCGAGTTTCCCTTGACTTTGAACCTCTCGTGTTCCCCGTAGTGGTGAGACCTTTAGATACACGTAGTCACCCTCTTTGAATTCCAATTCTCTTCGTCGAGTATCCGCGTAGCTCTTTTGTCGTGATTGAGCAGCTTGTAGTCGGTCCCGAATCGCGAACCTTTTCCTCAGCCTCCTTGATTATGTCGGCCCGAATACGGCTTCGCTTCACCGGTTTCGACCACATCAATGGGGTCCGACATCGGCGACCAAATAGAGCTTCGTTTGGCGACATCTTCAGACGGCTTGATAGCTATTGTTGTAAGAGAACTCCGCGTACGGCAAGCATTTCTCCCAATCCTTGGTGAAATCCAATGCAAGCTCTCAGCATATCCTCCAAGATTTGGTCTGTCCTTTCGCCCGCCCATCGGTCCGTGGATGATAGGCGGTGCGAAAGCGAGATGACTTCCGAGTGCCTCGTGGACTTTGCTCCAAAAATGAGATGTGAATTGGGTACCACGATCCGATATGATCCTCTTTGGTACACCGTGAAGACATACAATCCTACTCATATATAGTTCCGCTAGCTTGGCACCGTTGTAGTTAGTTTTCACGGGTATAAATCAGGTCTTGGTGAGCCGATCTACTATTACCCAAATGGAATCGTAACCGTAGTTTTGGGTAGTCCCACTATGAAATCCATGCCTATCTCGTCCCATTTCCATTCGGGAATCTTGAGTGGCTGCAGCAAGCCACCGGCCGTTGATGCTCTGCTTTCACCCTTTGGCACACATCGCACATGGCTACGTATTCGGCTACATCTCTCTTCATATTGGGCCACCAAGATTCTCCTTTCAAATCCGGTACATTTTCGTGCTTCCGGATGTAACGAATATGCCGATTCGTGGGCTTCCTTTAAGATCAATCCTCTCAAACCGCCTCGTTGCACACGTATTCTTTTCTTGTACCACAGATTCCCTTGTCATCCACCGAAAACTCCCGAGCGCGTCCCAACGCCATGCGTTCCTTGATTTCGGGTTTCCTCATTCCCTTTTGGGCTTCCTCTATTTGAGTTCTCGAGAGGTTGGATTTCCACGAGTTCACTCCTCCGTGAGGAATCGTGTGTAGATTGAGTCTAGCCATTTCTTCTTGAAGTTCGCTGCCATACCTCCCAATCCCATGTGGTTGCATTGGGCTTTGCGGCTCGCCGCATCGACCACTACATTTGCCTTGCCGGGATGATAATGAATTCCTAGATCATAATCCTTGATCAACTCCACCATCGCCTCGTCGTAGATTGAGATCAGCCGAGTAAAGAAATATTTTAGGCTCTTGTGATCGGTATACACATCACGGGGTTCCCGATCGATAGTGTCTCCGATCTTCAATGCGTGTACAACCGCGGCTAATTCCAGTGTCGTGTGTGGGATAATTCTCTTCGTGGGGTCGTAATCGTCGCGAGGCATACGCTACGACCTTCCCATCCGCATTAATACTCCTCCTAATCCTTGCCGGGAGGCATCACAAGACATCACGAAGTCCTTCCGGTTGTCGGGTAAGGTCGGATTGGGGCAAGTGGTTAACTTTTCTTTTAATTGGTCGAAGGCTTTTTGGCACTTCTCATTCCATTCAAACTTCTTTTCCTTCTTCGAAGTTGAGTCATAGGTCGGGCCACGTGGAAAACCCTTCGATAAACCGTCGGTAATAACCGGCCAAACCCAAGAAACTCCGAACTTCCGTCACCGACTTGGGTGCCTTCCATCCCGTAACGGCTTCGACCTTGGCGGGTCTACGGCTACTCCTCCCACTGAAACCACGTGGCCAAGAAAAGCGACTTCCTTGAGCGTAACTCGCATTTGCTGAATTTTGCATACACGGTGCTCTCGTAACTTTTCCAAGACAGTCGTAGATGCTCCGCGTGTTCCTCATCGTTCTTGGAGTAGATAAGTATATCGTCGATGAACACCACTACGAATTTGTCCAGTATTCCATGAATACCTTGTTCATCGGTTCATAAAGTATGCAGGGGCATTGGTCAATCCAAAGGACATCACCGTGAACTCGTATAAGCCGTAACGTGTAGAGAACGCCGCCTTAGGAATATCTCCGCTCTAATCTTCAACCGATGATATCCCGACCATAGATCAATCTTGGAGAACACCTGCGCACCTTTAAGTTGATCGAATAGGTCATCGATTCGAGGTAGCGGTACTTGTTCTTGATAGTTACTTCATTCGCGATCGGTAGTCCACACACATTCTCATACTCCCATCCTTCTTTTGACGAAGAGTACGGGGCTCCCAGTGAGAAGAGTCGGCGTACAAATCCCTTCTCTTGTAGTTCCCTTATCTCGCTTCTTGAGTTCCTCTAACTCGTTGGCCGGCATTCGATAAGGTCTCTTGGATATGGGGGCAAGATTGTGCATTAGATCGATGATAAACTCTACATCGCGATCCGGGGCATTCCTGTAATTCCTCGGAAACACATCCGGTATTCTTGTACTACTGGGCATTCCGCCTAAGGGTAGCATGGTGAACACTCCCGCAGCTTGCTCACATAGCTTTGGGTTTTGATCCATAGTTATGCTCATCGGTGATCCCCATGGGGTGGATACCGTGACTTCCTTCGACTCGAGCCTATAATCCCATTATTTTTGATCAACCAATCCATCCCGAGTATGACATCTATGGTCCGGGGTGATAGCACCATAAGGTTTGAGAGAAACACCACATCTCTAATTCGTATGGGCACATTAATGCGGCATGGGGTACGGTTATGTCTCCCCAGTGAGTGTACCAACATAGGCCTCTTAAGTGCTACTTGGTGTAGGTGGTGTTGTTTGCTTACTTGGGAAGATATGAATGAATGCGAGGCTCCGTAATCGAATAAAACTTTAACCGGTGCGAGTTGATAGAGAACATACCCATCAATACGCTCCGGTCCTCCCGAGCTTCTTCCGCCCGCACATGATTCACCCGGCCACGTCGAAACCCGGTGGCAGCCTCGTGGGTAGCGGGGTCTTGAATAGACCTCGTCCCGCCGCAGGGGGGGGTTCCTCGGACGGCGTTGCATTGGCGCCGCGCACGGGGGCGTTGCGTGGTTTTGGGCAGCTATTGGAGTAGTGCCCGAATTCTCCGCAATTGAAACACACATTCCTTCTTCCCGGAGAGCCTAGGGTTGGTGTGGGCGTACGAAACCGAGGTGTAGCCGACTCTGACATGGTCGGAAGGGAGAACGTCCGGCTGCCGAACGTTTGGCTTCCATCCGACGGGTGGCTCCCTGGGGCGTTGTGGCGTTCCCGAAACGGGCGAGCCATAGCGAGCCTCCTCTTGCGGTTATTGTCTACCACCTTTTGGTCATGCTCAAGTCTGACGACCTTGTTGATGAGGCTTTGAAACCGGTGTGATCCCGCCCGATCATTGGTCCCCGCCGTCATTTAGTCCCTCAATGAATTTGTCTATCTTTTCTTCTTCATCCGCGTCACCGGTGGCGTAACGGCAAGCCGGGTGAACTTGTTCGATATTCTTGTACCGAGGTGTTCCCTTGACGCAGTCATGCGAACTCGTTTTCTTCATCCTCATCACTGCACTGGCACGAAATTCTCACTGAACGCAGCCGTGAATTCCTCCCATGTTGGTTCACCGGCGTCTTCAGCTCGTGTCTCCTTGTAGGTGTCCCACCGCCACTCACGGGACCCTCCAGGTTAGTAGCGAAGATAACTCTATCCGCTTCTCGGATTCGACGAGGGTTAGCTTCTTCTCTATCACTCTTAGCCAATCTTCGGCATCCATAGGTTCTTCGGCCGTGGAAAAGTGGGCGGCTTAGCTCTCATGAATTCTCCCGCACTCGATCCTCCTTGACCTCCTTGATTATTAGCAATCGCTTGGAGTAGCCGGGTCTCGCAAAGCCATGACCTCCGCCGGGTGGAGGGGTTGGGTTCGCGGTTCTCGTTGGTTGCCGCGCTCTGCGGCGATGTGCCATCTCGAAGAAGGTAGATGAATTAAGAGATCGGACTAGTTTAGGTTATAGTTCCTGTGGGAATTCTTCAATCAACGTACGGTGGTGACATAATAATAAGCTTACGAATTAAGACAGGCGATGCTCGGTTCATCATATTACATAAGGGGTACACGGACCGTACACACACACCTTCATGCCAGATAGCAATAATAATTATATCGTCCAACTAGATCAACTAATTAAGGGGAAATAGGAAGTGCCGCCGAGCCGGGAAGGTCCTTCCGCCTAGTCATCCAACCACCCGCAAGAGCCGGGCGCCGGAAGTGGGTGGTCCGTCTCGAAGCAAACCGAAGTCCCCATGGCTCGGAGGTGGTGGCCTCGAGTCACGCCGAATCTTCGACTCGGGGCCGCGTACTCTTGCGAGCGCCCGGCGGGTGAGGGGGCCTCCCGTGTGAGTCAGGCGACGAGGGGGAACTTCCTCCTCCATTGAGTCGGTGTCGCTAGACTCCCATTTGATCTCCATGGGCTCGCCTCGACTCCGTATCGGTGTAGATCCGGATGGGGTTACCCTCTCCCGATCCCGGCTCGGATGGTACTGTACGGAGCTCGGGTGGGTCCCATGGATGTGGCAAGCAGTGGGGTCTACTGTGCACTGGTGCTCGTGCTCAACATAAAGCTTGCTCCATCATAGCTTGAAAAGTATCTAAGCTTGCTGGAGTCATAAGGTAATAGTGGTCGGGCACGTGGGCGAGGTGATGGTACAGCTCGTGGAAGTACTGCAGCGTAGACAGACGAGTGCGCAATGCTCCTCTAGCCGGTTGATCCGCCGCTTGCTCTTCCCGAGCTGCTCTTCCAGCTCTACCAGAGCCTCCCCTGGCCATGTAGCGGTCCGAGAGTTGCTCATACCGAGCATCATTGGCCTGCACTGAGTCGCAGATGCTTATTCTGGTCTCCACAGCCTTGGTGGTCATGACCGATCATTGAGGCGTGACCGCGATCGTTGATCTCGAGCGTGGCCTCCTCGTAATGCCGCTCGTTGTCTCCGCCCAACGCGATAGACGCGTGACCATCGGGTTGTAGCAGCAGGGGGTAGCCTCCACGGTGCACGGGTTGCCCTCTTCGCGGTAAGGATGATGCACGAACTCGTCATTGTGAGTTCGGCACGGTGTTCCGCATTAAGGCGAAGGAAGGCCTCGCGAGCCGCATCCCGAATAGCCGCTTCGCTAGGTCCCTGGTAGCGAGTATGGAAGCGTAAGATGTCTCACTTCCCATGCGGGCTTCTATGGATACACGCTCCTCCCAGTGCTGGATACTCTTCGAGCCATGCCTTTTGGTGTGATAGGTGGGTGGTTCCGGTACCTCAAACACCATAGTAGGGACTGGAGTTGGACCACGAACCCCTCGTCTCGCGGAATAGTGACTTCCTGTGTTCCGTCGTGGTTTGACATCTCGCTTACTGTGCAACTTAGGGTTAGCGGGAGGGAGCTATCATAATCATTTGGTAAAAGAAATACGATATAGAAAAGATATATTTGCATTTTCGGAAATAATAGTTTAAAACTCGATCCTATTGTAGGGATATTTCCCTTTAGCCATCTAGTTAGGGGTAGGGCGCCATTTGGTCTTAGCCTACGGCCGCATGGCTCGATACCTCTGTGGACCCCGATTTTGAGGCGGGAATCTTTCGTGTTCATAGTACCATTTCCTCGGATCAAGTAGTTGGTACCACGAATACAAGATCGATAATCAAGTGCGCATGCACGATTAGTCTTACAATACCATTATTACATTAATAGGCCCGAAGGCATTGTTCATCCCACAGACCTTATGGTCCGAATACAACATAAAAACAGAATTTAGATAAGGCAATGAAAGAGGCAGCGGCTTGTCAATTGCCACAGAACAACCGGAGCTAAAGTCTAATATGCGCCGCGCTTCCTCGTCCTCCCGGTGATATGCGTATGGATCTTCCGCTCTTCAACTCCATCACTGGAGGTTTGTGCGTATAGCAAGGGTGAGTACCAACCGTACTCAGCAAGCCAACACAGAATTGATGCATATGATAAGGTTATTCAAAGAACATGGCTAGGGTTATTTTTGCGTAAAGCCAGTTTTCACAATTCTTTTCACAAGCCTATCGACTAGCCAAATCAAGTTTTAATTTCATAGTTCATTAACCCGGCGACGGTTCTCTCTCTACCATCCATCGTGATTCCAAGGATGGCTTCCCGCCTCCGGTTCGTCATGTTTTTCCTGGGAGTCCACCCCTTCCCGCATTCTCGAGAAGTTGATCCACCAAATAAAATCATCATGCAAACCCATCCCAAAGATTTTTAAGTTCAAAGTCTAGCCAAGCGAAAGTCTTGTCACGATGCTCAATATCCGCGAGCACGCTATTCGAATAGATTGATTCATTCACACGCAAAGGATGTACACTTTACCCGTACTCCGTGACAACCCAACAAATGAGCCTACGCCTCAACACATGAGACGGTCACGCAAAGCCTTTCGATAACCTCACTTTGGCAGCACCCGCTCCATGAACTTATGTCCTCATGCACTCTAGCCGTCCTTTTCTAGCAAGAGAGGAGTTCTCGCGCACCCGGGGTAAGGGAAGACATTTCCAATTTTAAGTTTAATTATCGTAGTTTAATCCCACCATTCATAACAAAGGCCGCAGCCTCATTCTCATCCCATAACCACATCATAGAGAACCATCTATGCAAGGATACCGCTCCGCTCGGCTATCTAGTCACTAGGTCTATACCCATTCGAGAAGTACGGTTGTACCGGCTCGTTTCCGCTATCTCATGGCTCGGCCCTTACTGACCGTGGTCGGCACTTGCCTTTTCCTGAGTCCACCCAAATCATCCGCCGCCCGCCTAAAACATTTGTATAGTACTTTCCATTTTCATCAAACTTAATTCATCATGGCCATGTGGCGCTCATGTCTCCACATGCCGAATCTCAACCACCTCCCTAAGGTAGTTGCCCAAGCACAAAGCTTTTTCATAAAGTCATGAGTATGCATAAATCTAAGTATAGCATGGCTAAGAGCTTACAGTTATGCTTCGGTTGTTTGTATCACATCGCGAGTTACAAGGAGTAATTCTAAAGGTAATCAACAACAAGGAATGGCATAACAAGTATAGGTAACTCGTAAAGCATGCAGGTTTAAAGTTTAAAATAACATCATTTCGCAATTGGGATCGATATGTTCAAAGGGTGTGAAGACTTGCCTTGCTCGCACGCCGGTTGAGTGGGGTCTTCCGCGTAGTCGTGTTCACTTCTTCTGGACGCTATCCGTACGTGCGAAAAGAAGGGTTGAATCCAATTAAAATCCAACAATATCAACGAAAAGAAAGAGATCTCAAAATGATCGCGGTAAGCGATTCCAAACACAACCTCAACTTCGGAAATTTTAATAGTTGAATCAACGAAAAGGAGTCCCGTTAAACCGAGCAAACCATCTCGTAGTAAATATATATTTTGTTCCTAAATTTGAAGATATCCTAGAATAATTAGATTTCTAATTTCCATATCTCCAATAATTTTATCTTTAATGTTGCAATTATATCTCGCTAGGGGTTTTGAAATTCTAACGACCGAATAATGACTTTCATGCTTAACCAATCTTTAAAAAGGTCTCATGTGAACTTCGATAACAAATTAGAGGTCGGACAATATTTGAATTCATAAAAAGGAAAAATTTAATCTAGAAATTATTTTCACAAAGTATTTCTTTTGGAAGGAAAAAGAATATTATACTCATTCCTAGATAATAATATTTCAAAAACCTTATTTTATATCCTAAAATATTTCCAAAATAATCTTTTACCTTTACCCTAATTCCTTTACTATTTTTCTTTTCCTTATTTTTTTTCTTTCCCTTCCTTTTCTTTTCCCTTTTCTTTTCTTTTCTTCCTCTCGCTTTCTTTTCTTCCTCTCCCCGCTCTGTTTCCCACCGGCGGCCGACGGTGAGGGAGGGTGCCGACGGCGAGGGAGGGCCGGAGCTAGGGAAAAGAGGGGCGCTACACCATCCTGGGACCACAAGGGTTCCATTTCTCCACTCGGCCGAGACCGGGAGCGGCGGAAAGGGCCGGCGACGGCGAGGTGGTTCGGCGGCGGTGGCGCTCGTCGGCAGCATAATCCGGCGAAGCTCGGCTAAAGTGAGAGGTCTACGAGCATCGCGAACCCTAGGGATGCTAAAGGTGGGGTTGGTTCGGCCGGAGAGGCACCGCAGCGGCCGGCGACGGCGAGGTGGTTCGGCGGCCGAGACAGGGAATTCGAGGGGTTCGTCGCCGGCGATTTTCCGGCGACCATTTGGCTCTGGGAGCTTAGGGGAAATAATACCTAGAGCACGGGAATGATAATGGTACCTTTAATTCGGGAAGAAATCGCCGAGGGTGACGAATTTCGAGTGTCGCACGGGCGGTCGAATTAGGGTTCTTCCGCCGAGCTCCGATCCTTCCCAAAATTCGCGCAATGTAGTGGCTAATCCTTGGGGAAATTGGGGGAAAGCACGAGTGAGCACCGGGAGTATTTTTGATGTTGAGGGCCGGTCCGTGGAGGCTTCTTATAGGCGGTCGACGGCGAGGGCGACGCGACGCAAAGAATGGCGCAGCGCGCGGCATGGCGCGGCCGCGGAGATCGTGCGCGACGTGCGACAACCGCAGCCGATGTGTGTGCGTACGGTGAGCGCGGCGGGCGGAGCATGTGGATCGACAGACGCGGCGCTCACGCGGCAAGACGGCGACGACATGGCGACGGCCTAGCGCGGCGTCGCCGGCGACCGGCGACCGCGGGTGGCGCGACCGACGGCGACGGCCGGCGCGCAGGACGGTGTCGCCGCCCGAGGGCACGCGGGCGAGGGCGTCCCGGACGGCGCGGCACGGCTCGGCGCGTGGCGCGCGCGGACGTGGCTGACGGTTTGGTCGAACACCTGCTGACGCGATGAATAGTGCACTTTTCCATTTATCCCGAATTTGAAATCCTAATTTCCATTTCCATTTCTTTTATTCCTAAAAGTCCCAAATAATTCTTGGTATTCACAGAACAATTTCTAAAGTATATTTCCCATTTTTCCCCATATTTTTCTTTATATATATTTTCCTTTTTTTTATTTTGCCTCTTCTCTTAAATTCAAGAAAATGGAATTTTGATTGAAGCCAAATTTCAAATTTTATTTCTCTTTTTCCAAAAATATTTTTGCCATCCAATTCTAATTATTTATTATATTTCCCCCCATTAATTAGAGTTAAAACATTAATTTATCCCTTTTTGTAATGCACCCTATTATATACATATATATCTATATGCTCTTTTCAGAGTACACACCTGTTTATTTTGAAATTGTTTTCACCGGCTGGGATTGAAATGCTTAGGGTTTTATTCCATTTTACCTCAAAGTAATTCTAGAAGAAAATCTTATATCGCTGACTGGCAATTAAGATCGAAAAACACGATAAGAAGTAATGATTCCAAAAAGTTTTTGTGAGTTTCGATTTTCACGTTCCGAATTCTACTCCTTCGATTTTTCAGGATGTTACACCTAGAGTTCGTGTTCTTCCTTGACTTCGAGATTTCTTGAAGTTATTATATGCAAGAATGAGTACCAATGGTACTCAGCAAGCCAAACTGAATACAATTCTATTTAAATATGCATGCTATATCAACAAGAGAAATAAATTATAAATATGTTTCTAGTATGAAAATATATTCTATTCTTCTTTCTAAAATATTCTATGTGAACATTTAAGGACATGAATTATAAACTTAACTTTAGCCTAATCCTATACTCTACCTTTTCTTATAAATATGCAAGATATTTTAAAAAGAATAATATAATCCTAGCCTTAGCATGATCTTATGCCATATAGATATGCATGATATGATATAAGCCTAATCTTAATGTGATTTCATATTATGTATAAGTAGATATACATGATGTCCTAAAAGGAAATAAAATAAGCCTAACTTTAACATGATTATATACTATATGGATATGCTTGATTTCTTTAAATAGAATAATATGAGCCTAGCTTAATATGATCCTAAGTTTTACCCCTTCCTATAAATGCTTACATATGAATGATCAAATTTTAAATTGGCATTTTAGAAAAGTTGCTTATGCCATTAAATTGGATTCACCCATAGACATAACTCCATTGACCAGGAGTACGGCGTATTCGAATACAATCAACCCTGCAGTGTTTGTCCAGCTTTACTCGAGGATTAACCTTAGTTAGCTAGACTAAAGGGTAACATGACATTTATATAGTTCTAACCTTTTATGATGTATGAACGAGACCTGAAGACTATCTTAATAGGGGCACCAATTCTAACCAGTAATCTCAACCCGTATTTAATAGCTGTTCGTCACACACTTGCCCCGGCTTGGTGAAACCTAGGACTATCTTAACAGATGGTACCGATCTGGTTAGTATCGGTGTTGTTATCCGCTGTTTACATAGTTATCCACCAATGAGACTTCAACAACAACACTACAAATCTCCCATGCATAGAATCACATGTATAAAACTCCTAAGTCCCCAGGGAGATCAGAGAGAAATATATAATTGTCATGCCGGTATAACCGATCCATCGGATGGACGAAACTATGTCCTTATTCTGGCATAAGAGTTTCTATAGTTTTCTGGCATATAGCCAAAACATATATCACATGAGATGATATGACTTATATTTGCCTATCATATAAAATAATAGATCATTTTTATATTTTGCCACATGAAATAACTTCTTTTGAGCATGAATGATATATTAGTACATGTGATAATGTTTATTCTATCATGGTGATAGTTTTAAACTTAGTCCTAGTTATCAAGGTATTTTCTAAGGAGAAGGAGAATATATCTAGTTATTGAAATGATAACCTCCTCCTTTTCTACACATAAAATGATAAAATACTTCTAGTGCATGAAATAATAACTTACATGAACTAGAGAAGTCCTTATATTCATTTGAAATGTTGACATGCACAGTCTAGTGAATGAAATGATAAATTACATTTATCTAACTTAACTAACCCATCCTGCAAAATATATCCAACTGAATGTAGTATTTATATCATGGAATTTATTATTCTTAAATATTGTAAATGATCAAGAATAGTTTGACTTGCCTTTAGGACAAGTGGTCTCAAATTCTTATTTTCCCCAAATAGTAAAGAGGATGTTTATGTCGACAATATGGTTGAACTCAGTTTCTCCTGTGATTTCGACGTCGCGATCTATCGGTCAATGATAAAATAAATAAAATGAACAACATCAAATAAATGTAAAATTTTAAAAAAAGAAGTTTAAAAAGGTAATTTTTGAAATTTTAAAGGAAAAGTTATTTGTTAGGTTTTGAAACTTAAAATTTAGGTTTGAAGAGACTAGGATAAAATAAAATAGAATAAATATTTAGATATTTTTAAAAGGAAAGAAATATAGACAATTCTTAAAGTTTTTAAATTAAGGATATTATTTGTTAGATTTTAAAGTTTAAAACTTGAATAAAGTAAAAAGAATAAAAAATAATATTTCAAATATTTGAAAAAGGAGAATAAATAAATTTAAGAAAAATGGAAAAGTTCTAAAAAGTATAGAATTTAAGAGGAGTCGAGGGCTCGAACTATTTTTCTAAAGTTATTTGTTAAATCCTAAAATTTTGAAATTTGGGTTTAACTCAATATAAAATAATTTATAAAAATTTGAAGTTGAGATTATTTCTGAAAATAATATAGATAAATTTGAAGAAACTAGAAGAAATTCAAATTTGAAAAGTTTAAAAAAATCTATTCTTAGTTTTAAGGTTTTAAGTTTGAATAAATACAAATATAAAAGAATTTTAAGAATAATATTTTTGGAAGATTAAAATAGTAGTTAAATAAGTTTAAAAGTATACAAGAATTTGAAAATGAGATTTTGAAGGGACCAGGATCAACCTAGTTTTCAAGGATTTTTCCTATGCCTTTTCTATCTCTAAAAATAAAATAAAAAATAAAATAAAAAAAGAAACTGAGAAAAAATTGGCCTAAGGCCGGTTCGAACTCGACCTAACACTGCTCTCTCAGCCTTTCTACCACTGCGCCACCACTTCCTTCTCTCTTACTCTTTCCTCTCATTTCTTTTCTTCTTTCCTTTCTCTCTCTCTTACTGTTCTTCTTCCTTCTTTCGGCACTCTCCTTTCTCTCAGCCGGTGCCCGACAGGGAGAAGAACGCACGGTGTGCGGATGACTGAACCTCGGGGCCTAAGGGTTTTTTGCCCATCTATGAGGTACGGGAAACCCGTTTTTGGTCTTGGACGGGCTGGAGATGTAGTACGGTGGCCTGGCGACGACGAGCCTTTAGCGGCAGCGGTGATGCCATCAGCGTGGTGTTCCGGTAAAGGTGCGGCCAAAATAAAGGGTCCTAGAGCATCTACACATCACCGAAAAAAGCTAACTAGATGGTTTATTTGCTCGGAAATGTACTAGAGTGATCCCGCATCGTGCGCGCGACAGTGGTTGAATAGAGTACCTCCAGCGGCCACGTCGGGAAGGATTTTCCGATGGGTTTTTGGTTTGGGAAAGTTAGGGAAAGAAAAATATTTGACAAGAGGAATGCGAGGGTACCTTTAATTTGTGGAGAAATTGATCGGTTGTGACACATTTTGAAGAATCGATCAATGCAGCTGTTAGGGTTCTTCGGTTGTTCTTCCTCAGATTTCCACATAATTCAAGCAATGTAGAGCATGGTGATTGGGGAAACCTTAGGGGAAATATTGAGGGGAAGGTAAGGATCAATTTTGGTATCTACACTTTTGATTGGCATGGTCTATATATAGTGTTTATAAGTCGGTTTCATGGTTGGGTGTTGTCGGCGGCCATGGCGGCTCACTGATGCGGATTGGTTTGATGACGTGCTTGCTCCAATTAAATTTCGCCGTGTGTATCAGAAGATGAGGATACCCCAAAGTCGGTTGTGCAATTTGGGGGATGAGGTCAGCATCCATGGTGCAATGAGTTGCCTGCGACGACCGTGGTTTGGAAATAGCGGTGCCGTGGTTGGGACAGAACAAAGGAGGAAGAAGCAAGGAAAAAAGAAGGGAAAAGAAGAAAAAGTGGAAGAAAAGAAAACTTAAAAGGGGAAAAATTTAGAGAAAAGTTTAGGAAGAATTTGATTTAGAATTTAAAACCAATTAGATTCAATTTTTGAAAAAGTTTTAAATTAAAAGTTAAATTAGGACTTCTTCAAGAATAGAAATTAAGATTTAATTGATTTTTTATTTTTAAAATTAAAACTAGAGAAAGTTTAGAAACAATTTAATTTAGAGTTTGAAACTTAATTTTATATTTAATTTTTGAAAATTTCTTTGAATTAAAACTTTTAAAAATAAGGGCAAGAATTTATAAATTTTTGGTTTTAAAATTAATATGGAAGGTATAAATAAAGAATGCAAATAAATATTTGGGAATTTTAAATATTTTTACATAATAATTTTTTTCGCAAAAATTTTCTACGTTAATTTACAGGTTTTTTTGAAAGTATGGAATTTCGAAGCTGTCACAAAACCCAAAAACTTTTAGCGGAAATAGAAGTTACCCTCGAATCAACGGAGATCATGACGTAGTATTGTCGCCGCCGGCCGAACCGCTCTCACGCCACCGGTCGACCGTTGTACTTTCCCCGGTCGACCGCTCTCACGCCGCCTTGCCTCCGCTTGATCGCTGCCGCAACCCATCTGGCGACCACTCGCACACAAGCGGTCAGACCGTCGGGACCGAGAAAACACCGGTAGATGAACACTCGAAGAAGTAGATTAGATCTTTCGACTTTATTGCATCAGCTAGTGTTTACAAAGTGCAACAACAACACTCCTCACCAAAATCTCGAACTAAACTCGAAACCCTAACTTTCTCTCAACTTGTGTCTCTCTAACACTCATACCAGGAGGCCACACCCTCCCTCTCTATTTAAACCACAAAAACCTCCTACTCAAAGTAGAAGTAGAACTCCTATTCCCAATAGGACTCAAGAACTCCTATTCCCAATAGGACTCAAACACTCTCTTCCCTTATCTCAATTCGGACTCCCTTCCAAATTCGACTCCTCTATCCATACGCACACGATTCCTCTCGTATACCATATGGATTCTCCATCTTCCACGTGCATTGTTCTCTAGCCTGAGCATCCCGCGTGATATCCTTGATCGTTTGGACCTCAACTTTTCCCAAGCCTAGTCCTGATCCATCGCCGGCTATACTCCCATGGCCTCAAGCAACACCTGCATCTTTCTAGCTACTCAGAATCATCAACCAAAGATGTGAGTATATTTCTTAGTTTACTGGGTCGGTTCTCCAGCTGCTCTTTGCATACGGAAAGATAACTGCTTTTCGAAACAGGGTCTGACAATTACATGCTCGAAAAGAGGTGGAGATGCCTCTATAGCCAGCCATTCCAAATGGCTACAAACTGTTCCAAGGGTTCCTGATGCTATAGTGTTTAAATTTGTTCCTATCACCTCTCTTCTTACTGACATTCCTGGTAGTGGTTACCTTAGCCATGCCATTAATTTATATCTTCGCTGTAAGTTTTCCTGTAAATTTCCTTTTATATTTTGCTTTTTCTGTGGTTACCTTAGTCTGTCTTCCTATAATTGCTTTTTCTGGATTGACTACATTACTGTAACTTACATAACCTTGATGCAAGTTTTGGACCGAACTGCAATTTGGTTAAATAGATCCTTACGAAGTTTGTGCTCTGTCAGATAAACCTGATCCTGAAGACTTGCAACATTTCTTGGAGTTTCAAGTGCCTCTACAGTGGACACCTTTGTTCAATAAGCTTATCCTTGGGCCACAAAAGAGAAAATGTTCCTATCCTTCACTGCACTTCAGATTTCTTGGTCCCAAACTTCAAGTTAACACTTCCCAGGTACCTTTGCATAGTTATTTTTTTGGGTAATGCTTCATTCTGTTTACCAATTTATCGCAATATTTTGAAACACCATTATCTGCCAGCATAGTGGTGTGTGTTCATGCGCGTCTTCTGTGTAATCGCAAAGAAAAGAAAACGTAAACTCGAGGTTATGTCTGTTTACATGCTCTTGTGTTGGGTCCATGTATCTGTTTACATGTTTACTTCCGTATGTTTACATTTTTGATGCAAATGTTTTATAGTAAGCTCTTGCACAAGGAGGTGGTTGTCTGGATCCCGGGGTGAAAAATATCTCTTTTGATTCAGTTTTGTTTGTAGGTCCAACAGGTGGATATAAACTTGAGACTGTTTTTCTCTTAATAAGGCAAGTGCTTATTCTTCTTCGATGCCTTGAGCAAGAGAAATTAAGAGGAGGTCCGTACCTTGTCCTATGCCTTCGATCTAGCTATAGTATTTTAACTTTTTAACATCGTTTTTATTTCAGTAGAATAATCATGTGCATGCTTGAATGTAACATTTTCCTCTATAGCACATCACTTGATGAGTAGGAGCTATGGTTGCAGAAAGAAAAAAAGCAGCATGAAGTTACATGGTCAATTTGTCTTTTTTCTGCACTTGTGATAGTATGAGCATGGACTCAATCTATATTTTGATTATAAGCTCTAAATTCTAAATTTATATTTTTTTACCAACTGCTCTGGGATAAAGACATCATATTTTGTTCTTATTATTATTGTTGTGAATAACTGAGGTGTGTCTTTACTTAAAAATAGTTAAGGAAAAGCAAAAGAAGCTGATAACCTATTTAGTAGGTAAGTTATTCACTGCTCAGGCAAGAGCAGTTTTTTATCAGGGCATGTCTTCTGTAGCATAAACCTGTTAGGTAAACTTGGAGTATGCAGAGGTAAAGGCATAGAGGTCAAGGATCAAGAAGAATTTGTAATAAGTGATATTTTATTATCTAAAAAAATCAAGATGAATTTGTTGTTTTATTTATGTGGTTAATATTTTTTTACATGAGGTCCAAGTAAATAATCCTAAATATAAGCTGATGCTACAAGTCAACTAAAAAGAAATTAATGTGCAATATGTTCGGTTTAATTTGTATTTAGAAGAATTTCTTAAATATATCAGGAATTGTAAGGAATTAGATAATTTCTGAATGTATAAAAGTTGCAATGTTATTTTACACACATGGCTATGTAACTATTGTTGATAATAACTCTATTGTGTCATTTCCATGTGAATTTTAATGGATCTATCATTATATACTTAATAATTGTTTGAAAAAAATTATAGGCATCCTATTTTGGTCATTTGGTTTGTATAGCTAAATATTTTCATAGCGTTAGTACGAGCATATTACGTATATATAAGAATAGAAGTTAAAGAGTTATATATAAAATCTAATCCTACAAAAATAGAATCTATAAATCCATAAAATCCAAATAACTTTTAGGTATCTATAAAAATAAAATTTCAGAGTTATATATTAAATTTAACTCTAGGTGAATTATCTCCGGTAAAATTGCTTGGGGCAATCCCCTAGTTGGAAGGATGCAGTCCAACTGAAAGTCGCTCCTTCAGATGAGTGCTTGGGATGAAGTCAATACTAAACAGTCTCACGCTGCTGAAATAAATGAGTTCCACCGTCACAAAGAAATATTGTTTGGTCAGAGTTGGGATGAAGTCCGAAGAAAAGACTGTAGAAAATTATGCATCTGTTTGAACCATGAAGGCCAATGGTACTTATAGTATCGAACATGTGCCTTCATTATCCATACCATACATGTACGTGTAACAGCGTTCTCTTTATTTTGTGCATCAGTCTTAAGTCGTACTACTAGCTTAACTACCAAACTGAGACTAACTCGCTAACCACTGTGACCCTATATGATCGCCATGGAAGTAGAACGTCTTGCATAATACCAGTGTACAACATTTCAGATCATCGACAAAGCACCTAAAACCCCAACCACAGCACCGGCGATCACTCCGTCCAACCGTGCCGCGCCGGACGTCGGCGGTGGCGCCCCAATCGAGCTGCTGTGCGACATTTCCCCGCCGCCAGAATCACCCAGCGAGCTCTTACCCGGAGCCTGCGCGTGCTCAGGCGCCGAGGCCCAGAGCGGCCGCGGTGGCGGCGTGGTAGCACCGGCTGGCGGGAACGCCTGCCAGGTCCACGACTCGGAAGTGACAGGCCCGGCCGCCCCGGCCGGCTCCGGCGCCTCGGACGGCTTCGTCGGGCGCACCGCCATCACGATGATATACAGCTTCTGCCCTTTCTGGCACCGGTCCTCGTCGCCGCTGATGAAGAAGAAGGGGCCGGACCTGTCGAACCGGAACACCGAGCTGCCAGCGGCGACGTCCTCGAGCCGCCGCACAGGGTTGCCCGTGCTGCACGCGTCGAAGTCCAGCTCCGTCACCTGCAGCACGGAGCCGCCAACCTCGTCGCCGTGCATGAACACTGCGAGCCAAGAAATTAAACGCCGCACGTACCTCAACTATTCAACCAAAATATGTTCAGTTATACAATGACGATGGGATCGATCGATCGAGATGATGCACGTACCAATGGTGTCGTTCACCTGGAACCGGTTGCGCTCGGCCCAGTGGTTGAAGCTCTCGGCGGGGTCGACGACCCAGCCGTCGCGTCCGCTGGCGTAGAAGACGTACGCCTCCGACGAAGAAACCACCGCCGCGAAGCACACGAAGACCATAAACCAACCTGCATACGGCCACCTCCTGGAACTGGAAGTCTCCATAGCTGGTCTATCGATCAGATACGCTACGGAAGAGAGCAATTAAGGTGCACCGAGACGGGAGTATGCGTATGGCGGGGAGGTAGCTGGTGCTGCATATAAAGCGCGGGGAGGTAGCGATACGGTTGCTGACCGCGGAGAGGGCACAGGTGGAGGCTCCCGAGAATGGCTCTGCTCCTATGACTCCGCATGAGCTCGCTGTGGAAGCGCACCGCTTTGTGTGTTTGGGTTGTTGCTGTGGAGCTCAATCTTCTCCGGGTCTACGACGTCATGCGCGCCTAGAATCCGAGGAAGGAAATTCCTCTCCCCCTATCTGTATTGGTTGCTACCCATTCTGACGTGTGCACACTTCAGGCTGGGCAACGTTGTAAATCGTATATACATAGTAGAAAAAACCAGACGATATTCTTCGACTTCTCTCAGTCCGATCAGACTAAACTGTTAATTTGTATATTTTTCAATGTTGTTAATTTGTATAGATGAAATTTTGGACAATGTAGACATTAATATGTTCGCTTGTTAAAGTATGTCGTTAATTTGGCTGGAGGTGAAGAACTGATGAACTGAGCAGGAAACTAAATGCGAGGTGAAAGCGTGCAATTGTGCCAGCGGCACTGATTCACTCACTGTAGGGACAAGTGCGCATCAGGAACTAGCAAGTTCATTTTCAGTTGAAGGCCTTGAGGATAAAGTTAAGTCGTCGAGCTGAAAGCCTGAAACGCGAGTGCAGATTGTAGAAATTGAATCAGAAGTTCAGAAATTGAACTCGTATGGAGAACTTGAGATGCGGCAGATATGCCTGGCATTCATTGTCTGTACGTATACAGTTTGTCATCCAATGCTCACCAAAATGGTCAAATTCAGAATTTCAGATGCCTACCCCAACCATTGTCAATACTGGATAACAAAACATTAGTGAACAACATGGCGCACGCTGACTACAAATTTGGAGGCCAATCCAGAAATTTTTGGTTTGGTGAACAGCTGACCAGACAAACGAAAATTTCATGTCTGATACATGAAACGGATGAAGCTAACCAAAAGATAATGCATTAGACGTTTGATGTTTACACGGTGGGAGGTGCCAAATGCTTACATTACAAAGGAATGAAACAGTTTTTATATAGGCAAAATGAACGCCTGTTTTATCTGCTATAAAATGAACAACAGAACAAGGAGTCAACGCAATGTTGAAAATAATAGTTCTCTTTATATTTCATCTTCTAGCTAGTAATAAAACCATGGCAACAATTTAGGTTCAGCACCAAAGTGCGACTGTTCAGAGACAAGAAGCCAACAATATTCATGAAAAGATTTATCTAGATACACATAGAATTGGTACTGTACTATTACAGATCAGAGCAAAACCTTACTAAACTACAGTACCTCTGTTTCAGTGTTTATGCTTCTTATAGTCCATTTGCAGAAGAGCCAGCTGAAAGAAATATACAGCAGTTAACATCAAGTCTATTTTTCACAAACAATGTCGTCGCACTTTTTCTTTCTTGATTCATGCTATAGAAATTCCTCGCGCTGCAGATTGCAGCATCTTCTCCGATCCTCCAACCAGTACAATTTTCATCTTCAGTTGGACAATCACGAAGGGTTAAGAGCAACCAACCATAAATCTCAGCTCAAGTGCTCCTCAATCCAATCGAACATTTCATCAGTGTGCAAGCTCGTCATCTCATGGTATCCATATGCAAGATTAAGCTCTTCCTGGATGTGATCAGCCCACCCAGACACCTCCTCCCAGAATCCCCTCTTCACCACTGCATCCTTCCATGGCGTTGCACGGCCATCCTTCCTCATGAACCCTCTCTCATCGACGAATCCATCCTCCGTGAACACTCTCCAAATCCTCTCGGACAATCCCCGGTTCAGCCCCGGGATCCTGTCGGACAGCATCGTCGGGGTTAGAGGGAGCTCCAGGCTCCGGAGCTCCTTCACCTCAACGCCATTGCTCTGCAGCATCTTGGAATTCCTCTCCACCAATGCCGCCCTCCGCTGGTCCTTCGGCATGTGGAGGAACATGGCGGGAGGGTATCCCGCCGGCACGCCGCCAGGTCCGAAGGAGCCCTCGGCGATCATAAGCACGACGGCGGCGAGCTTCATCTCGGCCGCGAGCCTGGAGACGAAGTACCCGCCGGAAGACGCGCCGAGGGCGACCACCGGAAGGTCCGCGAGGCCGTTCTCGGTGGTCCAGGACTGGATCCCTCGCTTGGCGGCGCTCACCTCCTGTCCCATCGACCAGCACTTCCTCGCGCTCGCCAGAGCCAGCACCGCGAACCGCCTCCGTAGCGCGCGTTCCGTGATAACGACGTCCTCCGGCAGGCCGACGCACCCGGGGCAGCGCGGGGACGGCGACCAGAAGTTCTCGGGGCGGCAGTGGCAGCCGTGGGCGACGAAGAGGACCGCCGTGGCCGGCGCCGCGGGGAGCTCCCAGATGGCGCGCGCCCCGCCTACGGACCCCACCGTCGGGGACAGCAGAGCCTGCCCCTCGCCACGTGCTTCGTTTGCGCGGCCAGCGGAGGTGACGGCTCGGGACGGTGTGGTGGTGCCGGAGTACAGGAATACGCCAGCGGCGAAGATCAGGAGGAAGGCCAGAGCAAAAACCGACGGGACGGAGGTGATCAGAGCTGATCCCCTCGGAGGCGACGACGTCCGGCTCGGCGGGTGAACCGCGCTGCGCATCTGCTTCCCGGAGGGCCTGTTCCTCTGCAACCGGGACGGGGAGGCGTCGCGCAAGAGCACAAGTGGCATGAGCAGATCTCGCCGCCGGGGCACTGTGAGAGGAGAACAGTGTGTTGACATTCGCAAGCCGCTAAAGGGAGGACGGGATCGATGGGCTGGAAGCCTGGAAGGATAGTTAATGGGCTTACATGAGGAGTAATGAAGTATGGAATTGGCCCAAGAGGCTGACACGTATGTTGCCCCAATGGGTTGGTTGTCATTGTCGGTCTCCAAAGCTCCAGAACCACATGGGCCTTCGATTTATCATTTTGGTCTTTGCTACATGCCACTCATGTTTTTTTTCTGTCTATGTGATAGCCCGCTGAAACTTTGTGTGGTTTCAGCAAGATTTCGCACTGAACAATAAACACACGTGTCGCCATCCGTTGAAGCCCTCTTCGAGCACCTACCGCGCGCTGCGCACGACAAACCAATTCTGGCGATGTTTTGTCTGATTTGGGTGTTTGACGGTATTTTTTCTGCCTTGTACACGCAAGAAGTATTCGCATTAGCTAACACAAGCAAGCCAGGGATCATATATATGATGATCGTTACATGCATACATATCATATGTAAAGCAAGCTAGCTAGCTAATTTGTATGTGATGCATGGGCCATGCAAATGCATTCACGTACTAGCATATATCTATCTATCTATCTGGTTCTCTCACACACGCACACACTCAGCCATATATACATGCTTTGGTTGATACGTACGTATGTATGTATTAGAGAAGGCAAACCAATAAAGAGCTAAAGATTCATGCACAATCATGTGTGCAGTATGTGGGGGCCGCCGGAATCCTTGTGCACACACGGCCGTTTATCTCGGAGGTTTATACACGTGACATGAAATTTCTGATCAACGACAACGAACTCGGAGATACGTCTCTTATCTGAATGACTCAGGGTGAGTTATCTGCAGTGGCTTCACGCGCAAGGCTCGCGGCAACCAGCGCAAGACGCGGCGGCGCCGAGGAATACGCGCTGCTCGTTAGGGCTTTCACTATGCCTATATAAAGCCACCGTCTCCTGCTGCCGAGAGGGGGAAGGACACACGTCCAATCCATCTACTTCCATCAACTTCTGTTGTAAAACGAGATGGGAAACATTTAACCCCGTTAAGGGCCGCACAATGTATTAATAGATTGAGAAAAGCCCTCAGCGTGGCAGTACAATGGATAAGTTTGGATACATATGAAGATACAACAGACTAAACAACCTGAACAGATAACAAGATAACTCATTAAGTAACTCATCTTATCTATCTATCATCTAACACACCTGCAATCCAAGTTGAGATTATGCCAAAATGAGTTTAATTGCTGAACAGATAACGATTTAGTAAAACCGTTGGCGACCTGATCCCTGGAGGAAACAAACTGAATGTCCAACAATTTTTGAGCTACTCTCCCACGAACAAAATAAAAGTCAATTTCTATATGTTTATACGTGCATGAAAAACTGGATTGGCTGACAGATAAGTTAGCTCCAAGGTTATCACACCAAAGTTTAGCAGTTTTGGGATGTGGAATACCCAGTTCAGTTAACAAGGATTGTACCCATATTACTTCTGCTGTAGCATTAGCAAGAGCCTTGTATTCTGCCTCTGTACTGGACCTTGAGACAATTGCTTGCTTTTTGGCACTCCAAGATATCATATTAGACCCAAGAAAAACAACAAAACCGCCTGTTGATCTCTGATCATCAACACAGCCAGCCCAATACGCATCTGCAAAAGCATTCACTAGTGATGATTCGACCGCCAATCTTGAGTCCCAACTTCACAATCCCTTGTAGGTATCTTAATATTTTTCACAAGACTCCAATGCACCTGTAGTTGAACAATGCAAGAACTGGTAGACTTTGTTTACTGAGAAAGAAATATCAGGGCGAATTAGTGTTAAATATTGTAATGCACCAACAATGCTTCTGTGCCTTGTTGCATCAGCAGGTCCAAGTTTGTCCCCTTCATACACTGATAGCTTTTCTGAAGTGAGTAAAGGAGTGTCCACAGCCTTGCGCTTGTGCATATTTACACGTTTCAGGATTCCATTGGCATACCCTTCCTATGACAATATAATTCCATCACCTGACTTCTTCACTTCTATACCCAGGAAATAATGCAAGGTGCCAAGATCTTACAAGGCAAAATCTTTCATCAAATCATGCAACAACGCAGTTGTAGCATCAGAAGAGGAGCTGGCCACTATAATATCATCTACATATACTAGGACAAACATAGTTACTTTTCCTTCGCGAAAATAAAACAGGGACGTATCAGCTTTGGATGGCAGCTTTGGATGGCGTAAACCCTAGCTCCTATAGTTTCATGCTTAGCCTAGAGTACCATGCACCGGGTGCTTGCTTTAGCCCATATACAGCTTTGCTAACTTACAGACATACGAAGGGAAAGCTTTATCCCGATACCCCGGTGGTCGACACATATAAACTTCTTCTTCTAAAAAACCATGAAGAAAAGCATTCTGAACATCTAGCTGACGCAGAGACCAACCTTGGGACACAGCTAAAGATAGAACAAGACGAATAGTAGCAGCTTTTACTACTGGACTAAAAGTATCCTCATAATCAATTCCATAACGTTAATTAAATCCTTTAGCTACCAGTCGTGTCTTATATCTATCTATGGATCCATATGTCTTCTTCTTAATTTTATACACTCATTTACAGTCAATTATGTTTTTATCTTTTGAGAAGGAACTAAGTGTCAGGTTTTGTTTTTAACCAAAGCAGAAAACTCTGAATCCATGGCAGCTTTCCAATTACTATCACAAAGAGCAGAGTGAATATTTTCAGGCTCTTCCGAAATAGCAGATAGAAGACCATACCGTATAGAACCATCAGTGTAGACTTTTGGCTTGTGAATACCTGACTGTAACCATGTGCGAGGACGACTTTCAATTGGTGACACAGGTCACTACCGGAAACTTGAAGTTTGCCTAGTGCCGAGGAGTTTGCCGAGTGCATATCCTCGGACACTAGGCAAACAGGGTGTTTGCCGAGTGCCACTCGGCAAAACATTGCACTAGGCAAACTTCCTTATTTGCCTAGAGTGACACTCGGCAAAATAAGAGCACTAGGCAAACTCTCACTTTTGCCTAGTGCAACCCTAGGCACAAATATACACTCGGCAAAATTTTAACATTTTAGTTCCACAAAATACCCTCCAAACTTTTTTACGCTCCCATATACAACATGAATTTGTACATGTTAAAATTTGATGTATTCTTTTTAATTATTCGCTATATTTAAATTTTTTTATTTATAAGATTTTTTTTACTAGTGCCAAATTTGAACTACAAATGATTCGAATAATTGAATAAAATGTGTTAAAAATGATACTCATGTTATTGAGTCCATTTTAAGGTTATATCTATGAAATGAAAAGTAATTTCAAAGATCTTGTTTAAGAAGCATGTTTGTGACCGTGAGTCAAATAAAGTTTTGTTGGTTTTTAAATTATAACAAAAACAAATAAAGTCCAAAAATCACTAGATTTTTTAGAGTATCATGAAATTAGACATTGAAGCTGTGAAAAAAATTTCGTAAGGTTTCAAACATGTTGTCACATACGACGCTTACAAACAGAAGCATCTCCGAATAGAGTTCTTAGTGATCTCCCAAAGTTAGAGCCAAAATGATGATCGAATTTAAAATTTGGCACCAAAACTTTTTGTAGACACAATATGTAGCATACATGGCACCATTGCAAGTTTTGAGATTTTTCTGCATCAATTTAAATTTTTTAATTTTTTTTTCATTTAGTATACAATTACTTTGCCTAGCGTAGCGCTTGGGGAAAATGTAGCACTAGGCAAACTATATGTTTGCCGAGTGCACACGCTAAAGCACTCGGCAAAGGTTAAACTTTGCCGAGTGCCCGAAAAGACACTCAAAAAACACTCTTTCGCCGAGTGCCCCGCTGAAAGGCTCTCGCAAACGGCCCCGAAAAATAAAAAAGAATATGGAAAAAAGGAATTTTCTCTTTGCCGAGTGCCACGGTGGCATGGCACTCGGCAAAGTCCCGCCTAAAACCGACAGTTGTACGACGCTGGAAAAGGTTTGCCGAGTGCCGCAACCTGGCACTCGACAAACACTTTGCCGAGTGCCACGTAGGATGGGCACTCGGCAAAGGCGTAGGGCGGCAATTTTTGCCGAGTGCCTTGATCCGGCAGGCAAACTCCTAGGGCGGCAATGTTTGCCGAGTGCCGTGATCCGGCACTCAGCAAACTCGAATGGCGCAATGTTTGCCGAGTGCCACATTGGCGTGCACTCGCAAAGAGTTACATGACTTAGGAATTTTTCCCACACACACACTCACCCGTTGAAGCACACACTCACCGCACAACACACACTCAGCCCCGGGCCGACGCCGCGCGCACGCCGCCCGACGGCGCCACACGCCGCCCGACCGGCGCCGCACGCCGCCTCGGCCGCCCACGCCCAGCCGGCGCCACCGCCCAAGCTCCGCCGAGCCTCTCCCCCGCCGACGCTCTCCCGCCACGGCCGCCCAAGACCCACGGGCGGCGCCCCCTCCGGCGCCCCCACGGCCGGCGCGCTCACCGGCGACCCACGCCGCCCCGGCCCCTCTCCGGCCGATGCCCCACGCCCTCGGCCGGCGCCCCACGACCCCCGCCAACGCCCCCACGCCTCGGTCGGCGCCCCACGACCCCGGCCGGCGCCCCACCCCTTCGGCACGCTTCGTCGGCAGCCCCGCCCGACGACCCCACTCGCTGCGCCCCCTAGCTGCCCCCGGTCGGGCTCATCGCCACCGCCCTTTCCGGCCATCGTCACCCGGGCCGGTAAGAATTATTCGCTATATTAAGCCACTTTGTATTCATCCATGCAACACTTTGTATTCGCTATATGGTCGTTGCCATTTATTTTGTATATTTGAAACCTTCAGTTTAACAAACTCAGAGGTTCCACTACTGGAAACTTGTTCGAACATTAGATTAAAATTGTAGTATAGACAATGTATTGTGATATTTGACAAAAGAAAGTATATGGTGATTTTGTTGTTTACAGCTAATTTGTATATGTGGTTCATAAATGTCTTGTTATATGTGTATGTGGTTATCGGCCATCGTGCCGTCTTGTTTGTTGCAGGTTTTGGAAACCTCCCCGTGCAGAGGAGGTGCTGTCGAAATTTTCAACTCACATGAATATGTTTTTCCTGTACAGATCTTTGCGAGTTCGTCGCCGCCTCCATCTACTACACGGCTTCCTCGCTGTCTTCACCGACGCTATCGTCCTTCTAGCCCGAGAGGCACCTAGGTGAGAGACCCCGGGCTTTTCTTCCACATTTACATTAATTAGATGTAATACCGGTGTATCACGTAACCTAGGCGTCTCCCGTTCGAAAGAGATGCGATTAAAGTAGATATGAAGATCTTTGCATATCTCAAACCGTATCTGTTTCGAATTGTCCATGTTTTTTGGACAGCCCGAGGATGTGTAGATGGGTTTAGTTTTCATGCGTTACTCCGGTCCGAGACAGGGTTTCGGTAACACCTTCTTGTTGTTCTCTGGATACACAATCTCCCTGTCGGGACGTGTATTTGGAGAACGGCGGGGTGTCCTGCCGAAATTCTGTCTCGGCCGAGTAGGGCATGAAAACTAACTCGTCTACACATCCTCGGGGGATTAGGACCTATCCTCACCTATTAGAGAGTATAGACACTCGGTAGATGCAAATGATTCTTATATTATTCACGATTTGTTAGAGGATGGATGACCGTGAGTGGATGTACACGGGCCGTCCAAATGTGTCTGGGATGACCCTTGAATGGATTAACAAGACCAATGCTTTCATCGAGGGGGCTTTTGCCAGGCTTAATGGAAAACTTAGTACTTGGTGTCCATGCAATGATTGTGAAAACAAGTGTCAACAATCAAAGAAGCGGTTGGGTGAACATCTTGTCAAGAATGGATTTATGCCAAACTATACCAGGTGGACCTTACATGGTGAGCGCCATCGTGCGAGAGAGGAGGTCGTGAGACAACGAATTGATGAATATGATTCGGATGCCGGAGTAGGAGATATGTTAAATGACTATGATGAAGGTTGTATGGAGGATGAGCCAGAGGAAACCGCAAAGGCATATTACCAGATGTTGCAGGCGGCACAACAACCCCTTCACGGGCATACCAAGGTTTCTCAACTGGATGCCATTTCACGCGTAATGGCCCTAAAGTCCCAGTTTAGTTGGAGTCGAGATGCTTCGATGCTATCTTGTCAATAATTGGTGGTTTGCTTCCGGAAGGTCACATTCTGCCTAAGAGCATGTATGACGCACAAAAACTCCTTCGTGCACTTAAGATGCCATATGAGCAGATACATGCTTGTCCGAAGGGATGCATCTTATTTAGGAAAGAATATGCAGAAGAGAAGTATTGTCCGAAGTGTAAATCCTCTAAGTACGTAGAGGTAGACTCTGGTGATGGTGAGAAGAGGCAACTCCAAATCGGCGAGAAGATCCTTAGGTACCTTCCTTTCATACCGAGGATTCAACGGCTTTACATGAATGAGGAAACCGCGAAGCAGATGACATGGCACAAAAATGGACGTCGGTACAATCCTGATAAGATGGTACATCCAGCCGACGGAGAAGCATGGGCAAAGTTTGGTGCGATTTATCATGAGAAAACAAAAGAGGCTCGTCACGTACATGTTGCGCTGGCAACAGACGAGTTCAATCCTTACGGAATGGCGGCGTCTCCATACACTTGTTGGCCCATATTCGTTATCCCCCTCAATCTTCCCCCCGGCGTTGTCTTTCAATGACAGAATATTTTTTTGTCGTTGATAATTCCTGGACACCCGGGGGATAATATGAGTGTGTACATGGAGCCTTTGATTGATGAGTTGTTCCGTGCTTGGGATGAAGGGGTTTTAACGTATGACCGAGCCACGAAGACAAACTTCAAAATGCATGTGTGGTACCATTTCTCTTTGCATGACTTCTTGGCTTATGGGATATTCAGCGGCTGGTGTGTTCACGGGAAATTTCCATGCCGGTATGCAAGGAATCTCGGAGTTCTTTTGGTTGACGAAGGGTGGAAAGTATTCTTCTTTTGACAAACATCGACAATTCCTCCCTCTTGACCACCCATTCGGGCGAGACATCAAAAACTTTCGAAAGGTGTCGGTGTTGAAGACACTGCGCCGCAGATGATGGCAGGGGGCCGAGGTTCATGCTCGCTTAGATGCTCTTGTGGTGAATGAAGAAGGTGGTTTTGTGGGGTACGGTGTGCACCATGCATGGACACAAGTCGCTTGTGGAAGCTCCCCTATTTTGAGCACCTCATTCTTCCACACAACATTGATGTAATGCACACCGAAAAGAATGTCGCCGAGGCGCTCTTTGCTACAATTATGGATATTCCGATAAGACAAAGGACAATGTTAAGGCTAGAGTGGACCAGGAGAGGTTGTGCGATAGACCCAAGCTGGACATGGCGCTTCCCAACGGCGGCAAGTCATGGAGGAAGCCTAAGGCCGATTTCGTCCTGACGAGGGCCCAAAGGAAGGAGGTACCGCAATGGTTCCAAACGTTAATGTTCCCCGATGGGTATGCAGCAATTGGAAGAGGGGAGTGAACTTATCTACCATGCGAATTCTGGACTAAAAAGTCATGACTACCACATATGGATTGAGCGGCTTCTTCCGTGATGGTTCGTGGCTATGTCCCCGAGCATATATGGAGGGTACTGCGAGTTGAGCAATTACTTCGCCGCCTCGTGCTAAGGAGTTGTCTCGTACCGTGGTTAAAGAAATGGAAGAAATGGCGCCTGTGTTGATTTGTAAGTTGAAGAAGATCTTTCCACCCGGCTTCTTCAATCCGATGCAACATTTGATTTTGCACCTCGTGTATGAGGCACGAATGGGGGTCTGTGCGCCGTTGGTGCTATCCAGTTGAGAGAGATCTAAAGGATCTTAGAACCAAATGTAAAAATAAATGCAAAATTGAAGCTTCCATCGCAGAGGCATATATTCTGAGGAGGTGTCAAACTTTACAACAAAGTATTATGTCGACAACCTTCCTAATGTGCATAACCCACCTGCTCGTTACAACGCTGGTGAAAATGAATCAACCCTCAGCCTTTTCCGAGGGCAACTCGGAAGTGCAAGTGGTGCGACCTTCAAGAACCTGAACCATGAAGAGTGGCGATCTATCATGCACTTGTGTTGCTCAACCTTTCCGAAACGGAGCCGTACCGTATGTAAGTTAGCAATAAACTTGTTCTCTAGTAGTTACTAGTATGCATCCATCCAACCCCTTGTTCTCTTTTGTACAGGGAATTTCTTCAGGAGTTCTGGTGTAAATCAAGGGACCCAACCCCACAAGAAATTGAGAACCTTCTAAAACAGGGTTCGAGAAATCGAAAGCTCAATTTCATTTCTTGGTTGAAACAGAAGGTACTAACTAACCAATTTCTCGTTTCGAACTTAATTTCACATGCACAAGTTTTCGTCATTTACCGATGCTTGAACTTGAAGGCCCAAACCGATGCTTCTATGAGTGCTGAGTTGAGACAAGTTGCCAATGGATTTTCCTATAGGGTTAAGTCATTTACCGGTTATGACGTGAATGGATATCGTTTTCACACAACTTGGTACGAGCAAAGTCGGCCCAATCGAAGAACCACAAATACCGGAGTCCTTACAGTGGGCTCCGATGGACTTGAGTACTATGGAAGAATTGAAGAAATATACGAACTCGAGTTTCATGGTTGCAAGACTCTTGTGCCTGTCATATTCAAATGCCATTGGTTTGATCCTAAAGTACTACGACGGACCCCTGATCTTGGGCTAGTCAAAATTCGACAATCATCCGTCATGACAGGAGACGATGTCTATATTGTGGCTCAACAGGCCACACAAGTTTATTATCTATCATACCCGTGTCAAAATGTAGCACGACTTAAGGGTTGGGATGGTGTGCACAAGGTATCGCCACATGGTAAACTACTTGTCCCAAACAATGAAGATTACAACATAGATCCAAACACATACGTTGGAGAGTTCTTTCAAGAAGATGGGTTGCAAGGGAGTTTTGAGATAGACCTAACTGAAGCAATCAAAATGGAAGTAGATAATGGTAGGGTCGTTGATGAGGACGCTGGAGATGAAGTTCGTAATGTGAAGGACTTGGAATTACTTCAACGATTACATTTAGACAATGACAGTGTTGATGACTCCGAATAGGAGAACGGGATTGATTTTGTTAACAATAGTGATGATGAGACTTATGATCCAGCTAATCCCGATCCGGACGACTATTTCTAATACATGTATGATTCATACTTATATTATTTTGTAATATCATGTTATTTTGTAATTAAGTTCTGTTAATTTTGCACATCTCATTCTAAGTACAATGTGTATATCCATGCTGACAATTTACTTTTTTATTGCGGTGATTGTACAAATATGGTGGGCGGTGGTGGTTTGAAGAAGACGGTGAGTTCGTTCTACGGGGTGGTGGCGTCCAAAGTCGGCAAAAAGTGTGCGGGACGAGGAGGTGGTGGTGGCTCTAGTGGTAGTGGAGGCACGAGTCGTGGACAGGTGGAGCCACGAGCGGTGGTCGGGGTGGTCGATCGCGGCGTCGAGCCGTCACCACCACTCGCCGAGGAGGACGAGGAGGAGGCGGCCCAGAGAAGGACGATCGGGAGACGGAGGAGTCGAGTCGGAGGAGGCGGCGGATCGGGATGCGGAGGAGTCGCGTCGGAGGCGGTGGAGGATGATCGGCGACGACGGAGGACGACTGGTCGGCGGGGAGGAGGCGGCGGCAAGTGGTGGACCGCCGATGCTTTGGCCGAGAGGTCCCTCAAAACTCCCAAAGCGACCACCTCTTCACAAACGACCGGTGATTCGACCCGATGGGGATAAGTAAGTTATCATGTGTTCATTACTTCTTCTAATTGAAAATTACTATGAAAACTAATTATTTTTCTTAATCAATTGGGCAGGGATTGGGTGGTGGTCAGACCAGGTGATCACACACGCCTCGTCAACGGCATCATCGGACTTTTGTGCAAGGAACACTTCCCTGGCTTGGTGCATCATGCGGGTAAACTGGAGCCTGCCTGGACGTGGGCCCACTACAAGTCCGCCCCTGATGTCCGTGATCTATTGGGCAAGGTTTTCGCTAACAGAGCGGAGCGGATCAAGGCCGAGCTGTGGGTACGTATTCGTTGCATTACATCGTTCAACACACGATATTCATTATTGTGTATTCTTGAACTATTTACCTCCAAATTATGTTTGTATGTAGGATTTCTACGCACTTGATGATAGCTGTACACAGGCCAGTGCAGATGCCGTGACTAAGAAAGTGGCAAAGGACCGCATGAATGACATGCATTATGAGGCGCGCCTCCAAGCTGCCATATCGCACTGGGCTGATGAAGGACATAAGATCAGCAAAACCGAAGCAAGGACCAAGACTTTGACCCGGGAACAATACTTGGCGGTAAATATAGAGCCAACAGACTGATTTTTCTAAGATTTAGTACACTCAATTTTATGTTTAATGTCATTTCTTTGATAATGTGCAGGCGATTCCTGGTTGGTGCACGGGCCTAGACGAGTGCTGGGCCGCCATGGTGGATAGGTGGTGCTCCTCCGATTGGCAGGCCCACCATCTCGCGTGCCGGGGTCATCGTTTGATGATGGAAGGTGGTTCACACCGTCAGGGCAACAAGAGCCTCAGACGCTATGCTGAGAAATATGTATGTGAATATATTTCTTTATTGTAACACTACATTCTGTATAATTTCTAATCATATTGGTTGTTTTCGCAGTCGGAAGCACATGGTGGCCAGCCTATTAACACGTTCCAGGCGTATGCTCTGGCCCGCAAGGGCAAGGCGACGTCCGACGTCTCCTACAACCCGGACGACCCGCCCTCGGTGTACCGCAATCCGGGCGTGCACAAGCGCCTCACCGATTACTCAGCGATGGCAAGAGAGATCCACGGGCCGAGTTCGATCCGAGCGCCCATGATCTTGATGGTGAAATCGTCATGAGGGTGGGAGGGGGCAGGCAGCACGGACGGTTATGGATGGGCGACAGTGTGATCGACACGGCTAGTACTCCTACTCTTGCTGAGATTCGAGCGAGGAGCACGGGGTCAAGCCCGGGCATACGGTCACGCCCGACCCCTACACAGTCGCAGATGGCGGCACTACAGGTTATTTCTGTTTCACTCGTCGTCCATTGATTCTTACAAATGTTTGATTTGCGTATCATTTGGATGCAATTAATAATGTAGGCCCAGCTAGACGAAGAAAGGAGGCTACGGGAGGAGATGCTACAGCGCATCGTGCCCAATAATGGAGGTACAATGGCAAAGAATGGAGGTACAATGCAGTAAAGCAATGTGTCCGTATGCAACAGCTTTATCAATACATGCAGACACTGTCTCAGAACATGGGTCAGCCTCCGCCTCCACCTATGATGTTCTTTCCGCCTCTACCAATTGTTATGGCCACTCCGCCGCCAGCTCTTATGGGCACTCATGTGAGTCACCTGAGAACATCGCAGTTTTCGGACACTAGACATAACATTGTAGTTTTATTTCACGTTCATTCTTCTTTCGTTATGCGGTACACCTCGTCGGCATCGAATGTTGGGTCTCGGGATGTGGATTTGTCGCCGAGCATCGTAGGCCACCAACTATGTAAGCACCCTAACTCGATTTTGTGGTTCGGATGTTGTGAACTTGTCGCACCGGAGTTAAATTAGTATTCGGATGCTTGTTGTGATATAATTATCTCGTGATGGTTCTTGTGGTATTGAGATGACATATTGTGGTCATGTGAAGCTTCGGATATATATGTTGTGTCGTGAAGAATATTGAGTTATGCCTGTGATGACGATTGTCGAATGCCTGTGATGATATTTGTGAAATGTCTATGATGATGATTATGGAATACCTGTGATGATTTGTGAAATGTCTGTGATATCTGTGTATTTGTGATAATTGACGAAAAGAATTAATAAAAAGGGGTTACGGATGCATGTTTGCCTAGTGTAGCACTAGGCAAAGAGAGGTTTGCCTAGTGCAACACTAGGCAAAGAAGGGGTTTGCCTAGTGCTACCATTTTTGCCTAGTGTCGCCTTTGGTTTGCCGAGTGTATGCACTAGGCAAAGAGGAAAAGTTTGCCGAGTGTATTGCACTAGGCAAAGAGTAAAATGTTTGCCGAGTACAAGACACTAGGCAAACAAAAAACTTTGCCTAATGCCTGGCACTAGGCAAACAAAAACTTTGCCTAGTGTCAGGCACTAGGCAAAGTTTTATCTTTGCCTAGTGGCCGACACTCGGTAAACATTTTACTCTTTGCCTATGCGCGACACTAGGCAAAGATTTTGCCGAGTGTCCGCAATTTGGCACTCGGCAAACACAATGTCGAAACTTGGTTTCGGCAATATATTTTATGGGGTCGCAGTCAAGATCGCCAAGCACAATGGGTTAGAAGAAGAAGAAGATTTAGACAGGTTCAGGCCCTCTCGAGAGGTAATACCCTACTCCTGTTTCGGTGGATTCGATCCGCCGAGTGTCTTTATTGATCTCGTGATCTAAAGCTGAGAGCTAAAAGCTAAACTCCTATCGGAATATCCCTCAAGGGACGCCCCTTACCCCCCTTATATAGTCTTGGGAGGAAGGATTTACAAGTCGAAAACCCTATCTTACTCTAAGTTGGTTTCCTCAATCTTACCAAACCACGACTATAGGCCGATTGCCTTATCTCTATCGGCAACCGTAACACCCAAGTCAAGTTCGGCTTACAGATATAGCAGGCGCAATCTATCCCTACCTTCAGTCGGATAAGCTTGCTATGTAGATACCCGATTGCCATAATCTCCACAGTAGCCCCCGAGTCCTTTTCAGTCGACGAGACAACTCAGCTTCAGACCAAAGCAGCACTCAATCAAAAAATCTCTTTGACCGAGTGCTTTTGGCTCTGAGTGATTCCATCATCTCTGCCTGAATCTTCCCAAGTGGCTCCAAAGACTGTGAAGGGCTGAAAAAATTTCTTAAAAATAAATACCTAGGTGCATCTCCTGATGCACCTAATTAGGTGTAGCCCCCGACTATGTGGTTAGTCAAAAATAGGCTAAGCATATAGTCAAGAACTATATAAAAAATTATTCTTATGTAGATGCCTAGCTCATGCTAAAGCAATCATTGAAATTTCATTACTCGGCAAGTTCATACTTATCCGAGCGAATTTGCCCGAGTCATCTCAGAACAAATAATTCAGCCAACCCTTATGGGAAAAAAGCACACGGTAAGCTCTTGCTTATCCGAGTGGATTTGCCCGAGTAATTTCGGAATAAATAACTCAATCAACCCTAGCGGGTAAAAAGCACTCGGTAAGCTCATGCTTATCCGAGTAGATCTGCCCGAGTCATCCCGAAACAAATATTTTAATCATCCCTCATGGGAAAACAAGTTCTTTCAATCATATGAAAAATATGACCAAGTTATTAAATAGCTTTTGCTATAATACGGTCTCAATCTTATAAAGATCTTCACCAAGGTGGAAAACAAACAGATTGGTAAGATTACCCGACCAAATGCCGAAAAACCAAACAGCCCTTGTTCACCAAGGCAGCTATAAAAACTTAGCGTTGGTCACCTTCCAAATTGCATCGTGCCCTTCTCATGAAGTCGGCAAACCGCGGTATGGAAGGATCTTTGAAGGTATAGGGCACTCGGACACGCGCATATTGCCAGGGCAAATCGCTTAAGCTCATCCGCTTAAGTCCCTAAGGACACGTATCGGACCACACCTTAGCCGGGCCGTAGATTTTCTCGTGGGCTCGGCCCACTCACCGAAAACCTAGCGCAACCCTCAAATCTTTCTATAAAGATGCAAGGTCGTCCCCGCCTCTTCGTCTTCCAAACGATTCCCCTTCTCACGCATCGTTCAACACTCACCGTGGAGAACCCTAGACTCGCGCGCTCCCAAATCCATCCATCTAAGAGCTCGATCTCTCGCAACAACCAGCCTCTACAGCCAACTCTCCCACATTCCATCGCCAAAGATCCAACCTTCCTCGCCGGATCCACTTCCCATCAACTCATCCTCATGGCGGATGAAAAAGGATTCCGTTCGACCAATGGGCCACCTCGGATGTGAGGGAATATACCCTCAAGGAGATGGTGAAGCATGGCATGCTTCCGCCCAAGGAACTTGTGGGTTGGCGCCCGCGGCGGGGAGGATTTCCCAACCCCAAACACCGGTGAGCTAGTTGTCTTTACTTCCTTTTTCTACGCGGGTTCAGCCTTCCCACCTCCGAGTTCTTTCGAGGGCTCTTGGACTACTATGGTCTTCACATCTACCATCCGAACCCCAACTCGATGCTTCACATAGCACTCTTCATTCATGTGTGTGAAGCCTTCCTTGGCATTCTTCCTCATTTCAATCTATTCCGTCGTATGTTCTACCCGAAACCCCATCCGAACAAGGACCAACCTTGCGTTGTTGGCGGGCAGGCTTCGCTTCGCGGATCTCTCCGCAAAGACTACTTTTCTCTCCCTTTGAAATCTTCCAACAAAGGCGGCACGCGGGCTGGTTCTACATCAATAATCTCGAACCCGGTCGCCCACCTTTGTCGGTCTTCCTCCTGTCCCCAAGCCATCTTGGAGCACCGTGCCGTAGCCCAAGATTGGGATGAAGCCAACGATCCGCTCGCGAAGATCATGGCGATGAAGAAGAGGAATCTTCGCGGGGAACAAATCACTCGGCACTTCATCGGTGCCGACCGGCGCCGATCAAGGAGCGGTCAAGCCGGCCTTCGAGTACGAAGGCGGAACGGACCCCAATCGGGAGGACCCGATCCACTCACATACGAGATCCCGAAGATCCGGATGTACAAGCTCTTTTCATCCGGAATCGCAGTCGAGCGGGCCCTCATTCTCGCTGTCCTTCCATTCAAGATCCATCGACCCCCCTCCTCCGTAAGCCGATCGGATGCTTCATAGTATCTTTCAATCTTGACGTCTCGTCGTTTAATGTTGCACTTTCCCCTTTCTGCAGGAAAACGCCTCTATCACCTCCAAGCCATATAAGGTGGCTCATGATGACGCGCCACGTCGTCCCGCCAAGAAACCGACTGGCGGAATCAAAATCCAAGCTGATCCAGTCGGGAAGCGGGCTGCGCCGAGTGAGGACTCGAACAAACGCGCAAGCAAAAGGCGGCTGATCATCGAGGATTCGGATGACGACGTCCCGGCTCCTCCAGTCGAGACCCCGCCCCTAAGGCGATCACCGCGGACAGCGCCGAAGATCCGCCGATCCTCCAGGTATGCTCTGAAACCAAAGTCTTGAGCTCTTTCGCAGAAAACTTTTCTTTATCTTCGTTGTGTTCACTTGTGCAGGAGGCCCCAGGACATAGATCCTGCCGGAGGGGGTGAAGGGCCGACCCCGGCCGCTGCTCCCGAAGTGCCAAGGCCATCAGAGCCAAAACCCCGGAGCCCGCAACCGAGTGCGAGCGTTCCGGAGAAACGTCCTTCTCCTCAGGAGGAGAGCGCCCCTAGGGAGGAGCCCTCGACTGCCAGTCAAGATATCCCGACTGGAAACCAGTCGGCCGCCGGGGAACCTACGGCTGCGACCCAAGCGCCCCCGACTGGGGGTCATTCGGCGCAAAGCCCGAAGAAGAAAAAGAGCCCGGCTGCCCCACCTAGGCAGGCAGCCATCGAAACCGGTGAGACTTGCTTCGAAGCTTTCCTTTGTTCTTTCAATTTTGAATCCTTCATGTCTTCATTGGTCTTTCTTGTTTGCCACCACGTAGAAGAGATCCCTGGTTACGTCTGCGAGACCCGAGTTCCTCCGATCGAATCGAGTGGCGGGACTCGGAAGGCGAGAGACAGGCATCATCCTCGACCGGCAAGCCGAGAAGGATGAAAGGGATGCCCTCGTCGAGAGCCTGAATGAGGCGACCCGACTGCTCAACGTAAGCCTTCGTCTTTCTTTTTGATTATTTCTTCGCTATCCTTCAGTCGATCACTTTACTGCTTTTGCATGAAGAAAGAATATTGCCGTTCGATGGCAAAATCCGAAGTGTTGGAGAAACTGGTTCCCCACTTAAACTCCTTGGAGGACGTTCGCGACAGTGAAGGCCACTCGGGAGGAGGCGCATCAAGGGAGGCCGCTTTAAGGAGGGAGATCTCGGAGCTTCGGGAAGCGAACCTCGACCTCCGCGGATCAATCGGAAGTAAGCCCGCCTTTCCCAGCCTCATTATGATTCTTATGTTGATCTTGGCTATTGATGATCTTCTTTCGTTGTAGAAAATTCTTCGGAGGTCCATTCGCTTCAAGTCCAGCTGGAAGCAGTCAACCTTGACAAGGCCGAAATGGAGGCCGAATTTGAAGGTAACCTTCTTTGAAGTCAAATCCCGTGTGCCGCTTTATTTCGAGAGCCTTGACTGATCCGGGACTCCTTGCAGCTTATAAGATGAAGACCCGAGCCCAATACGACGTCTTGCTTGGGCGGATCAAGTCCAGCGACGAGATACGTGAAGAGGTCGCTAACGCCGCCACGCCGATCTTAACGTCCTTGTTTGATCAAGGAGTTGGGGCCAGCTCGCTGAGCCAATCGAGATCTTCGACAAGCTCCGGGCTCCCGAGCGCATATCGAAGAACATCACCGAAGCGGCCAACATGGGGGCTGGTCTCGGCTCTTGCACGACCAAGTCCCTCTACCCCGAGTGGATATTCATTCAATCGGGAAGGGCTTCGCCGAGGGGACAACGAGACGAGCGAGGCCTTAGATATGCTCGGCGAGGCGCAAGAGGCGGCGAAGAAGATCTCTTTAGATGTAGTAAACAATTTTAAACTCTGAACTGTATTTTGACTTTGCTTTGTAGATATCATGTAATTGTGAAACTCTGACGTGGAATCTTTGTGACTATTTTTAGTTTATTTATGTCAATACCTTGATTCGAGCTTTTGCGTGAAATTTCTTAAGTAGTTTTCGTCTCGGCGTCATCAAGCCTAGGCTCGATTAGGTCATCGGAAAACTCTCGCCTTAGACACCGAGCTCGAGTCGAAGGACATTAAACAATGATAAACCAAATTGTGCACAAAAAATTTGACGAGGAAAATTTGAGCTTTATTGATATGTGTATCAGCCCCCGACTGCTAGCTCAAGAAGTCATCTTGCTTGAGGTTGGCAGTCAAGGAGAACATGAGGCCTTAGCCAAATTAGGCGTAAAACCGTCGAAGATGCTCGATGTTCCAGGAGTTCTCCACCATGGACCCGTCTTCGCGCTTTAGCCGGTAAGCACCGGGCCGAGTCACTTCGGCGATTATATAGGGTCCTTCCCATAAGGGAGATAACTTGTGTCGGTCTTTGGTGGTCTGGATCTTGCGTAGGACCAGGTCGCCAACAATGAAAGCTCGTGCTCGCACGTTGCGACTGTGGTATCTTCTGAGCCCTTGAAGGTATTTGGCCGACTGGATGAGGGCTGCCTCGCGGGCCTCTTCCAATCGGGTGAGGTCATCCACTCGGTCGATGTCGTAGCGTTCATCGTTGAAGCTGCGGACCCGGAGGGACTCATACTCCATCTCGTTTGACAACATGGCTTCTGCGCCATAGACCAAAAAGAAAGGAGTTTGGCGGTGGCCCGACCGGGTGTAGTTCGCAGCGACCATAGAACCAAGGGAAGTTCTTGGACCCACTTGCCGGCGTAAGGGCTTAGCCGGTCGAAGACGCGAGCCTTGATGCCTTGAAGGACCATGCCGTTTGCTCGCTCGACTTGCCCATTGCTTTTGGGGTGAGCTACTGATGCGTAGCAGATTTTGATTCCAAAGTCTTCGCAGAATTCCTTGAAGATGCCTCCCGTGAATTGAGTCCCGTTATCAGTTATGATTCTGTTTGGGACGCCGAAGCGGTGCACGATGTTGAGGAAAAGTCTCGCGCTTTGTCGGCGGTGATTGTGGCAACCGGCTTGGCTTCAATCCACTTGGAGAACTTGTCGATTGCGACGAAGAGGTGTGTGAAACCTCCTGGAGCTTTCTTGAAAGGGCCAACCATGTCTAGCCCCCATACCGCAAACGGCCGGAAAGTGGGATTGTTTGAAGCTCTTGGGCCGGGACATGGCTTTGTCGGGCAAAGAACGGCATCCTTCACGTTCTTACGACTTTATCCGCGTCGGAGACCGCGGTGAGCCGAAGAATCCTTGCCTGTAAGCTTTGCCGACTAGAGTGCGTGCCGCCGCGTGGCTTCCGCATATGCCCGAGTGGATATCTTGGAGTAATTGTTTCCCTTCTTCGGGTGTGATGCACCTCATTAGAATTCCAGAGGGGCTTCTCTTGTATAGATTGGAGTCGACCATGACATACGCCTGGCAACGACGCCGGACGCGTTCTGCTTCATCCCGGTCATCCGGCAGCTCTTGCTGAGTTAAGAATTTGATGAGCGGCGTCCTCCAGTCGGTATCGATCATGGTGACTTCGTTCGTGGTTTGTTCGTTGAGAGCTGTCTTAGCCATGACGGTTGGCTCGTAAAGATGTTCGACAAAGACATCTCTTGGAGCGGCTTCGCGCTTGGATCCGAACTGTGCTAGCTCATCGCAGCTTCGTTGTTATGTCTCAGGACATGTGAGAGTTCGAGCCCGTCAAACTTGTCCTCAAGCTTGAGGACCTCTTGTCGGTAGGCCTCCATAGTGTCGTTCAAGCAGGACCAATCTTTCATCACTTGATTAACGACCAGCTGGGAATCGCCTTTCACAATAAGCCGACGAATCCCGAGTGAGACCGCGAGGCGCAGTCCATGTAAAAGAGCTTCGTATTCGGCGACGTTGTGTGAGGCGGAGAAGTGGAGGTGAAGGGCATATCTTAGCCTTTCCCCAGTCGGGGAGATTAGCACGACTCCTGCTCCCAGGCCGGTGATCCTCTTGGATCCGTCGAAGTGCATGGTCCAGTGTTGGAGGTCTTCTCGGGGTACGTGCTCTTGCTGTTCAGTCCACTCGGCCAGGAAATCCGCTAGGGCTTGTGACTTAATGGATGTCCTGGGCTTGAACGTTAAGTCCAGCGGCATGAGTTCCAGGGCCCACTTGGCGATGCGCCCGGTTGCCTCGCGGTTGTGGACGACGTCGCCGAGTGGAAAAGAGGTGATGACGGTGACCGAGTGACCCTGAAAGTAGTGTGCCAATTTCCTTGCGGTTATTAGAACACCATAAAGCAATTTTTGTACCTGGGGGTATCGGATTTTGGCTCCTGCCAATACTTCGCTGACAAAGTAAATTGGTCTTTGAATCTTCGGGCCCGTCCTTCTTCCTCTCGTTCAACCACAAGGACCGTGCGACCACTTGGTGAGTGGCCGAGACGTCAGCAAGAGGGGTTCCTGGGCGAGGTGAAGCCAAGACGGGTGGCGTGGTAAGGAACTCTTTGAAATCTTCAAAGGCCTTGTCGCTTCTCGTGGTCCACTGGAAGTCGTCTGTCTTCTTCAGCAGCCTGAAGAAGGGCATGCCTCGTTCGCCGAGTCGAGATATGAAACGGCTCAGTGCCGCCATGCAGCCAGTGAGCTTTTGGACGTCTTTCGATTACTCGGGGCTTCATGTTTAAGATGGCGTTGATCTTCTCTGGGTTTGCTTCAATGCCGCGATGTGATACCATGAAGCCGAGCGGTTTGCCCGATGGGACGCCGAAAGTGCACTTCTCCGGGTTCAACTTCATTCTGAAGGCCCGGATGTTTGCAAAGGTTTCTTCTAAGTCGGCGATCAGGTCTTCTTTCGCTTGGTCTTGATGACAACATCGTCGACATAAGCTTCAACGTTTTTGTCGATCCGCGTCCTGGAAGCATCTTTGGATCATGCGTTGGTATGTAGCTCCGGCGTTCTTCAGGCCGAAAGGCATGGTGATGTAGCAAGAGGCCCCGAACGGCGTGATGAAATATGTCTTCAAGCGTGGATTCTTTCGGACTGATCCGGTGATAGCCCGAGTAACAATCCAAGAAACTCGGGAGTTCGCAGCCGCACTTGAGTCGACGACTTGGTCGATGCGAGGCAGCCCGAACGGATCTTTGGGGCAGGCTTTGTTGAGGTCGGTGTAATCGACACACATGCGCCATTGCCCCTTCTTTTTGCGGACCGGGCTGGATTGGCTAACCGTCGGGATGAAGGACTTCTTTAATGAAGCGCAGCCAAGAGCTTTGCAAGTTCTTCTTTGATCGCGTCTTTTCGATCCTGTGCGAACCTGCGTAATCGTTGTTTTATTGGTTTGGCGTCATCTTTGACGTTCAAAGAGTGCTCGATCACCTCCCTAGGAATTCCAGGCATATCGATGGTTTCCAAGCAAAAACATCTTTATTATTTTGGAGGAAGGTGACGAGCGTGCTTTCCTATTTAGGATCTAGGTCGGCGCCGATTACGCGCGGTTTTGGAGGGATCGACGAATCAAGGGAGATCTTTTTGGTCTTGGCGTCGCCGGATCCTGATTTGGCTATCTTCTTCGTGGGGACTTCGCCTCCGTCGGTGATGCAGCCAATCGGACTTCTTGTTGGCCACGTAATCTCTCGCGAAATTGGGCCATGTCGCAGCTCTCCTTGTCGCAGTGAAGGCTTGCTTCACATCGCTGCGAAGAGTGATGACGCCGTTGGGACCCGGCATCTTCATGCGAGATAAGTGTAGTGAGGATCGCCATGAACTTGGCAAGCGCAGCCTTCCGATGATGGCATGATACGCCGTTTCAAGTCGGCCACCTCGAAGGTGACGTTCTCCGTTCGGAAATTCTCTCGGGCTCCGAAGGTGACTGGGAGGAGATATGCCAGTAGAGTTGAAGATAGCCCGGATAACTCCGTGGAAGGGGCTGAGCTTGCTTTGAGTTCGGACCTCGGGATCGCATTTCATCCATGTACTTGGCAAACAGATATTCGGGCGCTGCCCCATCGATGAGGACACGCTTAAGCCGATGTTGCGGACCACGGGGTCCGGGACGAGTGGATATCGTCCCGGGTGGACCACTCGGTCGGGATGATCCGAGCGGTCAAAGGTGATGGCCACCTCCGACCATCACGATATTGAGGGACTTCGGGTTGAGCCGCGTTGACCTCCCGGTCCGCTTAGCTTTTGTTTCCTCTTGGATTCATAAGCTAGCGGGCCTCCGAAGATGTGGTTGAGTTCCCCCACCGGGTCTTGAAAAGGTTCGGCATTTTCAGCCGCATTGTTCTTTTTGGCGCCGGACGGCCAGCCTCGTCGCCGGCTTCTTGTTGAGTGCGCCGCGTATTGTTCGAACGCTTGTAGATGAAGCGATCCTTCGCCGCGTGCTTGTGATTCGGATGGTGGGTGCACCGGGCGTTCATGATGGCGTCGTAGGCGGCGACTCGGGACGGCGTTGAGTATTGGAGGTTGCGGCCACTAGGTCTTCAGATCGGCGTTTGCGATCTTTCGCCCCTGGTTGCCGTTGTTGCCGCCATCCTTCTTAGGATTTCGGCTTCCTCCCGCTTGCTTGTCCTCCTTTCGTCGGGCCGGTCTTGACGGGCGGCTTTAATGGCGTCGTTTGATTTGGCGTATGAGTTCGCCGTCTCAAACATCTCGCTACCGTCTTCGGTGGCTTGCGACCGAACTTGCCGATAAGCGGCTCATCACGGACTCCCTTCGGAAGGCGGCGATGATGATGTCATCGGTGATGTTCGGGATCTTGTTGCGCTTCTCGGAGAAGCGACGAATGTAATCCTTCGGGGGCTCGTCCGGCTTCGGATGACGTTGTAAAGGTCGAAGTGCGTGCCGGGCCTCTCGAAGGTGCCTTGGAAGTTGGCGATGAAGTGGTCCTTGGCTCGCTCCACGAGCCGATTGAGCCTCTTGGCGGCTCGTGAGCCAATTTACGGCCGAGTTTGCGAGGGCCACGGGCGTAGTTGGCCATGGCTTTGTTGTCGCCACCGCAGCTCGGATGGCAAGGGTATATACAGTTAACCAAGATTCGGGGTCGGTTTTGCCATCGTACCTTTCAATCCCCGTGGGCTTAAAGCCACTCGGCCAATGCACTCGGCGGAGCTCCCGAGTGAAGGCCGGTACTCCATCGTCGCCGCTATCGTGATCCCCTCCGATCTTCCCGAGTGCGACGGTCGCGCTCTTGGTAGCGGCGGTCGAGACTTCCCGCGAGATCACTCGGCGGGGTCTTCCGTTGGCTGGTTGGGTAGCTGAACTGCGGCGGACTCGGTGGTGGACGGGTGGACGTCCATGTCGTTTGTGGCGGGAGTCGACCGTGCTGCTCTTGGTGCCTCGGCGTGGACTCGGGAGGTGGGCCTCTTGGCCTAGTTGACGGCACGAGCCGGCTCGGGCCTCCGTAGTCTCCCGACCTTAGGGGTGGGAGCCGGCTCTTGTCCGGCGTTTCGGCCACGGATTCGATCGGCCTTCGCGCGAAGTGGTGGGAGGGTCGTTGGCCATGGCGGCAACGATGGTCTTGATCTTATCAAGTATAGGAGTCACGTTGGCCGAGCCGTCTCCATGACGGTATCCAAGAGCGTGAGTGCGGCGCAGGCGTTCTGCCGTGGTGTGCGGAAGACATTGGTGTTGCGAACCCGTGTTTGGAGGATGGCCTCCCGGCGATCGTCCGCCGCACGCAGATCCCGCTTCCTTTTGTCGGCCTCATCTTTGCGTTGTTTGTCTTCTTCGGTGTCTTGCGTTCAAGCTCCACTCGCTCGCTCCTCTTCGGCAAGCCTTCGCCATGGCTGAGTCGGACTCATCCGGCTCGGCCATGAGGACGTCAAGCACTTCGGCTCGCAGATCTATATGGCGTCGGAGTTGTCGGCTTCGTCGGAAGGGATGCCGTAGAGATTGTCGAAGCCGACGGAGCTGAGGTATCCGTTGAGCTCGAAGATGAGCAGAGCCAAAGGACGGGAGGATGACGGCGACCTCCCTTGATCACAGGAAATTCGGATCTGGATCGCTCCATCCGAGTCGGAGCTTGGGGATTAGGCTCCTCCGAGTGGATCGTCGCCAACTCGGGGAGAGCAGCTTGATCAGATCTTGGCGACGTTTGGTAACCCAAACGACACCGAGAAGTCTTCACGAGTAGATTGCTTCCGTCGGGAGGCAAGAAGATTGGCGCGATCTCGGCGGCATTCGGTAATCCGAATGGCGCCGAGTGAAGTCCGTCGTCGGAGAAGGTGGATCGCATCTTGGTCCTCAAGATGTTGTCGAAGATCTCGGCGCTGTTGGAGAGCCCGAACGGCGCCGAGTAGGTTTTTCCCTTCGACCGGTTCGAATCCGAGTCGAAGGAGGAGTCGCCGGCGAGTTGGCGGCGAAGTCGCCGAGTCTTGAAGGAGATCCCATCACGCTTGTCGGCGAGATTGTTGAAGAAGTCTTGACGCGCGGCCCCCTACTCGGCGCGCAACCGCCGAAACTTGGTTTCGGCAATATATTTTTCGGGGTCGCATCGAGATCGCCAAGCACAATGGGTTAGAAGAAGAAGAAAGTTTAGACAGGTTCAGGCCCTCTCGAGAGGTAATACCCTACTCCTGTTTCGGTGGATTCGATCCGCCGAGTGTCTTTATTGATCTCGTGATCTAAAGCTCTTGCTTATGAAGTCGTATCTAGAATCTAATCTCTGATCAAGTCTAGGATATCTCTCAAGGGACGCCCCTTACCCCCCTTATATAGTCTTGGGAGGAAGGGTTTACAAGTCGGAAACCCTATCTTATTCTAAGTTGGTTCCCTCAATCTTACCAAACCGTGACTATAGGCCGATTGCCTTATCTCTATCGGCAACCGTAACACCTAAGTCAAGTTCGGCTTACAGATATAGCAGGCGCAATCTATCCCTACCTCCAGTCGGATAAGCTTGCCATGTGGATACCCGATTGCCATAATCTCCACACACAACTTTGCCGAGAGCCGCTTTGCCGATGGTTCTTTGCCGAGTGCTACCCTCGATAAATCTTTTGTCGAGTGTTTTAGAGGGTTTACCTAATGTTCTAAATACTAGGTAAACTTTAAGTTTTAGGTAGTGGGTTGTTGGTGTGACTGATCAGATGTCGTCGAAGCTGTGTGCGCTAGTGACTCAACAGGCTGCTGCTCTGGAGCAGCATGTGCTGGTGACGAAGACGATGCAGTACTAGGCGACGGCGACGGGACAGGCGACGCAGGAGACAGACCGGATGCAAGCGATGCAGGCGATGGACCAGCAGATAATGTCTCCCCCATGCTGTCAGCGCCATTAGCCACTGGTATAGAAGCATCATCGCCTGGTGTAGAGACATGCACGCCATGCAGCTCTAAGCCCTGTGGAGAAAAGTTTCATGTACAACATCATTAGCCACTGGGAAATGTGCAGAAGGAGACTCAGTCACAAGTGGTACAGTGTCTACATGCATGTTCCCCATCAAATGAGAAGGTAACAAGGAAATTTCAGCACGTAGACGTGCTCCTGCATTCGGATGAAGCTCAGAAAAAGGGAAAGATATTTTCATCGAAGATGACATCACGAGAAATATAAACTCTCCCGTGGAAACATCCAGACATTTGTATCTTTTATGCAACTGGCTATAGCCAAGAAAAACACAGCGTGTGGAGCGAAACTCAAGTTTACGCGTATTATACGGACGGAGGTTAGGCCACACTGCGTAACCAAACGTACGAAGAAAAGTATAGTCTGGTTGTTGCCCAAAGAGACGTTCAAGTGGAGTGGAGTAGGAGATTACTTTACTAGGTAGACGATTGATCAAGTGCGTGGCAGTTAGGAAAGCCTCGTCTCATAATTTTAAAGGCATGAAAGATTGAGCATGAGAAGATAGACCAACTTCGACAATATGATGATGCTTTCGTTCTACTGAACCATTTTGTTGATGAGCATAAGAACAAGAAACATGATGTTCTATGCCTATGCGAGAGAAAAAGGAGTTTAACTTCGTTTAACTTCTGAAATTCGCCACCCCAATCTATTTACATTGCAAGAATTTTCTTATCAAATTACCTTTCAACATAAGATTGGAACTCATGAAATTTGAAAAACCTCGGATTTGTGTTTAAGGAGATATATCAAAGTAAATTTGCTAAAGTCATCAATGAAACTGACATTAATTATATCTTCCTACGAAGACGGGAGCAGGTCCCCAAACATCAGAAAACACAAGTTGTAAAGGAGCAGTGGAGACACTGGAAGATGTAGAATATGGTAATTGGTGACTTTTGCCTTTCTGACATGCATCACATATTGACTCTTTATTTGAATATCTTAAAACTGGAAGTTTATGCTTACTAAGAATTCGATCAACAATAGCAAACGAAGGATGTTCTAAATGATTATGTCATTAGGATGCAGAAGGCTTGATGGCGTGATAGACTTGTCTACTTGAGCCAGTAGGGTTGGATGTCAAAGGATAGAGCCCTTCTCTACACCTGCCGTGAAAAACGGTTTTCTTCGTTGCTCGGTCCTTGATATAAAAAATCATCATCAAAAACTAAGAAGGCATTGTTATCCGCAGCTGACGATGAACAGAGACAAGGTTTTTGCTAGCGGTAGGAACATAAAGAACATTATTCAAATAAAGATCATGAGTAAGGGTATGCAATGTAGTGTGACCAATATGATTGATTCTCATACCTGCACCGCTGGCGGTATGAATCTGCTCGTTGCCGTGATATTTCTCAGACTGTCAACTTGTCGAGCTCCCCCGTGATGTGATCAGTAGCACCGGTGTCGGTGTACCAGTTCGTGTCGATGAAGAGGCAACAGCAGAAGCCGCCATCTTCTCTTCTCCTGTAAACGAGACATCGAATCTTTTGAAGCATTTTGTCACAGCGTGGCCGAGCTTACCGCAAAGCTGGCAGGTAGGACGGAAATGATTGTAGCTGCCGCCGCCGCCGTTGTCGCGGCCCCTACCACCATCACCATGTCCGCGGCCACGGCCGCCATTGCCTCGACTTCGACCACCACCATCACTGCTGCAACCACGACCACCACCACGGGTAGCCGAGAAGGCTGATTCGGAGTTGGAACCGCCTTGCAAAATCTCCATGCGAGTCTCGAAGCTGACGAGTTGAGCAAACAACTCGCCCACAGAGATCGGCTCGACGCGAGACGCGACTGCCGTGACAACGGGATCGATTGTAGTCGACATCTAGGCCGGCCAGTATGTAAGAAACAAAGTTCTTCATCGTCGAGACGCCTCCCGGCAGACGCCATCTCGTCCGCAGAACTCTTCATCTTGTTGACATAGGTTGCAACACTCAGACTTCCTTTCTGAGTTGTAGCCAGTGCAAGCCGCGTATTGATGACACGGGCTCTGGATTGAGAAGCAAACATGCCTTCAATTGCTTGCCACACCTCTGCAGATGTCTTTATGGCAGCAACAGTTACTAGGATTTCTCTGGAAATTGACGAGAGAAGATACTCCAAGACCAACTGATCTTGCGCTTCCCAAGTAGCATACTCAGGATTGGAAATAGATGCAACAGTCTTGTCCTCCTTGGTGACTTCAATTTTCTTGGGAGGCGCCAGCTTTGTTCCATCAAGGAAAGCAGCAAGCTAGGCAGCACGAATTGCCACGAATTGCAGGAAGCACCTGGGCCTTCCAAAGAAGATGATTTCCTTTGGTGAGCTTCTCTGACACCGGATACGCAAGTCCGGTTGCAAGCGTCGGAGAAGACACAGAGTATGAAGATTATGGCAATCGGTATCTACATGGCAAGTTTATTCGACTGGAGATAGGGATAGATTGCACTTATCATATCTGTAAACCAAACGTGACTTGGGTGTTACGTTGCCGATTGGGATAAGGCAACGGCCTATAGACATGGTTTGGTAAGATTGAGGAAACCGACTTAGAGTAAGATATGGTTTCCGATCTGTAAACCCACCTCCCGAGACTATATAAGGGGGGTAAGGGGCGTCCCTTGAGGGATATCAGATGCCTTATGAGCTTTTAGCCTTTAACTTTAGATCACGAGATCAATAAAGACTCTCGACGGATCGAATCCACCGAAACAGGAGTAGGGTATTACCTCATGAGAGGGCCTGAACCTGTCTAAATTCTCTTTTCCTACTAACCCATTGTGCTTGGCGATCTTGACTGCGGCCCCAGAAATTATATTGCCGAAACCAAGTTTCGACAGTTGGCGCGCCAGGTAGGAGACCGCGTGTCGAGACTTCTTCAACAATCTCGCCGACAAGCGTGATGGGATCTCCTTCAAGATCCGGCGACTTCGCCGCCAACAACTTCGACGACTTGTCCTTCGACTCGGATTCAAACCAGTCGGAAGGAAAGACCCACTCGGCGCTGTTCGGGCTCCCCAATAGCGCCGAAATCTTCGACGACATCCTCAAGATCAAGATGCAATCTGCTCGCTCCAACGAAGGACTTCACTCGGCACCGTTCGGATTGCCAAACACCGCCGAAATCTGCACCGATCTTCTCGTCTCCCCAACGGAGACGATCTACTCGGAAGAAGACCTCTCGGTACCGTTTGGGTCACCAAACGCCGCCGAGATCTACGGCAAACTCCTCTCCCCCGAGTCGAGGTCGACCCACTCGAAGGTGCCCGCTTCCCCATGCTCTGACTCGGACTGGAACGATCCGGACCCGGGTTACCCAGGGCTAAGGGAGGTCGCCCGTCATCCTCCCGTCATTCAGCTCATGCTCATCTTCGGAGCTCAATGAATACCTCAGCTCCGCCGGCTTCGACGACCTCTATGGCATCCCCTCAGATGAAGCCGATGGCTCCGACTGCCACAAGGACTACGAGCCGAAGTGCTTGATATCCTCATGGCCGAGCCGGACGAGTCCGACTCAGCCATGGCCGAGGCTTGCCGAGGAAGAGCGAGCCAAGATCGAGCGGAGCGCAAGACGGCCGAAGAGGAGAAGAAACGCAGGGAAGAGGCTGACAAAAGAAAGCAAGATCTACGCGCAGCCGGACGATCCGCTCAGGAGGCCATTCTTCAAACGCGGGTCCGCAACGCCAACATCTTCCAGACGCCACAGCAGAACGCTGTTGCCGCGCTCACACTCCTGGACACCGTCATGGAGACGGCACCCGCTGACGTGACTCCAATACTTGACAAGATCAAGACCATCGTCGCGGCCACAGCCAACGGCCATCCCACCACCTCGGTACGAAGGCCGACTGAGTCCGTGGCTGAAACGCCTGATAAAAGTCGACTCTCGCCTCTAAAGTCAGGAGACAATAAGAGGTCCGAGCTAGATCGGTCGACGACAAGGCCACACAGAAGTACCAGGAGCAAACAGCCGACTCCCACGACAAACAACACGGACGTCCACCCGTCCACCACCGCGTCCGCCGCAACAACAGCTCCAGCTACCCAACCAGCCAACCGAAGACCCCGCCGAGTGATATGCGGGAAGTCCTCGATCGCCGCTACCAGGAGCGAGACCGACGCTCCCAGGAAGATCGGAGGGGATCACCCGATAGCGGCGACGACGGAGTGCCGGCCTTCACTCGGGAGCTTCGCTGAGTGCACTGGCCGAGTGGATTCAAGCCCACAGGGAAAGAAAGGTACGACGTCAAGACCGACCCGAGTCATGGCTTACCGTGTACACTCTCGCCATCCGCGCAGCGGCGGTGACAACAAGGCTATGGCCAATTATCTTCCAGTGGCCCTCGCTAACTCGGCCGACGCTCACGAGCTGCCAAGAGGCTCAATCGGCTCGTGGAGCGAGCTAAGGGACCACTTCATCGCCAACTTTCAGGGTACCTTTGAGAGGCTCGGCACACACTTCGATCTATACAACGTCATCCAGAAGCCGGACGAGCCTCGAAGGATTACATCCGTCGTTTCTCCGAGAAACGCAACAAGATCCCCAACATCACCGATGACATCATCATCGCCGCCTTCCGGAAGGGAGTCCGTGATGAGCCGCAATCGGGAAGTTCGGGCGCAAGCCACCGAAGATGGTGAAGCAGATGTTCGAGACGACGAACTCCTACGCCAAATCCAACGACGTCATCAAGGCAGCCCGTCAAGACCGGCCCGACAGAGGGAAGACAAGCGGGCGGGAGGAAGCGGAATCCTAAGAAGGATAACGGCAACGGCAACAACCAGGGCCAAAAAGACCGCAAGCGTCGATCTGAGGATCTAGTGGCCGCAACCTCCAACACTCAACGCCTGAGGATCTAGTGGCCGCAACCTCCAACACTCAACGCCGCCCCCGAGTCGCCGCCTACGACGCCATCATGAACGCCCAATGCACTCATCATCCCAATCATAAGCACGCGGCTAAGGACTCGCTTAATCTATAAATAGTTCGCCGAGCAAGATGCGGCGCGGCTCAACAAGAAGCCGACCGAATGAGGCTGGTCCATCGGGCACCAAGAAAAACAACGCGGCTGAGAATGCCGAACCTTTCCAAGACCCTGTGGGAGAGTTCAATCACATCTTCGGAGGGTCGCTAGCCTATGAATCCAAGAGGAAACAGAAGCTAACCGACCGAGAGGTCAACGCGGCTCAACCCGAAGTCCCTCAGTACCTGCGATGGTCGGAAGTGGCCATCACTTTTGACCGCTCGGATCACCCTGACCGAGTGGTTCACCCGGGGCGCTATCCACTCGTCCTGGATCCCGTGGTCCGCAACATCAGGCTCAAGCGCGTCCTCATCGATGGGGGCAGCGCCCGGCCAATACCATGGATGAGATGCAGATCCCGAGGGCCGAATTGAAGGCAAGCTCAGCCCCCTTCCACGGAGTCATCCCGGGGCTATCATCTACACCACTCGGGCACATTGCCCTCCCGGTCACCTTCGGGGCTCGAGAGAACTTCTGAACGGAGAACGTCACTTTTGAGGTGGCCGACTTCGAGACAGCATACCATGCCATCATCGGAAGGCCTGCGCTTGCCAAATTCATGGCGATCCCACACTACACCTACCTCTGCATGAAGATGCCGGGTCCCAACGGCGTCATCACTCTTCGCAGCGATGTGAAGCAAGTCTTCACCTGCGATAAGGAGAGCTGCAACATGGCCCAATCTCGCGAGAGATTGTGTGGCCAGCAAGAAGTCCGATTGGCTGCATCGACTTCGGCAGAGAGCGAAGTCCCCACGAAGAAGATAGCCAAATCGGGATCCGGCGACGCCAAGACCAAGAAGATCTCCCTTGATCCATCGGATCCCTCAAAAACTGCTGTAATCGGCGCTGAACTAGATCCCAAATAGAAAAGCGCGCTCGTCACTTTCCTCCAAAATAATAAAGATGTTTTTGCTTGGAAACCATCTGATATGCCTGGAATTCCTAGGGAGGTGATCGAGCACTCTTTGCACGTTAAAGATGACGCCAAACCGATAAAACAACGATTACGCAGATTCGCGCAGACCGAAAAGACGCTATCAAGGAAGAGCTCGCAAAGCTCTTGGCTGCCGGCTTCATCAAAGAAGTCCTTCATCCCGACCGGTTAGCCAACCCGTCTGGTCCGCAAGAAGACGGGGCAATGGCGCATGTGCGTTGACTATACCGACCTCAACAAAGCCGTCCCAAAGATCCATTCGGGCCCTCCCATCGACCAAGTCGTAGACTCAACAGCCGGCTGCCAACTCCTGAGTTTCTTGGATTGTTACTCGGGCTATCACCAGATCAGCTTGAAAGAATCCGACTGCTTGAAGACATCGTTCATCACGCCGTTTGGGGCCTACTGCTACATCACCATGCCCTTCGGCCTGAAGAACGCCGGCGCCACATACCAACGCATGATCCAGAGATGCTTCCAGACGCAGATCGGCAAGAACGTAGAAGCTTATGTCGACGACGTTGTCATCAAGACCAAGCAGAAAGAAGACCTGATCGCTTACCTAGAAGAAACCTTTGCAAACATCCGGGCCTTCAGAATGAAGTTGAACCTGGAGAAGTGCACTTTCGCCGTTCTATTAGGCAAACTGCTCGGCTTCATGGTGTCACATCGCGGCATTGAAGCCAATCCAGAGAAGATCAACGCCATCTTGAGCATGAAGCCCCTGAGTAACCAGAAGGACGTCCAGAAGCTCACTGGCTGCATGGCGGCGCTAAGCCGCTGCATCTCTCGACTCGGCGAACGAGGCATGCCCTTCTTCAGATTGTTAAAGAAGACAGACGACTTCCAGTGGACCGCGGAAGCCAAAAAGGCCTTTGAAGATTTCAAAGAATTCCTTACAACGCCGCCTGTCCTAGCATCGCCTCAGCCCCAGGAACCTCTGTTGCTGTACGTTTCAGCCACTCACCAAGTGGTCAGTACGGTCCTCGCGGTCGAGCGCGAAGAAGATGGACGGGCTCAGAAGATTCAGAGGCCGATTTACTTTGTTAGCGAAGTGTTGGCAGGAGCCAAAATTCGCTACCCTCAGGTACAAAAATTGCTCTATGGTGTTCCGATAACCGCGAGGAAATTGGCACACTATTATCAGGGTCACTCGGTCACCGTCGTCACTTCCTTTCTACTCGGCGATGTCATCCACAACCGGGAGGCGACTGGGCGCATCGCTAAGTGGGCCTTAGAGCTGATGCCATTGATTTGACTTTTAAGGTGAGGACGTCCATAAAATCACAAGCCCTGGCGGATTTCCTGGCCGAGTGGACTGAGCAACAAGAGAACATACCTCGGGAAGACCTCCAACACTGGACCATGCACTTCGACGGATCCAAGAGGATCACCGGCTTGGGAGCGGGAGTTGTGCTGATCTCCCGAGCGGGAAAGGCTAAGATACGTCCTTCACCTCCACTTCTCCGCCTCACACAACGTTGCCGAGTACGAAGCCCTGCTACATGGACTGCGCCTCGCAGTTTCACTCGGAATACGTTGGCTCATTGTGAAAGGCGACTCCCAGTGGTCGTCAACCAAGTAATGAAGGATGGTCTGTCTAAACGACACCATGGAGGCCTACCGACAAGAGGTCCACAAACTTGAAGACAAGTTTGACGGGCTCGAACTCTCACATGTCTTGAGACATAACAACAAAGCGCGATGAGTTGGCATAGTTCGGGTCCAAGCGCGAAGCTGCCCCAACAGATGTTTTTGTCGAGCACCTCTATGAGCCAACCATCACGGCAAAGACAACTTCCAACGAACAAGCTGCAAACGAAGTCGCCATGATCGATGCCGACCGGAGGACGCCACTCATCAAATTATTAACTCGGCAAGAGCTGCCAAGACCGGGATGAGGCGAGAGCGTGTCCGACGTCGTTGCCAAGCATATGTCATGGTTGACTCCGACTTATACAAGAGAAGCCCCTCCGGAATCCTAATGAGATGCATCACACCCGAGGAAGGGAGGCAGCTACTCCAAGACATCCACTCGGGCATATGCGGAAGCCACACGGCAGCACGCACTCTAGTGGGCAAAGCTTACAGACAAGGTTTCTTCTGGCTTACCGCGTTCTCCGACGCGGACAAAGTCGTACGAACCTGTGAAGGCTGCCAATTTTTCGCCCAACAGAGCCATGTCCCGGCCTAGGAGCTACAAACAATCCCACTATCCTGGCCGTTCGCGGTATGGGGCTTGGACATGGTCGGCCCCTTCAAGAAAGCTCCAGGAGGATTTACACACCTTTTCGTCGCAATCGACAAATTCTCAAAGTGGATTGAAGCCAAGTCGGTCGTCACAATTACTGCTGACAAGGCACGGGATTTCTTCCTCAACATCGTGCACTGCTTCGGCGTCCCAAACAGAATCATAACCGACAATGGGACTCAATTCACAGGAGGCATCTTCAAGGAATTCTACGAAGACTTCGGAATCAAGATTTGCTATGCGTCAGTTGCCCATCCCAAAAGCAATGGACAAGTCGAACGGGCCAACGGCATGGTCCTTCAAGGCATCAAGGCCCGCGTGTTCGATCGTCTAAACCCTTACGCATGCAAGTGGGTCCAAGAGCTTCCCTCGGTCCTATGGTCTCTGTGGACCACACCCAGTCGGGCTACCGGCCAAACTTCCTTCTTTTTGGTCTACGACGCAGAAGCCATGTTGCCAAACGAGATGGAGTATGAATCCCTCCGAGTCCGCAGCTTCAACGATGAACGCACGACCCCGACCGAGTGGACGACCTCACCCGACTGGAAGAGGCCCGTGAGGCAGCCTCATCCAGTCGGCCAAATATCTTCAAGGGCTCAGACGATACCACAGTTGCAACGTTCGAGCACGAGCTTTCATCGTTGGCGACTTGGTTCTACGCAAGATTCAAACCACAAAAGACCGTCACAAGTTATCCCCCTTATGGGAAGGACCATACATAATCGCTGAGGTGACTCGGCCCGGTGCATACCGACTAAAGCGTGAAGACGGATCTATGGTGGAGAATTCCTGGAACATCGAGCATCTTCGACGATTTTATGCTTAATTTGACTAAAGTTTCATGTTTTCCTTGACTGCCAACCTCAAGCAAGATGACTTCTTGAGTTAGCAGTCGGGGGCTGTACATATGTCAATAAAGCATAAGTTTTGTGCATGATTTGGTTTATCATTGTTTAATGTTCCTTGATTCGAGTTCAGTGTTTAAGGACTGAGAGTTTTCTGATGACCCAATCGAGCCTAGGCTTGGTGACAGTCAGACGAAAATTACTTAAGAAATTTCACACAAAAACTCGGATCAAGGCATTAACATAAATAAACTAAATATATCACAAGTTCTGCATTAGAGCATCACGATCACACGACATTTACAAGACAATGTTCGTAAGATAAATCAAATCCGGAAGTTATTCACCACATCGACGGAAATCTTCTTCACCGACTCCTGCGCTTCACTCAGTATGTCCAAGGCCTGCTCATCCGTGGTCCCGTCAGCAAAGCCCTCTCCGACCGAGTTGATATCCACTCGGGGGTAGAGAGACTTGGTCTGTGCAAGAGCCAGACCAGCCCCCATGTTGGCGGTTTCGGTGATGTTCACCAGATATTGGTCAGGGGCCCTCCACAGCTTGTCAAAGATTTCCAGTGGCTCTAGCGAACTGGCCCCGACCCCTTGATGAAACAGGGACAACAAGATCGGCGTTGCTGCGTTGGCGACCTCCTCTCGGACCTCTCCGGCTCGTTTGACCCGCTCGAGCAAGACATCGTATTGAGCTCGGGTCTTGACTTTGTAAGCTGCCAAAAGAATCTGATCACGCAGAGCACTCGGAAATAAAGCAGCACAAAGAATGTTACTTCGAAGAAGCTTACCTTCAAACTCGGCCTCCAATTCGGCCTTGTCGAGGCTGACCGCCTCCAGCTGGACCTGGAGCGAGTGGACCTCCGACAAATTTTCTACAAGCAAAGAAGATCATCAGCAACCGGGACCAACATGAGAATCATAAAGAAACTCGGAGAGATGAGCTTACTCCCGACTGATCCTCGGAGGTCGAGGTTCTCCTCCCGGAGCTCCGCTATTTCCCTCCTTAGGGCTGCCTCCCTCGACGCGGCCTCCTCCCGAGTGGTCTTCAGCTTCATCTCGATATCCTCCAGGGAGTTTAAGTGCGGGACTAGTTTCTCCAGCGCCTCCGACTTGGCCATGGAGCGGCAATACTCCTTCTGCACGCAAAATCCAAGGATTGATCGACTGAAGAAAAATGATGATACAAGACAAAGAGAAGATCTGGGCTTACATTGAGTAGCCGAGTCGCCTCATTCAGGTTGTTGACAAGGGCATCCCTTTCTTCGCTTTCGGCTTGCTTGTCCAAGACGATGTCCCGCCTCCGGCCTTCCGAGTCTCGCCACTCGATCTTGATCGGAGGAACCCGGGTTTCGAAGACGAACACGGGATTTCCTCCACTTGTGGTGGCGGATAGGAAGAACAAATGAAGACATGAAAGATTCAAACTAGGAGTAAAGACAAGACTCGATTCAAGACCTCACAAAGCCCAGCGGCTGCGTTCTTGAGTGGAGCAGCCCGGCTGGCCTCTTTCTTCGGCTTTTTGCCGGTGATCCTCAATTGGGGCTGACCGAGCCATAGCTTGTGGTTTCCCCGCTGCCGACTGGCTCCCAGTTGGGACGTCCCGGCTGGCGGTCGGGGGCTCTTTCCTAGGGACATCCTTCTTGGGAGGCGAGGTTTTTGCCGGAGCACTCTCGCTCGGAAGCGGGCCCGGGTCTTGGCTCCGCAGCTTGGATGCCTCAGGAGCAGGAGCTGAGTAGGCCCCTCACCCTTCCCGGCAGGATCTATGTCCTGGGGCCTCCTGCAACAACGGATGCAGTCAGAGTGAAGACAAAGGGAATTTTTAGCAAAGAGACTGGACTTCAGTCATGAAGCATACTTGGACGACCGGCGGATCTTCGGTGCCGCCTTCAGTGATGGCTTTGGAGGGGGTGTCTCGATTGGAGGGACCGGAACGTCGTCATCAGAATCGTCAATAACGAGCCTCCTCTTGCTCGCCCGCTTGTTGGTGTCCCCACTCGGGCCTCCCGTTTCCCGATCGGATCGCTTTGGATTTTTATCCCGCCAGTCGGCTTCTTGGCAGGGCGATACGGCACGTCATCGTGGGGCACCTTGTACGGTTTTGAAGTAACAGAAGCATTCTCCTGCAATAGAAGTTCCCACAATACGAAGAAGTCGTCGGCTTAGGAGGAGGAGGCCGATGGATCTTTGAAGGGAAGAAGCGCGTATGAGAGCGCGCTCGACGCAATTCCAGATTGAGAAGATCTTGTACATCCGGATCTTCAGGATCTCGTAACTGAGTGGATCTTGATCTTCCCGATTGGGGTCCTTCTCGCCTTCGTACTCGAAGGCCGGCTTCGACCGCTCTTTAATTAGAGTTAGTCGGCACCGGATGAAGTGCCGAGTGATCGCTCGCCGTGAAGACCCTTTTGCTTCATTGCCGGGATCTTTGCAAGCGGTTTGTTGGCTTCTCCCCAATCTTGAGCCACCGGAGCAGTGCTCCAAGTTTGCTGGTACGGGGAAGCCCGACAAAGGCTGGCGAGTGGTTCGAGATTGCTAACATAGAACCAGCCCGCATGCCATCCCTTATTGGAAGATTTTAAGGGAAGAGAAAAGTACTCCTTGCGGAGAGATCCGCGGAGTTGGAAACCCGCCCCGCCAACGACGCATGGGTGGTCCTTATTCGGATGCGGTTTGAGATAAAACATGCGGCAAAAGAGTTGGAAGTGGGGGAGGATGCCAAGGAATGCTTCAATACATGAATAAAAAGAGCGATGTGAAGCATGGAGTTGGGGTTCAGATGGTAGAGTTGAAGGCCGTAATAATCTAAAAGCCCCCGGAAGAACTCGGAGGTGGGAAGACTGAACCCGCAATAGAAAAAAGAGGTGAATACAACGAGCTCACCGGTGTTTGGGGTTGGGAAGTCTTCGCCGCCGCGGGCGCAGCCCACGATCTCCTTGGGGGAAGCACGCCGTGCTTCACCATCTCCTTGAGGGTAGATTCCCTCACATCGATGTGGCCCATTGGTCAAGGGGATTCTCTTTTCCTCGCCATGAGTGTGGATTGGATGGGAAGTGGATGCGGTCGGAAAGGATGGAGGTTTGAGCGGGGGTCTTGGGAGATTGGCTGCGGAAGTTGGTTTGTGGCAAGAAGCGAGCTCCTGGATGGATGGGTTTGAGTGCGCGCGAGCCTAGGGTTCTTCGGGGCAGGGCCGGTGAGACTCTTTGCGAAAAGAGAAATTTTTGGAAGACGAAAGGCGGGGACGACCTCGAGCCTTTATAGAAAGATTTGAGGGTTGCGCTAGGTTTTCTCGTGATTGGGCCGAGCCCATGAGAGAATTTGCGGCTCAGTTAAGGTGTGGCCCGACACGTGTCCTTAGAGACTTAAGCGGATAAGCTTAAGCAGATTTGCTTTGGCAATATGCGCATGTCCGAATGCCCTATACCTTTGGAAATCCTTTCATACCGCGGTTTGCTTGACTTCATGAGAAGCTGGCACGATGTAATTTGAGAGGTGACCAACAGCTAAGCTTTTTATAGCTGCCTTGATGACAAGGGCTGTTTGGTTTTTTAGCATTTGATTAAGTGATTATATCAATGCTATTTTCCACCTTGGTGAAGATCTTTATAGATTAAAGACCTGTATTATGGCGAGAGCTATTTAATAACTTGGTCATATTTTTCATATGATTGAAAAACTCGTTTTCCCATGAGGGACGATTAAAATATTTGTTCCGAGATGACTCGGGCGGACCCACTCGAATAAGTATGAGCTTGCCGAGTGCTTTTCTACCCACGAGGGTTGGTTGAATTATTTGTTCTGAGATGACTCGGACAAATTCACTCGGATGAGTATGAGCTTGCCGGGTAATGAGATTTATATGATTGCTTTAGCATGAGCTAAGTATTCATATGAGAATGATTTTTTATAGTTCTTGACTATATGCTTAGTCTATTTTTGACTAACCACATAGTCGGAGGCTACAACTAATTAGGTGCATCAGGAGATGCACCTAGATATTTATTTTTGAGAATTTTTTAGATATTTTCCAGCCCTTCACAGTCTTTGGAGCCACTCGGGAAGATTCAGGCAGAGATGATGGAATCACTCGGCGCCCGAAGCATTCGGCCAAAAAGATTTTTTGGCTGCATACTGTTTTGGTTTGAAGTGAGTTGTCTCGTCGACTGAAAAGGACTCGGGGGCTACTGTGGAGATTATGGCAATCGGGTATCTACATGGCAAGCTTATCCGACTAGAGGTAGGGATAGATTGCACCTACCATATCTGTAAACCAAACGTGACTTGGGTGTTACGTTGCCGATTGGGATAAGGCAACGACCTATAGACACGGTTTGGTAAGATTGAGGAAACCGACTTAGAGTAAGATATGATTTTCGATCTGTAAACCCACCTCCCGAGACTATATAAGGGGGGTAAGGGGCGTCCCTTGAGGGATATCAGATGCCTTATGAGCTTTTAGCCTTTAACTTTAGATCACGAGATCAATAAAGACTCTCGGCGGATCGAATTCACCGAAACAGGAGTAGGATATTACCTCACGAGAGGGCCTGAACCTGCCTAAATCCTCTTTTCCTTCTAACCCATTGTGCTTGGCGATCTTGACTGCGACCTCAGAAATTATATTGCCGAAACCAAGTTTCGACACAGAGGAACTCGCCATAGATGAAACTTGTGTGGAAGGTTGGCTCTGATATCATGTAAAACGAGATGGGTAGTTAAACCCCGTTAGGGGCCGCACAATATATTAATAGGCTGAGAAGAGTCCTCAGCGTGGCAGTACAATGTATAAGTTTGGATACATACGAAGATACAACAGACTAAACAGCCTGAACAGATAACAAGATAACTCATTAACTAACTCATCTTATCTATCTATCATCTAACATGGAGAGCACCGGAGGCCATCATATCGGCAGCGCTGCGCGCACACGCCGGTGGCTGGCAATCTGCACCAGCAGTGGTCTACACCGACGAACGTCGAGCCACACATTGACGGACCGACGACCGGTGGCATGGCGCAGACACCTCAACGGCAAGCAAACAAGGAGGATCAAGCTAATGGCATCTATCATGGGTAACGTTGCCTAGTTACTCTCTTTTCTTCTTGTTTTAGTTTATGCATGCATGCACGGGACTGAAGTCTGCCCGAGATGCTATGGAGCAAAATGCCTCGCCAAGCCCGTCTTCCTCCATGTCTCGCTGACCCGAGGAGTCACCAAGATGGTGCTTCACGCCGCGGCCGGGCCCGTCGGAAGCCATCAAGCTGTCGCCATGCGACCCTACCGAGCCATCGACGTGCCGCTCGTGACAGCAGCGACCACGCGCCGTCAAGCTGAAGAGAGCACAGGTGATGTAGGCCGGGAGATCATCGGAGCAGCCGCGGACCACTGCTCCGGAAACACATAATAGTCTTGATTTTGCAAACCCCTTTAATCTTGAGTTGTAAACCGTGAATAAAACAGACTAAAAATCCTTATTTTTAGTCCCGAATAAAATAATTGAGACTAAAAATCCATTTTTAATCTCAGTTTGTAACAATAACCGAGCAAAAAATAAGTGTCACGTGGTATCTTTAGTCACCAGACAGTTTTTTCATTGTTTTTTGCTGCTTGCATATTATTTTTTTCATCAGTAGAGATCAAATACAACGACAAAATCACATATCAAATACAACATCACATATCAAAATCACGGATCATCAAATACATAAAAAAATACAACAAATACATCAAAAAAACAGATCCGTCTACTGCCTGTCGCAGCTGTGTGCTCATGGAGAGGGGAAGGAGGGGGGTGGAGGAGGAGGGCGCCTGCCCGCGGCCGCCGCCCGCCCGTGGTTGCCGCGAGAGAGAGCGAGCTGAGGGGAGATGGGAGAGATCTGAGGGGAGACTTTTTGAGCGCGCGTTTGATGAGAAGATAAGGCCAAGCGTTTTTTTCCACACCAACCGGGACTAAAAATAGTGGGGATTTGACAAGGGCTGCACATCTTTTTTAACATGACTAAAAATAAACTTTTGTCCTAGTTGGTGACTAAAAATAAACTTTTAAACTTTTGTCCCGGTTATCAACTGGAATTAAAGATTTAACTGGGACTAAAAATATTTTTGGACTAAAAATATTTTTTAGTCCTTGTTCTAATAGGAACCGAGACTATTGTAGATTTTGGCAGATGGATCAAAGACCATTTCTCTAGTAGTGGACGCTATCAAGCCACCCGCGTCCACAACAACTAGGCCGCTGCCTCGCCGAAGATATTGTTTGCGACGCTATTCATCGCCAAGATGATGAGATGTCTACCGTCTATTGTTCTCTCTCTTCATCACGCCAAGATGTCCATGGTGCTCTCTTTCGTCAAGATCGGTGTCGTCCATCTGTGATGTCTCCTCTACGTCACGCCGAGATCGATGCCGTCTGTCTGTGATGCCTCCTTTTTGCTACACCAACATGATAAGATGTCGTCCGTCCGTGATGCCTCCTCTTTATCATGCTAAGATGATGAGATGTCACTTGTTAGTGTATTGGAGCGTCAAGAACGACGTAGTCTGTGATGCCAGGGAGCCGTTTGTGTGAGATATACACCAATAATGCCCTCGACCATTCCGCCAATGAGGCATCTACCCTTCCAAGATCGTCGTCGTTATCAGTGCCCTCATAGAGCCCCTTCTTTGGCGTGTCGATCGTCATATCTACTGGATCAATAGTAGATCCATCATCTGAAGGAGGTGCCAAGCCATGTTTGTCTGGCAGCTATTTACATCGACTTCTTCATCAACTCTTTGTTCTTCTGATCCTTCAACGTACTCTTCGTTCTTCTGATCTGGACAAATCAAGAGTTGCCAAGCCATGTGTAATCCGGCGGCATCTACACCAACTGTCTTCATCGACTCTTCGTTACTTTGATCTCATCTAGCCAGGAGGTGCCCAGCCATGTATATTCGGTTATTGTGTACACCAACTGACTTTACCAACTCCTCTTCCCTTTAACACCATCCTGATGCCACTGCTGTGACGTTTAAGTTGTTCAAGCTTTGCGAGATTCCATGCATACTGAAGATCAATTCATCTATACCACCACGTCGATTGATGAGGGGGAGCGATGAGGCTGTTAACACCAAAATTTGGTAAGCCCCGGAGTCCCCATCGGCCCAAGGTTCATATCGGCTCATATCGGCTCAAAACTAGTATCGGCTTAGAGTTCTGCATCGACTGATGGGGGTTTTCTTTTATCAACATCTTCGACAGTCGAATTCTTGTTAGATTTGGTTTGGGAAGGACTTATCCAGAAGAAACCAAGTTCAGGGAGGATACAACTTGTATCTATTAATTAGGAAAAGTTTATTAGCTTTCTATTCTATCTTTAGAAAAGTATGTTAGTGTCCAATAAGGACTCGGTTTGTTTACTTTTATCTTTAAAAAAGTTTGGATTGTAATCTGTTAGGATCTTTGTTAGCCTACAGGTATAAATATGTAAGCCTAAGGTTCATGTAATCATCTCACAATCAGTTCAATATAACTTCGGTGCATCGCCACCTTTTTACTTTCAATTACTTCGACGAGTTCTTGCTTTCAAGTTTGGCTGTATCCGGTTCGATCTCCGACGAGAGGTAAAGCTTGTTATGACGGCTTGCGCTCTCGGGATTAGTGCTTCCATATTTATGACACTCTAATCCTGTTTACGTAAATCGTCGAGTTATCATATATGCTATATAATCTAGATCAATATTGTTGTCTAACCCTAATCGGCTAGCATCTGTTACTAGACAACAGCCGATGAGGTTAGATATCAACGTCGACTTATATTATATAGTGTATCCATCATCTCAAAAGGCTTTCATCGACTTGTTCAGATCTTATGCTTCTTTTTATGCTTAGTGTTGCATCGGTTGAGTCTGACCTACTAAGTATTATCTAGAATCATAATATCTATCTTGTCTTATGATTGCTATTAGAGATAGTATCGGGGTTTCAGTGATCTTACCTGTTTTAGCTATCTTGTTTCTTATATGTTTACTCGATGTGCTAAATTTGCTCTTTATATTAAGATCTCACTTCGATAAAATATATTAAGTTTGTTATCGATCTGTTAGGTTATCTTAACACTTGATCGGATCCTGTTTAATATATTTAATCAATATTGATATCTTAGTATAAAATGGTATCGAAGTACTAACCGATACATGTTAGGTTTATGACATCAGCTATGCTATAAATACATGTAATCTTCGCCCTAAATTACTTTTAGACATAAGTGATTTATACTGTCTCGGTATGCTACTGATCTATCCCAATCACTTGGTTTAAACGTATTTTGAGTCTTAGATTATCTATTATGGATATCTATAGCCGATCGATTAGATCTAATTTCCCTCTACCGATCCAACGCATATTGCATCGGCTCAATATTAAACGATACGTCATCAGCTAAACCCGATCGACTATCATTTATGAATCTAACTCTGTTTTTCTTTCTTTAGTTTCTTGTTGGTTGCAGGATCAAACCAACTGGCACGCCTACAAACCTTAAAAGCAAAATTTGGACTTGTACTAGAGTTAAGTAGATCTCCCAGGGCGCGTGTGTGTTTTTCGCATCAACACATTTTTGGCACGTCCGGTGGGACCGTGGTTTTGACAACAGATTTTTTTTACACGGCTCGTGGGACCCATAATTGCAACAAGATGTCTGATAAAAAAGTCAAGGCTAAGGAAGAACGATCTCTCAAGCCGATGAATGAAGAGAAGGAACAATCTTTTGAGCCGATGAATGATGAGACGCTTCAAGACATAGTTGATAAAATCGTTCATCGTGCTGTGTTCGATCAATCTGGAGTTTTTATAATAACATTACATGGTTTGATCGAGGAGATGGTTCCCAGGGTAATTACCTTAAGAAATTAGCATGGAGAGCAAACTGGTGCGCAATCTCAACATCATCGGCAACAACAATATTTGCTCAGGGGGCAAGTTGATCAGTATCAGCATGGAGGGCCACAACAACAGTATCGGCCAGAGGAAACTTAAAGGTATCGGTCTGAAGAAGATTGGGCCGATATGATTGCAAAAGTAATGGAGGAGCAGTTTGAAATTAAACCCAAAGATGAAACTTCTGTGTATCTGCTGCCATATCCTGAGTGGTTTGATAGGGTTTCACTTCCAAACCGATACAAGGTTCCAGATTTCTCTATGTTTTCAGGGCAGGAAGATGTATCTACAATGGAACATATCAACCGATTCTTAGCTCAATGTGGGGAGGCATCGGCTGCAGAAGCTCTGAAAGTTAGACTTTTTCCATTGTCTTTGAATGGATCGGCCTTCGCATGTTTTTCATCATTGCCACCAAATTCTATTAGAGGTTGGACTGATCTTGAGAAGCAATTTCACCTGTACTTCTTTGCTGGAGTTGATGAGTTGAAACTCGCAGACTTGATATCAGTTAAACAACAAGAAGGGGAATCGACTAAGGAATATATTCCAAGGTTTTGTAATGTCTGCAGCCGATGTTATAACTTCAATTTAAGTGATGAGCAGCTAGCAGAGCTCGCATTCCAAGGGTAATCAATGCCAATCAAAGATAATTTTTTCTTCCATGAGTTTGACAGCCTGGCTCATCTAATACAGAAGGTATCGGCTTATGAGAGCCGATGTCAAAAAGAAGAGAAGAATCAGTTTTGGGGCGATCAAGGCAAAGATAATTTTGAAGCATGACTTCTCATACTCAAAAACTGGGGGGCATGTGTTAACACCAAATTTTGGTAAGCCCCGGAGTCCCCATCGGCCCAAGGTTCATATCGGCTCATATTGGATCAAAGCTAGTATTGACTTAGAGTTCTGCATCGGCTGATGACGGTTTTCTTTTATCAACATCTTCGGCAGTTGAATTCTTGTTAGATTTGGTTTGGGAAGGACTTATCCAGAAGAAATCGAGTTCAGGAGTTCAGGGAGGATATGGCCTGTATCTATCAATTAGGAAGAGTTTGTTAGCTTTCTATTCCTTTAGAAAAGTGTGTTAGTGTCCAATAAGGACTCGGTTTGTTTTTTATCTTTAGAAAAGTTTGGATTGTAATTTGTTAGGATCTTTGTTAGCCTACGGGTATAAATATGTAAGCCCGAGGTTCATGTAATCATCTCACAATCAGTTCAATACAACTTCGGCACATCGCCACCTTTTTACTTTTAATTACTTCGACGAGTTCTTGCTTTCAAGTCAAGTTGGGCTGCATCGGGTTCGATCTCCGACGAGAGGTAAATCTTGTTATGACGGCTTGCGCTCTCAAGATTAGTGCTTCCATCTTTATGACACTCTAATCCTGTTTACGTAAATCGTCGAGTTATCATATATACTATATAATCTAGATCAATATTGTTGTCTGACCCTAACCTGCTAACATCTGTTACTAGACAACAGTCGATGGGATTAGATATCAATGTCGAATTATATTATATAGTGTATCTAACATCTCGAAAGGCTTTCATCGACTTGTTCAGATCTTATGCTTCTTTTTATGCTTAGTGCTGCATCGGTTGAGTCTGACCTACTAAGTATTATCTAGAATCATAATATCTATCTTGTCTTATGATTGCTATTAGAGATAGTATCGAGGTTTCAGTCAATCTTACCTGTTTTAGCTATCTCGTTTCTTATATGTTTACTTGATATGCTAAATCTGTCCTTTATATTAAGATCTCACTTCGATAAAATATATTAAGCTCGTTATCGATCTGTTAGGTTATCTTAGCACTTGATCAGTTCATGTTTAATATATTTAATCTATATTGATATCTTAGTACAAAGTGGTATCGGAGTACTAGCCGATACATGTTAAGTTTATGACATCGGCTATGCTATAAATACATGTAATCTTTGCCCTAAAGTACTTTTAGAGATAAGTGATTTATATTGTCTCGGTTTGCTACCGATCTATCCCGATCACTTGTGTAGACCCTCGTTTTTATAACAGGAATCATTCGTGTTCATAGTACCATTTGCCCTAGTTTGGTACCCACGAATACATTGCTGAATCATCTGGTGCATGATACATTCATCGACATACACAAAATATTACAATATAGGGCCTGAAGGCAATGTCTAGAACATAGGACCAAAATGGTCCGGAATACAATCAAAACAGAGTTTAGATAAGGCAGCGGAAAGAAGGCAGCAGCACGCCATTGCCACAGGCAACGACCGAAGCTAAGACCTATTGGATGCCATCGTCTTCCACACCCTCCTGGTACTATGTATAGGGGTCTTCTGGGTCTTCATTATCCATATCTGAATGTTTGTGCGTATAGCAAGGGTGAGTACCAACCGTACTCAGCAAGCCAACACAGCAAATATGCATATGATAGGGGATTCTCAAAGGATGGTTGTGGTTCATTTGCACAAAGCTAGTTTTGTAATTCTTTTCACAAAACCCTATATCTAGCCAGATTAAGTTTTATTTTCATAGTTCATTAAGTCGACGACGGTTCTGTCCACCATCCATTGTGATACCAAGGATAGCTTTCCGCCACCGGTTCGTCATGGTTTTCTAGGAGGCCTACCCTCCTCGCATCTCGAGAAGTTGGTCCACCAGCTAGTAAAAAATCATCATGCAAAACCCTTCCCATCATTTAAAAATTTTGAGTCTAGCCAAGAGAGAAACTTGTTACGCCGCTCTATATCCGCGAGCACGGCTATTCGAATAGATTGATTTACTCACATTGCAGTGGATGTACACTTTACCCGTACTCCGTGACTGCCCAACGAATGAGCCTACGTCCCAACACATGAGACGGTCACGGCAGGGCATTTCGATAACCTCACTTTGGCAGTACCCTCTCCATGAACTTAGATCCTCTTGCACTCTAGCCGTCATTTTCTAGCAGTATGAGGAGTTCTGGCGCTCCTGGGGTAAGGGAAAACTCACTAAATCCTCATTTATCACTCAATACGTAGGCCGCAGCCCCATCTCAACAACACAAACCACACCTCAACACCTAAACCACTATGCAGGGATATTGCCTCTGCTCGGTTATCTACTCTACTAGGTCTATACCCATTCGAGAAGTACGGTTGTATTGGCTCGTTCCATGTTATAAGTCTCATGGCTCGGTCCTTAGCTGACCAGGGACGGTACTCGCCTTTGCCGGAATCCACCCAAATCATCTAGCCGCCCCAGTCTAAAACATTGGTTTTGTATTTTCAGTTTTCATCAAACTCTTTTCATCATTCTCAAGGCAATGTGGCGCTCATGTCTCCACATGTCGTATCTCAACTACCTTCCCTAAGGTAGTTGCCCATGCATATAGCGTTTTGTAGAAGCATGAGTATGCATGATTCTAATATAAGCATGGCTAAGCATTTACCGAAGATTTATTCGGGCATATCACATCGTGGTTTACAAAGAATACATCTAAAGGTGATCAACATCAAAGCATGGTATAACAAGAATAGGGGTTCTTTGTGTATAGCATGCATATTTGAATTTAAAAGCAACACAAGTTCGTAAATAGGCTCAATATGTTCAAAGGATAGTGACATTTACCTTGCTCGTGACCTTGTTGACTTGTGTCCTCAACGTACTCAACGGCTCCCTCGGATTCTATACATACGTGCGAAAGATCCAATTGAATTCGACCAGAATTCAAATAAAAACCCATCAAAAACCAAATAAATCGCAAAAGCGGTCCCTAAGACGAAACTACGGTTTTAAATGGATTTAAGTTTGAGTTTCGCTAAAATCCGGGTTGAAGCTAGCGAGTTGTATTAATTTGCACTTTTACGTTTTCTCTGATTTAACTCATATGAGGTGACCTTATTCCAAGTTAATTCATATGTAAGTTTAGAGGCATTATAATTGACGATCTAAAATATTTATTTGACTAGAAGGTAACGGGAGCGTTTACGTCGATTTTCTGATTGAATTCTTAATTTTTCTGTGAACCCGACGTCGTGGTCTATCGATAAATGAAATGGAAAGAATTTATGGAGCAAAAATTAAATATCAAAATTTTCATACAATAGAAAAGAGTTGAATAGGCTTTATAAAGATAGTTTATAGTCTTTGCAAGAATATAAAACTAAGTGAATAAATAAGCTTTTCAAAGATATAAAAACTTTGAAAAGTGAATAGGTTAAAAAGTTTGAATCTAAGTAAATATAAAACTAATAACTATTTGTGAAGAAATTTAAAAGTGAATAGATAAGATTTTAAAAGATATAAAAACTTTGAAAATAAAGTTTAAAGGAGTTAAAAGAGACAATATTTTTCTAGGGTTTTTACTAGGCTCATCATGATTTTTAATCCTTCGGAAAAATAAAAGGAAAATTCCAAAAATTATGCTTCTAGTCGGAATCGAACTCGTGCCCTCTCTCGGCTCAACACTCTCCACTGGGCTATCGAGCCTTTCTCTCCTTCTCTTCTCTTTCTTTTCTTTTCTTCCCACTCCTTCCTTCTTCTTCCCGGCGAGGCCGACGGTGGGCGAGGGCGAACGGCGGCGGGACGGCGAGCTCGGGATCTATTGGACTCTACACCATCTACGTGACACGGGGAACTCTTTTCAAGGCATGGCCGGGCCAGAGAGGCGGCGGAACGAGCCGGTGGCGACGACCTAGCCGCGGCGGCGGAGGCACACGGTGCGGCGTTGCTCCGGTGACGGTGCGGCCGAACCAAGGGGTTCTAGAGCATCTACGGGACACGTGGGTGCTAGCTAGGGGGTTGACTTGGTCGGAAAAGCACGGAGGCGGCCTGGCGACGTGCGCACGGCGGCGGCCGGAGCAGAGAAGCTCGGCGGCGCTCGTCGCCGCCGAGTTTCGGTGAAACATTAACTCAACCAAGCTAGGGAAAAGAAATCCTAGAGCATGTAGATCATCGATGTACCTTTAATTTGTAAAGAAATCAACTGAGGATGTTAAATTTTGGGTTTTTGCTTCAGGCAACCGGTTTTAGGGTTCTTCGGTGTTTTGCAAAATTCGTGCATTATGGTGAATGGATTTTGGGAAAAATTGGTAGGGAGCTAGTTGAGGAGATAAGGAACAAGTTTCGTGTTTTGAGTTTCGGCCGAAGAGCTCTATATATAGCGGACCGCGCGAGCTTGAGCTCGGCGGCCATGGCGGTGCGGCGCAGGGATGGTGGCACGCGCGGAGAGGGGAAGGGGAGGCCGACGCACAGCGGGCATGGCTACATAGTGGGCAGCATGGGCACGACGGTACGGCACGGCGTTGGCTGACGTCGGCTACAGGCGACGGCGTTGACGCGGGCGCGCGCGGGGTACGACGACGCGACGGCGGAGTACGGCGTGGCATGGGCGCGCGCGCTGGTGGCGCGTGCGCGTGGCGCGCGCGTCGGCGCGTTGGCGCGGCGGGCGAGCGCACGCGCGTACGGCGCGTGGCGTGCGCCGGTGCACGCGTGCGGCCGACCGCGTCGAACACCTGGCGACGGGCAATGAATAGTGTACTTTTCGATTTTCTTTTTTTATTATTTTATTTTTATTTATTCCTTTTTGCCTTTCACCTATAAGATTAAAAATATAATTTGGCCCAATTATAAATTTAATTTAATTCTAAATTTTCAACCCTTTTGTCCAACTTTATTATTATATACTATTATATATATTTTTATATATCCTTTTTATTTACACTCTTATATATTATTTTATTTCATTTTATTTTTGTATTTTCCAAAATACATTTTTGATCCAAAATAATTTTTATCAACCTTAGTTTTTTCAATTGTATGTTTTTTAAATTTTTATTTCTAATATCTGTTTTGGAGTTCCCTATTCCTTTAGGGTTTCAAAAATCTTTTTGATTTCTTCGATTTTCAAATAAATGTTTCTTTATCTATAACACGCAATAAAACTCGTAAATAAGAGGCAAATAATTACGACAAGATGCAATAATTCAAAAAAGTTTTGTGGGTTCCGGTTTTTAGATTGTGATTTTTAAGTCTCGATTTTTGGGGTGTTACAACTTGATTTAAACGTATTTTGAGACTTAGATTATATATGGTTATCTACAGCCGATCAATTAAATCTAATTTCTCTCTGCCGATCCAGCGCATATTGCATCAGCTCAATATTAAACAATACGTCATCGGCTATACTCGATCGGCTATCGTTTATGAATCTAACTCTGTTTTTCTTTCTTTAGTTTCGTACGCCTACAAACCTTAAAAAGTTAAATTTGAACCTGTACTAGTGTTAAACATATCTTTTAGGCCAGTGCATGTATATTTTACATCAAAAGAGGGAGGGCAAAGTCTATATGAAGGATACGTACAGACGCAGAGACCAATGACTCCATGGATGCGTTGTCGGCGTCCACATACATCTACCATCTTCACAAACACCCATGCATCATGCATGAAGACCGTGAAGTGAAGAACAAAGAGGCAACCACATGCAGCTTAATCGGAGGTGCTCTACAGGCCAAGACCTGAGGAGGTAATTAACTGGGAGAGTCTTTCGGGATCCCAGAAATTAGAGGGCCACTTCTCCAAGTTCAGATTTGTTCAACAAGAGGATATGGAGTGCACATACATATTAAATTGGGAGTTACTATTTATGATATTCGAAGTTAATAAATCATATGTTCCCTATGTTCTTTGTTTACTTTGTGTACTTAGCTACACTGGCACGCTCGCATATATCTCTCTCTAAGCAAAGAGATTCCTATGTTATGTTGCGTATTTTTTCTCTCCTAAACATTGGGTCTTGGATGTGTGTGTGATAGCGCTAACGAACTGATAATGTCAACATGTTAATTGCCATGTTATAAGACGGACTTAGTGGGGACTAATAGAACTTGAAAAAGACTATTAGTGAAGATATCTTTAAATTAATTCATGTTTGATTGATTGGTACTTGAAGCTCCTGGAATGACCTACTTCATCTTCTTTCTTACTTAAAGAGAAGCCCAGCTAAATCATGTGAGCTTGGACTTTCCAGTTACTTAAAAAAGCCCTCTCCATGAAAGCATTAAAAAAAAGCACAAATGGGCTCTCTTTTGTTGGTAAGGTTGTTGCTTGAAAAAAAAAAGAAGCGAAAGACCCATGTCTAGCAGCAAATTAAAACCCTATGTTTTCCACGCCAGAGCACTAAAACCCATCACCGGCAAAAAGGAATAGCACAAAAATAGCAGAACTTGAGAACCAAGTCCGGATCTTGTGGAACCCAAAACTTCAGTAAGTAAGAACTCACTAGTGCAGAAATAACTATAGATACCGGTTTAAAACCCTTAATAAATATCGGTTTCTGATCCGACACCTATTGATCGGTACTAATGTTCAAAGTTGTTGGTGTCGATTAAAAAACCAACACCTATTATGAGCATAGGTGTCGGTTCGTATATGAAACCGACATCTATTAGCAAAAACGAACATGCACCTATTAGAGGTTATGGGTGCCGGTTAGCACCCATTATACGGATCGAACCCCATTCAACAAGGTGTGCCCAATCTCTTCTTATGGGCCCACTCTTTCAACCGGACCCCACAATATTTTTCCACGCAACTATGTACCTTGATGATGGGTCCTCTTTAGCCTCCGTAAGCTGTAGTTACAGGCACGAGCGACTGAGTCCGGCTGGCCGTGTGCATGGGAGATGCATATTTAACCTGGTGCTACTCTCGTTCGGCAAGCGGTATAGTACTAATGGAGGAAATAGTGTTTGTGGAGTAGTTGTCGTGTTGGCTGCGTGGCGGTTCGTATAGTATAGTTGGCGGGAAGAATAAGTGGTGGTTCGTAATAAGAACCAGTACCTATAGTATAGGTGTCGGTTCTACTATTCATCTGGCACCTATTCGAGAAGAATAGGTGGCGGTTCGTAATAAGAACCGACACTTATAGTATAGGTGTCGGTTCTACTATTCATCCAACAACTATCCGGACAAATAGATGCCGGTTCATAACAAGAACTGACGCCTATTTATTACCTGACACCTATAGATATAATAAGGTGCCCGATTTAATTGAACCGACACCTTTTGGACCGATACTATGTGCATTTTTGTAGTAGTGACTTTCACCTGTTGCTCAAAACCAAGATGCAAAATTGTGTGATTCATCATGCATGATCAGAAACAAAACAACACCGATCTAATGTACTAGAAAATTACTACTCTTAATCCTTAGTAGAAAACTAACGAGATGATAGATATAGGGATAGGGAGAACAAAGAAAAAAGAAAAAGAAAAAACAAACTTATGTATTGTTCATTGCTAACAAAAAAAATATTATGGATTCATCGTTTAAATCTAATTACTAGTTTCCTCTAAAATGTACAGAACATAATCCTATACCGTGTAACTTTTTTAGAGAGGTGTGGGGTTTTGAGACTAGAAAATGAAATGACCGAGGAGTAGTCGCTAATAGCCTAATACTTAAGATATTTGAAAAACTAAAGCTCACTTATGTGTACCTTAACTTTTGCAATAAATTCTGAAGCAAAATGTAACATAATGTTCTTTTCCCTACACCATACGACAAAATAATGTACTTCAAAAGAGTGCACCTAAAATTCTTGAATCATTCCTAAAATTTCAAAGACATGTCAAATTAATCACTTCTAGAACATGGTTACAAATTTCAGTTTCATGGCAAACTTAACCTAGTTATTTTTTAGGTTCAAAACTAGGCTCAGAACTAAATGTTGTGATGTTTTTCAAGATCACTACAAGAGAACTAACCTGACACAATGCGATGCTAGATGTTCATATGTACACTCTTAACTGCGCAACTAGTGAAGCACTAACAAAAATCACAAAACTTCTAAACTCATGGCACTGACAAAAACGTCCCCCAATTCCTAAATAACGGGTAGTCAAGCTCAGTAATAATTAAATTGACTGATGCTTTAATTATTATATTACTTAGTAGATATATGACAGAAAGCTTGCTGCATCCTGTCAATTTAATTGGCAAGTAGCAGCTCTCCTGGCAGGAAGGTTATTTACACTTTCACTATAACAATTACCTTAGATGATTGACACTTTACTTGTTTTACCCCTACATAAGCAATAATAGTTAAGCTAGCAGAACTTACAAAACTAACATTCAAATAGCTGACGAAACATACAAAACAAATTGACATTTAAATAGCTGACAAAACATCTATATCTATAACTATCTATAATCTATAAAGCAAGTAGTGTTTCCACTCAAATTTTGTTTTGCCTGGCTATTTTACATAAAACCCCTTGAGTTTTTCTGAAATTAACCCGCAATCCACCTGGCTATTTAAAAAAAACCCAGTTATACATATGATATAGCTTATCTTAACTACTTAAAAAATCTTTCGATCATCAAATCGTTTTTTCGTCCAAATCTATAAAATTTCCGATCCGTATAACCTCTCGCTCCATTGTTGCCTCACTTTCCTCACCTCCAACAGGCGATCCCGACTAACGCGCCTCCTGCGTCGCCATGCATTGCCCTGAGCGACGGCCGAGCACACGCTGCACGCGTGAGCTAGCGCGCCGCCATCGATATACATGCAACTTATCCTATTCATCAATATACTTTTCTAACTAATAATATCCGAGTCGTAAATATTTTAAACTTTTATCAAATTTCTAATCGGTTTAAAGTATCAGTAAGTCAATATCTATTTCCATTATTATTTTGATTTAATTTGGTAAAATTAAATTAATTTAGACTAAATGTCTATCTGATATTATTTCTTAATCAAGGTCCAGTGGTACGTAAAGATATCCTTACTTTCAAAGTTATATATATGTTATATATATATAACTATAAAGTAAGTAGTATTTCTATCCAAAATTTTCGTCCGTCTGAATATTTTGCAGAAAATTCCTTGAGTGTTTATAAAATTAACCCGCAATCCTAATGCTGAAAAGAAAGGGAGGGCTTGGATGAAAAAAAAACCTCCTACGTACCTCTCTTTCGTCCCCATCCGTGCCGCGCCCCGCGCCGCGCCTGCGCCCCTCCCCCCGTCGTCGCTCGGAGCTCCCGCGCCGTCGCCTGGACCTTCGCCCTCCGCCTGCTTTCCTCTCTGCGCCGTCGTTCCGTTGCAATGCACGGGTATTTTGCTAGTACAAAATAAAACTAATTCCAACCCATTTGTGTTTTGTCCGTTAAAAAAGGCCCAACAACCAAATGGGCTTAAAATGCACATCCAACCCATCCAAAAACAACAAATATTCACTTTTGGATCGCAAAGACAACATAAGTCTTCTAAACTTGAATATTTATTTATGGATTGCAAACACGGCAAAAACAACGGAGATTTGAAGTAAAGAGAAAACACATAAGAGATCGATGAACAAATTGTTCTTTCACATTCAAGTTCAAGTCTTCAAATTGTTCTTCCACATTGCAACTTCAGAAGAACAAGAGTATAAAAATACATCATCATCGAGGCATTATATCGTGAGGTACAGAACAATCCACCAGAATTGGTAATGGACGTGTCTGATCGAGAGATAAACACCAACTTAATCTAAGAGCATCGGTTGGTTTGATTTGTGAGATCCGAAAGCTCAGACATCCAAGAGTTTATTTTAGGGGTATTTTTAGAATTTTTTATGTTGTTTCTCTCTCCTATTCAACGAAATAAATATATTCTAATGAGTGAGTTGTCCACGAGCTAATTTTCATGATTATAGAGTATCTTTCTTCAAAAGTTACTCCGTGTGATGTCATATAGCTAAAATCACAAAGTCACGATGCCCTGCAGCAAAATTTGTTTATCACAAAACTATGAAGCAAACCATTTGGCTAACGGTTGATAAGCTATAAAATGACATATGAGCAAACAAAAAATAATTCATGGATAAAACTTTTATATCTACGTTATTCATGGTTTAAAAGTTAATGTTAGAATAGAAACTACGATAAAAACATCCCCTCAAAATTAGTCTAAAATTAAGTATTTAAATTTTAAATTTTGATAGCGGATTATGACCCAAAAGGCTAATGAGTGGAAGCTAGATATCTAGCATCAAATTTGTCACATAAATACATATTTAAGGTCACATAAAGTATTGCAAAAGTAAGTATTTAGCTCTAATACTATTACAAACCCAAAAACCTTAAAATTATAGCAGGACAATAGTTTATGATAATTGTATGAGATTACTAGATCTACAGTTCTAGTTTTAGGATCCTTTGTTGTGAATATATAGTTTTGTGTAATATGGCTTAAATATGTAGTTTTTGATTGTTTGATCCAAATACATGTAGTTATATATGTAAAATTTATGAACAGACCTCTAGCTAAGTTGGTTAGGTGGTTCTAATAGCATTTCTTCGGTCTTGAGTTTGACTCCCGGTGAGAGCGAATTTAAGGCTGGATTTTAAAAATCTCCTCGTCTGTCCTACGTCAAAGCACTAAGGCCCGATCCAAATCGTTGGCCGTTCTCACACAGGTTACGGTGCCACTGTGTAAGGATGGGGCAGAGGTTTGATGAGTTTTCTTGACTTGCGTGTGAAGTTTTTTCCCCGTGATGTCCGGAGGCTGTATTAGTAGGTGGAGTTTTTATATATATGAAATTTACTTCAAATATTTGATTTCTGTGATTCTTTGTGTGTGTGCGCGCCATTTGCTCGAAAGAAAGCCTACTCGAATATTAGCTTAGACCAGATGAGACAAAATCATCAAAGCCGGTTTTGCTTTCTAGAGGGGACATGCATCCTTCCTAGAGGCTTCATAAAGTTAATCCTAGGTCAATTATATCTCCTTTACTCCTCAGGCTATATCTGCTATTGTTTTGTGTTCCAATCTTCGAGATAAGACAGAACGGTCAGATTTGGTGCAACATATATATGCTTTATCCAGCCCACGGTTTACCGGACTTGAACTAATCAGCACACCGTCTTGTGCACGAACCAGCTGCTGCATAGGAGGATTCGGACTATTTTACGCAAGTAGTCCACTTCCCGCGATCCTGTCTCTGAAGTGCCTGCCTTGTCTGAACTTTCTTATCACTGATATTTCGTCATCGTCGAAAGGGACAGCAAACCACCAGAAAATTCCGAGTGCATGCAAAATAACCAGAAAATCAGTGATGGTTGGTGTGCAAATGATCAACTTGTAGGTCATATATCTGAGGACGACAAATTGGTATGGTTGAGACCAAATTGCTAAGGTGCAGACCGGCTCTGCTGCTACCACTATCTTGTCTTTTTACAAGCGCAGTTGTGTTTGGTTGCTTCTGTTTTTCTTGTGTGCTACAATCCACTTCACTTGATCAAACAAGCCTCCGTCGAGAAGTAAAAACGACAAGTCTGTAGTCTCAAGAAAAACACGTACAGAGTTACAGTACAGTAGTGCAGAGTGCACCACACCATGAGTGCGAAATGGTACGTGAAATCATACCTTACTTGGGTGCGAAATGGCAGGATTAGCATTATGACATCGGCCAGATAATAGCGGCCCTTCTCGTGTTTACATTAATGCACTTTACATCAGTTACATGACGCCGATGATTTCGGGCCTTGACCCCCTTATCTCTGATATACAGATATAATACTACTAACTAAGCTACACAGTAATGAAGCCGATCCATACGCAACACGGTGTCTAGCCGACTCGGCCGGGCGGCCGCGCCGGCGCGCTGCTCAACTAGCTAGTACTCTTCAGGGCCTCCGAGGAATCCGGTCATGTGGAGCACGGCGTTGCGGACGGCGCGGAGGTCGCGGCCCTTGAGCGTGCGCCCGTGCCCCACGCACACCGACGAGGCAACCGTCCTCCCCTCGGAGCACCGCCTCGCCGCCGCGACGAAAACGTGAGGGGGCACAATCCTCGACGCGCCGGCGCCCGCGGAGTAGTCCGTCCTCGTGCCGTCGTCCTCGTAGCCTCTGCGCCCGCCCGCAAACGTCGGCGGCGGCGCGGGGATCCGCACGGGCGCCGACGACGATGAAGGGAGCGGCGCCACCGGGCGCGCCGCAGATTGCCCAGCATGGTGATGGTGGCGGCAGAGTTCGTACTCCCGGTGGTGTTCCGCCGGCCACAGCACGTCGGCTTCCAGCAGCTCTTCCATGCGTATCCTCCTTGCCTGCGCTGGCGTCCGTTTTGGCGTGTGCCCGGGATTTTATAAGCACGAGGAGGGGAGCGGGAGCGGGACGCGGCGCATGGCGTCACGCGGACGTTCATGCAGCGGTGCACACGCATGTTCCCTTTCTCACGTCAATACTTGACTAGAGTGGAAACGAACAATATTATCAGCTAATCCTGTAATTAGGCGGTAATAATACAATTATACAAACATGTCAGTGTTAGTGCGGATTGATGGTATCTTTGACTTGGAATTATTTTAGCTGGCGTACGTACACAGATACGCCGGTGCTAAGAGACGGCGAGAAGGTAATAATGATGACAAAATGATAGGCCGCTGCCGTGGGTTATGGATCAAACTGGAAGCCCTTGACGGACACGGAAGAAATCAACTGTGCTTGACTTGGCGTGCAATTGTTCGGCAGGGCGGCGACTGCTCTAGCAGTGGGAATCACTCTCCAATGAAAACCGAAGTATATATCACGCTAATACTACTAATATCCTAAAGCTCCTGACCAGTTCTTTCAATTCAAAAAAAACCATAAAAAACGGTGCAAGTGTGTTTAATCGTTGCTTCTGAGATATGAACCACGAACATTTAGCCAGATTCAGGATATCTGAAAGATAACGTTGTTGGATCACTGAGGTTTTACCATGCGTGTTTGCCACACGCAGTGGATTTACATACAACATTTTACATTGAATGATTTTATGGAATTTGCGGGTCGGAGATACCATGAGGTAAATTTTAGCATTTAATCTTAATTATTCAAGTACGTACAAGGAAGTATCAAATTTTATACTAAAATTTTCAATTCCTTATTGTAAGTACCTCTAGTAGAATTCTTCTTTTACATTGTAGAGAAAACATGATGATGCCACTAAGCTATCCAAAATTCCAAATATTGATGAAGTTGTCTTGGGAAATATTTTATGAAATTAGGTTATTGAATAGTTTCATACAATCCAAATAATATAAAAGCAATATGACAAATATAGATTATGATTATTATGTCACTTCATGTAAGGCTAAATTCAGTATAACAATTAGAGAAACGAAAATACTTCTTATATTCTAAAATATAACAATTTCTTCATCTACTTTCTCATCTTAACCAATAACAATTATCTCTCATTTAATTTTGAATAAATTTTATTTTAGACCATCTTTTTTTATTACCGATGTTTCACTTTGAACCATCCTTTAACCAATGTTTTCACTTTTAATTAGATATTTTTACATTTGTTTCACTTTATATCATCATCTCTCCATAACCCCATGATAAAAAGATTTAGAAATGTTTATATTTTGGGACCAGCGGAAATAACAAGTTATGTGTCAACTGTGCGGCTACTATACACGGTCAAATTTTATTATTTTTCTCTAATTATCTATCATTTTTTGCTGGGAATAATATATCAAATTAAGCCTGGCTTGTTTAATTACTTGGGACATCATAATCTATGTTACCAATCTAGCTTACTCTTCTATAACTATTTTAATTTTTGTTAATAAGGAAAATGACTAAGGATATACTTATATTACAACTCAACTCTAAGGTCCGTGATATATTAAGAGAGAAAAAATTGGGGTTGTGGACCCAATACAAATATTAGTCGTTTACAGGCACAACTAAAGATAAAAATAACGCAGAGAAGGAAAACAGAAAAGGTATTATCACGGCCAGAATTCAAATTCTTAAAAAAAAGTCCCTTGTTTAATTCTTAACATGGTAACAAATTTTTCTAATTATTTTGTAACCAAGTTTCTTCTTTGTTGTTCTTGTTTTTTAAGGAACATTATCCCGGCCTTTGTATCTAAATGCACACAACCATAAGAATGTGTTAAAAAAAGTTTTAAGTCGTAGGTTCAAAGAAATCCAGGCTGTTTTTTCCATGAATCATGCATTACTCAGATTCAGTTGGTGGCCTGTTCGCAAAGACGTGTAAAATATCTGAATATCTACGATTGACTACAGATTTCGTGAAGAAGCCATTTTGGGAGAAAGGTTGGCCAAATTGTCTGACAGGGACGATATTATTCGCCAACTGTAATTATACTGTTAGGCGAAAACCAATTCAGCAAGTCTTATTTTTCTTTTCGAGATGTTGGCATGAAGGACCTATCTATCTTTCTGTGCTGCAAATGTACTCGAACTAAGCGCGGCTCCTATCCTGAATTCCTGATTCCCTACCTGCACAAGAACCCGATGAAGGCAAGAATATATCTTTCGGTTTGGCCAAACGTCATATTCTCTCAATAATCTTTCTACAATTAGAGGAAGTTACATCAATCCCCTGAAGAAGGGGAGCGAAGCAAAGCGAATAAAGAAGATACATGCATGTACTTATATCGAAAATCAACACATGCCGTCGAAATTACAATTCCAACTCTGTTCTCAAAAATAGAAGAAAAACTCAAATGCTCACAGTTTTGTCCTATTGGAATTCAATTGAAAGAATGCAGTGTATTCAATTCACCAAAACGTCATGAATCATGATCTCTACCTAAAATAAGTTTACCCTTACAGAACAACTTAAAACTATCCAAAAACAACTCCAACTTCTCGTTCAGGAGAGTTAAAAAGACCCATCCTTTCCTAACATTTCTTCCCTGGGGGCCCCAGTAGCAGTTACAGTGCACCACAAGACCAAAAATCGATCACCGCGCGCGCGCGAAAAGCTCGAAGCTAAGCTAGCGGCAACGTGCAGCGACTTTGGCCGGTATGTCGATGGGAGACGACGCGGCCGGCCTCCACCCCTCGCGCCTAGCGGCGGCAGCTGCAGCAGGCCTCGCACGCCGTCCAGCCAGTACAAGATCGCCGCGAGACCACCCGTGATAACCACTTGCACCCCAGCGCGGATGCTCGTCCGGCCCCGGCGCCGTGTCCGGCCACAGCACGTCCGCCTCCATCAACTCCTCCTCGTCGTCGTCGTCGTTGCTCGCGCCGGCCGTGGATGGGGCGCCGGAAAGAAACTCCTTCGAGCAGGGGCCGAACAACGACTCGCCGCTCGACGACGTGGAGCAGCAGGACGCCGCCACCTCGTAGCGCATCCCCGACGACGCGCCTTCCTGTGACGACACCGCCGCCGTGTCGGGCCACAGGATGTCCGCTTCTTGGAACTCCTCCATGGCGGTCTGGCCGGCGCGCGTTCCCGGTTAACTTGGAGCCTTTTGCAGCTGTGGCCACGGCGAGCCGGCCGGTGGCCGGCGGGCATTCTTATACCATTCGTCTTCGATGCTATTGCTAGCGGCATTGCTTGGAACCCGAAGTGACGTAGGGGGCACTCTTCCCCCGGTGCTGATTTTGGAATCTTGGCGAGGTAGCAACTCATGTGGGGTTACTTGCTGGAGTACCTTAGTGCGAGAGTTTGAGCTTGGCTAAGTTACAGCTAATTCATTACCTAAACTAAAAGTTACAGCTAATTAAGTGGCCGGCACCGATCTGATTCTCTGTGGCTGTAAAATCAAGTCCTAAACCGTCTTAGATATGATGAACATTTCTTGGTCATGCTTCCACCTATATAGAACGTGAGCATTCGATGATACAACCGTCTGTTAGTATTGTTGTATGTCTGGATAGGTTCTTCGGTGAAAATTTTCGGTTCCAAAGAGCTGCTTTTAGAGAGGGAGAGAAGAAGGGTGCGAGCAGGGGCAGACCCAGATTTCTCGCAAGGCCCGAGCCAGCTCATGACATTATGGACCAAGATTTGACTTACACGATGAAAATTTTCTGGGCCTAATGGTGTTTGTTTCCTAGCCTTGGGCCACCCAAACAGTGACCCGAGGCTGGGTCCGCCCCTAGGTGCAAGTCAGTGGGATAGCCGAGTCTAAACAAACTCAAATATCTTGTACTATTTGTTACAAAATTTCTAATCCTAAATTGTTTTGAAAAATAAAATTTTAATGATGTGTTCAACGGCGAGCCCGGGATGCTGCTCGTGGCAGCTGTGTGGTGGCTCCGCCCCTGGTGCAAGTGAAATTTGCAAGAGCCATTTTTTCAAAAGGAAATTTGCAAGAGCTGAGTGACAAAAGGTAGTGTCTCCTGACCGAAGGTTGAGCCCACAATAATTGGGCCTGTATTTCGGCACTTGTGTACATCTGTGGGCCTGTGGCCTACAGGTTGTAACCTCTTTTTGTCCCTACATATATGGGCCATATTTTGCTGGCCTAACTGAAGGTCCGCACTCCATGATTCTCCCCTGAATTATGTCATGATTCCTGCTCGCGCCATGATTCTCCCAGCGAAATAGCATGAAGCAAAACGGCTCAAAAGTCACGGCGCTCACGTCACGAGTCCCGATGAATAACACAGTCTGCAGTGAGTTCGTTAACAGTCTCAAACAAAGTGCTCATTAACAACAGCAGATTGGGCCAAAATTGCCGGTCACCAGCCGAGCCAACCAAGAGCCCGATCTAATGTGCCGACACAGTCATCGTTGAACAGCTGCTGCACTGTTGCTTGGGCTAAGTAATTGCAAAAGCTGATGGCTATTTATTGCGGGAGTAACGTTGTTTCGTGCATATTAGGGGATGACGTTGTTACGTCGACGGCCTGGCAAGCAGTACAAGCAACAGCAGGTATCTATGGACGCTTGAAAACTTGTTGAAAGGAGCTCAGCAGATAATAAATGCTATTATATATGGCAAACATAAATTAATGGTTGATTAATAGGTGGATAAATGTAAGAATGCAAACAAGAGAATATATTTCCTCAACAGCACACACAAATACATTTCCTCAACAGCACACACGAATACATGAGGATATATATGTACCCATAACATTCATGGATTTTCACATAAATATTGAAGAGGCACACAACAGTACTACTCGAAACATTATATACCTGATTTGCAATGGATTCACGCATCGTATTCATTGCTTCCGCGCTATTAAGTGCATCGTACCATTGACATAGGAGTGGAGCCAGTGGTATGTTTGGGAACATGTTGTACAACGAGTTTTGTATTTGGAAGTACGACTTGTCACTATCAAGTCTGAAGTTGCAGAGCAAACGTGGTAAGTATAATCTTCGTTTGATCCTCCCGCTAAGGAAATAAAGGGATTCCCCTTAGAATTTTCCACTAATTCTTCATAACTCCAAAAGCTCTTTCAACAGTATTACGCAGAGCAGAATACATGTAGTTGAAAGTCTCTTCCTTCCCAACCGGCTATGGAGCTTTGTCACCGTCGAAATCATCCATGTGGTAGCGAACATGCGGGTACGAAGGCATGAATCCATACCTACACGGATAACCCGAGTCCACTAGAAAATACTTGCCTGCAGGTGACAACTTTGAAAGTTACAGCACTGAGATGGTTAATTATTATGATGTTAGTTTAAATGCGGAATACTGGTGTGCAGTACTTACCAAACGGTATCCTAGGAAATGTGAAGGGATAGCTTCGTACATTGTCCGATAGCACTCGTTGATCGTGCACAGAACCAGGCCATCCAACATCTGCAAAAAAACTACTCTATTGTCCCAACCAACAACAACAAGAACATTCTGCGATGTTTCACGGTGATGGTTCCTCTGATGAATTGGCGTGCTTGATGTCACGATCACAGGAATGCGTGTCCCATCAACTGCACCTATCGCATGATGAAATGGACAGAAGTCTTCATCTTGACTCACACGATAATGCGTCGAAAAGTTGTTTGGGTCTATCGGTTTTAGAATGTCAGCCGCCATTCTGTGCATAACATTAAGCACTTTGTGAAAATGTATGGACACAGTGGATCCAGATCGAACCATCCTATTGTTCGTCGCCTGGTTGGAATATCCACCTGCCATAGTGTACAGGAATATTCCAAGTGCTTTCATAGGACATACCTCGTATGATCCATGAAGATCATAGAGGTATATGAGGAGCCCAAATGCCTATGACTGAGTCGGCATGGTCATATCCCAGAGGCTGATCAGCGAGCTTGGCAAGCCCACTGCTCAAAGGCAGACGGTGGTTGCCGAGTTCATCGGGACTATTGCCCAGAGGCCCGTGGTAGTCCCGAAGTCGACTTAGTCATAGCTTGGAGACTAATGACTGAGTCGGCAAGGCTATAGCCCGGAGGACGATGGCAATCAGCGAGCTCGGCAAGCCCACTACCCGAAGGCAGACAGAGGTTACCGAGTTCGTCGGGACTATTACCCGAAATCTCATGGTAGTCCCAAAGTCGACTTAGTCATAGTCCAGGAGCTAATGACTAAGTCAACGAGGCCATAGCCTAGAGACTGATGGCGATCGGCGAGCTCGGCAAGCCCACTGCCAAAAGGCAGACGGTGGTTGCTGAGTTCGTCAGGACTACTGCCCAGAGGCCCGTGGTAGTTCCGAAGTCGACTTAGTTATAGCATGGGTACTAATGGCTGAGTCAGCAAGGCCATAGCCCGAATGCCGATGGTAGTCAGCGAGCTCAGCAAGCCCACTGTCCGAAGGCAAATGGTGGTTGCCGAGTTCATCGGGAGTACTGCCCAAAGGCCCATGGTAGTCCCGAAGTCGACTTAGTCATAGCCTGGAGACTAATGACTGAGTCGGTAAGGCCATAGCTCGGAGGCCGATGGCAATCAGCGAGCTCGGCAAGCTCACAGCACGAAGGCAAACGATGGTTGCCGAGTTCGTTGGGACTACTGCCCAGAGGCCCATGGTAGTCCCGAAGTCGACTTAGTCATAGCCTAGAGACTAGTAACTGAGTCGGCAAGGCTATAGCCCGGAGGCCGATGGCAGTCAGTGAGCTCGGCAAGCCCACTGCCCAAAGGCAGACGGAGGTTGCTGAGTTCGTTGGGACTACTGCCCGGAAGCTCCTGGTAGTCCCAAAGTCGACTTAGTCATAGCCCGGGAGCTAATGACTGAGTCGACGAGGCCATAGCCCGGAGGCTGATGGCGGTCGGCGAGGTTGAATAAAGATTGCAAGAAGGAAGTCGTTGGATGGTTACCTGACCCCGGGGGCATGCGTTACGCACGTGGACCCCTGACAGTTTGAATCAGAAAACTAATCAAGTCTCATTATGGTTGTCAAGACCAAGATTACACAACAATTGATCAGTCTTCAGGCCCCCCACTTTTCCCCAATGGCTCGTGAATCTGACGGCCGAGATTTGTCACTCGGGCAGAGTGGTGGGTTCGGCAGCGTTTTCTCTGGAGCACGCGACGGGGACCAAGCAGTTGTCGTTAGCCGATCCAGGTAACCAACGACTCTAATCCATCAACGGGATGACGTGGCCACCAAGGAGACGAATGGGACGAGGCGCCTCGGATGCCCCGCATACACCGATAACGGTGCCTCGCGCTTTCGAAAGATGGCACTGCCAGGCCCATCATTGCTCCCTTTTAATCTCTGTCGTTTCGTCTCCCTTCTTCTTCACGCCTTCTCTTCGCTGAAAAATTCCCAAAAACTTTCGCATCCAAGCTCTCGCGCCTCCTCCCTAGCTCCACGCTGCTTCAGCTCTCAAAGCCGCCACACCCACTGTCGGTGCATTGTCTGCTATTGCAAGGGTCGATGACTTTTCTGGTTGAAGCCCATGGTGCCCAAGGGATCATCGAAGAAGGCAGTGAAGTCCTCATCGACGGGCGGAGATGAGACCGAGCGTGGCTCGGGCTTTGTTCCCTCACGCGTCGGGGAAGAGATGATGGTGGACTTGCAGCAAGCCGACATCCTTCCCCCTCGGGAACTCGCAATGTGGCGCCCAGCACGAGGATAGAAGTTTCCAACCCTGACTCCGGTGAGTTGGTTGTTTTTGCTTCCTTCCTCCTTCGCGGATTTGGAGTGTTGGCCCTCCCTTTGTTCGGGGCCTGCTCCTCTACTATGACATTATTCTCTGTAACCTCAATCCAAATTCTATCCTTCAAATTTCTATCTTCATCGATATCTGTGAAGCCTATCTTGGGATAGACCGCACTTCAACCTCTTCCGCCATTATTTCTGTCTCCGACGGACAGTCGGCAGTGCAGTCGGCGGGGCCAGGATTCAATTCCGGGAGAGGATGTCACAACGCTACATCCCATCTACCTGACGACCTTGAACAAGGGCTGACACGTTGAGTGGTTCTACATCGGGAACCACGAACCGGCAATTTCCCCCGAGATCTACCAGGAACCGACCTCGGCAACCACCTGTGACAACCACCTGCTCCCTCGTTGACCAGGACCAAGTCGACGAGCTTGCCGCCATGGTGGATCGACTGAAGGAGCAAGGCCTGACCGATGCTCGAGTGGCGCTCAACTTCGCCCTCTGAGGCCTTCAATCCTGCAAGGAGAGGGTGAAGCCGGCGTATGAGTACTCGGGCGGCCGAGATCCTACTCTGGAGGCAACGGTCCCCCTTGAACGCATGCGCCAAAGGTTGTCGGGCTTCTTCTTGAGCTCGGCGAACATCAGCGATGGTGGGCCGCTCAGCTATAGCCTCCATCACCCTCGGCCCAAGGTAAATTCGACCTCTCCTGTCTTCGAATGTTCTGCTTGCTTCTTCTTCTTTTTGTTCGTATCTCACCTACCAGGTGCCAGCGTTGACAGGGGCAGGAAGTGTACGTGTCGCTGGCGCCGCTCCCTGAGACAACCAAAGGCAAAATGCCGAGGATCCGCATTTCTCTGCTGAGGTTGGAGGAGAAAGGGAAGAAGCCTGATCTCCCTCGGCAATAGCCAAAGGCAAAGAAGGCGGCGCCATGAGCCTCAAAATCCTCGGTGTGAAGCCTAAGCTCGTGGTTACCTCCGACAAGGAGGGGTCGGGGAGGTCGACGCGCGTCCCGTGTCACCGTCGTCCGCCTCGAGCGGGATGCCAAGGCCAAAGCCGTCCGGACACCCGAAGAAGGTGGCCAAGCGCATCGGGATCCCGTTCAAGGTCTCCGCCAAGTAAGCGATAAACTGGGTAATCCGCCTTGATTTCCTTTTGTTTTTTGTGCGCTGACAGATTACCTTGAGCAGGGTTGTTGAGGACGCAGAGCCCCCTGCCGAGGAACCGGTGAGGGTGGCCGAGCCGGCCACCCAGGTCGAGGGGGTGAGGTCCGACCCACCCTGGGTTGCTGCTGACTCGGGAGCCGAGGCTCCGGCGGCAGGCCAAGTAGAGGAGCAACCGGCGGCGAAGGCTATGGAGAGGGTCGACGCAACAGCCGCCGGAGCGGTTGAGGCAGCGACCGAGGCGGCCCCGGAAGCCGGGCCCAAGCAGGCGACTGAGGAGGATAGGGCTCTCCCGGAGGCGCCAAAAATCAGCGGGACCTACTTCCCCTCATTGACGTTGGCGACAGCGGAGCCCCTAGGACTGAGTCGATCACAACAGGGACTGAGGACCTACGCTCCTCGGGCGCCGATGCTCAAATGGCCGGGGATGCCGAGGACCAGCTCGGACCGAGGGCCGAGGAGGTCACCATTGTGGGCCAGCGGGCTCCGAGCGACGTGCCCATGGTCGAGGAACCCTCCGATGCCGAGGCCGAGGACGTGTTAGAGCACGACTGCGCCCTTCGCCATGTCTGCGACATGTTCCTGGTAAGGATCAGACTCCTCTTTTCTCCCTACTCCCTCTCTAACACTTTGAAATTGCAGGACGCCGCCCGCCCGTCATGGTCTGCTGAGGTGGTGCGGGAGTTGGAGGCAAGGCTTGCCGAAGCTTCCCGCCGTAAGTCCACTACTTTCCTACCTTAATTTCCTCTCAAAGTCGTCAGTTGACTTTTTTTGTTATGCATAAGCCGGCGAGGCCATAGCCTATGCCGAAAGGCTCAAGGAGGTCATCAAGGAGGCCAACTTGATGGCCTTGAAGCTCCAGCTACAACAGGACGGTGTCTAGGGGCTACTCAAGCTCTCGGACACCGCCCGCAACGAGGCCGAGGCAGCCAAGGTAGAGGTGGAGGAGAAGCTGGCGAGGTCCAAGGCAGGCGAGACCGCCGCAGAAAGGAAGCTGGCGAAAAATCGAAGCGACCAAGGCCGCCACGGAGGAGAAGCTCGTGGCCTCGGAGGCGGCGAGGGTCGAAGCGGAGGAAAGCCGGAGGAAGCCGAGTCGGCGAGGGATGCCGCCGAGAGTAAGTGTCGGTATTGGCATCTCTCTCTGTCTTTTCTTTCTTTTTGCTTGCGCTAACCGACTTCCCCTTTTTGTGCGGGCCGTCGACGGTCTTTCATCGCCAGATCGAAGACCTCAAAACCCGCTTGGAGGCGGCCGAGGTTTGATCGACTTGGTACCAGGAGGGGGCTCGGGCGCTTTTGGATGCAGTCGACAACGAGCTCCTGCCAACTAAGGAGACTAAGGCAGCGTTCTTCGCACGGCTGTAGGATGGGCCGCGATGCCTCCAGCGGCTTGTGTGGGACGCGACAAAGCTTGCTGTGACACACGCCCTCGGCGTCTGCACAATCTCTATCCGCGCGTCAAGGTCGAGGAGATCGCCGAGGGTTGGCCCGTCGGCGTGGCGGAGGGCGACATAGACGACATCTATGCGGAGGTCGAACCGACTGCCGAGAAAATAGTCAGTGATTTGGTGCTCTAAAAATCCCCTGTAAAAACCCTGGTGTAAATACAAATTGAGTTAGAGAGGTTTAGAGTCTGCAAACTCTTTTTTTTAAAGTGACAAAGTTCGAACTCTTTGCCAGATTAGAGAACAACTTATTAGACTGTAATTAAGTTTTAAGTTCATCTATACGCATTGCATCCGACTACCACACATCGGGTTGCGATCTTAGCCCACAGTGACAGGGAGTGAGCTCTGACCAGACCTCGACGGGTTTCAGATCGAGCCTCAGCACTGTAGTCATTTACTTGCGAATAGGTGAACAAAGAGGTCGCTGGAGACCGAGCCTCCCCGAGTAATTTGGCATTGCACCTAGATGTCTTGCATCGAAAACCGACCCTAGCTGACCCTGGGAAGGGACATTCCCATTCTCTGACCGGTGGGCAATAGGGTGAGCCACTGCATTAGGCTAGGATACACCGGCTAGGTACTTGCGAGAGTGAACCCACGAGTAACACAGATGCACTCGATAGGCTTCCTTCTGGGGAACACCGACCATGACGGGTCAGGGCCGCACAACTAAGAGTAGATCATGAGCACGACACGAAAGTTATCAAGCATATGAATGTTACTCGAAGGTCGAGAAAAGCCATCGAGCCCCCGAGCTGTTTGGACGTACTCAATAGACTTCCTACCGGGGAATCCTGACTCTCGCGAGTCGGGGCCGCATAGCTTAAGGTTGACGATAAGCGTAGCACAGAAGTTTATTGAGCATATATAGGCTGCTCGGCGGCAGGGTGGGAAGTAAAAAGCGATGAGCGGAGAGACATCAAAGCTGCTTTATAAAAAGAGCTGAGTGCAGAATATGTAGCTATTTGTGAGTAGGATCGACACAAGCTTGTCTTGCGCGATCACGCACCTCAGCGTGCCAGAGGTCTCCCGGAGGCGGCAGGAGTCACCAGTGTGGCAGATCAGGCTCCTGAAGATGAACGTCGTCCAACGGGCGCCATGAAGTCGATGAGAAGAAAACAACCATCGGATCGCTCGAAACGGCGAAGAAGCTACCCCTACCTGGCGTGCCAACTATCGGCGGGATCACTGGCAGTCCTCCGAGGAGGTTACCCAAGGAGGTAAAAGAGAGCGGTCGGGGCATCTCACCGATGGATCCGATGGTCGACTCGAGTACCAAATGAGCCAAGAGATACGCGAGTTTATACTGGTTCAGCCCTCCCGGAGGATAATAGGCCTATGTCCAATATTCTTTGTTAGGGTGGAATATGAACAAGGATTACAGTGAGAGAGTTCTTGGGGCTCTAAGGGTTGGATCTAACTCCCAAAGGTTCGAGTTTAGAGAAAAATTCTCAGAGAAGCTATCCCCCTTGCTCATTCGTCTTGCCCTTCCTTTTATAGCTAAAGGGGGGCAGTTACAAGATGACTTGGGGGGCCAAGAAAGCTAAGACCAAAGACTAAAAAGCAAGTATAAACAACATCTAAAAAGTATATAGAGATCCTCCGGGTCCTGCGCACTGTGGGCATCTCATGCTCTATCCTACCTTGGGATCCCCCCTCCGCAGGTACCCTCTATCCAGTCTTGTCAGGTGACATCATCTTCTGCCGGGTTGCCCCCTCCTTGCCTCCTCTACGAACCTTACGAAGCAAGCCTTCCTTCCTGAGGGGATCTGAGATCGGGCTGATGAGTTGGGGTCGAGAAGGAGCGCTGTGTAGTCGGACCTGAGGGGAGGTCGGGGTGGCCGACCCCAAGAGGAGGTCGGGCTGCCGACCCCGTCTCGAGGATTCCTGATCTGACTTCAGCTGATCTTAACTTCGCTTTGTAAGCTACCCCGGGGTGACACCCCCCACAGTGGTGCTCCCTCATTACCTTTCCCCAGGTAATGGGTGTAGACGTAGTGCACATGGTCCTCAGATGTAATGCAGTCATCAAGGAAAAACCCACAGTAATAATCATCTGAATGCAAGCCCGTGCGCCTCTCGACTGCCTCTCCTGCTCCCTTCTAGCTCTATTCTCGTGGGACTGCACCTTGAGATGAGCTAGCCTATTGAGTGCATTACCAGTTGAGCTAGTGCAAGTTTTCTTGAGGAGCCACCGTCCACACTGTCAGGGGTGGTGACCCTCTTCCCCTTGCGGTGCCTTATTGGTTGTGATGGTTCTGGTGATGGAGGCATCTCTTGAATGTCGGTGAGCTACCCGACATCAAGGATTTGAGCATTCAGTGGGAAAGCCAACTCCATGGAAGGCTCAACTCCAGGAACGGAAGAGCGATTGCCTATGACAGTATGTCCCCGGAACACCGTGTGGTGCTCGGGAATGAACAGAAGTGGTCCATTCCTAAATGCCCGAGCACCTTTCCTTCCCTGCAGAAACGTGGATTAATCAATGGAGGAGTACAAATAGGTATTAACAAGAAAGCAGCAAGCAAAAATAGTAAATATTAAATAGCACAGTCAAAATAACTTTTGTGAGATAGTCAGATAATATCATGATGCAATACACGGGAAAAAGAAATGCACACATCAGTAAACCATTTAAGAGGACAGCAAACATGAATAGAACCAATGAAACAATGTAATAAAACAAGTTTTTTTAAACGAAACGCACAAGATAGCGCGTGTTCCATTGATATAGCAAGAAAAAAAGTACAAGACTATAGCCCTAGGAGGCAATAGGCAGGAAAAAAGAAAAGAAAAAAGAAACTGAAACTCGTCCGGTTGGATTGTGTGGAGATTATGGCAATCGGGTATCTACATGGCAAGCTTATCCGACTGGAGGTAGGGATAGATTGCGCCTGCCATATCTGTAAACCGAACATGACTTGGGTGTTACGATTGCCGATAGAGATAAGGCAATCGGCCTATAGTCACGGTTTGTTAAGATTGAGGAAACCAACTTAGAGTAAGATAGGGTTTCCGATCTGTAAGCCCTCCTCCCAAGACTATATAAGAGGGGTAAGGGGCGTCCCTTGAGGGATATCCTACGTTAGATCAACTTTAAGCTTTGAGCCTTAGATCAAGAGATCAATAAAGACACTCGGCGGATCGAATCCACCGAAACAGGAGTAGGGTATTACCTCACGAGAGGGCCTGAACCTGTCTAAATCTTCTTTTTCTCCTAACCCATTGTGCTTGGCGATCTTGACTGCGACCCCAGAAATTATATTGTCGAAACCAAGTTTCGACAGTTGGTGTGCCAGGTAGGGGACCGCGCGTCGAGACTTCTTCAACAATCTCGCCAATAAGCGTGATGGGATCTCCTTAAGATTCGGCAACTTCGCCGCCTACTTCGCCGACGATTCCTCCTTCGACTCGGATTCGGACCGGTCGGAAGGAGAAATCCACTCGACGCCGTTCGGACTTCCGAACAGCGCCGGGATCTACAACGACGTCTTGAAGACCAAGATGCAATCTACTTTCTCCGACGACGGACTTCACTCGGCACCATTCGGATTACCGAATACCGCCGAAATCTGCGCCAATCTTCTCGCCTCCCGACGGAGCGTCTATTCGAACGAAGACCTCTCGGTGTCGTTTGGGTTACCAAACTCCACCGAGATCTACAGCAAACTTCTCTCCCGAGTCGGCGACGACCCACTCGGAGGAGCCCACATCCCAAGCTCGGCTCGGGTGGAGCGATCCGGACCGGGCTACCCGGGATCAAGGGAGGTCTCCGTCATCCTCCCATCATTCGGCTCCCGCTCATCTTCGGAGCTCAATGGATACCTCGCTCCGCCGGCTCGACAACCTCTATGGCATCCCTTCGACGGCCGACAACTCCGATTGCCGCATGGACTATGAGCCAAAGTGCTTTGATGTCCTCATGGCCGAGCCAGCGAGTCCGATTCAGCCATGGCCGGGAGGCTTCTGAAGAAGAGGGAGCCAAGATTGAGCACGAGCGCAAGACGGCCGAAGAGGAGAAGCAACGCAAGGACGAGGGCGACAAGAGGAAGTAGGATCTACGTGCGGCGGACGATCGCCGGGAGGCCATCCTCCAAACGCGGGTTCGCAACACCAACATCTTCCAAACGCCACGGCGAACGCTGTTGCCGCGCTCACGCTCTTGGACACCGTCATGGAGACGGCACCCGCCAATGTGACTCCGATACTCGACAAGATAAAGACCATCGTCGCTGCCACGCTAACGGCCACCCCACCACCTCGGCACGAAGGCCGGCGAATCCGTGGCCGAAACGCCGGACAAGAGCCGGCTTCCGCCTCTAAGGTCGGAGACTATAAGAGGCCCAAGCCGGATCGGTCGACGACCAGAGCCAAGAGGCCCGCCCGCGAGTCCACGCGAAGTACCGGGAGCAAACGGCCGACTCCGCGACAAACGACATGGACGTCCACCCGTCCACCACCGCGTCCGCCGTAACAACGGCTCCGGCTACCCAACCGACCAGCCGAAGACCCCGCCAGAGTGATCGCGGAAGTCCTCGATCGCCGCTACCGGGAGCGGGATCGACGCACTCGGGAAGATCGAAGGGGATCACCCGATAGCGGCGACGACGAGTCAGGGCTTTCACGCGGGAGCTTCGCCGCGTGCAGCGGCCGAGTGGGTTCAAGCCCACGGGGATTGAAAGGTACGACGGCAAGACCGACCCTAAATCTTGGCTTACCGTCTACACCCTCGCCATCCGTGCTGCAGGCGGTGACAACAAGGCCATGGCCAATTACACGCCCGTGGCCCTCGCTAACTCGCCGAAGCGGCTCACGAGCTGCCAAGAGGCTCAATCAGCTCATGGAGCGAGGCGAGGACCACTTCATCGCCAACTTCCAAGGTACCTTCGAGAGGCCCGGCACACACTTCGACCTATACAACGTCATCCAGAAGCCGGACGAACCCCTGAAGGATTACATCCGTCATTTCTCCGAGAAGCGCAACAAGATCCCGAACATCACCGATGACATCATCATCGCCGCCTTCCGGAAGGGAGTCGTGATGAGCCGCTAATCGGGAAGTTCGGGCGCAAACCACCGAAGACGGTGAAACAGATGTTCGAGACGGCGAATTCATACGCCAAATCCAACGACGCCATCAAGGCCGCCCGTCAAGACCGGCCCGACGGGAGGGAAGACAAACGGGCGGGAGGAAGCGAGAATCCTAAGAAGGATAACGACAATAGCAACAACCGGGCCCAAAGGATCGCAAGCGCCGATCCGAGGACCTAGTAGCAGCAACCTCCAACACTCAACGCCGCCCCAGAGTCGCCGCCTACGACGCCATCATGAACGCCCGTGCACTCATCATCCCGAGTCGTAAGCACGCGGCGAAGGACTGCTTCATCTACAAAGAGTTCGCCGAGCAGTACGTGGCGAAGCTCACCAAGAAGCCGACTGATGAGGCCGGTCCGTCGGACGCCAAGAAAAACAACGCGGCGAGAACGCCGAACCTTTCCAAGACCCGTGGGAGAGCTCAACCACATCTTCGGGGGCCGCTAGCCTATGAATCCAAGAGGAAACGAAGCGACCGACCGAGAGGTCAACGCGGCTCAACCCGAAGTCCTCGGTACTGCGATGGTCGGAGGTGGCCATCACTTTTGACCGCTCAGATCACCCTGACCGAGTGGTTCACCCGGGGCGCTATCCACTCGTCCTTGATCCCGTGGTCCGCAATATCAGGCTCAAGCGCGTCCTCATCGACGGGGGCAGCGCCCTCAACATCCTGTTTGCCAAGACCATGGATGAGATGCGAGATCCCGAGGGCGGGGTGAAGGCGAGTTCGGCCCCTTCCACGAGTCATCCGGGGCTATCGTCTACACCACTCGGACACATCTCCCTCCCTGTCACCTTCGGGGCTCGAGAGAACTTCCGAATGGAGAACGTCACTTTTGAGGTGGCCGACTTCGAGACAGCATACCACGCCATCATTGGAAGACCTGCGCTTGCCAAGTTCATGGTGATCCCACATTACACCTACCTCGCATGAAGATGCGGGTCCCAACGGCGTCATCACTCTTCGCGACGATGTGAAGCAAGCCTTCACCTGCGATAAGGAGAGCTGCGACATGGCCCAATCTCGCGAGAGATTACGTGGCCAACAAGTAGTCCGATTGGCTGCATCAACTTCGGCGGAGGGCGAAGTCCCCGAAGAAGATAGCCAAATCGGGATCGGCGACGCCAAGACCAAGATCTCCCTTGATCCGTCGGATCCCTCGCTGCTGTCGACGGTGACCTAGATCCCAAATAGGAAAGCGCGCTCGTCACCTTCCTCCAAAATAATAAAGATGTTTTTGCTTGGAAACCATCGATATGCCGGAATTCCTAGGGAGGTGATCGAGCACTCTTTGCACGTCAAAGATGACGCCAAACCGATAAAACAACGATTACGCAGATTCGCGCGGGATCGAAAAGACGCTATCAAGGAAGAACTCTCAAAGCTCTTGGCTGCCGGCTTCATTAAAGAAGTCCTTCATCCCGACGGTTAGCCAACCCAGTCTGGTCCGCAAGAAGACGGGGCAATGGCGCATGTGCGTTGACTATGCGCGTCAACAAAGCCTGCCCCAAAGATCCGTTCGGGCTGCCTCGCATCGACCAAGTCGTTGACTCAACGGCCATTGCCAACTCCCGAGTTTCTGGACATTACTCGGGCTATCACGGATCGGCTTGAAAGAATCCATTGCTGAAGACATCGTTCATCACGCCGTTTGGGGCCTCTTGCTACATCACCATGCCTTTCGGCTGAAGAACGCCGGCGCCACATACCAACGCATGATCCAAAGATGCTTCCGGACGCAGATCGGCAAAAACGTAGAAGCTTATGTCGACGACGTCGTCATCAAGACCAAGCGAAAAGAAGACGATCGCGGACCTAGAAGAAACTTTTGCAAACATCCGGGCCTTGAATGAAGTTGAACCCGAGAAGTGCACTTTCGGCGTCCCATCGGGCAACCGCTCGGCTTCATGGTGTCACATCGCGGCATTGAAGCTAATCCGGAGAAGATCAACGCCATCTTAAGCATGAAGCCCCGAGTAACCGAAAGACGTCCGAAGCTCACTGGATGGCGGCGCTAAGCCGCTTCATCTCCCGACTCGGCGAACGAGGCATGCCCTTCTTGATTGCTAAAAAGACGGATGACTTCCAGGTGGTCCGCGGAAGCCAACAAGGCCTTTGAAGATTTCAAAGAGTTCCTTACAACGCCGCCCGTCCGGCCTCGCCTCGGCCCGGGAACCTTTTGTTGTACGTTTCACCACTCACCAAGTGGTCGGTATGGTCCTCGTGGTCGAACGCGAAGAAGAAGGACGGGCTCGAAGATTCGAGGCCAATCTACTTTGTTAGCGAAGTGTTGGCGGGAGCCAAAATTCGCTACCCTCGAGTACAAAAATTGCTCTATGGTGTTCTAATAATCGCGAGGAAATTGACACACTATTTTCAGGGTCACTCGGTCACCGTCGTCACTTCCTTTCCACTCGGCGATGTCATCCACAACCGAGAGGCAACCGGACGCATCGCCAAGTGGGCTTTAGAGCTGATGCCGTTGGACTTGACTTCTAAGGCGATGACGTCCATAAAGTCACAAGCCTTGGCGGATTTCCTGGCCGAGTGGACTGAGCAACAAGAAAACGTACCTCGGGAAGACCTCCAACACTGGACCATGCACTTCGACGGATCCAAGAGGATCACCGGCTTGGGAGCAGGAGTTGTGCTGATCTCCCCGACCGGGGAAAGACTAAGATACGTCCTTCACCTTTACTTCTCCACCTCACACAACGTCGCCGAGTACGAAGCCCTGCTACATGGACTACGCCTCACAGTTTCACTCGGGATACGTCGGCTCATCGTGAAAGGCGACTCCCAGCTGGTCGTCAATCAAGTAATGAAGGACTGGTCCTGTCTAAACGACACTATGGAGGCCTACCGGCAAGAGGTTCGTAAGCTTGAAGACAAGTTTGACGGGCTCGAACTCTCACACGTCCTGAGGCATAACAACGAGGCTGCCGATGAGTTGGCACAGTTCGGGTCCAAGCGCGAAGCTGCCCCAACAGACGTCTTTGTCGAACATCTCTATGAACCAACCATCACGGCAAAGACAACTCCCAATGAGCAACCTGCGAACGAAGTCGCCATGGCTGACGCCGACTGGAGGACGCCGCTCATCAAATTCTTAACCCAGTAAGAGCTGCCGGAAGACCGGGATGAAGCAGAACGCGTCCGGCGTCGTTGCCAAGCATATGCCATGGTTGACTCTGACCTATACAAGAGAGCGATGTGAAGCATCGAGTTGGGGTTCAGATGGTAGAGTTGAAGCCCATAATAATCTAGAAGCCCCCGGAAGAACTCAGAGGTGGGAAGGCTAAACCCGCAATAGAAGAAAGAAGTAAAAACGACGAGCTCCCCGGTGTTCGGGGTTGGGAAGTCCTCACCCGCCGCCGGGCGCCAGCCCACGATCTCCTTTGGGGGAAGCACGCCATGCTTCACCATCTCTTTGAGGGTGGATTCCCTCACATCCGATGTGGCCCATTGGTCAAACGGGATCCTCTTTTCCTTCGCCATGAGTGCGGTATGAATGGGAAGTGGATCTGGTCGGAAAGGATGGCGATTTTGAGCAAGAGATCTTGGAAGGTCGGCTGCAGAAGCTGTTTGTGGCGAGAAGCGAGCTCTTGGATGGATGGATTTGGGAGCGCGCGAGTAGGGTTCTTCGTAGGAAGCGGTGAACAGTCTTTGCGAAAAAGAGGAATCTTTTGGAAGACGAAGAGGCGGGGACGACCTCGAGCCTTTATAGAAAGATTTGAGGGTTGCGCTAGGTTTTCTTGTGATTGGGCCGAGCCCTTAAGAAAATCTACGGCCCAGTTAAGGTGTGGCCCGACGCGTGTCCTTAGGGACTTAAGCGGATGAGCTTAAGCAGATTTGCCCTGGCAATATGCGCGTGTCCGAATGCCCTGTACCTTTGGAAATCCTTTCATACCGCGGTTTGCTTGACTTCATGAGAAGCTGGCACAATGCAACGTGGAAGGTGACCAACAGTGAAGCTTTTTATGGCTGCCTTGATGACAAGGGCTGTTTGGTTTTTTAGCATTTGACTAATTAATTAGATCAATGCTATTTTTTCACCTTGGTGAAGATCTTTATAGATTGAGACCAGTGTTATGGCAAAATCTATTTAATAACTTGGTCATATTTTTCATATGATTGAAAGAACTCGTTTCCAATGAGGGACGATAAATATTTGTTCCGGGATGACTCGGGCAGATCCACTCGGATAAGCATGAGCTTATCGAGTGCTTTTTTCCCATGAGGGATGATTGAATTATTTATTTTGAGATGACTCGGGCAAATTCACTCGGATAAGCACAAGTTTGCCGAGTGATGAGGTTGCTTTAGCTTGAGCTAAGCATCTACATGAGAATGATTTTTTATAGTTCTTGACTATACGATTAGTCTAATTTTGACTAACCATATAGTCGAGAGCTACACCTAATTAAGTGCATCGGGAGATGCACCTAGATATTTATTTTTGAGAATTTTTAGATATTTTCTAGCCCTTCACAGTCTTTGGAGCCACTCGGGAAGATTCAGGCGAGATGATGGAATCACTCGGCGCCAAAAGCACTCGGTCAAAGAGATTTTTGGCTGTGTGTCTTTTTTGGTTTGAAGTTGAGTGTCTCGTCGACCGAAAAGGACTCGGGGCTCTTGTGGAGATTATGGCAATCGGGTATCTACATGGCAAGCTTATCCGACCGGAGGTAGGGATAGATTGCGCCGCCATATCTCGTAAACCGAACATGACTTGGGTGTTACGATTGCCGATAGAGATAAGACAATCGGCCTATAGTCACGGTTTGTTAAGATTGAGGAAACCAACTTAGAGTAAGATAGGGTTTCCGATCTGTAAGCCCTCCTCCCAAGACTATATAAGGGGGGGTAAGGGGCGTCCCTTGAGGGATATCCTACCTTAGATCAACTTTAAGCTTTGAGCCTTAGATCAAGAGATCAATAAAGACACTCGGCGGATCGAATCCACCGAAACAGGAGTAGGGTATTACCTCACGAGAGGGCCTGAACCTGTCTAAATCTTCTTTTCCTCCTAACCCATTGTGCTTGGCGATCTTGACTGCGACCCCAGAAATTATATTGTCGAAACCAAGTTTCGACAGTTGGCGTGCCAGGTAGGGGACCGCGCGTCGAGACTTCTTCAACAATCTCGCCAATAAGCGTGATGGGATCTCCTTCAAGATTCGGCAACTTCGCCGCCTACTTCGCCGACGATTCCTCCTTCGACTCGGATTCGGACCAGTCGGAAGGAGAAATCCACTCGACGCCGTTCGGACTTCCGAACAGCGCCAGGATCTACAACGACGTCTTGAAGACCAAGATGCAATCTACTTTCTCCGACGACGGACTTCACTCGGCACCATTCGGATTACCGAATACCGCCGAAATCTGCGCCAATCTTCTCGCCTCCCCGACGGAGGCGATCTATTCGAACGAAGACCTCTCGGTGTCGTTTGGGTTACCAAACTCCACCGAGATCTACAGCAAACTTCTCTCCCCGAGTCGGCGGCGACCCACTCGGAGGAGCCCACATCCCAAGCTCGGCTCGGGTGGAGCGATCCATGCCCGGGCTACCCGGGATCAAGGGAGGTCTCCGTCATCCTCCCATCATTCGGCTCCTGCTCATCTTCGGAGCTCAATGGATACCTCAGCTCCACCGGCTTCGACAACCTCTATGGCATCCCTTCTGACGAAGCCGACAACTCTGATTGCCGCATGGACTATGAGCCAAAGTGCTTTGATGTCCTCATGGCCGAGCCGGACGAGTCCGATTCAGCCATGGCCAGGAGGCTTACTGAAGAAGAGCGAGCCAAGATTGAGCACGAGCGCAAGACGGCCGAAGAGGAGAAGCAGCGCAAACACTCAACTCGAGCCTCCAAGACAACCCAAAAGATTCCAACTCACTCCATGCGGCCGACAGACCAAGCCTTAAACGACGACACCCACCCAACATACACACAACTAGCCATCAAAACCTTACAGCAGAGCTCTGATTTAACTGGATATTAGGGGAAGACAGACTGCACTGCACCGAAAGTGTCCCCGCGACGCGGTACTTGTCGCCGATGTGCCGCTGCACGCTAAACCCTAACCGACAGGGTAAAAACCACCAGATCCGGATTTCTTATAGGACTCAACGCACGGGGACCTCGCCACATCCGCCATTGGACACCATCTCACTTCTCGCGGGGGCCATGCCTCGCCCGCTGCTTCACTCCTCTTCGCGGGGGCCACGCCACACCCACTACTGCACTCCTCTTCACTGGGGCCACGCCACGCCCGCTACTGCACTCCTCATCACGGATCTATTTCTTTTGTCGCCGCCATAGCGAGAGAGTAATTGCCCTGCTTCCCTGATCTCCATCAAACAGCTGAGCCGCTGTAGAGAGTCGACCTGGCCTCGTTGCCTCCCCCTCGTGTTTAGCCTTCTCCGCCAAGCCAGCAAACCAGAAAGTCATCGCACAATGCCATCGCCGCAAGCGCCGTCTACTGATGCAGTCCCACACTGCATTGACCATTGCCAAGCAACGTCAGCCGTCGCGGTCCGCTTCAAGCCGTTGGAAACCGATAATCATGCAACACCCCCTGGCTGCCACCAAAACCTCGAAAGCCTGCACAAAGGCTCATCAACCCCTCTTAAGTTCTCCACACGACAGAGAGGATGCCCGTCTTCCAAGATCCTTGTCCACCGTTACGCCTCCCCTTGCCATGCCACGGCGCTCGCATCTCCGAAATAGTGCCTCGGGCGACGGAGCCTACGAAACCGTAGACACTATCATGCATGTGCTTGCTGGATCCAGGTGTGCTTCTTCTTCATATTTTTTCCACTCTCTTTTTTTTCTCTTTTTTTTTCCCTTTTTTCTCTTTTTTTCCTTTTTCCTTTTTCCTTTTTACTTTTTTCTTTTTTCTTTTCTTTTTTCTTCTTTTTCTTGCCTTTCTTCTTTGTGGCTATGGGCGCCCTCGCGTCGTACAACCACGCCGTCGCCGCTGGCCACACCTCCCACGCCATGCCGACATGCCACCACGCCGGTCGGAACTCCATGCCGTCATTCTGCCTCTCCTTGCCTGTGAGCGCGTCGGAGCACAACCCATTATCCATGCCGTCGACGCCGGAGAACAGCCTCGCCTCATCGTTGGCCTCGCCGGTGACCTCGGACTCGAACCACCTCAGCCGCCCAGGCTGGCGCCTCGTGCGACGTCGCCAGGAGCTCCGACCACCCGAGCGCGTCCTCCGCGCCGCCGCACAACCGGTCCTCCATGCTGTCGTGCTTCATGTCGCCGAGGGCGACGACCACCGCAGCCGCCGCTAGATCTGGTTGGAGCGGCCCGGGTCTGGGCCGTCCATCTTCAGCCGCCATCCCGCCACCGGCCGCGCTTCGCCGTCGGCCTCCATCCCCCAGATCGGTGCCGCGTCGTGTTCCTCTTCCTGCCGCCCAGGCTCAAGTCGTACCAGCCGTTGCTCACGTCGGTTCCCAACCTCGGCGCCACACCGCTCGAGTTCGCGTGCTTCCTCGTGTTCTGGGCCACGTAGCTCGGCGTCATCATGCACGGCATGGACAGCCGTCGCCAGATCTGGTCGGAGCAGCTCGGGTCTGGGCCGTTCGCCATTAGCCGCCATCCCCGCCACCAGCCGTCGCTTCCACCGCTAGCCACCATCCGTCGTCCCCGTCGTCTGCCGCCATCTAGCCGTCGTCGTCATCCTGTCGCAGCCAGCGAGAAGACCTGCCGCCACCGTACTTGCGGTCACGTGGCTTTCCTGGCGACCGCTTTGGTGGCGGAGAGGCGAAGGAGGATAGAGGGGAAGAGTGGGCGACCGGCTGGAACTGTCGGCGACGGCGACGGCGGGGGAAGAGACCTAGGTCGCCACGGTTCGCCTTCGAGCGCGCTCTCTCTATTCAAATTTTAGGTATAATAAAACAAGTTGATAGCAAGCATACACAGTGTACAACAATCCAGATTTCTCTGAATGCAAGCACAGCAGGTATAATTTATGTTGTTACCAAAACAAATCTAGCATCAATGCTAAATTTCTATACACAAATATTCTGACCAATTTGTTTGTAGGGTTGAACATGTTATTGCACAACAGGAAATGAATTTGAGTGAATAGGTTAGATGCAAATGTGGGTTCAGTTCATGAACAGAAATTTGTAGGGTTTTATTGGGAACAAGTAATTTATACAACAACACTAACTTGTTCAGGGTGTCTGCAAAGTCACAAAGTTCACAAACTATTTTGTGTTTGTGAGCTTGTACAGCACTAGTACTCTTTCTTCAAATGGTGACAACTATTCTAACGGCAGTGTTTTGGTAGTACTATAATGGTCTCAAAAATGTAAAAAAACCCTCATAGTGTGAACTAAGGTTGTTCTTCAAAGCCATGATCAACTAAATGGGCAGAAGTGGTCACAAGTGATCAGCACAGTTGTCTATTATACCAAATTCTTACAAGTATTATGTACTCAAATAATTGAGAACAACTTGCAATGTGTAGAGATTGGCAAGCTTGCATATGGAACCAGTGGAAATAAATTGAGCTCTATGTACTACATCACACCTTTGTTGAGCAGTATAACTAGGCATAAGTTCATATTTCACATAACTGTATTTTGGACTAATTACAGATAACTAATTAAGTAGCATATGTTGATTGGTTTGCTAATTGGCAAGTCTGTAAGCACTACATCTAAATGAAGTCTGTTGTACAACCATATGACAACTATATAGAACTTGCTAGGAATAAATGAAACAATAATTAGAAAAACTTACCTGTTCCATAGAATCCCACCATTCCGGGTTGGCGTCGATGGAGTTGGTGTAGGGGTTAATTCCTAACCCGGTGGCCATGGACTCAAGCCAGGTCCAGATGCTAAAACAGTGCCGACGGTGCTTCCAGTAATTCTTCAGTTGCTGCTTGTTCACTTGCTTCCCAGCCTTCTCTCACATCTTTTGCTGAAGGTTGGCGTAACCCTGTGCTTTCGGGCATGATGAGGCGATGTTCCTGACGGTGATCTCTTCCATGCAACTCTCCAGGAAGGCGCGAAGTTCCTCCTCAGAACAGTGGGTTCCATGACTAGCCATCTAACAACGATAGTCAAGCATAGAAGAAACGATGCAACCGTGATATGAACAACACAATGAATACCTTTGTTAATGAATCGGATTGCAGGAGGTCCCAATCAAGAGACCATGCGACAGTTGTGGGAGTTAGGCGGCGGACAAACTGACGAACCGCCTTTGGGGTTTCACAGCAACGGCGGTGAGCGCACGGGCAACCACCTCGATGTCATCCTGTGCGGTGGAGCTGGAAACCACGTCCGTTTGCAGAGAGTCGCACGAACCCTCGCTGGATTGCAGATTGGATGCCTCGTCCTGCCAATTTGAATCGGCGGAAGGTGAAGCCAGATTGGGGAGGATGACGCAGGTGACGATATCTTGGTAGCAAAACTTTCTCTTCACACCTCTTGCAGCCATGGGAGCTTCGGGAGGCTGCTAAAATAGGCGGAGGAGAGGGTCAGGGGGCGCACTCCACTCTCCATTGGCGACAATTACTCTACTACACGCGTCAACGAATCTTGAACACTGTGGCGCTGTAGCAGAGGAAGGGGCTTCACGCGCAAAGGCTGCACAACCGCAGTTGGATCCACTGCCGACGAATGAAGAGGCCGCATAGGCGACTTTCTCCGGCTCCAACGCCTCGCCGATGCAGAGATTCGGCGCCCTCTTTACTTCGCCTTGATGCACCTTCTGCATGACTAGTCGATGTCCACTGCCTGCTCACCCGGCTGCACACCGCTGACAACAAATAGCAGAGGATAGAACTCTACACAGCATGCCGATGCACTCCACCTCCGTCTCGACGACCGCCGGTCACTGTGGAGATTATGGCAATTAGATACCCACATGGCAAGCTTATCCGACTGGTAATAGGGATAGTTACGCATGCTAATTATGTAAACCAGTTATGACTTGGGTGTTACGTTGCCGATTAGATAAGACAACGGCTCATAGTCATAACTTGGTAAGATTGAGGAAACCGACTTAGAGTAAGATAGGGTTTCCGACATGCTCCCTCAAGACTATATAAGGGGGGTAAGGGGCGTCCCATGAGGGATATGAGATATCAGCTTTAGATGCAAGACAAGAGCAATAGATCTTGAGATCAATAAACACTCGGTGGATCAAATCCCCGAAACAGGAGTAGGATATTACCTCACGAGAGGGCCTGAACCTGTCTAAACCCTTTTTTCCACTTAACCCATCAAGCTTGGCGATCTTGACAGCACCCCCAAATTTCTATTGCCGAAACCAAGTTTCGACAGTTAGCGCGCCAGGTAGGGGCCCACGCGTCAAGACTTCTTCTTCAATCCCGCCGGCAAGCGCGATGGGATCTTCATCAAGCATCGACGACTTTGCCGCCAAAGGATTCAACAAACTCTCCTTCCCCGACTCGGATTCGGACTAGTCAGGAGGGGAAACCCGCTTGGTGCCGTTCGGGCTACCGAACAATGTCGAGATCTACGACAAAGTTCTGATTTTCGAGTTGGAATCCGTCCACTCGGAAGGAGGAATCCACTCAGCGTCGTTCGGGTTGCCGAACAACGCTGAGATCTACGACGAAGTTCTAACTTCCAAGTTGGAATCCGTCCACTCGGAAGGAGGAATCCACTCGGCGCCGTTCGGACTACCAAACGCCGCCGAGATGCGCAGCCACCTTCTCACCTCCCGTCGGAATCGATCCACTCGGGAGGAGAAACCCTCTCGGCACCGTTTGGGTTACCAAACGCCGGCGAGGTCTATTGAAAATTCCTCTGCTCCGAGTCAAAATCAACCCACTCGGAAGAACCCCCGACATCAAGCAACAACCCGGACTGGAGCGATCCAGATTCAAGCAACCCGGGCTCAAGGAAGTCGCCGTCATCCTCCAACCATTCGGATCATGCTCATCCACGGAGCTTGACGAGTACCTCAGCTCCTGTGATTTCGACGACCTCTACGGCATCTCCACGAACGAGACCAACGACTCCGACTTCGACAAGGACTACGATCCTAGGTGCTTCAACGTTCTCATGGTGAGGTGGCGAGACAGGACTCCGCCATGGCCCGCGGGATCGCGAAGAAGAACAAGCCGGGCTTGAGCAAGAGCGCAAGGCGCGGAAGATGAGAATAAGCGCGAGGGAGGAAGGCTGTCACATCCACGAGTTTTCCCTAATTCATTTAAAATAATTTACCAAATAATCGGAATTTCGAAATTAACTGAGTCAACCTATAATTTTAAAATGCAATTAATAAATGGAAATGACATGATAGGATTTTTCTTGAATCCTTCATGTCAAAATACGCTAACAGGATTTTCTTGGAACTTTTTAGAGCACTCTAAGTATTTTTAATCAATTAAATAAGAAAACGGGAATTTAATTAAGTCCCTTTTCCTTTTTCTTTTTCTTTTTCTTTTCTTTCCTTTTTCCGTACGCCCGTACGGTCCTTTCCCGCCCGAAGCCGTAACGGCCGTCGGCCCGTCTCCGCGCGCGCCACCTCCTCGGTCGTGGGCGAAGCCCACGGTCCGCCGCGCCGCGCAAGTCGCGCTCCTCCTCGCGCCATGGGCCACCGACAGTGGGCCCCCTGTCGGAGCCGCCTCCCCGCGCCGGCCGCCACCGCCGCGCGCCATAGCCGCGCCGCCCGCCTCTTCCGGGCCGTTTCCGCGCGCCTCGCGCCGCGTGGGCCCGGCGGCTCCGGCCGTGCCGCGCACCCGTGCCCGCACTTCCCGCGCGCCACTGCCGCCGCCCCGAAACGGTCGCCGTATATCCCTCTCTCTCTCTCGAGTCCGAGAACGCGGCGACCTTATCCGCCGTTTCGTGCCCGTTTCGGCCTCCTCTCTCCCCTTTAAAACCCCTCGAGCTCCGCCTCGTTTCCCTTTGTTCGCCGTGGTTTCTAGCCCGTGTCGGCGCTGTTCTCCGTCGTTCATCCGCCGGTGAGCTCGCCGCCGTCCCGGGTTCCTTTTTGGTTTTCGTTTGCTTCCTTTTCCTTTCGCTCGCACGCCGCCGTTCGTCGAGTCGTCGCCGCGATCCGCCGCTCGCCGGGTCGTCGCCGCCGCCCGCCGCCGCCGCTCGGATGGTCGTCGCCGCGCGTCCCGCCGCCGCCGCCGCCACCCGTGGAACCCTAACCCTAACCCTAACCCTAACCCTAGCGCCGCCCTCTGTGCCGTCCGATCGCGACGGATCTACGCCGTCCGATCGTCGCCATCCGGCCGCCCGAATCGCGCCGCGTCGCCGCCGATCCGCCGCTCGGATTGCGCCACGTGGCGGCAATCCGGCCGCCGCGCCCCGTCTCCGCGCGCTGCAGCCGTGCGCGACGTCATGCGCGCCAGCCATGCAGCCGCAAGGGTGACGTCACCGAGACTTAATTACAATAAATAATTTAATCTTTTATTTAGATTAAAAATCACAATTAAACTTCTAAAATTCATATCTTTTGAATCCGAGCTCCGTTTTAGTCCATTCAAATTTCATTAAATCCAGAAAAATGTCAAGAATCCATTAAAAATACTTTTCAGTGCTGTTTCAGTAGACTTTTTAGGGTGTTTGTTGAGTGCTTTGTTTGTCGTGTAGATCCAGAGTTTTCGGCGAGCCCGTTCTCTTGAAGTAGTCGCCGAGGTTCCTCGGTCTCCGAGCAAGACAAGTCATACCTTACATTGACCATATTGTACCTATTTTATGTAAATATCTCTTTTTCTTTCAAATACCGCATATGTTTTAGAATGTCATTTTATGGGATGATTATACCTATTGTACTCAACCATAGGATTGTTTACCTTATACCATTGATAACTTGGGGTTCAATATGACTAGATGTTAGCTTAGGGTTGCTTAACTATGCTTAGCGCAACTAGCACACTTAAGGGAATCACACTAAGTTTAATGCTAAAGTTGACCTCCGGTGATATTAAGATATGATTTTGTTCTTAATAATATTGAATTATAAGAAAGGTGGGTCGTGAGCACATGGTTGGACTTTGGTTAGCGTGCTCATGACGATTAAGGACCGGTTCTCGGGAAACCACGGAAGAAATGCCGTGCATACCACAAGCCGGCATGGGTAATGGCTGGGCCCGTAGCACACTTGTCTCTAGTTAACGTATCCCGAGAGGGTGAGCGTGATGGAGTTGGGTCGGCCCGGTTTTAAGGGTTGATCAGCTTCCGGATGCACCGCGGCACTAGAGGGGCTGCCCATTGCCCGAAGGGAATGGGGCGAAACCTTGGTGTGGTACGATTGATTAGAGGGGTTGTGTGAAGGGTCTTGTCACAATTCCTTTCCGGGCACCGTGGTGGTGCACCGGCGCACGGTAATGTGTTGTGGGATTGTGTCTTGTGGGTACTGATTGTACACCTCGATCGAGTAAAAACTATTCGAATAGCCGTGCCCACGGTTACGGGCGATCGACCGATTCACCTTGATTAGTCTCATTTACTTTATTCGAATGAAATGTTGGATTATGACTAGTGCGGGTGGATGGATGGGCCTGTTGCAACGTGGTTTGAGCGTTGGACAGTGTTTATTTAATACCGCTTAAATGTTACTACTTGTTTCTTGTCTTCAAATATTATTATTGTATTCTCGCAAATGTTGTTTATGCAAATTGAGCCTCTTGACCATTCCTTGTTATTTATCTCGCATCATGTACCCCTTTTTCCGGTGTGACCTGTTGAGTACGGTGGTTGTACTCAGTCTTGCTTCTTTTTCTCCCTTCAGTGCCAGAGGTTGAGAGCGAGGTCTCCGAGGAGGTGTAGGCTTGTTCTCGTCAAGGTTTAGCCGTGGAGTTGGTGTTCCGCTTCGCTCGTGTCAAAGTTTAGCTTAAGTCGGTTTTATTTTCTTTTCCGCGCATTTATGTAACTCTTTTATATTGTTTCTAAGACGAGGATTACGTATTATCAATAACGTCGATTTGTGTACCTCGGTGATTCTGGACGAGGAGGTAATGCACAAATTAGGCGCAGAAATTCGGTGTGAATTTCGGGCGTGACAAGTTGGTATCGAGCCTTCCTATGATTTGGACAAGCCAACTGGAAACCTTAAGAGCCCTCTAATTCTTTTCATGTGCATATGTTTTGAAAGAAAAAGGGGTGTTTTGAAAAGTGGAGTCGATCTAGGGTTTAGGAATTGCGAAAATGGGACGTGGTCGTGGGTTTTGAGCATGTTTTGATTTTCCCACTCCTTTGTTTCTATAGATGGCGGGTTCCCCGCAGCACTGCGGAAAAGGGATGACAGGCTTCGTTGCGCGGCGCGTATGGCCCTTGCGGTTGGATATCCGGAGCACCGGAGTATACGACGTTGCGCCTCTCGGTGGCGAGTTGCCCTACCGTGTTCGGTTGGAGGTTCACGGGTTTGTGGGAACGTGTCTTCCCAACATGGAGGTCACGGCTTCGGAGGCACGTCGATCACGCTTGTCAAGAAGCCGCCTACGATGTTAGCCAGGATGAGGGAGCTGCATGACGCGACCTTCGCACCTCCTCCTACCGCTACCATCCCCGTCGAGGTAGTTCCTCGAGGTCGGTGCATTCAAGTCTACGGCGAGGAGAATGACACTACCTTCGGTCACATGTGCACCGTGCTCAAAGGACTGGATCAGATGCACTCTGACCTACACAAGGCGACCAAGGAGCTGAACGACAAGAAGATGCTGAGGATCGCGTGGCTGCAGGACGAAGTGGTTCGTCTGAAGAAGGAGGTAGCTGAGTTGAAGGGACTCCCGCCACCAGTTGGGGTTAGACTCCGCACTACGCCTCGGAAGACCACCACCGCGCTGTCCGCATCCGGCTAGCACCTCGGATTCCACCGCCTTCTCCGGCTCCACCCGCTCCGGTTCCGAGCGCCGGTTCCGGTTCTTCTGCTGCGAGGTCCGCCCTCACCTTTGCTCCAGCTTCGGCAAATCCAGGCGGAGGTGGCAGTAATGGTTGGATCTCCGTCTCCAGTGACTCAAGCTCAGATAATTCGGCTGAAGACATGGACTCCGAAGAGACTCAAGATTCCTCGGAGGGAAGAGGCAGGATCGGTTGGGCTACGGCAACCGACTCAGAAGAGTCCAAGTCTGAGGTGACGCCCGAGGACTCCAGGAGCCGTTCGGAAGAATGGGGATCTTCGAAGGAAGCGGTTTCGCCTCCTCGTCTCGTGGATCGTTCTAGTTGCCCTCTTTAGTTTTACCGTTTATCTTAGTTTGTCTTCTTGGTAGTTCTTTGTGTGTTAGGTTCTTTGTGTGTGGGATAGGCGGCGATCGATATCAAGTGTGATATGACCGACCAATTAAGGATGTTTGGTGCTTTTCCTTGTTTCTAGTCAAGATCGAACAATGCATTTGAATTCAAATAATAAAGATTAGTGCTAAGTCTCATCTGTTTTCCTTCTTTTCTCTCTCCGGTCGGTCGTCTCCTTCGGATGGTGAACACCGGGACCGGTGGGGCGAAAACGAACAATGGGCGATCGGAGTGCCGACAATCACGAGGCTCACGACGCCAATGGCAATGCTCCTCCACCGCCACCCGAGAATCCCACCATTGCTCAAGTGCTCGCTTCACGAACACAGATGATGGCTGCAATGATGCGGCAAATGCAACAACCACCACCGGATGCAACGGCGATTCTTGCGGCAAATGCACAACGGCACGAGAATAATCGGTTTGCCGCCCCACCACCCGGTCCAAGCCGCGAGTTCCTTCGTGTCCGACCGCCGACCTTCTCCAGCACCACCAATCCCATGGAGGCTAATGATTGGCTTCATGCCATAGAGAAGAAGTTGGATCTGCTGCAGTGCACGGATCAAGAGAAAGTCTCTTTTGCCACTCATCGATTCACGGGTCCCGCCTCGGCTTGGTGGGACAACTATTTGGTTACTCGCCGGCGGAGCAGCTGGTTACACGGAAGAGTTTCGTCGCGTTTCGGGACCGCACATATTCTCGCGGGAATAGTTGCACGAAAAAGCGTGAGTTCCGTTCTCTTGAGCGGGGTAACGATCGATTCGAGTATCCGCACGAGTTCAATCGTCTTGCCCGTTATGCCCCGAAGATGTGCGCACGATGCGAAAGGCGGGAAAAGTTTTTGGTGGTTTGGATGATGAACTCGCGGACAAGCTTATCTCCGGAGAGTATGCTAACTTTGAGAAGGCGGTCGACAAGGCCATTCGACAGAAGATCGGCGCAACAAGATGATCAAGAAGAGAAAAGCATTCCGAGACCACGACCTCCTCAACGCGGGAAATCGCAGAGGCCGCGTTTCATGCCGGAAGTCGAGTGGACCTACCACCATGATTGTTCGTCAGCATCGACCTTATCACCCAGGAATTTCCAAGCGGCGGTAGTGGCGGTGGTCGCAACAACGTACTCCCCCGCGCCCTCCCACGGCGCCATCCTAGCAACATCCACGCCACCACCTCCAAGGAAGGACTCGGGAGGAAAGCCGGAGTCTGTTTCAACTGTGGTGACCCGGGGCATTTTGCGGACAAGTGTCCGGCCAAGACGCGCTGGGCCAAGGTTCATCCAGCTCGAGTCAATCATGCGTCCGCCGAGGAAGCACGACCGCTCCCGAAGTTATACTGGGTATGTTTCCTGTAAACTATACTCCGCCACGTATTATTTGATTCGGCGCTACACATTCTTTTATCTCAAAGCAATTTGTTGGGGCACATGGGTTGTCAGTGGTGGGACTTAAGATACCTATGCGGGTTCAAACCCCTGGAAACCACTTGGAGACCACTCAGTATTGTCCCTCGGTAGCCATAGAAATCCAAGGATCTATGTTTCTAGCCAACCTTATCCTCCTTCAGTCCAAAGGCATAGATGTCATTCTTGGGATGGATTGGTTGTCCAGACATAAGGGAGTAATTGACTGCGCTAGTCGCACCATTACTCTAATTAATACGAAAGGAGAAAGAGTTGTTTTTCGCTCTCCCATGCAAGTCAAGCCCGTAGCAAGTTTGAATCATGTTTCCACCGGGGAATCGTCCGAAATGGCGGCCAAGACCCTGTGAAGTTAGAGGATATCCCCATCGTCGAGAGAATACCCCAAGTTTTCCCGAGGATTTAACTCGGATGCCGCCAAAAGGGAAATTGAATTCGGATTGACCTAGTACCCGGGACCGCCCCAATACACAAGAGGCCATATAGGATGGGAGCCAACGAGTTGGCCGAAGTAAAGAAGCAAGTGGATGAACAGTTGCAAAAAGGGTATATTCGCCCGAGCACGTCGCCTTGGGGTGCTCCGGTGATTTTTGTGGAAAAGAAAGACAAGACCAAGAGAATGTGTGTGGATTATCGAGCCATCAATGAGGTTACTATCAAGAACAAGTATCCCCTACCACGGATTGATGACTTATTCGATCAACTCAAAGGGGCCAAGGTATTTTCCAAGATAGATCTGCGATCGGGCTATCATCGTTGAGGATTTGGGAAGAGGACATTCCCAAGACCGCCTTCACCACAGGTATGGGTATACGAGTGTACGGTCATGTCTTTGGGTTAACCAATGCACCGGCTTTCTTTATGAATCGATGAACAAGGTGTTTCGGGAGTTCTTGGATAAATTCGTGGTGGTGTTCATTGACGACATTTTGGTCTACTCTAAGTCAGCGGAGGATCATGAGCAACATCTTCGGACAGTACTCGAGAAGTTGAGAGATCATCAACTCTACGCCAAGTTCAGCAAGTGTACTTTCTGGTTAAAGGAGGTACAGTTCCTCGGCCACATTGTGAATGCCCAAGGAGTAGCCGTGGATCCCGCAAATGTGGAATCAGTTACAAGTGGACCCCGCCTAAAACAGTCACGCAGATCCGAAGTTTCCTTGGACTTGCGGGTTACTACCGCCGCTTCATCGAGAACTTCTCCAAAATCGCCAAGCCAATGACTCAACTGTTGAAGAAAGATGAGAAGTTTAAGTGGTCGGCAGAATGCAATAGGAGTTTTGAAGAGCTCAAGAGGAAGTTGGCGTCTGCACCAGTGTTGATACTGCCCGACCCAGCAAAGGACTTCCAAGTTTATTGTGATGCATCTCGCCAAGGGTTGGGATGTGTGTTGATGCAAGAAGGCAAAGTGGTCGCATATGCATCTCGTCAATTGCGCCCACATGAAAACAACTACCCCACTCATGATCTGGAGTTATCCGCAGTGGTTCATGCATTGAAGATCTGGCGACACTACCTAATTGGTAATCGTTGTGAAGTGTATACGGATCACAAAAGTCTTAAGTACATTTTCACCCAACCAGATTTAAACCTCCGGCAGCAGAAGATGGTTGGAACCGATCAAAGATTATGACTTAGGGATACATTACCATCCCAAGCAAAGCTAATGTGGTTGCGGATGCACTAAGCCGAAAGAGTTCTTGCACCACCCTCGGTGTCGAAGGAATGTGTGACCGTTGCGGCGAGAATTCGAGAATCTAAATCTACGAGTGGTGGATTTTGGTTTTGTGGCTGCTCTGGAAGCCCAACCCATTCTCATTGATCAAATTCGGGCTGCTCAGGCGTCGGATCCCGAAATGGCCGAACTCAAGAAGAACATGAGAGTCGGAAAAGCTCGTGGTTTTACGAAGACGAACATGGCACAATCTGGATGGGAAAGAGATTGTGTGTGCCGAAGACAAGGACTTGAAAAGACGATCCTTACGGAAGTTCACCAAACCCAATACTCAATTCACCCTGGCGGTACAAAGATGTATCAAGACCTTAAAGAAAAGTTTTGGTGGGTCGGCATGAGGAAGGAGATAGCCGAGTTTGTTGCACTTTGTGATGTTTGTCGGCGAGTGAAGGCGAACATCAACGGCCCACGGGCGTTGCAACCACTTGATTCCGAGTGGAAATGGGAAGAAATTGGGATGGATTTCATCACGGGTTTACCCCGCACAACGTCGGGATATGACTCAATTTGGGTCGTGGTGGACCGACTCACCAAGGTGGCCCATTTCATACCGGTACATACTACCTACTCGGGAAGAAGTTGGCGAGCTTTATCTCGCAAGGATCATGTGTTTGCATGGCGTGCCTAAGAAGATCGTGTCCGATAGGGAAGTCGTTTACTTCCAAATTCGGAAGAAGTTGCAAGAAGAACTTGGTACCCGTTTGAATTTCAAGCACGGCCTATCATCCGCAAACAGACGGCCAAACCGAGAGAGTGAATCGATTTTGGAAGATATGCTAAGAGCATGCGCGCTCGATTTTGGAAAAGCGTGGGACAAAAGCTTGTCCTATGCCGAATTCTCTTACAACAACGGTTACGAGCCGCATTCAAATGGCACCGTATGAAGCACTTGTATGGACGAAAATGCCGCACACCCCGTTCAGGGACCGACGGGTGAGCGCCAATTGTTTGGCACGGAAGTAATAAGCGAAGCGAGAGGAAAAGGTCCGAGTGATTCGGGAAAGGTTGAAGATTGCGCAGATCCCGACGGAAGAGCTATGCCGATAATCGTCGAAGAGATCTCGCTTTTGAAACAGGGGATTTTGTGTATCTTCGCGTCACACCACTCCGGGAGTACACCGTTTCCAAACCAAAGGTAAGTTGGCACCACGTTTCGTGGGACCATACAGATTCGGGAACGTCGAGGAGAAGTGGCCTATCACCGGAGCTTCCCTCCAACATGACCGGTATTCACGACGTGTTTCATGTGTCCCAGTTGAAGAAGTGTTTAAGGGTACCGGAAGAACAAAGAGTCTAGACCAGTTGAAATCCAAGAGGACTTAACCTACGTAGAGAGACCAGCACGTATTCTTGAGGTCGGTGAGAGAAGGACTCGGAACAAGGTTATCGGGTTTTGCAAGGTTCAACGGACTCATCACTCCGAGGAAGAAGCTACTTGGGAACGAAAAGATGAGCTAAAGGCCGCGCACCCGCACCTCTTCGCCAGTACCTCCGAATCTCGGGGTCGAGATTCCGTTTAAGGGGGGGTAGGTTGTCACATCCTGAGTTTTTCCCTAATTCATTTAAAATAATTTACCCGGAAATAATCGGAATTTCTGAAATTAACCTGGAGTCAACCTATAATTTTAAAATGCAATTAATAAATGGAAATGACATGATAGGATTTTTCTTGAATCCTTCATGTCAAAATACGCTAACGATTTTTTGGATTTTTTAGAGCACTCTAAGTATTTTTAATCAATTAAATAAGAAAACAGGAATTTAATTAAGTCCCTTTTCCCTTTTCTTTTTTCTTTTTCTTTTTCTTTCCTTTTTCCGTACGCCCGTACGGTCCTTTTCCCGCCCGACGCCGTAACGGGCCGTCGGCCCGTCTCCCGCGCGCGCCACCCCTCCTCGGTCGTGGGCCGAAGCCCACGGTCCCGCCGCGCCGCGCAAGTCTGGCGCTCCTCCCTCGCGCCACGGGCCACCGACAGGTGGGCCCCACCTGTCGGAGCCGCCTCCCCCGCGCCCGGCCGCCAACCGCCGCCGCCGCCATAGCCGCGCCGCCCGCCTCTTCCCGGCCGTTTCCGCGCGCCTCGCGCCGCGTGGGCCCCGCGCGGCTCCGCCCGTGCCGCCGCACCCGTGCCCGCACTTCCCGCGCGCCCAACAGCCGCCGCCCCGAAACGGTCGCCGTATATCCCTCTCTCTCTCTCCGAGTCCGAGAACGCCGGCGACCTTATCCCCGCCGTTTCGTGCCCGTTTCGGCCTCCTCTCTCCCCCTTTAAAACCCCTCGAGCTCCGCCTCATTTCCCTTTGTTCGCCGTGGTTTCTAGCCCGTGTCGCCGCCGTTCTCCGTCGTTCATCCGCCGGTGAGCTCGCCGCCGTCCCCGGTTCCTTTTTGGTTTTCGTTTGCTTCCTTTTCCTTTCGCGCGCACGCCGCCGTTCGTCCGAGTCGTCGCGCCGGTCCGCCGCCGCTCGGCCGTCGCGCCGCCCCGCCGCCGCTGGATGGTCGTCGCGGCGCGTCCCGCCGCCGCCACCCGCCTGGAACCCTAACCCTAACCCTAACCCTAACCCTAGCGCCGCCCCTCTCTGTGCCGTCCGATCGCGACGGATCTGCGCCGTCCGATCGTCGCCATCCGGCCGCCCAGATCGCCCGCGTCGCCGCGATCCGACCGCTGGATTGCGCCACGTGGCGGCAATCCGGCCGCGCGCCCGTCTCCCAGCTGCGCTGCGGCCGACGCGCCCTAGGGCGACGCCCCGCGCGACGTCATGCGACGCCATCCACGTGCCGCGCAAGGGTGACGTCACCGGGGACTTAATTGCGCAATAAATAATTTAATCTTTTCGTTTAGATTAAAAATCACAATTAAACTTCTAAAATTCATATCTTTTGAATCCGAGCTCCGTTTTAGTCCATTAAAATTTCATTAAATCCAGAAAAATGTCAAGAATCCATTAAAAATACTTTTCAGTGCTGTTTCAGTAGACTTTTTAGGGTGTTTGTTGAGTGCTTTGTTTGTCGTGTAGATCCCGAGTTTTCCGGCGAGCCCGTTCTCTTCGAAGTAGTCGCCGAGGTTCCTCGGTCTCCGAGCAAGGCAAGTCATACCTTACATTGACCATATTGTACCTATTTTATGTAAATATCTCTTTTTCTTTCAAATACTGCATATGTTTTAGAATGTCATTTTATGGGATGATTATACCTATTGTACTCAACCATAGGATTGTTTACCTTATACCATTGATAACTTGGGGTTCAATATGACTTGATGTTAGCTTAGGGTTGCTTAACTATGCTTAGCGCAACTAGCACACTTAAGGGAATCACACTAAGTTTAATGCTAAAGTTGACCTCCGGTGATATTAAGATATGATTTTGTTCTTAATAATATTGAATTATAAGAAAGGTGGGTCGTGAGCACATGGTTGGACTTTGGTTAGCGTGCTCATGACGATTAAGGACCGGTTCTCGGAAACCACGGAAGAAATGCCGTGCATACCACAAGCCGGCATGGGTAATGGTGGGCCCGTAGCAACTGTCTCTAGTTAACGTATCCCGAGAGAGGTGAGCGTGATGGAGTTGGGTCGGCCCGGTTTAAGGGTTGATCAGCTTCCGGATGCACCGCGGCACTAGAGGGGCTGCCCATTGCCCGAAGGGAATGGGGCGAAACCTTGGTGTGGTACGATTGATTAGAGGGGTTGTGTGAAGGGTCTTGTCACAATTCCTTTCCGGGGCACCGTGGTGGTGCACCGGCACACGGTAATGTGTTGTGGGATTGTGTCTTGTGGGTACAGCTTGTACACCTCGATCGAGTAAAAACTATTCGAATAGCCGTGCCCACGGTTACGGGCGATCGACCAGATTCACCTTGATTAGTCTCATTTACTTTATTTGAATGAAATGTTGGATTATGACTAGTGCAGGTGGATGGATGGGCCTATTGCAACGTGGTTTGAGCGTTGGACAGTGTTTATTTAATACTGCTTAAATGTTACTACTGTTTTACTGTCTTCAAATATTATTATTGTATTCTGCAAATGCTGTTTATGCAAATTGAGCCTCTTGACCATTCCTTGTTATTTATCTCGCATCATGTACCCCTTTTTCCGGTGTGACTTGTTGAGTACGGTGGTTGTACTCAGTCTTGCTTCTTTTTCCCCCTTCAGTGCCAGAGGTTGAGAGCGAGGTCTCCGAGGAGGTGTAGGCTTGTTCTCGTCAAGGTTTAGCTGTGGAGTTGGTGTTCCGCTTCGCTCGTGTCAAAGTTTAGCTTAAGTCAGTTTTATTTTCTTTTCCGCTGCATTTATGTAACTCTTTTATATTGTTTCTAAGACGAGGATTCTGTATTATCAATAACGTCGATTTGTGTACCTCGGCTGATTCCTGGACGAGGAGGTAATGCACAAATTAGCTGCAGAAATTCTGGTGTGAATTTCTGGGCGTGACAGAAGCCGACAGGAGAAAGCGAGACTTGAGGGCTACTAGACGATCCGCCCGGGAGGCCATACTTCAGACGCGAGTCGACAATACCAACATCTTCCAGACGCCCCAATAGAATGCCGTTGCCGCCCTCACCCTCCTTGACACTGTAATCAAGATGGCACCCGCCACGGTAACACCAATCCTGGACAAGATCAAGACCATCGTCGCGGCCACAGCCAACTGCTCTCCATCCACCTCAGCACGAAGGCCGAACGAGTCCGTCGCGGAGACGCTCGACAGAAGCCGACTTCCGCCGCTGCGGTCGAAGGATTACAGGAGGCCCGAACAAGATCGGACGGCCACTAGGTCAAAAGACCTTCGCCGTGAGACCACACGAAATCATCAAGAACAATAGGTTGATTCCCGCGAAAAACGGCATGGACGACCACCCGTCCACGACCGGGTCCGCCGCAGCAACAACTCCGACTACCGAAGTAGCCTACCAAGGACCCCGCCGAGTGATCTGCGGGAAGTCCTTGACCGGCACTATCAAGAACAAGAGCGGCGCTCCCACGAAGATCGAAGGAGATCGCCCGACAGCAACGACGACGGAGTGCTCGCGTTCACTCGGGACCTGCGCCGAGTGCATTGGCCGAGTGGTTTTAAGCCCACAGGAATCGAGAAGTATGATGGAAAGATAGACCCTGAGTCGTGGCTGACCGTGTACACCCTCGCCATCCGTGCAGCAGGAGGAGACAACAAGGCCATAGCCAATTACTTGTCTGTCACCCTCGCCAACTCGGCCAGGAACTGGCTCACGAGCTTGCCAAGAGGCTCAATTGGCTCGTGGAGTGAGCTTCGGGACCACTTCATCACCAATTTCCAGGGCACTTTTGAGAGTCCTGGGACCCACTTCGACCTCTACAATGTCATCCAGAAGCCAGATGAGCCACTGAAGGACTACATCCGGCTCTTCTCGGAAAAGCGCAACAAGATCCCCAACATCATCGACGACATCATCATCGCCGCCTTCCAGAAGGGAGTCCGTGATGAGTTGCTAATCGGAAAGTTTGGGCGTAAGCCACCGAAGATGGTGAAGCAAATGTTCGAAACAGCGAACTCCTATGCCAAATCCAACGACGCAATAAAGGCGGCGCAGCAAGATCGGCCTGACAGAAGGGACGACAAGCAGTCAGGAGGCAGCCGGCACCCTAAGAAGGATAACGGCAACAACAACCAAGGCCAAAAAGACCACAAGCACCGGCCCGAAGACCTGGTTGCCATGACCTCCAACTCTCAACGTCGTCCCTGGGTCACGGCCTACGATACGATCATGAACGCCCAGTGCACGCATCACCCAAATCACAAGCATGCGGCCAAGGATTGCTTCATTTACAAGCAATTCACCGAGCAATATGCGTCACAGCTTAACAAAAAGCCGACTGACGAAGCCGGCCCATCAGGGACCAAGAAGAATAACCTGACTGAAAATTCGGAGCCTTTTCAAGACCCCGTGGGCGAGCTGAATCACATCTTCGGGGGGCCGCAAGCTTATGAGTCCAAGAGGAAGCAAAAGCTGATGGACCGCGAGGTCAAAGCGGCACAACCCGAAGTCCCACAATACCTACGATGGTCGGAGGTGGCCATCACGTTCAACCGCTCAGATCACCCTGACCGAGTGGTTCACCCGAGGCGGTATCCCCTGGTACTAGACCCGGTGGTCCGAAACATAAAGCTGAAGCGCGCCTCATTGATGGGGGCAGCGCCCTCAATATCCTGTTCGCCAAGACCTTAGACGAGATGCAGATTCCAAGATCCGAGATGAAGGCAAGCTCAGCCCCCTTCCACGGAGTTATCCTGGGGCTGTCATCTACGCCACTCGGGCACATCGCCCTTCCAGTCACCTTCGGAGTTCGGGAGAACTTCCAGACAGAGAACATCACCTTCGAGGTGGCCGACTTCGAGACGGCCTACCACCCAATCATTGGAAGGCCTGCGCTCGCCAAGTTCATGGTGATACCACACTACACCTACCTCTGCATGAAGATGCCTGGCCCCAACGGCGTCATCACTCTGCGCAGCAACGTCAAACAAGCCTTCACTGCGACAAGGAAAGGCGATATGGCCCAATCTCGTTAGAGATCACGTGGCAGAAGAAATCCGACCGGCTGCATCAACATCCGAAGAGGGTGAAATCCCTACAAGAAGATAGCCAAGTCGAGACAAGGCGACGCCAAAACGAAGAAAATCTCCCTTGATCCATCGGATCCTTCCAAAACCGCTGTAATCGGCGCTGAGCTAGATCCTAAATAGAAAAGCGTGCTCGTCATCTTCCTCCAAAATAATAAAGATGTTTTTGCTTGGAAACCATCTGATATGCCTGGAATTCCTAGGGAGGTGATCGAGCACTCTTTGCACGTCAAAGATGACGCGAAACCTATCAAACAACGATTACGCCGTTTTGCTCAGGATCGAAAAGATGCCATCAAGGAAGAACTCATAAAACTCTTAGCCGACGGTTTCATCAAAGAAGTTCTCCATCCCGACTGGCTGGCTAACCCGGTCCTGGTCCGAAAGAAGACAGGGCAATGGCGCATGTGCGTTGACTACACCGATCTCAACAAAGCCTGCCCGAAAGACCCATTCGGATTGCCCCGCATCAACCAAGTCGTAGATTCAACAGCCGGCTGCCAGCTCTTGAGCTTTCTGGACTGTTACTCGGGCTACCACCAGATCAGCTTGAAGGAATCCGACTGCCTGAAAACAGCATTCATCACGCCGTTTGGAGCTTACTGCTACATCACGATGCCCTTTGGTCTGAAGAACGCTGGAGCCAACTACCAATGCATGATCCAAAGATGCTTTCAGACGCAGATCGGGAAAAACGTGGAAGCTTACGTCGATGAAGTCGTCATCAAGACCAAGCAGAAGGAAGACTTGATTGCCGACTTAGAAGAAACCTTCGCAAATATTGGGCCTTCAGAATGAAGTTAAACCCAGAGAAGTGCACGTTCGGCGTGCCATCAGGCAAACTGCTCGGCTTCATGGTGTCCCAACGCGGCATTGAAGCTAATCCGAGAAAATCAACGCTATCCCGAATATGAAGCCCCGAGTAACCGAAAGACGTCCGTAAGCTCACTGCTGCATGGCGGCGCTAAGCCGATTCATCTCGACTCGGCGAGCGAGGCATGCCTTTCTTCAGGCTACTGAAGAGAACCGATGACTTCCAGTGGACTACGGAAGCCCACAAGGCCTTTGAAGATTTTAAAGAATTTCTCACGACGCCGCCCGTCCTAGCCTCACCCCAGCCTCAGGAACCTCTGCTACTATATGTCTCAGCAACCCACCAAGTGGTCAGCACGGTTCTCGTCGTTGAGCGTGAGAAAGAAGGATGAGTCCAGAAGATTCAGAGGCCAATCTACTTTGTTAGCGAAGTGCTGGCAGGAGCCAAAATTCGTTACCCTCAGGTACAAAAATTGCTATATGGTGTTCGATAACCGCGAGGAAATTGGCGTACTACTTTCGGGGTCACTCGGTCACCGTCGTCACTTCCTTTCCACTCGGCGATGCCATCCACAACCGGGAGGCGACTGGGCGCATCGCAAAGTGGGCCCAGGAACTGATGCCGCTGGACTTAACTTTCAAGGCGAGGATGTCTGTAAAGTCACAAGCCCTGGCGGATTTCCTGGCCGAGTGGACCGAACAACAAGAAGATGTACCTCGAGAAGACCTACAATACTGGACCATGCACTTTGACGGATCCAAGAGGATCACGGGCTTGGGAGCAGGAGTCGTGCTGATCTCCCCGATTGGAGAAAGGTTGCGATATGTTCTTCACATTCATTTCCCCGCTTCACACAACGTCGCCGAGTATGAAGCCCTGCTACATGGCCTACAACTTGTTGTTTCACTCGGGATACGACGGTTGGTTGTGAAAGGAGATTCCCAGCTGGTTGTCAACCAAGTAATGAAAGACTGGTCTTGTTCAAACGACACCATGGAAGCCTATCGGCAAGAAGTTTGCAAACTTGAAGACATGTTTGACGGACTAGAGCTATCCCATGTTTTGAGATATAACAACAAGGCAGCTGACGAGTTGGCACAGTTCGGGTCCAAGCGAGAAGCTGCTCCAACAGACGTTTTCGTAGAACATCTCTATGAGCCGACCGTTGCAGCAAAACCAACTCCCAACGAGCAAGCTGCAAACCAATTCGCCATGCTCGATGCCGACTGGAGGACACCGCTCATCAAGTTTTTAACTCAGCAAGAGCTGCCGGAAGACTGGGATGACCTCACTGGGACGTTGGAGCTTCTCACTCGGAGCGCTCTCACTTGGGAGAGGGCTCCGGGATTCTTGTTCTGCAGGCCTTGTCGCCTCAGCCGCTGCAGATGTCTTTGGACCCTCACTCTGCCCAGTGGGGTCTATGTTTTTAGGCTTCCTGCAAAGAGAAAGACGGGAGCAATCGGGGGCAGAAAGGTTTTCAACGAAAGCATGATTTCAGTTATGAGACATACCTGGTTGATCGGCGAATCTTGGGTACAGATTTGGGGGATGGACTCGGAGGGGTCACTTCAGCCTGAGGAGCTGGGATATCGTCATCCGAGTCATCAATCACCAGCCTCCTCTTACTCGCCCGCTTACTGATATCCTCGCCGGCAGTGGCCCTCTTGCCGATTGGATCCCTCTGGATCTTGACGCCGCAGGCTGGTTTCTTGGTAGGCCGAGCTGGCGCATCGTCATGATGCACTTTGTACGGCTTCGAGATGATAAAGGCATTTTCCTGCAAGGAAGATTTTATCTACACTGAGAGGTGCGATATCAAGATTGAAAGACATTAAAGAAGTTAAGTCAGCTTACCGGAGGAGGAGGACGATACAAGCTGAATAGGAGAACAGGCAGCATGAGGCTGCACTCGACTGCAATCCCAGAAGAAAAGATCTTGTACATACGGGTCTTCAGGGTCTCGTAGCTCAAGGAGTCGCGGTCCAACCGATTGGGATCCCTTTCACCCTCGTACTCGAATGCGGGCTTGGATCTTTCCTTAATGGGCACCGGTCGGTTCTTGATGAAGTGTCGAGTGATCTGTACTCCCCGAAGGCCCTTTTTCTTCACCTCCAGGATACTGGCCAGGAGCTTGTTGGTCTCATCCCAATCTTGGGCTACTGGCACGGTGCTCCAGTTAGGCCTTGGGACTGGAGGAAGGCCGACGAAGTTGGGCACACTGGGTTCAAGATTTGCGATATAGAACCAGTTTGCATGCCAACCTTTGTTAGAGGATTTCAAAGGAATAGAAAGTAATCTCTGCGGAGAGATCCGCGGAGCTGAAAGCCGGCCCCACCAACGACGCAGGGCTCATCCTTGTTCGGATGTGGCTTAAGATAGAACATGCGGTGGAAGAGCTAGAAGTGGGGAAGGATGCCAAGAAAAGCTTCGCAAAAATGGATGAAGAGAGCAATGTGAAGCATGGAGTTAGGGTTCAGATGGTAGGCTGAAGATCGTAATAATCAAGAAGACTCCGGAAGAACTCAGAAGTGGGGAGGCCGAAGCCACAGTAGAAAAAGGAAGTAAAGACGACGATCTCATCGGTATTGGGAGTGGGGAACTCCTCACCGGTCGCCGACCGCCAACCGATGATTTCTTTAGGCGGAAGAACTCCGTTCTTCACCATCTCCCGAAGAGTTGACTCCTTCACATCTGAAGTCGCCCATTGCTTGAAAGGGATTTCCTTCTCTCCCGCCATGGCTGCGGTTTGGGGGAAGTAGATATGGCTCGGGAAATGGGGATTTGAGAGGGAGATTGGGAACTAGATGCGGAGGCTAGCTTGTGATGAAACGCGAGCTCTGGATCGGTGGATTTGGGTGCTCGCGAGCCTAGTATTTTTCGCAGGGAGCTGATGAACAGTACTGCGAAAAGAGGAATTTTTTGGGAAGACGAAATGGCGGGGATGACCTTGAGGCTTCATATAAAGAGTTGAGGGTTTAGTTAAGTCATCTCGCAGTTGGGCCGAGCCCATGAGAGACTTGCGGCCCAGCTAAGGTGTGGCTTGACACGTGTCCTTAGGGACTTAAGTGGATGGACTTAAGCATATTTGCCTGGCAATATGCACGTGTCACATAGCCCTATACCCTTAAAATCCTTTCATGCCGCGGTTTGCACAACTTCATGAGAGGTTGGCATGATGCAATTTGAAAGGTGACAAACAGTTAAGTTTTCCATGGTTGTCCTGATGACAGGAACTGTTTGGTTTATTTTTCCACCTTGGTGAAGATCTTTTTAGATTAAGACCAATATTATGGCTGGAGCTATTTAATATTTTGGTCGTGTTTTTCAGACGACTGAATCATTTGTTCCGAGATGATTCGGGCAAGTTAATTCGGATAAACATGAGCTTACCGAGTGCTTTTTACCCACGAGGGTTGATTAAACTATTTGTTCTGAGATGACTCGGGCAAATTCACTCGTATAAGCATGAGCTTGCCGAGTGAAGAGATTTTTTATGATTGCTTTAGCTTGAGCTAAGCATTTATATGAGGATGATTTTCATAGTTCTTGACTATATGCTTAGTCTGTTTTTAACTAACCACATAGTCGGGGGCTACACCTAATTAGGTGCATCAGGAGATGCACCTGGATATTTATTTTTTGAGAATTTTTTGGGATGTTTTCCAGCCCTTCACAGTCTTTGGAGCTACTCGGGAGTTTCAGGCAGGGATGACAGAACCACTCGGCACCAGAAGCACTCGGCCAAAAAGTTGTTTGGCTGTGAGTTATCTTGGTTCGAGGCAAAGTTATCTCGTCGACTGCGAAGGACTCGGGGGCTACTGTGGAGATTATGGCAATCGGATACCCACATGGCAAGCTTATCCGACTGGTAATAGGGATATGTTACGCCTGTTAATTATGTAAACCGGCTATGACTTGGGTGTTACGTTGCCGATTAGATAAGGCAACAGCTCATAGTCATAACTTGGTAAGATTGAGGAAACCGACTTAGAGTAAGATAGAGTTTTCGACTTGTAAGTCTGCCCCTCAAGACTATATAAGGGGGGTAAGGGGCGTCCCTTGAGGGATATGAGATATCAGCTTTAGATGCAAGACAAGAGCAATAGATCTTGAGATCAATAAACACTCGGTGGATCAAATCCCCAAAACAGAAGTAGGATATTACCTCATGAGAGGGCCTGAACCTGTCTAAACCCTTTTTTCCACTTAACCCATCAAGCTTAGTGATCTTGACAGTACCCCCAAATTTCTATTGTCGAAACCAAGTTTCGACAGTCACTTACGTGCTCTCTTATGAAAGATAAGAAAAGTGAATGGTCTGATGGACAAAGCGATATCCTCGCGTGCGACTGAGGAAGACGACGGAAGACGGGCTCAAGCGTGACCGGCGTCGATGCCATCACCGGTCACGTGGGCTTCAACAACGCTATTTCAGCCCATCCAGATTTCTAAGTGGATCATGCTCGGTCGATCCCACCAACTAGCCACTTTCAAACGGTCCCCAAGCGCATGCAACGCTGTATCCCCAGGAATTTTTAGTATTTATAATTTTAATTTTTTAAAGATTTACAAAAATAATTTTCGGATTCAAAATTTGCAAAACTAGTCTCTTCCGCCCTGCGGGAGGCGGGATTCAAACGCCCTCCCGAGGGCGTTTTATCGGCGTGCGAGACGGCCGTTGGGTGCCGTCTGCGCGCACGTGTAATTTTGCATTTTGGCCCCTTCCCCCTTACAAAGGACGTTTTTCACCGCGTGAACGAATGAATAACATGAAACGTATCGAACAGTGTAGCGAACAGTGGTGAACAGTGCAGTGAACAGTGGTGAACAGTGAAAAAAGGCCCTTCGTAGGGGCGGGAAGGGTAAAATGTAAAATTACAGCGCGCGGCACGGCACCCAACGGCCGTCGCCACGTAGATAAAACGCCCTCGGGAGGGCGTTGAATCCCGCCTCCCGAGAGCGGAAGGGACTAGTTTTGCAAATTTTTAAATCCAAAATTATTTTTAAATCTTTAAAAATTAAAATTATAAATGCCAAAATTTCGTATCCCCAGCAGCGTTTCTCATCGATCGGCTAGCGCGCTACAGGAAATTAAACCTTCCACGCGTGCAGCATCGCGCACGTTTTACCCGAAGTGTGAACGCCTCAAAGAAAGGGGATAATCGAGCCCCTGGCTGCGGTTGGACACGCCGAATTCAATGGACTTAAACCGAGGTAGGAGAGCAGAACTGCAGAAGCGTGAGCATGTGAAGGGGATTGTGACTGCTAGCCGTATGCTCGTATGGCTTTCTGCGTGCCGGGCATTGCTCCGGCCGATCGGTCTAAAAAAAGGTAGTATAAAAAAGGGCAGATGATCCCTACCAAAACGGTGCAATAAATCTAGATGGGGGCAGCCTAATCAGTCAAATTGTAGCAGTCTCAAAACTCTGATGAAAGGGTGTGGGTCTAGCTGGTCTAGTAGTGTTACTCAAATACTCCAATCGGTCGGCTGCATGCGAGATCTGTGAACAGATTTCTCAAATGCTTGCATGTGGCGTGTCCGGGAGATTCTCCTTCGGATCGTACGATCTCATCTGTTGGGTTTTTAACCCTTCTTTTATTTTTACGCTGATAAACATGACAAATACCCTCAACAGTTAACCCGCGCGCGTGGTGATACCGGTGATCAGTCAATACTCTTCTACCAATCAACCGTGACTAGCGACTCCAACGAGCACGTGCAGATCAGCGCGCGAGCCCAATCGGGAGCATCCTATCCAGGTCTCCCGCATCCATCCATCCATCCCCACTGTGCAGTACAGGCAGCCGCTGTCCTGTTCAGTCGATCACTGCACTCCTGGCTGTCTCCCGCACACGCGAGCCCGACCTGATGAATCGCGATCTGGCCGCCCTATAAATACCAAGCTCCGATGACCCCGGGCGTGTCTGCCGGCCGACGTCTCGTTTCGCCGGCGCCCGCGCATCTTACAGTGTCCAAGCCAGCGCCTGCAGGTCGATCGCCTTCTAAAACCGGCCTGCGCGTCTAGTGCAGCGGCGGGAATGGAGCGGGTGTCGTGCGTGCCGCTGCTTCGGCGGCTGCTTCTCTTGGCCGCGGCCGGGCTCGCGGGCGCCGAGCCGCAGGTGCCGTGCTACTTCGTGTTCGGCGACTCGCTCGTGGACAACGGGAACAACAACAACATCGCGTCGATGGCGCGGGCGAACTACCCGCCCTACGGCGTCGATTTCCCCGGCGGCGTGACCGGCCGGTTCAGCAACGGCCTCACCACGGCCGATGCCATCTGTAAGCTGATCACTGCCGTTGGTTACTTGGTTAGTTGATCTAATATACCATCATATTTATCAACACGTACGTGCCATGCATCCTTTTTGTAGCTCGGCTTCTCGGCTTCGACGACTACATCCCCCCGTACGCCGACGCAACCAGTGAGCAGCTCCTCACTGGCGTCAACTTCGCCTCTGCTGCGGCCGGAATCCGGGACGAGACCGGACAGCAACTGGTACGTACGTACGCATCTAGACACACGTACGACACGCACACATAAACCAACATGTACTATTCGAACCATGTGTTTCGCGCGTTGCACGCTGGAAATAGCCCACACGTACGTATGTTCGACACAGGGTGAACGGATCAGCTTCAGCGCGCAGCTGCAGAACTACCAGGCGGCTGTGCGGCAGCTGGTGAGCATCCTGGGCGGCGAGGACGCCTCGGCGAACCGCCTGAGCCAGTGCATCTTCACCGTCGGCATGGGCAGCAACGACTATCTCAACAACTACTTCATGCCGGCGTTCTACCCCACCAGCCGGCAGTACACCCCGGAGCAGTACGCCGACGTGCTCATCAACCAGTACGCGCAGCAGCTCAGGGTCAGGATCGATTACCAGCACAGATAGTTACGGGAGCCAGCTAATTAAATTAGTGGCATGCGATCTCGAATTGATCTTGTGCGTTTGGATCAGACGCTGTACAACTACGGGGCCAGGAAGGTGGCGGTATTGGGGGTGGGGCAGGTGGGGTGCAGCCCGAACGAGCTGGCGCGGAACAGCCGAAACGGCGTCACCTGCATCGAGCGGATCAACAGCGCAGTCCGGATGTTCAACCGGAGGGTGGTCGTCCTCGTCAACCAGTTCAACCGATTGTTGCCCGGCGCGCTGTTCACCTACATCAACTGCTACGGCATCTTCGAGAGCATCATGCGCGCGCCGGTGGAGCACGGTACGTGCTCCGTGCTCGGTGCTCCAAGTCCCAAACGAGATGTGCCTAGAACTGCTACGCCATCTTGACGGGTGGGTGTGCTGGCTCACCGATGGTTTCAGGGCTGGCCGTGACGAACAGGGGGTGCTGCGGGGTGGGGAGGAACAACGGGCAGGTGACGTGCCTGCCGTACCAGACGCCGTGCGCCAACCGGGACGAGTACCTCTTCTGGGACGCGTTCCACCCGACGGAGGCGGCCAACATCTTCGTCGGCCGGAGGGCCTACAGCGCGGCGCTGCGGTCCGACGTTTACCCGGTGGACCTGAGCACGCTCGCTCAGCTATAGCTAGGTGCCAACGCCGTGCCGCATCAATAATTGCCCAAGATCAGGATCAAGACTTCCTTTCTCTCTCGTGATTGCGAGGGAATTAATACGCGGGAGGTCTCATGTGTTTTATTTCTACGGTGTAGAACTTTCAAAACGAGTGCGTGTGCATCTTATACTTGTATGGAGTATATCAGTATATGCTAGTTGAAGACGTTTTACAGTTCAACTATAATTGTTGTTACAATGCTACTGAAAAATAGGCCCACACCACACGAGAGGACCGCGTCGCCGATCCCGCTCGGGCGATTCGAGCGGTGGAAACCCTAGCCGCCACTGCCACCCTTCCCCCTTTGCTTCGCCGCTGCCTAAGTGAGTGGCGGCAAAGCCGGCTGTGGGGCTTGCAACGGCGACCACAATAGATTCAGCGCGGGCAAATCGGAAGGTGGAGGACGGCCGGAGCGGCACAGCCAACAGGGTTGGCACGCAGATGGAGACGTAGCGACGCTGGCGATGGAGCGGCGCCAGGCGGGCCTAGCACGTCGATGCCAGCGACAGGGGGAGGTGGAGGCGAGAGAGGGTTGAAGGCGACGATGGAATGGTGGCAGGAAGGCAGTGGCCAGAGGAGACGGCAGGCAGTGGGGTCAAGGCCGCGCGCGGAAGAGTCGACGACGGCGAGGAGGCCGTGGCCGCGGCAGGTGCCATCAGATCTAGAGCCCTCTGGCCAGATCCGGTGCTCCCCTCCACAGTTCGGGTCTCTCCAGTGTAGGGGTGGCACCCACCGGGTACGGGTACAAAGAAAACCTATTCATGGCTAAACCCATCAATCCAAACAAAACCCACCCACGAAAAACCAACGGGCGTAAATTTAAACCCAAACCCAAACCCATAGGTATCCATAGGGTTTCGGGTATCCACGGGTATCTTAGCCTAAATTCATAAAAGCAACACTCTCAATGCATCTAACAATTTATTTACAGATAGCAGCAGCAACAATGTATATAATCTAATCAGTTTCAGTAGCAAATCAACATGTATCATTAGTAATGTATAATCATCTGAATTTATCATCTGCATGTATCATCAACAATGTATAATCAGCAATGCATATATTTTGAATCATCAAGCAAATCAGCAATGTATAATCGGTACTTACTTTCGTTACGGAGGTTGCAGCTACCGAGAGGAGGAGAGATGTTGCAACTCCAGGGGCCGGCGCGGGAAGGAGGCCGAGGGGGCGCCGGCGGCAGGGAAGGCCGAGGCGGCGCCGACGGCAGGGAGGGAGCCGGCAGGGAGGGAGGCCGAGGGGGCGCCGGCTGGCCGCCGGCCTGGAGCGCCTCTCCAAGAGAGCACCGGCCGGCCTGGAGCGCCTCTTCGAGAGGGAGCCGGCACGGGAGGGAGGCCGAAAGGGGGCGCCAGCCGACCGTCGGCTTGGAACGCTCAGAGGGTGCCGACGGGGAGGGAGGCCAAGGGGGCGTCGGTCGGCCGGAGCACCTTTCCGAGAGGAGGCCGAGGGGACGCCGGCCGCAGGGAAGTCCGAGGCGGCGCCGGCGTGGGAGGAGGCCGAGGGCGCCGGCGCGGGAGGGACCGAGGGCGAGGAGGCGTCCGAGCCCAAGTGCGCCGCCGTCGACCGTGGAGATTGGGAGGAACCGCAGTACCGTGCGCAAGGTTGGGTGCGGGAGTCGGGACAAATTTGGACTCACGTGTTTGGATTTGAAATTGGGGCACCGACGCCTAGGGTTTTCGGGCGGGTTCGGGTGGGTTCGGGTAACCGCGGGTAGAAAACGAACCCGTACCCACACCCGTGAACTTCGCGTCGGACATACCCATGGGTGAATTTTCCTATCTATGCTCATACCCGTCGGGTACGAAACCCGCGGTACCCGTATCCGCGGTAGGATTGCCACCCCTACTCCGGTGTAGGAGGCCGGAGTTTATGGTGGCGGGTGGAGAGAGGAGGAGGCACGTGGTGATGGGGCAAGTGAGGTCAATACGGGGCGTGGCTAGTAGTGGAGGAAGGCTGGCGCAGTGCACGGTTGCCGATGCGCGAAAGGCTAGTGCGGCGGTGTGTGCCTCGAGGCATGCCGTGGTTGACTAGTGGGGGACGTCGGTACATCGGTGTCCACGTGCCGATGGGGGATGGTCGGCGTGGCTGATGGTGGAGCAATGGAGCGATAAATTACAGATCGACAGGGGACGGGTGGCATGTGTGTAACATAGCTCAGCCTTGTCGGGCCGACAACTTCGGGCGTCGTTTTCTCTCTTCCTTCGATGGGCTGTCGAGCAAAACCTATCTTGATTTTTCTTGAGACCTCGACGAACAGCGACGTCGGTGTTCTTCGTCTCTCCCTTGAGTTGTTTAGGAGGCCCCCTTGCCAAAATCTCTCTCGGAAAGCTTGTGTATGCTCTCACTAGTAAGTGACGCCCTAATGCAGATGGGTCTTATGAGGGAGAGCGGTTCCATCTTTCTCTCTCACCCTCTCCTCTCCAATCCCAAGGACATGGATAGATCTTGAGTACGATGCTCGATATTAGATTTTGGTTTTGGGCAATTCGGTTGTATCTTCTTTATTGGTCTAGCAGCAACCGATCCCGCTTAGCAACAACCACCTGGTGCTTACCTTCTCTTGGATTCTGTATAATATGCTATCGATGCGTGGTGATGCTTTTTTTACATGGCTACTGCCTTCCAAGGTCATAGCCATCTATTTTTACTGCTCTATTCAATAAATCATCACACTTTATTCAATGAATCATCGCACCGTCTGGTGTTGGTTGTTCAAGAAAAAAGATGTTACTGAAAAAGAAACCAGAAAGAGAAGACAACAAATACAACAGTCTGTACATTCCAGTTTGTATTTTGCTTTTAATGCTCACTGATGAAAGTCTGACGTACAACATTGAGCGACTAGTTGCAAAACTATTTGCAGTGAAACACAAAGCTATGGTATATGATGAGTTGATTTTCTATCAATTATGCATACAATCCTCCACACGAAATCAACAACAGGTCCAACTGACTGTTAAAAATAAGATCTCGATGAACGTGATGAACGGGTGCTGCCCTCATTTCGATCTTTCTTCCACATGCCCTCAAAGCTCAGGAAGCATTTGAGAGGTTTCACCTGTTCAAGACATGTGCACAACCAAAGTAAATCAATCTGTTACTTGAACAATTTCTCTATTACTATGACAGAATGTTCAGAAGACCATAGCAATACAGCAGGAAAGACATTAGGCGTTACCTTCCAACGGTTTCTCTGAGCTATTTCATTCTGGATCGAAGACAATTGTTCAATGATTGTTCTAAAGTCAGGCCTGCTAGCAGGATTTTCACTCCAGCATTGTTCAATCAACCTATGATAGTGTCAAGCAGAAAAGTGGTCAGTTCAGGGTGAAATAGACAAAACAAACTCACAATACATAGTGGCACATAAAGTAAACACAGCACATAAAAGTTCAAAAATCCAGCTAGGCAAATGGAACACAGATTGCGGAAGCTTGTATGCTAGAAGACTGCAATGGAAAACATGTCATACTAGTGCTCCAAACAAAGTAGTAGTTGCCACCGGTAAAATAAAAGAAGGAATGCTTACTCTCTCAATCCGTACGCATAATGCTTTGGAGGAGCTCTGAAAGGTGGCCTTTCTTTAGAATTATGAGCCTTCTCAATTTCATTATTTTTCTTGTCATAAAAAGGAAGACATCCTTCAATCATCTGAAAACGTTGAAATATCAGTACAAAAACTGGTCTTCTCAGGGGGCTCGTGGAGTAGGTTCAGCAGTTTTACTTTACAGTTCATAGTGGCACAGGAATACAGAATGTTGCATAGCAACACTTTTACCTCTTGAAGTATCAAAGCAAATGAGAAGACATCCACTTTAGTATCATATTCTTCATTTCGCAGGACTTCTGGAGCTACATACCTACCTGCAACATATTTGTCATTGTCAATTATCAGTGCAGAAAGAAGGTAAACAAATGTAAGCGATGATATTTCCAAACAATAAGATGGATACTAGTATAGCTCAAATCCAGTATGAATTTTCTTACATGCATTGCCTGGAGAAGTTATGGCTTTCTCTTCTCTAACTTTTCTTCTCCATTTTAGCATCTTACACAGATCGAAATCTGCCACCTTCAGATGTCCAGTATCATCCCTCAATATGTTTCTGTTGTCTTACACAATGGATAGAAGAAGCCTTTACAAATCAGCTATTCAAATCATCTGGTGTAGAAATACTCCTAATCAATTTTCACTGGATAATAATATAAAAGTAGTACTCACGAAGGCTCAAGGTCACGGTGGATGATAGCTTGAGGTTTATGCTCATGTAAATAATTCATCCCTCTATTAGATTTCAGAGGGAGCTGCAAGTTAGTCTTTATTATAGCAACAAAAAGTAGAACCAACAGATTCAGGTCATGATTGGCGAACCTTGCAATATCAAGAGCTAATTTCACTGCATATGATGGTTCCAGAGCTCCTTTCCTACTCAAGTGCTTGCGCAAATCACCCTGAGAACAAAAATCCCAAAGTTCTCATCAGTTCACTAAAAACAGTGTTTTGATACTCAAGTGCATGCATAGTCATGAGCCATTTGACATTAACAGAATACTAATAAGAAGTTAACAGAGCAAGCGATATGTCTTTGTAGTGAGACTCACCTCCTAAAAGAGCTAGAAACAGAATGTAGTTAGGGAAAAGTCAACATCTAGTCTATGAACATATTTTGGTGGACCAAAATAACAAAGTTAAGCTTAGTACACATATATCCAGCTTGCAGTGATCTATTGTGGTTGTGACCAAATGTTTCCGCAAAGACTAAATTGGCATTACAAGTTGGTCAAATATTGCCAAAAAAAGAAAAACAACAGCTAAGGTAAGGAAAAACAGATCTGGCATTGCCACTTGAGAATGGCAAACACCATTTTATCACTCAGAATGCATGACCAGGTAACTAGAAAAGTTCATCTAAAGCAGCAGCTCCTATAGCGGGGTTAATCAAATAGGTCTCAGATCTAAAGATGATCAGATATGTGAATAATACATATTTCAAAAACCGCTGCCTATAGGACAAACCTTGGGCATAAATTCCATTACAATCATCATTGGGCTGCTTTGTGTCACAGCACCCAAAAATTGCACGACATTCGGATGCCGTATTAGTTGTAGCACATCAAGCTCATCTCTGAATGCCTGTCTGCAATGCAAACCAATCCAATCTGTCAGGGAACTACATTTTTCAGGCGGAGTATACAATTAAGTGAAAAAAGACGAGTAAAACAATAACTGAATACTACTCAATGGAACCAACCCACACTTTGTTCTCGTCCATAATTAGATCGTCATCAAGCTTCTTAACAGCAACCAGAATGCCCCTCCATGTTGCTTTCCTAAATGTACCCTGAGAAACAGATGAAAATGATATAAAACATAATTGACAAATTGACAAAAATTGATGGAGCAATCTAACATGTTTAAATTATGTACAGAAAGTAGGGGTCAGCAAGTCAACAAATTAGAAACATTGTGATTGGCAGATTGTGTCTGTAACTGAAAATTTCACATAAGAAAGAACTGCTAACATATTCATATATACACACACCTTAGATATACCATTTCCATTAGTGAAATCTAGCTCGTTCGGGGCAATCTCGTACTCAGGAACCTCTCGGACATTGTTAACATGCATGGGAGCAATCTTCAAAAAAGGAAACAATAAATTCGGAAAACTTGAACATAGCAGTATATCGGGAAGACAAAATGCCCATACATAATTGTTTGGAAGTACCTTGAGCTTGGAGCCATGCTTCTCCAAGATCTTGATCACATCATGATTCTGGTAATGCAATGCGTCTGCCAAAGGCTGCCAGATGGTAGAGAAATTGCACAACACTCACATATTAAAATAGCAACCTAGAAATAAACATATATATATTAGAAGTATTATCTCGAATCGATCTCCCTCATGACTAACACCATGTTCGCGTAAATCAATCCTTGTAAGTTACTGACTAAAGCTTTCGTCAAATACCATTCCATGGGAGTCCGCGGAGTACTTATGAGGTTTTCAGCCACTAGAACCATCAAATCATCAATAGGAGAAAAATAAAAAAAAAAGTTCAGGGAGGCTCACCGTGCTGCCCCACTGGTCCTCGGCGACGGCATCCGCCCCACGCTGGAGCAGCAGCTCGACGACCTCCGCGTGCCCCTCGCAGGCGGCGATGTGCATCGCCGTGCGGCCGTCGGAATCGCGGAAGTTGGGGTCGGCGCCGTCGTCGAGGAGCTCCTGGATCCCCTCGGCGTCGCCCTCGTGGGCCATGTACATCAGCTGGAAGCCCATGACCCCGACCGCCTCGCTCGACCCCTCCTCCGAGCTCTCCCCCGCACCTCCGCCGCCACCGCGGTCGGGCGCCATAGACGACTGCTTCCCCAGCTTGAACCGCGGGGTCGCCGCGGCCGTCGGCGTGCTTGGCTTCGGCTCCATGCGGCGGCGCGGGCGCGGGCAGCGGGCGGCGGGCGGCGGGCTAGGGTTCCGATGGGGAGGACGAGACGAGACGAGAGATCGGATCAATCGAAGACTTTGACGGCGGAATTGAGTAGAGCGGCGAGAAGGGGAGGGGGAAGTACTACTAGCAGCGTGAGGGGAAGAGGAAGTAGGAACCGAATCGACGGGGGGTTTGGAAAACGGGTGGGTGGCGGCTGAGCTGGCAACACCTCCACCAACAGACCCCCGTATGAAACCGAAAAGGAAAGAAACGGCCGCAGGATCCCCGGATGTGCGGGTGACAGCTGGGGCCCGCTGCTTAATGTAGTAGTTTTACAGTTGGTGTCGTTTGCTGGTTAAAACGTTCTCTTCGAAAGGCATGAGCGAAATAGTTTTGTGTTCCAATTATGTGTAGGGTAATTTAGAATACAGGAATTTTACTGGATTATTGTAGAAATTAGCTTAAATCCTAAAAAATGCCGTAAATGCTTTGCAAAGACCGCCCAAACCCAAATTGCGAACACCCAGGGATGCTAACGCTGATAGAATTGATCAACTAATAAATGTTTAGATCGAGACATGTCGGCTGCTTAATAAGAAAAAGGCATGTTGTTCGCGGGAGACATCAGATGTCCAGTCCAAATCCCGGGGGTGGTTAGCGATCGAAACATTGCTAGCCGGTAGTAGCAATATCATGTCTTTATGACGTAATTACTAATAAGATATAAGAGCTTTAGGTAGTATGAACGAGCATCATATATGTTGTAAGATAGTCGCTGGCTGGAGATGCACGTTGCGGATAAGGACTCGTATGATGTAATGGGGCCTTGGTGTTGTCATCGTTACGCCGGAAGAGACCAATGGGGATAAAAAGAATCGCAAAGCGTGTAGGTATGGACAAGCACTGTCCAGAAGCAAAGCTTCGATCTCCTAAGAAATTTGTCGTAAAAATCTGAAAGTGACATTTGGCTTCTTGTTCATTCGGCGGATATATATATAAAAGACGTACATGCCTCTAGTCCTTGATGGTTGCTAGGGGACGAGCTGACGAGGAAGTATTATCCAAGAAAAACATCGAACCTCTCCAGCTGCGTAGTACAATCCAGCCTAAGATCTGACGAGTGAGGATTAAGCCTATAATATGAGTACTACTAGTACTTATCTCAATGTTCTTTTAAACTCTAGGACTAACTCAGCAAAGGAATCTGAATTGTTTTTTACTATTTGACGTTTGCCACTTTTTCAGGAGGCGATGCCCCTGATATTTGTCTAATTTATCCGAAAGTAGGATCGAATATTCAGATAAGCATCCTCTCCGACGCTGAAAGGCCGTCGGTGAGTCGTTCCTACATTGTCGAGCTGCGTTTTCTCTTCGTTTTCCCCGCTGTTATTGGCTTGGTTTCGACTACGGTACAAGGCACTAACGAATTTTGAACGTAGCTGAAAGCGCGTACCCGCTGGACCAGCCGACCAGCTGCTTCCGCAGTTCAGCTGCATGTTCCTCCAGACGGCCCTGACGGCCAAAATGGATTTCGTACGCTTCTCCTGATCCACTTTCGTACGCGTCTCCGTGTGGGCTGCGTTCTTTTGTATGGATTTGGATGAGCTGAACTGGGCTAACAAGCCTTTGACTGTGTGGATTATGCTGTTGGATTGAATTGGTACTGTAGTAGCCCACACGGAGGTTAAAGACGTTATGTAACGTTGGATACGCGTCGTCGAACGCCGTCTCTTTCCGGTAACCTACCCGCCGTCTTCTTCCTCGCGAAGCAAGTTGCAAAAGGTTGCAGTGCTCGCGTCACGCGTGCTCCCAGCGCATCGACTGCTCCAACGCTGTGTCTGTGCAGGCTACCCCTTGTAACCGTGGGTCCGTAGCGTGCCTCTGCCGCGACAGCAGAGCCAACCTGTTTAACCGTCGGTCACCATGCAGCATCAGGGTGCGGCACCACCGGTCAAAATCTGCGATTCCTCCCGTTTTGAGAGCAGGAGCCGATACGGCAGAGCAGGCTGGTGAATGCGACGGCTCATGCATAGCTGTGTGGCTGGCGCATCCGAGAGGAAGAGAGGAAGCATAGCAACGCATTGGAGAAGGAGAAAGCTTGAGTGTGCAGACCGCCCTGCATCCGAAAGCGTGAAAGCATTGTGGTTGTGCAGCCGTCATGTGGTCATTTCAATACTCACTGCTCCTCTCGCGTGTACAACAGTAAGGCACTCTCACCTTCTCTTCAAGGCCTCCCAATCCCCCGGCTATTTTAGAACACCTCCATCCTCCTCAATGCCTCCTCGTGGTTTCAAGCGCAAGTTTGCAAGCAGTGAGGTAGTGACTAGTTCCATCCCCACTACACTCAACTCCCATAACTCGATTCGCAAGAACCGTTCGCCGAGCTCAGATCTCGCGTCGAGCGAGGGATCGTCCGAATCATTTGCATTCGGATGGTGCTTCGGGTGCCACTGCACTCGATGATGTTGAAGCCATTGCAGCTATACTAACAAGTTGCCGTCAAATCGCCGGAAGCAATGCGCCAACTTGTGCGTCGTCTCACTCCCTCAACAGTTGCACATTCGCTTGATTGGGATCTTCTTCAGTCCGACCAACTCACCAAGGTAGTGTTGTATCCGCTCATATCAATTATCGTATCTTGTATTTTTGTTTCTTGACTTGTATAATTAGATGGGCATTAGACAGAGGAGGAGCTCCGCTATTTTTTGGAGAGCTCTTTGGAGGAGATAGCTGAACATAACCTCCTCCTGCCCCAAAGCCCAGAGGTACGTAAACTAAACTTGCAGCGCAAAATGTGGGAAAAGGCGGGTAAACAGATGAACAGGTAGCAGTTAAAATTTTTTTTTGGAATCATGTCGCCGCTGATTCAGCACATGGACCTGGCTTGAGGCTCAGGCAACCGAACTGGGTCGTAACCCCTACACGCAGACGATTGACGCCAGCCCCGAGTGGTGGGAGTTAATGGAAAATGTAAGTACCTCAATCTTGTGTTTATAAGTTCACAATTCAACTGTAGGTATGCTCTATATTTGTATACAAACCCAGCCTCAAGAAATTTAGTTCATGACAAAGCATGTGTGCCCCTAGCTAGAAATTTTAGAACTGTTAGTTAGTGTTGAGTATATCTTCCATGCTATATTATGAGGTGATTTTACTTGATGATATGAACATACGAGGTATTTTGTATTGTTTGTGTAAGTAAGGTTTACAAACTCAAGTATCTCCTATCGCCAAATGTAGTCACAGAACAAAAAAGTATATTATGTGTTACTTCATAAACCCCAAACATCGGTTTATATGTCGTAGGAATAAATGCCTTGACACGTATAGCTGATTATTCAAGTTACATTAAAACGAATTCATACATTCCCTATTGTATTTCTGACAATAATGTAGTCCAGGGAAAAACAAAAATCCATGTTCCCTACGTCTGAATGCTGCATCTGCATACTTAAGTGTACATTTTATAACTTGTAACCAAGCAACATGCATTCTTAGCAATGCGGGACCTTTTTGAAGACATGAGTTTCTTTGTTTCTTATTTTCACTACATAGGTGCAGACTTCAAGTGTAACAGTTGTTAAGTTATATCATTGCTGCATGCGTCTATATGAGTACCTTTGATGCTAGCTGATTGCCCCAGAGAGAAAACTAACTTGGTTTCATTTGCACCTTTGCACATGTACATTTCCATGCATCACTTGCACATCAAAAGAACCCATAGATGTAAGACCTTCCAAATATCTCTCACCCACAAACTGCCACTGTGTTGCCTTTCATGTTTCTCTACAAATATGCTATTGTATAAATACAAATACATGCTACAGATTGATACACAATATAACGCATTGCAAAAATACTATTTCTGTTGAGAATTATTGGCCACTAAGTTTCATTCACTGCTATGGTTTTAGTTTATTTTGTACTATATTTGTGTAGCTTTCCCAAATGGCTGTTATGAGTACCTAATTAAATAGCACAATTTGCTTTTTAAATGGATATCATAAATAGCATGGTTTGCTTATTATTGGCTTTCATAATTGTCTCTTATCATTTGCTTATTACAAAAGTGTAGCTTTCATTTTAAATGGTGAGCATGTACAATGGGTCTTTTTATCCCATCTGTAAACTGACATTTTTGAAAAAAAAACCCTGCATGCGCTGGAGACGGCGCATGCAGACGGCCTCCTCGTCGTCTCGCGAGACGACGGGTGTGGCTCGTGGCTCGAGACTGAGCAGACGGATGGAGCATCGTTGTAGATCCGGTCCGTGCAAGGAGACGCCAAGAAAGGAAGCCAAGGGAGACATGGCGGTGGCACACCGCCCCCGGTGGATGCCCTGTCCCGTGTGGCGCGGAGCGCGTCGAGCAGGCGCCACCCGTAGATCCTCTCCTGCGCGTCGCTCCTCCACTTGGTCCTCGTCGCTGCCCCTTCCTAGCCACGGCGCCCGCACCCACCTTTCCCTGCGCGCAGAGAGCCACGGCGCCTGCAGTCGCCTTCCCCACGCGTAGAGAGCCACGACGCAATAGCAATAGCAGGAGCTGCTTAGTATTGGGGAAATCTGAAAGATTCTTGAACGAGCAGACGGTGGTAGCAGGAGGAGCAGCAGTAGTATGGAGGAGAGGAGAGTGTGAGAGACTTAGGCTCTGTTTACTTCATGTAAAAATTTGAGATTTTGGTCATTTGGCATTTTGAAAGTAAACAGGTAGGTGTAAACTTGGCATATAAAGCTTTTGGATTTGGAAGGGTTTGAACAAAAAGGTGTAATCCTTTCTTGGAAGATGCACTGGACACCCCCTGTCTTGCACGGACCCGCATGCCTCGACCGCACTAGCCCCTCATCCACATCTGGCGCAAACCATTTCTTCTGCTCAAAATCTACCGCTCAAAGTCCGTCGGCAAGCCATCCCCATCCGCCTCCAAATCCGCCGCCAGCCATCCCGCTTCCCCGTCTGCGTCGACTCCGCCCGCCGCCCTCGGATCTCCCCCAGCCACGCCACCCTCGGCCTATCCTCCGACCGCGCAACTCAGAATCGAGGCGGAATCCGGTGAGCCGCGACAACCGCAGCCATGGACGAGAGGCCAGCGCTACCGTCGTCGGCGCCGCAGTCCTCGCCGTTCTCCACCTCGGCATCCCCGTACTTGGCGCTCCACCCGCCGCTCTCCCCCGCCGCGTTCCAGGTGGAGCTCATGGAGGATGGCCGGCTACGACGCCGGAGGATGGCCGGCGCTGGAGGAGGAGAGGACGCGAGGACGCTAGGGACACGCGGGGCGGGCATCGGATCCAGGAGGATTGATGTGATTTCAATTTTTTCATTCAATTTTTTTATCGTGCAAATCTGTTGTTCATGAGATTGATGAGGATTGTAGGCATTTAATAGGGGTAAATTTGTTTTTTTATAGCAGCCAAAAACTTTACACAGGAAAGTAAACACCTTCTTTTGGGTAAAGTTCACTTTAAAGAGTATAAAGTTTACACTTAAAATAAGAAAATATTCTGGGTGCTCGAGCTTAAAATAAAAGCCTTATTCTGGGTGCTCGAGCTGCAAAAGTAGCTGTAGCCGCAGCAGACACAGCAGTGCACACCACGCGCAGAGAGCTAGCAAGAGAGAGATAGAGAGAAAAGCTGAGGTAGCTTGCTTGTCTTGCTTTGCTTTGTCTTTGTGCCTGTGTGACAGTGTGTGTGAGCTGTGAGAGAGAAGCTGGAGAGCTAGCAAGAGAGAGATAGAGAGAAGCTGAGGTAGATTGCTTCCGTTGCTTTACTTGGTCTCTGTGCCTGTGTGTGAGCTGTGTGAGAGAGAAGCATGTGTGTAAGCTGTGAGAGAGAAGTATGTGTGTGAGAGAAGCTACATGTACAACATTTAATAGCTTATAGACAGTTCTTTTATTAATGAATCGTAGGAGTTGTCTTTTTAACTACCTATAGGATTCTTAGGGCCCGTTTGGTAGGGCTCCAGTTTCTGTAAGAAACGTTTCGGATTCAGATTCTCCTGCGAAACGTTTCTTTGAAGAATCAGAATCACTTATGGAATCGTTTGGCATATTTGCTGGATTCTGGAGAAATGGGAGGAGAATCTGGAGAAACTGGTCTGAGGCAGTTTCGCAGTCACACATGTAAAAGAAGAATCGTTTCTGTTCTGAAACCCACAGAAAAACAGAGTTTGGCTTGGATTCTCCAGTTTCTGCCCTGAAACGGAACCGTTTCTGGCTTCCAAACGGGCCCTTAAAAGACACCTCTTGTCCTCTTGTCTTTAGCGTGCGTTCGTAAGTGTTGTTTTCGCAATAAATAAGCATTTGCTAAAATCGGAGTGTACTGTACATGGAAGCACTGTAGTTGGATGGAGCTGACGTCGTTGTGCTGTGGTACTACTGTAGATGGATGGAATCTGTCGGCGCATCACGGCGTGCGTGACGAAAATGGTTCACGGCGTTGACACCGCGTCGCTTCCGTCGGTTGGCTAGATATTTCGGTCGCGGTTCCGTCACGCATTAATGTTGTTTGTGCTGTACACGTTGCTGCAACGACTACGCAAGCATTCCAAACAGTAGTGGGTCCCATTGGAGAACCCTTCGGTCTGCCTATGTCACGCATTCACACTGCAACGTGGCCCCCACTGACCGTGGCCCCCACCGACGACTAGGCAGTCCGAAAGGAGTGTTCGAACGTTGCATGTCCAAACGTTGCATGTTCGGCTGACGTTACATTTTAAACATTAATTAAGAGTATTGATAGTGATTTTCTTCATACTGCTTGTATTTCGGGTTTTTAAACTGCGAACACAAATAAAATTAATGTAATGCGATGTTTTTTCTTCGTTAATCTAGACAATCAATTTTCAAAAAAAAGGACAACTGGCCTACTGGGACTGGTACCTCAGAGGAATCACCCATTTACTGAATGAAGAAAATTTCAAGTCGTGAAGCATGTTCCAAATTAAAAAACAAGGCAATCGCCCAAAAGAAAATAATGTAAGTAACATGAATACAACACAAATGTTGCAATGAAAGCAGGAGGTCCATCATCAAAAAGTACATCGTACCGAATAACAGAAATAAACATTAACGGTGTCTGACAACAGGCACCGAGCAAATCCTGGTTCCATACAATCACTATCCCATATAAACCTGGTCAGCTATGGACTGACGGTACGCGGACATTGCAGCCTCACTATTCGGTGCACCGTACCATGTGCATAGTGGTGGAGCCAACGGAAGTATAGGAAACCCGTTGTACAACGGGTTCAGCGTGGCGAAATGCGCTTTGGCACTGTCGATACAAAAGTTGTGAAGCGCAAGTGCTGCGTGTATAATCTTTGTATGAGCCAACGGGTCAGGATATGATGGAATTTTCCTCAGAATATGCCACTGATTTTTGATGATCCCAAAGTTTCGTTCAATTGTGTTCCGAATTGCTGAGTGCATGTAGTTGAACTTTTCCTCCTTTCCCAATGGAGGAACTCCGTTGGCGCCACCAAAGTCATCCATGTGGTAACGGCAATGCGGGTAAGGCGGCATAAATCCGTATCTGCTGGGATAACCTGAATCCACCAGCAAGTACTTTCCTGTTCTAAACAAACATAAAATGTACCATGTGATAGCTATTTTAGATGTCTTAAAAAATAGCAAACAAATAATAGAGATAGAGATCTCACCCCAGGCTGGGATGCAAGCAGAACTGCGCACTCTTTCCCCTCCTCCGATGCGATGCTCTTGCCTCGCGTAGCTTACACCGCACAACTACAATGTGCTGTCGTGTCAAGCTTGTGATATATAGACGTATATCCCAACAATCCGGGATGTCCTGGATGATGGAGACCATGCAAAATGAGGCTCAATGTCATAACATGTTTCGATTGAGGGCTGATCAAATTCAGACACTCCATTTGCTTTTGACTAGCAAATATGGGTTGCAAGGCACAGTAGAGATCTGTCCCATGGAGGCCATTGGTATTTTTCTTTACACAATGGCAACTGGTAGTGGTCACAGGGCAACGGACAACAGAATGGTTCGTTCCGCAAGTACCGTCAGTGTATATTTCCACAGGGTACTTGATGCCATGGCTAGTCTAGCAGCGGATATCCTAAAGCCGGTGGATCCAAATAACTATCCGCAGCACTATCGTGTGCTGCAAGACAAGAGCTTCGAGCCATTCCGTCATGCGGTGGGTGCGGTTGATGGAACGCACATTCCGGTTATCGTGCCACGGAGTGTGGCGATTGAACACCGCAACCGACACAATGCGACATCCAGGAATGTACTCGTGGTTATTTCCTGTGATGATACGTATTTTTGCAGACACGGGATGGTCGGGATCTGTGCATGACCAAAGGGTTTTTTCCAACGCTAGAAGAAGCTATCCTTGGACTTTCCCATGGTTACCATGGGGTGAGATCATTATCTCTATTATTTATTTGCTACTTTTTTAAGACATCTAAAATAGCTATCACATGGTACATTTTATGTTTGTTTCGAACAGGGAAGTACTTGCTGGTGGATTCAGGTTATCCCAGCAGATACGGATTTATGTCGCCTTACCCGCATTGCCGTTACCACATGGATGACTTTGGTGGCGCCAACGGAGTTCCTCCATTGGGAAAGGAGGAAAAGTTCAACTACAAGCACTCACCAATGCGGAACACAATTGAACGGAACTTTGGGATCATCAAAAATCAGTGGCATATTGTGAGGAAAATTCCATCATATCCTGACCCTTTGGCTCATACAAAGATTATACACGCAGCACTTGCCCTTCACAACTTTCGTATTGACAGTGCCGAAGCGCATTTCGCCACACTGAACCTGTTGTACAACGGGTTTCCTATACTTCCGTTGGCTCCACCACTATGCATATGGTACGATGCACCGAATAGTGAGGCTGCAATGTTCGCGTACCATCAGTCCATAGCTGACCAGGTTTATATGGGATAGTGATTGTATGGAACCAGGATTTGCTCGGTGCCTGTTGTCAGACACCGTTAATGTTTATTTCTGTTATTCGGTACGATGTACTGTTTGATGATGGACCTCCTGCTTTCATTGTAATATTTGTGTTGTACTCATGTTACTTACATTATTTTCTTTTGGGCGGTTGCCTTGTTTTTTAATTTGGAATATGCTTCACAACTTGAAACACTCTTTTCTTCATTCAGTAAATGGGTGATTTCCGTGAGGTACCAGTAGGCCAGTTGTCCTTTTTTTGGAAAATTGATTGTCTGGATTAACAAAGAAAAAACATAGCATTACATTAATTTTAGGGTTAATTAGATAGTGCCATTATAAATTGGCGTGGTTGGAAAAATGTCATTACTATTCAATAAATCGCAAATATGCCACTGGTTCTTGGTGTGAAACTCTCTCCACTTAAATTTATAATGGCACGTATCTAATTAACCCAAAAAACAGTGGCATATTTATAATCGCAATTACGATTCGTGCGTACAGTGGCGTGGAGAGAGTTTTACCCAAGAACCAATGGCATATTTGCGATTTGTTGAATAGTAATGACATTTTTCCAACCACGCCAATCTATAATGGCACGTATCTAATTAACCCTTAATTTTATTTGTGTTCGCAGTTTAAAAACCCAGAAAACAAGCAATATGAAAAAATCACTATCAATACTGTTAATTAATGTTTAAAATATAACGTCAGCCGAACATGCAATTTTCGGACATGCAACGTTCGGACACTTCTTTTGGACTGCCTAGTCGTCGGTGGGGGCCACGGTCAGTGGGGGTCACGTTGCAGTGTGAATGCGTGACACAGGCAGACCGAGGTTCTCCAGTGGGACCCACTACTCTTTGGAATGCTTGCGTGGTCGTTGCACCAGCGTGTACAGCACAAACAACATTAATGCATGATGGAACCGCGGCCAAAATATCTAGCCAACCGACGGAAGCGGCACGGTGTCAACGCTTTGAACCATTTTCGTCACGCACGCCGTGACGCGCCGACAGATTCCATCCATCTACAGTAGTACCACAGCACAACGACGTCAGCTCCATCCAACTACAGTGCTTCAATGCATAGTACACTCCGATTTCAACAGATGCTCATTTATTGCGAAAACAACACTTACGAACGCGCCCTAAATGGCTGCCTCTGTCCTTACATAAATTACATCTGTGCAGAACTGCCTGTTACGACTTGCCTAAACAATAGCACGGTTTTCATTTGCTTAAGACAGCTATTTTTGTTAATAAATACAAGTTCAACTTCATACAGAGCATTAGTATAAGCATGTTTGACTTGTACATAACAAACTTTTGGTACTGGACCTCATTAGTAGAACCGAACGAACACATGAAAATATAATTTCACTTTATGATTTGTATACTTACAAAATCCTTAAGGTAGTTGTTAAGTTAAATATGACATCCCTTTCGTACTGTTAAGTCGTTTGACCATACGAATGTTTCACGTATACTGCACATTGGCACTGTTGAATAAATGCACAATTCTTGATAATTGTATTGCATTTTTTCTTTCGCTAGCATGCTACCATTTATAATGGATTGGCTGCAGAAATTGAGAATGCTACACACATTGCATAGCTGCAATGTTAAGATAAAAAATTCTTAAGAGCATGGACACAGAAATTGTAATGTATTGTTTCTTGCCAATTACAGTACCTGATCATGCTACAGACTTGCTTAAAAAATTGGATGTGCTGTCAAATATTTCAAACATATGCATGGCCACTAACTTTATGATTTTTTGGATGCAACATATGCAACTTGTCTCTCATTGCAGTTACATGTTTTTCGTACATATGAGGAAAGGTGCTAGAGCTTTCAGGAATGCACCACTCCGGTTCATCTCTGAACACCACGATGTTTCAAGGTCGGACTATCATCGGGAATCACTCGCTGTAGCTGGGGCTGAACCAGCCACCGAGATCGTTCCTCAAGTGGCGTTGCCAATTGATGTGGACGCCCTGGTTGATACCCCTAAGATGCTTAGGTCATCAGAACCCGCCAGGAGGAGTGCTAAACACGTTGGGAAAAGGGTTAACACCCCTGGCAGCGCAAAATCTGGTGGCTCCAAGTGGTCCAGGGGTGACACTGCTAGTGATGCTCTCAACAGGTTTGCTGACCTTAGGGTCAAGTCTAATGAGAGCAAAGCTCAGCGTCGCGAGAGCGGGAGGCACGTGGGGAGAAGGCATGAATTGAGATGATTAAGGCCAACAGTCATGCATTTGATTCTGAGGTTTACCGCACGGCGTTGGTTCTATTCAGTGACCCCTACTACTGCTCTTCTTTCCTGGATGATGCTGTCACACTAGAGCAGCGGGAGTTCTTTGTCCACACCCACTATGCTCTGAAGGTAACTAGTGGACCTTCACCACCGACATGCTCGGGGGGTGCGAGTGGATTCGGTGGCTGGTATGGTCCAGGGGTGGTGGTGGCTTCGATGGAGGTTATAGCCCAAGTGGTGCAAGTGGAGCAGATGGTGGGGCATTGTGCTAGTACTGTTGATGGATTCCGTTGTTCCTGATGCATGAGTCATGGCAGATTTCATTACCAGTTGTTTAGTCGTTTGTTTAAAACTCCTTTATATGTCGGCTTGTTTAATTTTTCTTTGAGTGTTCTTTGGGAACTGTTTGCTGAACAACTATCTATGTGTGTTCAATTTGTAATGCAATGTTTTTTGTATCACAAGTTACATGTTTCCTGACACTTATTGTACCTACCAAGTACAACTTTCTTGTGTTAGTACTAACCAATTTTCTTTCAGCTATATGGCCTTCTGTACTAGTGTACCTAATATTGAAAGAATTTTAATTAATACATATCTTAATTATCATTAAACAACATTGTTTCCCTATCATTCCTTAGGAAAATGAGCACTTCGACGACAGAAGTGAAGGGTCAGAGAATGGATACACCTCTGAGGAAGATGAAATTATAATAGCATTGGCTGCTAGTTTGCAATGCAATGTGAATGTACAAGCCCCAAGACGTGTATCGCAACAATATAGAATGGAATGGATAATGGGGACAATGGCAAACGAGGCTCAATGTCATAACATGTTTCGTCTACGGGCGAAGCAAATTCATGCTGTCTACGGGATTCTCACGAGCAGATACAACCTCCAAGGCACATATGAGGCATGTCCTATGGAGGCTCTTGGAATATTCATGTATACGATGGCAGGTGGAAATTCGAGCAGGGCAACGAACAATAAACAATAGAATGGTTCGTTCTGGATGTACTGTTAGTAGATATTCACAAGGTTCTCGAGGCTATGAATGGGTTGGCTGCAGATATCCTAAAACCTGTAGATCCAAATAAATTCCAGCAACACTATCGTGTACTGGAAGACCATACCTTCTATCCTTTCCGTGATGTGGTGGGTTGTCACGCCCAGAAATTGAAATCAGAATTTTCGAAGCTATATGTGTATTAAAATCCCTGTCCAGGATCAGCCAGGGTACACATACGATAATTATTGATATTACAGTTTCACGTCTTAGAAACATTAAAAAAGATTACAAAAGAGCAGCGAAAAAAGAAAAGGGTCTAAGCCTAATCTTGACGCTTGCAGCGTGGCTTCAACCACTCCACATGCATCTTTCAAAATGCAGAACAAAGTTTACTCAACTTCTTCTTTTTCTTTAGCTTCTTGCTCAAGTTCAGGTGATGAGACAAGGATGAGTACTTTCACGTACTTAGCAAGTCATACCGAAATAGAGAAGGTATGAATGCAAGGGGGACAAGGATTTGGCTAGGGTTTGCCTTTAGCACAAACAGCTAGTGTTTTCGCAAATAAGAGGAGATTTGAACATGATAAAATAGTGGTAAATTAAATAATTAATTTATATTAAATTCAACACTGCTCAACGTTATCCTCACGTTGCGACAGGCCCAAACCATCCAAATTTTTATGTTTCATTAATTAGGTCTTAGCAGTGTGGGACTAATCACGGTGAATTCGGTCGATCGCCCATAACCACGGGCATGGCTATTTTAATAGTTTTAACTCTGATCAGAGGTGTACATCTGTACCCACAATACATAGCCCCACAACACGGTCTCCCGTGCGCTGGAATACCGCCACGGTACCCCGAAAAGAGACTATGATAAGATCTTTCGTATAACCCCCGTTAACCAAGCGAACCACACCAAGGTTTCGCCCCCACTCCCGTTCTTGGGCCATGGACAACCCCTCGAGTGCCACGGTAAATTCGGCAGCCCAGCAACCGGTAAGCCCTCGACCGACTGCAACTCTATCATGCTCACCCTTGCCAGTGTTCGTCGGCTAGGAAAGGCTACACTATAGGACCCACCGTTGCCCATTGTGGCTTGTGGTTTGTACGGTCATTCTTCCGAGGTTTCCCGTGAACCGGTCCTTAAATACCATGGGCGCCACTATCAAAACCACAACGCCCACAGCCCACCATTCGTCATGTTTTAGTTATTAGTCCGGTCCACAAAGTCCTCAGATTATATCTTTCATTTCATGTGTCCAAAATAATATCGTCTATATGAAATGACCCATTTAGTGTGGTAGTGAGTCTAAGTTTTAGTCCGGTCCACAAAGTCCTCAGATTATATCTTTCATTTCATGTGTCCAAAATAATGTCGTCTATATCAAATGACTCATTTAGTGTGCTAGTGAGTCTAAGTAAGTCTAAGCATAGCCTAGGCCTATAAACTAGTCATGTTGTTGCCCAGGTATATCAAGGATCAAGGTGACAAGGCTAGGGCTTACTACTAAACATAAGGTGTAATATTCCCCATAAGATGGCATTTTAAAATAAATACAGTTTAGTAGAATAAACAGGGTATTTTAGCAAAATGGAAGCAACATGATCAATAATATAGCATGACTTGCCTTGCTCTTCGGACTAGGAAAACTCCACGACGACTTCGAAGTACACGGGATCAGAGGAACTACTAGGATCTACACGATAAACAAGGCACTTCAACAAACAGCCTTAAAAGCTACTGAAACAAGAAACAAAACCATTTGTAATGGATTCTTGGCATTTTTATGAATTTAATGAAATTTGAATGAGTTTAAACGAAGCTCGGATTAAAAAGATATGAATTTTAGAAGATTAACTGTGTTTTTACTAGAACAGGAAATATCCTTAATGTTTAATTGAGGGGAAAGGACGGAGGAGAGAGAAAAGGATTTTTTTTGGGATTTATTAATTCTGATTTTGATTTTAATTGAGTAAAAGTTATTTTTAATGCTCTGAAAATTTCACTAAAAATCCCGTTAGTGAATTTTGACATGTAGAATTTAGGAAAAATCCTACCATGCCATTTCCAATTAGAGTTTGCATTTTAAAATTATTTGTTTGCTCCAGGTTAATTTCCAACTATTTTCTTTGTGATTTTTCTTTTAGGTTTTCTAAAAAGAAAACACCTCAGGGTATGACAAACCAACGCCCGTTAAATGGAATCTCGACACTGAGATTCGGAGGTACTGGTAAAATGACAGGGATGAGCGGCCTTTAGCTCATCTTCCCTTTCCCAGGTGGCTTCTTCTTCTGAGTGATGAGTCCAGTGAACTTGACAGAACCTGGTAACCTTGTTCCGGGTTCTCTGCTTGCTGGTTTTGATGATACGCGCTGGTTTCTCCACATAAGTCAAATCTTCCTGAATCTCGATCTGATCCGGGCTCGTCTGTTCTTTTGGCTCTCTTAGACACTTTTTAAGTTGTGAGACGTGGAATACATCATGGATGTCGGCCATGGAGGGTGGAAGCTCGAGCTGGTAGGCTACTTCTTCTCGACGTTCTTGAATCCGGTATGGTCCCACAAAACGTGGTACCAACTTGCCTTTAGTTTGGAAACGGTGTACTCCCCGAAGCGGGGTGACACGAAGATACACATAATCACCTGCCTTGAAAGCTAGATCCCTTCGACGGTTGTCTGCGTAACTCTTCTGCCGAGACTGTGCAATTCTTAGCCTTTCCCTTATTGTCCTGACCTTTTCTTCCACCTCACTTAACACTTCGGTTCCAAACAGCTGACGCTCGCCAGTTTGGTCCAAAAAGAGCGGGGTACGACACTTCCGTCCATACAACGCTTCAAAAGGTGACATCTGCAAACTGGCCTAGTAACTGTTGTTGTAAGAGAACTCCGCGTATTGCAGACTCTTGTCCCATGCTCCTCCGAAATCTAGAACACAGACTCACAACATGTCTTCCAAAATCTGATTCACGCGCTCGGTCTAACCATCGGTTTGTGGGTGATAGGCCATATTGAAGTTCAACCGGGTGCCAAGTTCTTCCTGTAGCTTCTGCCAAAACTTAGAGTTGAACTAACTACCATGATCTGATACTATTTTCTTAGGTACCCCATGAAGACACATGATCCTTGCGAGATACAGTTCTGCCAGTTTCTTTCCCGAGTAAGTGGTGTGCACTGGGATGAAGTGAGCCACTTTAGTGAGTCGGTCAATAATAACCCAGATGGACTCGTGCCCTGGCGATGTCCGAGGTAATCTGGTGATGAAGTCCTTTTCGATTTCTTCCCATTTCCACTCCGGGATTTGGAGTGGTTGTAGTAACCCTGTAGGTCTTTGGTGTTCTGCCTTCACTCGTTGGCATACGTCGCATTGTGCCACGAACTCTGCTATTTCTCTTTTCATACTCACCCACCAAAACTTTTCCTTTAGGTCCTAGTACATCTTGGTGTTCCTTGGATGGATAGAGTACTGACTTCAATGAGCTTCGGTAAGGATCAACTTTTTCAGTTCTTTATCCTCTGGTACGCACATCCTTGTGCCCATCCAGATCGTTCCATGCTCATCCTCCGTAAAGTCGTGAGCTTTTCCAACCCTCATGTTCTTCTTAAGCTCGGCTATGTCAGGATCCGAGGCTTGAGCTATTCGGATTTGGTCTATGAGTGTGGGTTGAGCTTCAAGAGCGGCCACAAATCCGGGTTCAACAATTTCTAGATTTAGGTGCTCTAGGTCCCGTTGCAACTGTTGACATCTCCCTTTTGTGTGGATGGAGTTGCAATAACTCTTTTGGCTCAAAGCATCAGCTACCACGTTAGCTTTGCCAGGATGATAGTGTATACTTAGGTCATAATTCTTGATCAACTCTAACCACCTTCGCTGATGGAGGTTCAAGTCCGGTTGGGTGAAAATGTATTTCAGGCTCTTATGATCAGTATACACTTCACATCGATTACTGACCAGATAATGTCGCCATATTTTCAAAGCATGGACGACTACCGCTAGTTGTAAGTCATGGGTTGGATAGTTATACTCATGTGGTCGCTACTAGCGGGAAGCATAAGCGACCACTTATCCTTCTTGCATCAACACACAACCTAACCCTTGGCGAGATGCGTCACAATAGACTTGAAAATCCTTGGTTTGATCTGGCAAGATCAATACTAGTGCAGACACCAGCTTTCTCTTAAGTTCTTCAAAACTACTGTCACTCAACGGTCCATTTAAACTTTTCATTCTTTTTCAACAACTGAGTCATTAGCTTCGCAATTTTAGAGAGATTCTTAATGAACCAATGGTAATATCTCGCAAGTCCAAGAAAACTCCTGATTTGGGTGACGGTTTTGGGTGGAGTCCACTTGGTTACTGATTCCACATTAGAAGGATCCACCGCAACTCCTTGGGCATTCATGATATGACCGAGGAATTGCACTTCCTTTAACCAAAAGGCACACTTGCTGAACTTAGCGTAGAGTTGATGGTCTCTTAACTTTTTGAGTGCCAATCGGAGATGGTGCTCGTGCTCTTCTTCCGTCTTGGAATAGATCAGAATGTCATCGACGAACACTATGATGAACTTGTCCAAGAATTCCATGAACACCTTATTCATCAAGTTCATGAAGAACGCGGGTGCATTGGTAAATCCGAAAGACATGACCGTGCACTCGTACAAAACCATACCGAGTGATAAAAACGATCTTGGGAATGTCTTTCTCTCGAATCCTTAGCTGATGATAGCCTGATCGCAGGTCTATCTGTTAACAGCTAAATTTGGTAATCAAATCCCTAAGTCTCTGCCGAGATGGAAACAGAATCGGATCGGAAGAACAGAGGTTGAGTCGGCTGCGATGCGATCGGCTACGAGGTCAATCGGCTGAGGTCGAGTCGGGCAAGGATAGCCGATAGCCGATAGCCGATGCTGAGTCAAATGAGAGGATAAGACCGTTTCTGATGAAAGTGCTTAAAGATAAATAGAAGATTCGGTTCCCAAATTGCGCGCTAAAAGATACTGTCATCTATGGATAGGGTCCTGTAACGGCAATTGTATGAATTTTGTTTAGATTTTCTATTGTAATGCGGCATGGGACCATATCCTGGGATATTGTCGTATTTCAAATAGTAGATTAAATAGAGACCGTGGTTCACACGGTGTAACATCCTGAAAATCGAAGAAACTGAAATCGGAACGTAAAAATCGGAACTTTCAAAAACCTTCGCTTGTTGCTTTTTCCTTGGGTTTGTTGCTTCTTATTTGCCGGCTCGGTTGCATAAATCTAGTTGTGATCAATTCCCTTTTGGTGTTTGTGGATGAGTTGGAGTTTGTTGGAATGCGGGATTAGGGATTTTAGAAGGAAATCGGAGATGAGATGTGGATTTATGAAAATACGAATTTGTGAAATAGAGTATTAATTTTGGATGGTGGAAGATTAATTAGAGTATAAAATAGACAATAAAAATATTTAGGGATTTACAAGAAATCTGGGAAATTTTTGAAAAATAAAATAGGTGAATTATGAAAATTAGGAAAAAGGAATTTAAATAAATATGAAAAATAATTGTGGAAAAATAAAAGTGAAGAAAAAGTTGAAAATATAATGTTAAAAATTATTCTAGGAATATTGGAATTTATTTTGAATTTTTAGAAGGGAGGAAAATAGAAATAAGAAATTAGAAATTGAAAATCGGGAAAAATATAAAGCGCACTGTTCACAATGCGCGGTGCTCGACGCCGTACGGCCGTACCGCGTCCCGCCCGCACGCGCGACACGCGCCGCGCCGCGCCAAGCCCCGCCATCACACCGCACGCGCACGACCGCCCCCACCCCCGCGCGCCACGCGCCGCGCGCCACGCGCCCGCTCGCGCCGCCGGCCCGCGCGAGCGCTCGCGCCGCCGCACGGCCCCGCCCGTGCCCCGCGCCCCGCGCCACGCGCCGTCGTACCGCCCTGCCCGTGTCGTGCGCCATCGTCACCATCCGTCGCCGCGCGTGCCGACCCCGCCGCGCTCGCGCCGCGCTCGCCAGCCCCACGCCCGGCCGGCCTCTTGCGTCACCGTGTGGCGGCCCGCCCCGCCGGCCCCCTTCCCTCCCGTTCCTCCTCCCGGCCGCGCCTATAAATAGATCGAACTCCCCGCCCTCTCCCGCACCGCCGCCGCCTCTCTCTTCTCTTTCCCGAGCGCCACCGCCGCCTACCGCCGAGCGCCGTCGCCGCCGCAAGCCCGCGTGCCGCCGCCGCCGCCGCGCCGCCGCGCCGACGCCCGAGCTCCCGCCGACCTAGCCGCTGTGAGCCGCCGTCGCCGGTAAGCCCGCCACCGCCCCTTTTTCCCATGCACTAGCGCCGGCCGCCGCCTCTGTTTCGCGGCCCCTGGTCGAGCACCTTGCGAGCGATGAATAGTGCGCAGGGAAAAAGAAAAAGAAAAAGAAAAAGAAAAGAAAAATAGGGAAAAATTAAGAAAAATTTTGGAAAAATTTGGAAAAATATTTTGGGAAGACTTGAGTAAAATTTTAGGCAAAAAATAAATTATTTTCTTGCATGATCTCTCGGTGAAAAATTTAAAAATCAAAATGCGACTTTTCCAAAATACCATTTCGCGCCGTTTTCAAATCCGGGTTTCGTTTAATGCTTTCTCGCCGTTTAAATGTGCTGCTCTTTTGTGCTCAAATCTTCAAAACCTCGAGCACCAATCCCTCCGCGGATATTTTCAATTCTATTTTCTCGAACAAATCGCGATCGTCGCTTTGCGAAAACTCTAAGTCATCGACCCGATATCAAAACTTGGAGTTTTCCCTGGCGATCCTAGTACAAACTCAAGTAGGAATTTAGGCTAAGCGCTTGGGATCGTTTTCGTGGCTTTTACGGATCTTTTCGATCTTTTGGTGTTATATTGGATTCTAATCGGATTCGATTGATCTCTCGCACGTGCGGATAGCACCTCAAGAGGCCGGCATCGACCCCATTGAAGACACCACTCCACAAGCGTGCGAGCAAGGCAAGTCATCACACTCTTTGAACATATTGATCCCAATTGTGAAATGATGTTATTTTAAACTCTAAACATGCATGCTATACAGAGTTACCTATACTTGTTATGCCATACCGGAGAATAACTTCGGTAAACTGCTTAGCCCTGCTAAACATAGGTTCGTGCATACTCATGTCTTTATAAAAAGCTTTGTGCTTGGGCAACTACCTTAGGGAAGGTAGTTGAGATGCGGCCTGTGGAGACATGAGCGCCACATGGCCATGAGAATGATGAACTGAGTTTGATGGAAATTTGAAGAACTACACAAATGTTTTAGACTGGGGCGGCCGGATGATTTGGGTGGATTCCGGAAAAGGCAAGTGCCGACCCTGGTCAATTAAGGACCGAGCCATGAGATAGCGGAAACGAGCCGTACAACCGTACTTCTCGAATGGGTATAGACCTAGCGATTAGATAGCCGAGTGGAGGCGGATCCCTTGCATAGATGGTTCTCTATGATGTGGTTTATGTGATGAGAATGAGGCTGCGGCCTTTGCTGTGAATGGTGGAAGTAAATCGATATTAATTGAACTTAAACATTGAGGAAGTTTTCCCTTACCCCGGGTGCGCCAGACTCCTCTCACTGCTAGAAAATGACGGCTAGAGTGCATGAGGGCTTAAGTTCATGGAGCGGGTACTGCAAAAGTGAGGTTATCGAAAGGCTTTGCCGTGACCGTCTCATGTGTTGGGACGTAGGCTCATGTGTTGGGTTGTCACGGAGTACGGGTAAAGTGTACATCCACTGCAGTGTGAATGAATCAATCTATTCGAATAGCCGTGCTCGCGGATATTGAGCATCGTGACAAGACTTTCGCTTGGCTAGACTCTAAACTTAAAAATGCTGGGATGGGATTGCATGATGATTTTATTCGCTGGTGGATCAACTTCTCGAGATGCGAGAAGGGGTGGACTCCCCAGAAAACCATGACGAATCGGAGGCAGGAAGCCATCCTTGGAATCACGATGGATGGTAGACAGAACCGTCGCCGAATTAATGAACTATGGAACTAAAACTTGACTTGGCTAGTTGTTAGGCTTGTGAAAAGATTTATGAAAATTGGCTTTATGCAAAAGAGCTCCAGCAATTCCTTGAATAACCCTATCATATACATCACTTCCGTGTTGGCTTGCTGAGTACGGTTGGTACTCACCCTTGCTATGCGCACAAACCTTCAGATGTTGGGAATGAAGAACCGGAGGATCCTTATGCCTACTACCAGGAAGACGAAGAAGCTGGTGGCGCTTACTAGGTCTTAGTCCCCGGTCGTTGCCTGTGGCAACCGACATGCCGCTGCCTTTATTCCGCTGCCTTATCTGATTTCTGCTTTTGTGTTGTATCCGGATCATGAGGTCCTATGTGGTGAACATTGCCTTCGGGCCTGTCATTGTAATAATTTCGTTGTAAGACTATTCGTGCATGTGCACCTGGTTATTCAGTACTGTATTTCGTGGGTACCAACTACTCAATCCAGGGAAATGGTACTAAGAACACGAAAGATTTCCGTTCCAAAAACGGGGGTCCACACACGGATAATGTTATTCTTGGGTATAAATAGGACCCGAGATCCTTGTAAATAAATGAACACACAATCAATACAACTTTCGGCGCATCGCCTCCTATTTTCTTTAGACGAACACTTGATCCGGCTTCGGACTGCATCGTTTCGATCCCCGATTTAAGGTAAATGTTTGTCGTTAGTGGTGTATCTCGTCGAATTTAGTGCTTCCATCACTATGATACTCTAAATTCGATGATTTATGCTGCACTAGTTATCATATATCACATATAATCTAGAACAATGCTTAGATCTGTCTTGGCATCGGCTTGTTTCTGTCAAGAATGGATAGCCGACAAAGCTGGATCTAAGGGTTGGCCTAGATTATATGCGATATCCACCGTCTCGAGGGATTTACATCAGCTATAGCAGGTTGGATTGCTCTGATTATACTTAATGCTGTATCAATTTGATCTATTAAGTCGTTTTTAGAGCTTTTATGATCTATTCGGCTAGATGTATATGTTTAGAGACAGTGCCGGGGTTTCAGTCGGCCTTATCTGTTTTAATATCCTTTTGATATATTTACCATCAGCTTTATTAAAACCGTCTCTTATATTAAGATCTTGCTCTAGTTAAATGCCCTAAGCTAGAATCAGTCTGTCAGCCACAGCTGACAGCCGACTGATCTAGGTTTAGTGCATTTAGCTTAGATCAATATCTTTTCATAAGACGTAACGGAGTACTAGCCGATTCATAGTTAGTCTTAAGGTATCGGTTAGGCTGTTAATACATATATTTATTATCCCGTTGTATATTTGGTTAATACTGTTTCGGTGCAGCCGATCTATTCTAGCCACTTAGTTTAAATGCACTTAAAGATAGTATATATATGTAAATTCACTCTCACAGCCGATCCAGTAGGATCTAACTTAACCTTTAACGCATATATCTTTATTTTTCTTGTTGGTTAACAGATCAAACCAACTAGGACGCCCTGTACAGCACAGGTAGCCGAGAAGGACTTGCATGGAGCTAAGCAGATCTCCCAGGCCAGCGCGTGAGAGAAATTTCTCATCAACGCGCTTCTTGGCACGGCCAGTGGGACTATCTCTGTCAACTCGGCTAGGACGCATCGACGCAGCTGACAAGATGGTCGACCTCAAGAGCCCCAGTGTTTCTAAGGACAACATCGTGCCTGTGAAGATGGAACAATTGTTGGCTGAACAACAAACCGACTACAAAAAGATGGTAGAAGATCTCGCCACCAGCACAACCAGAGCCGCTAGGAGGGGTCCTCAACCAGCCAAATCTGTCCGGATCGGCTGCGAGACCGATGGGTCACCATGTTGAACCGACAACAACCATTACCCCAGGACCAGATCGCCAACATGTTCAACAACAGTCGGCAATTAGAGTCGGCTGCCCATATCGGCCTGGAAGGGCAGTACAACGCCGGTGGCCGACAGCTGTTCCCGGTCCGCCAACACCGCAACCGGCAAATCGGCCGCCTCCCGCTGATCATCCGTTTCAGTACCAGTATCAAGGAGGCCATCAAGATCATCACTACAGGCCCCAAACACCATCACCGCTGTATCGGCAAGCACCCGCACCACATGACCAATATGAGCCAATACAGCAGGACAACCGGACATGGGCCGATTTGATTGCGGACGTCATGCGCGATCAATTCGGCCTCAAGCCAAAGGACTCAGGAAACATGTATCGGTATCCTTATCCAGAGCATTTTGAGAGAATTCCATTGCCCAACCGGTACAAAGTCCCAGACTTCTCAAAATTCTCAGGGCAGGACAACGTGTCAACCAACGAGCATGTCAGCCGATTCTTGGCGCAGTGCGGTGAAGCATCGGCTACAGATGCCTTGAGAGTTCGACTGTTCCCCTTGTCTCATTCGGGATTGGCTTTCACCTGGTTCTCTTCATTGCCTTACAACTCAATTCAGAGTTGGGTCGATCTCGAAAAATAATTCCATAGCTACTTCTACACCGGCAACCATGAAATGAAGTTGTCGGACCTCACCAGTATTAGGCAGAAGCACAACAAGTCGGTTCAAGACTACATTCAACGCTTCAGAGAGATGAGGAACCGACTGGTGTCGGACGCCCAGCTAGCCGATTTGGCCTTCCACGGCCTGATCACGTCGATCCGTGAACGCTTCTCCGCTCAAGACTTTGACAGCTTGGCGCATCTTGCGCAGAAGGTGACGGCCCATGAGCAGAGGTTTCAAGACAATAGGAAGGCCGTCAAGAATATAACTCCAGTCATCGTTGAATCAGACTCCGATTCCAACGACGATGACGCAGAGGTGACGGCAGCCAAATGGGCTAAGAATAAAAAGGCCATCGTCTGTTAATGGCTGCTGAAGATGGTGAAAGAGGAGAAATATGATTTTGACATCACCAAGGCCGATAGGATCTTCGACTTATTACTCAAGGAGAAACAGATCTAGCTTCCTGAAAACCATGTGATCCCATCGGCTGATGAACTAAAGAAGAAGAAGTACTGCAAGTGGCACAAGTCTACATCCCATGCCACTAATGACTGTAAAGTCTTCAGGCAGCAGATCCAGTCGGCAATAGAGGCCGGGAAACTCAAGATTGCTGATTCTACTCGGCCGATGAAGGTAGACGGCAACCCCCCCTTCCTGGTCAATATGGTTCAAGCTGACCCCAGGCAAGCCGATCGACAACACAGAATGACGTACAGCTTAGCCGAAACATTAAAAGGGGTCAAGGCAGAGGACAAGCCGACTGAAAGCCAACCCGCGCCAATCAACATGGTGCGCCCCGTTGCCCGATCGGCTGACCGACGACCGATCAACACGAACAGCCGACGCCGCTCCCAACAGCAATCTTGGCGAGAAGAGGCTCGGTTTGAAAGATTTTATCGGCAAGAGCCAGAAATGCGAGGCTGCCGGTACGACGGGAATCACAGCGGTGCCGATCCTCATTGGTATTGTGAATATTTCAGGCACTGCTGGGAAACCGAGATGAGGCTGCCGACGCTAGATAATAGCCTGGTCTGCAGCGAGTACCGAGAGGACGAACACAGAAGCCAGCCAATCACCAACCCGACTCAGTTCGTCCCGAGGGCCATACAACTCAACCGGCACAGGCAGTCCATTCACGATCGGCTAGGGACATCCATCAAGACTTCTTCGACGAAGATGAGAACGACGACTACTACGACGAAGGAGAAGCCGATGATGAAGAATCGGCCAACCCCCAATGGTGCCCCTCTGACCTCTTCACCAAAACGCAGAAACGAAGAATTCAAAGGCTAAAACATGAAGGAAGGGAAGAAAAAGTTCGGCAGATGATCGAAGAACAACGCCGTCGGCTTGGGTAAAATCAAAAGGCAATGGGTCCCCAAAAAGAAAATCGCCACGGCCGATGAGGAATAGACCAGAGAGAGTTCAGCCGATCGAGCCAGAAGGGCAGCCAAAGGGAAAGGCAAAGTCTCTGCATCGGTCAATATGATATTCATATTGCCAGCCGAATTCGGTGCTCTTGAGGCCGATGCAGACAATATCGAAGACGCCTTTGTCAAACTAGCACTGTCCTCGGATCAAGCAATTTTCGACAAGCCAGAGGGGGCCGAAAATCGGCATCTCAAGCCGATGTATGTAAAAGGTTTCGTCAACGGCAAGCTGATGTCAAAGATGCTAGTGGACGGGGGAGCTGCAGTAAACCTTATGCCCTATGCAACATTCAGGAAATTGGGAAAGGGAGCCGAAGACCTGATCAAGACTAACATGGTATTAAAAGACTTCGACGGCAACCCATCAGAAACCAAGGGCGTGTTGAATGTCGAGCTAACCATCGGCAACAAGACCGTGCCCACAACCTTTTTTGTCATCGACGGGAAGGGGTCTTATAGCCTGCTGCTCGGGAGGGACTGGATAAATGCCAACTGTTGTGTCCCTTCCACCATGCACCAGTGTCTGCTCTAATGGGACGACAACAAGATAGAGATTGTACCAGCCGACAGGTTAGTAAGCGTCGTCAATGCCGATTTGCCACTCTGGAAAATCGATGGCATTGATTGTTTGTCCGGGAAAATCTGGCAAGTCGATTTTCTTAAAGTGTCCAATTCTGCCATACAGTCGATTGGAGACGACGAGCCACAGCTGCTGCTTTGAGCAAGACGTCGTGGAGGGCTCGAACGTCTACGGCACGAACACCGCGGACGAGGACGATGGCAAGCTAGGGCAAGATTTCACGTCGATCGACGAGTTAGAAGAAATAGACATAGGCTCTGGAGACAGGCCTAGGCCGACGTATATTAGCAGGAATTTTATCTTCTCATTGTAGATCCCAGCTGATTGACGTATTAAAAGAATATAAAGATTGTTTTGCTTGGGAGTACTTCGAGATGTCTGGCCTTAGCCGATCTATAGTTGTTCATCAGCTTCCAATCAAGGCAGGCTATCGGCCGTTCAAACAACCTCCCAGGAGGTTCAAAGTCAATATGTATGACGCGATCAAAGCTGAAATAACTCGGCTATACGATGCTAGATTCATTCGGCCATGCCGATACGCCGAGTGGGTCTCAAACATTGTCCCAGTATTAAAAAAGAATGGCAAACTCAGGGTATGCATCGATTTCAGAGACTTGAATAAGGCTACCCCCAAAGATGAATACCCAATGCCCATAGCCGATTTGCTCGTAGGCGCTGCATCAGGTCACAAAATCATCAGCTTTATGGATGGCAATGCAGGCTACAATCATATCTTCATGGCCAAAGAGGATATTCACAAAACTGTTTTTCGATGTCCTGGGGCAATCGACTTGTATGAATGGGTCGTTATGATGTTTGGGCTAAAAAATGCTGGGGCAACATATCAACGGGCCATGAATTATATCTTCCACGACATGATCGGCTCCCTGGTGGAGATCTACATCGACGACGTCGTTGTTAAGTCCAGGGAGATGGAGAACCACATAGCCGATCTGAAGCAGGTTTTGGAGCGGACAAGAAAATATGGCATGAAGATGAATCTGTTGAAGTGCGCGTTCGGCGTGTCAGCCGGGCAATTTCTAGGGTTTCTTGTTCATGAAAGAGGAATTGAGGTTACACCAAGGAGCATCAACGCTATCAAAACGATACAGCCTTCGAAGGACAAGAAGCAGCTTCAATCATTGATCGGCAAAATCAACTTCATCAGGCGGTTCATAGCCAATCTTTCAGAGTGGATGGAACCGTTCACACCACTACTTCGGCTTAAAGCCGATCAAACATTCACATGGGGGCAGAGCAGCAGAAGGCCTTGGACAATATCAAGAATTATTTAAGCTCGCCTCCAGTGTTAATGTCTCCACGAAAAGGAATACCGTTCAAGCTCTACTTATCAGCCGATGACAAGTCAATTGGCTCAGTCCTAATCCAAGAAATTGAAGGCAAAGAAAAAGCTATCTTCTATCTCACGCAACAACTTTTGGACGCAGAAACGAGATATTTACCAGTGGAGAAGCTACGCATGTGCCTATATTTTTCATGCACAAAGTTAATGCATTATATGCTATGCAATGAGTGCACAACAATATGTAAAGTCGATATCGTCAAATACATGCTATCGGCTCCGGTTTTAAAAGGGCGGATCGGAAAGTGGATTTTTGCCCTGACAGAATTTGATTTGAGGTATCAAGCACCCAGGGCAGTTAAAGGACAAGCTATAGCAGATTTTATCGTAGAGCACAGAGATGACTCAATCGGCTCAATCGAGATTATGCCTTGGACATTGACATTTGATTGCTCGGTGTGCACCAACGGCTGCGGTATCGGATTGGTCATTATTTCGCCTAGGGGGCAAGCTTTGAATTTGCTTTTTCTATCGACCCCCATGCTACAAATAATCAAGCCGAATACGAAGCAGTGCTCAAGGGATTGCATCTTCTCAAAGAAGTCGAGGCCGATGCCATAGAGATAATGGGGGATTCACTATTGGTCATCAGCCAGTTGTCAGGGAAATTTGAATGCAGGAATGATGCGCTGATGGTCTACTATCAACAATGCAGAGAATTGATGGATAGCTTTCGGCTAGTCACACTGAAACACATCCCTAGAGAGCAAAATACAGAAGCCAATGATTTAGCTCAAGGGGCATCAGGCTACAGGCCGATGATAAAAGAAGTTGAGATAGAAGTCGCTGCCATGACAGCCGATAATTGAGGTTTGAGGTCTACAACTATTTACAGAACCCCTCTCAATCGGCTTCAAGGAAATTGCGATACAAGGCGTTAAGATATGTTTTGCTCGACGAAGATCTCTACTATCGGACGATTGATGGTGTACTGCTCATGTGTCTCAGTGTCGATCAAGCTAAGGTGGCTATCGGAGAAGTACATGAGGGGATATGCGGCACGCATCAATCGGCTCACAAGATGAAGTGGTTGCTTCAGAGAGCAGGGTATTTTTGGCCGACGATGCTGAAGGACTGTTTCAAGTATTATAAAGGCTGCCAGGATTGTTAGAAATTCGACACCGTGCAAAGAGCACCAGCATCGGCTATGAACCCAATCATAAATCCTTAGCCGTTCAGAGGATGGGGTATCGACATGATCGGCCAGATCAATCCACCCTCAAGCAAAGGGCATAAATTCATTCTGGTAGCAACGGACTATTTTACTAAGTGGGTGGAGGCAATTCCTTTGAAGAAAATCGACTCCCAGGACGCGATCGAGTTTGTAAAAGAGCATATCATCTACCGATTCGGCGTCCCACAAACAATTACAACAGACCAGTGATCTATCTTCATATCAGATGAGTTTGTTCGGTTTGTCGACGGCATGGGGATCAAGTTATTTAATTCTTCGCCGTACTACGCACAGGCCAACGGGCAAGCATTGGCTTCAAACAAAAGTCTGATCAAGATGATCAAAAGGAAGATTTTTGAGTACCCAAAGCAATGGCATAGCCGATTAGCCAAATCACTTTGGGCATATCGAATGGCGTTCCATGGGTCTATCCAGGTCCCTCCATATAAGCTAGTCTATGGACATGAGGCAGTACTGCCATGGGAAAATATCATCGGCTCGAGACGGGTTCAGCTACAGAATCAACTCACAGCCGATGATTATTATCACTTGATGGTGGATGAATCAGAAGACCTCGTTTTATCACGGATGAGGGCCTTGGAAAAGGTAACAAGGGATAAGGAACGAGTAGCCCATCATTATAATAAGAAAGTTGTGCCTAAGTCTTTTGAAGAGGTTGAACTCGTTTGGAAGTTAATACTGCCGATTGGAACAAGAGACAATAAATTCGGCAAGTGGTCATCAAGTTGGGAAGGGCCTTTCAAGATCCACAAATGTGTCTCTAAAGAAGCTTATATGCTAGAGGGTTTGGATGGAGAAGTGTTTGGAAGGGCTCTGAACGACAAATATTTAAAAAAATATTACCCAAGTGTATGGATCAACTCATGACTCGGATCTGTTTGTTCAGCCGATTCGTGTTAGCCGATGCGTTGTGACGCAAGCATCGCCTTTAGGTAATTTTCAAGCCAAGTTTTTCCCCTAGTTCTCTATAATCGGCTGGTGGTGGCCGATAGTTACGACAACAGGACGCAAGTGTGTTAAGTTCATAATTTCGTCGACATCAAACACATCAACGAAATTAGGGGGCATATATATAAAATACAATATGATATCGAGGAGACAGAACGAATATTTCAAAATTTTTGACGTCTTCAAGCAAGTTTAATGTGACCGACAAGCATGTGTTAAGTGGAAATAAAGTAAGGCAAGCCGATTACAGAAGATAATTCAAATACAAGAGATGACGAAAGCCGATTATAGGCGACAGTTAGATTACAAGGTTTACAGGTTTTGCCCCAAATATTACAGCCGACTCGGCGCCTAAGGAAGTCCTTAATAGTCGATATTGCCCTACGGTGGATCCCATCTATTTCTTTGATAGCCTTTGCATCGGCTGCGTCGCTCCCCGGGATCGGCTTCATCGCCTTGGCCATGTCCGACAGGTTTGACACGGTCGCCTTGATCTTTGCTCGCTGGTCCTCGATCTCCTTCGGCAGGCCGGCCACGCGTTGTTCCTTGACCACGATGTCGGCGTCGATGTTGGCAAGTTCAGCTATCAGCTCTTCCCAACGTTTGCGAAGCCGATCGAGTTCGGCAATCGGCTCGGTTTTCAGAGCGTCGAACTTGGCCTTTTCGGCGGTGATTTCTTGCCGACTAGCCTTGATGGTGGCTTCCAGGTGCTGGTTCTCACGGCAATCGGCTATCCTCTGTTTAGCTCGTTCGAGCTTGTGCCGGTGCGCCTCCGGAAAAGTAGCCGTGCGATGGTGTCACCAGGTGGTCGGCGGCTGATCTTGAATGTCTTGAACCGACTACGGATGGAACCGCGATCGGTGACCAATAAATCTAGAGAGCATTCCAGCCGTTTGGCTATATCCGACAAATTTGCTTGTAGCTCGTCGTCCGATACAACCATGGCCTTATCAACGCCCTCGTCGAGATCAAGGAATTCCGATAAATCAAAATCCAATAGATCGGCTACAGACTGCAAGTTGGAAGTTGGTAAGAGAGCCGACATGACTAATAAGCCGATTTGTAAAGCTAAGCAGGACTTACTCGGATAGCTGGAACTGAGGTAGCCACATCCTCAGCATCACCATCGCACGTGGCCATCGGCGTCGGCTCCCTTGATACACGGGGGCAGGTGTTGGAGCACGGGGAGGCTGAAAAATGCCAAGTTAGAAATTCGGCTATGCTGGTAAGAAAGAAATGAAGATAAGTTTACCGAAGGAGGGGGAGCTGTTTTCTTCTTTGTGGCTAATTTCTTGGCCTATGGACACAAAAAGCCGATAAGTTGCGATATGACAAAGGAGAAAGATGGCAAGATTGAGCAATAAAAAATGCTTACCGGCTGAGGACGAGGGACACGTTTCGGAGGGATTGGGGTTCGCTCGGTGGTCTGCTCGGCCGATGGAGTTTGAGCATACTTGTCTGAAGAACTTGTTTCGGCTGCGGCGACGTTGACGGCCTCATCCATTTCCTCGTTCCTGACTTTTTCTTCGAGGGCCGCATCTACATCTGGATCAACAGGGGCAAATCGTCGGCTGGGGCTGTCCTCGGCTTCTTTGAAGCATGTTTCCTTTTCTCTGCAGCTGGAGTAGCAGCAGCCGACGGTGCTACCCTTTTCAGCCGATGCAGTGGCACATGGGTCTGGCCGTGGAGCAAAATGCTCACTTTCGACGCATAGCAGCCGATGATGGACGGGGCCAATCCGTAGCCACCAGATAACACCCCAGGGGCGTAGTGGATGGCCACTCCCGTGTTGCTTATGTGCGAAGGTGAGGAGTCAGTTGTCTGCAAAGAAATGAAGCATGATCAGCCAGTAATATAGGGAGGGGCTGAAAGAAAAACAGGGGCTAAGACGAGAAAAAAGATACTTACCGATGGAGTCATTTCTGGGTCGATGATGGTCAGATACATTGAGGCCGACTGACGGAACAAGTGTCGTTTCCATTCGTTCCACCATCGGTTGAAGATTGATGTCCTCCTCACTGCCAGATCAATGTTGTCAATACTGCCTAGAGGGGGGCAAGGGATATTAAGAAGCCTATTCATCATGAGATCGCCCTCAATCTTTCCTTTGTGTTGGATCTTGTCTGCGTAGTAGAGGCCGATCGGCAGCTGACCCATACCAAGTTGCCTTGCGGCTACCATCAGATGATAGAATTGATAAGACTTTAATGTTGCATCCTTGGTGAATGCCGACAGGAAGTATGCAAGGTGTGATAGCCGATCAGGGAACACAATTTCGCGAAAGTCGGCACGAAAGCCGCGAAATTCGGTCGTTTCGCGGGGGTGCGGCACGGTATCCCCGCGGTTTCATTTAAATAATTTCGTAAAAATTCAAAAAAATTGAAAAATTCATTTTAACACAAAAATATATTTTTATAAAAATATATAAATTTCGCGATGTTTGCCGCGAAAACCGCGGTATATGGCGTGGTTTTCGCACGGTTTTCCCGAAAACCGCGGCACGACGCGGATTTCGATTTGATTCAAATTTAAATTACGGTTTCCACGGTTTTTCACGGTTTTCACGTGTTTTGCGCAGTTTTTCGTGCGGTTTTCGCGGTACGCACGAAATCGTTCAAATTCAAATTTGTTACTGTTCATTGCCGCCGGCTTTCGCCGCCGCCGAGGCGGCACGGCATATGCCGCCGGCATTGCAAACCCTGTACCCGATGTATAGATTTCCCTCGGCTCGTCATAACTTTCGGAGTTGAGTTCATCCAGCCAAAAATCATCTAGGAATTCAAATCTTTCAAAGTCCGTATAAGCAAACCATCTCCTTGAAGTGCTTGGGAAGCCGCTATACAGGTTGTCAAACCAATTTTTGAAATGTTTGGCTGTTAGTTTGGATCCGGGATAGGTTGCTGCTACCTCCCCGTATGACAAGCATCGGCGGGTGGTTACCTCTTCATCATCTTCAAATCTCGGTTCAATTAAGGGGATATCAGCCTCTAATGGGGATGGCCTTTCTGCAACTCGGTGGAGGTGAAGGTTTAACCACAGTTGTAGCAATCACCAGGGTCCTCCTGTGTTGATAGCTTGTTGAGAAGCTAGCCGAGCCGATGCACTACTTAGCATTTGGTATAAGTAGCTGTTAACGACCAAATTTGGTAAACAAATCCCTAAGTTCAAGGTCGAATTTGAAGCGGAATTGGATTGGTGGAATGATCTGCGGAGAAGCAGAGGCTGCATCAGCTATGCTCAAATCAGCTGAGTAACGATCGGCTACGAGGTCAATTGGCTGAGGTTGGATCGGACAAGGATAGCCGATAGCCGATGTTGAGTCAGAGGAGAAGATAAAACTATTTTCGATGAAAGTTCTTGAAGATAAATAGAAGATTCGGTTCTCAGTTTGTGCGTTAAAAGATATTGTCATCTATGGATAGAGTCCTGTAACGGAAATTGTATTTGTAAATTAGGAGTTTGTTTAGATTGTTTATTATAATGCGGCATGGGTCCTTCCCGAGATATTATCGTATTTTAAATAGTAGTTATACAGAGTTCAGGGTTTGTGCAGATAATGTTATTCTTGGGTATAAATAGGACCCGAGATCCTTGTAATTATTTATTCTCACAATCAATACAACCTTCGACGCATCGCCTCCTTTTTCTTCAGACGAACAACTGATCCGGCTCCGGGCTGCATCGTTTCGATCCCCAAGTTAAGGTAAATGTTCGTTATTAGTGGTGTATCTCGTCGAATTTAGTGCTTTCATCGTTATGACACTCTAAATTCGATGATTTACGCTGCATATAATCTAGAACAATGTTTAGATTTATCTCGACATTGACTCATTTCTGTCAAGAACCAGCAGCCGATAGAGCTAAATCTAAGGGTTGGCCTAAATTATAAGTGATATCCACCGTCTCGAGGTATTTACATCAGATACAGTAGATCAGATTGTTCTTTTTATACTTAATGCTGCATCAACATTGATCTATTAAATCGTTTTTAGAGCTTTTATGATCTGTTCGGCTAGATGTATATGTTTAGAGACAGTGCCGGGGTTTCAGCTGGCCTTATCTGTTTTAATATTTTTTTGGTATATTTTGCTATCAGATTCATTAAAACTGCCTCATATATTAAGATCTTGCTCTAGTTAAATGCCCTAAGCCAGAATCAGTTTGTCACCTACAGCCGACAGCCGACTGATCTAGGTTTAGCGCATTTAGCTCAAATCAATATCTTTTCATAAGATAAATAGGAGTATTAGCCGATTCACAGTTGGACTTACGACATCGGCTAGATTGTTAAAGCATATATTTATTATCCCATCGTATATTTGGATTAAGTGGTTAATACTGTCTCAGCGCAGCCGATCTATTCTAGTCACTTGTTTAAATACACTTCGGGATAGCATATATATGTAAATTGACTCTTACAGCCGATCCAGTAGGATCTAACCTAACACTTAACGCATATATCTCTATTTTTCTTGTTGGTTAACAGATCAAACCAACTGGCACGCCTTGTACAATATAGGTAGCTGAGAAGGACCTGCACTGGAGCTAAGCAGATCTCCCAGGCCAGCGCGTGAGAGAAATTTCTCGTCAACACGCTTCTTGGCATGCCCAGTGGGACTATCTCTATCAACTCGGCTAGAACGCATCGACGCAGCTGGCAAGATGGTCGACTCCAAGAGCCCCAGTGTTTCTCAGGACAACATCGTGCCTGTGAAGAAGGAGCAATTGTTGGTTAAACAACAAGCCGACTACAAGAAGATGGTAGAAGAGCTCCAAGCCAACTACCTACAGTCGTTTACCCAGACAAGGTCTGGAGCTGTGCATCAGAAGTACAAGTTCAGCATGGACGAATTCAAGGCGTCCTCCTCCAGTGGATCAAAGGGTAAACAGAAGGCTGAAGAGCCGATCCAAGAACAGGACGATTCGGGCCTGCATACTTTGCAAGACCGAATTGATTCGGTCGTCCACCACGTGTTGGTCAACCAGAGTAGCATCCTTGTCAACACCCTTAATAACATGATTGCTACTGTGGTCGACGCCAAGATAGCCGACCAACTGCAGCGGGGGCCGACTTACTTCACGAGCGGCCGGTTTCTGGTACAAAACATTGGCCACCCGAATCGGTCGATTCCACCACCGTACAACCGGGGCCGCCGGGGGTCTCGCCGCGAATCCAACCGAATCGGCTGCAAGGTCAGTGATTACCATGCTGAACCGACAACAACCGCTGCCCCATGATCAGATCGCCAACATATTCGACGACAATCGGCAGTTAGAGCCGGTTGCCCAGATTGTCATGGACAGTCAGTACAATGCCGGTGGCCGACAGCTATTTCCGGGCCCACCAACACAACCACCGACAAATCGGCCGCCTCCCGCTGGCCATCCACTCCAGTACCAGTATCAAGGAGGCCGCCAGGATTATCACTACAGGCCTCAGACGCCACCACCACTATATCGGCAAGCACCCGCACCGTATGATCAATATGAGCCGGTACAGCAGGACAACCGGACCTGGGCCGATTTGATTACAGACGTCATGCGCGATCAATTCGGCCTCAAGCCAAAGGAGTCAGGGAATATGTATCGGTATCCTTATCCGGAGCATTTTGAGCGGATTCCACTGCCCAACCGGTACAAAGTCCTAGATTTCTCGAAGTTCTCAGGGCAGGACAATGTGTCAACCTACGAGCATGTCAGCCGATTCTTGGCGCAGTGCGGCGAAGCATCGGTTACAGACGCCTTGAGAGTTCGGCTGTTCCCTTTGTCTCTTTCAGGATCGGCTTTCACCTGGTTCTCTTCATTGCCTTACAACTCAATTCAGAGCTGGGTCGATCTCGAAAAACCATTTCATAGCTACTTCTACACCGGCAACCATGAAATGAAGTTGTCGGACCTCACCAGTATCAGGCAGAAGCACAACGAATCGGTTCAAGAATACATTCGATGCTTCAGAGAGATGAGGAACCAATGCTACAGCCAAGTGCTGTCGGACGCCCAGCTAGCCGATTTGGCCATCAATGGCCTGATCACACCGATCCGCGAGCGTTCTCTGCTCAAGACTTCAACAGTCTGGCACATCTGGCACAGACAGTGTTATCCTAAACGGAATTAAACGACCGTCTAAACGGTTTTAAACGGTAAACGGAGGTTACCTGTCCTGTTTTGCACCTATTCGGTTTCCTAAATGGTTGACCCGTCTAATCGGTCCGAGACGGAAAAAACGATTTACAAAACTTAAACAAGGCGGTTTTTAGGCGATTTGAACCGGTTTAATCCACCGTTTAGGAGATATTGCTAAGGACAGCATGGGAAAAACCAAAAAATGGAGCCGACGAGTGGGTAAAACCTAAACAACATGCCGCTCACAAGTCCTCACAACTCAAAGAGAACGCATGCCGTCGCCGCCGCAACACCTCCACCATGCCGCCGCCCACGACCTCCGTCGCGCCATCGCCCGCGAACTAGAATTGCTTTATGTGCATGTTTAATTATGTCTCTATGAATGTTTGAATGATTGCTAGCTGCTGGAATTTTTGTTGTTTGCAGTTTGAACACACAAAGGATTGTTCAAATTGGTATTATATGAGCTAAGATCAAAGATTAGAAGTTCAATTTTGTTATTTATACATGTAAAATCTTGCTACAGTAGCAAACCGTTTAGCCCGTCTAAACATCGTCTAAATTCGTGTAAATCGTTTAAACGCTAAACTCTAGGTCACCGACTATTTAGCAAAACATGTTTAGGTGGGCACAGAAGGTGATGGCCCATGAACAAAGATTTCAAGACACCAGGAAGGCCGTCAAAATATAACTCAAGTCATCGTTGAATCAGACTTCGACTCCAATGACGATGACGCAGAGGTGGCGGCAGCCGAATGAGCCAAGAACAAAAAGGCCATCGTCTGCCAGTGGCTGCTGAAGACGGCCAAAGAGGAAAAATACGACTTTGACATCACCAAGGTCGATAGGATTTTTGACTTATTGCTCAAGGAGAAACAGATCCAGCTCCTTGAGAACCACGTGATCCCATCGGCCAAAGATCTAAAGAAGAAGAAATACTGCAAGTGACACAACTCTACATTCCATGCCACTAACGACTGTAAAGTCTTCAGACAGCAGATCCAGTCGGCAATAGAGGCCGGAAAACTCAAGTTCGCCTATTCCACTCGGCCGATGAAGGTAGATGGCAACCCCTTCCCAATCAATATGGTTCAAACCAACTGGCACGCCTTGTACAGCATAGGTAGCCGAGAAGGACCAGCACTGGAGCTAAGCAGATCTCCCAGGCCAGCGCGTGAGAGAAATTTCTCGTCAACACGCTTCTTGGCACGCCCAGTGGGAGCCTAAACCGGCCCTACACAAGCTGATCGGCGTGTAGAATGACGTACAGCTTAGCCGAAACGTTAAAAGGGGTCAATGCAAAAGATGAGCTGACTGGAAGCCAAGCCGCGCCAATCAACATGGTGCGCCCCGTTGCCCGATCGGCTGATCGACGGCCGATCAACAGGAACAGCCGACGCCGCCCTCAACAACAATCTTGGCAGGAAGGGGCTCGGTTTGAAAGGTTTTATCGACAAGAACCAGAAATGCGAGGCCGTCGGTACGACGGAAATCACAGCGGTGCCGATCCCCATTGGCATTGTGAATTTTTTAGGCATTGCTGGAAAACCGGGATGAGGCTGCCAACGTTAGAAAATTGCCCGGCCTGCAGCGACTACCGCGAGGACGAACACAGAAGCCAGCCGATCACCGATTCAACTCAGTTCGTCCCAAGACCCATACAGCTCAACCGGCATCGATAGTCCGTTCACGATCAGCTAGGGCCGATCCATCAAGACTTCTTTAGCGAAAACAAAAACGATGGCTACTACGACGAAGAAGAGGCCGATGATGAAGAATGGGCCAACCCTCAATGGTGCCCCTCTGACCTCTTCACCAAAACGCAGAAACGCAAAATTCAGATGCTAAAGCGTGAAGGAAGGGAAGAAGAAGTTCGGCAGATGATCGAAGAACAACGTCGTCGGCTGGGTAAAATCAAAAGACGATGGATCCCCAAAAATAAAACCGCTACAGCCGACGAGAAGCAAGCCAGGGAGAGTTCAGCCGATCAAGCCATGAGGATAGCCAAAGGGAAAGGCAAAGTTTCTGCATCGGTCAATATGGTATTCATATTGCCAGCTGAATTCGGTGCTCTTGAAGCCGATGTAGACAATATTGAAGACGCCTTGGTCAAGCTATCACTGTCCCCGAATCAAGCGATTTTCGACAAGCCAGAGGGGACCGAAAATCGGCACCTAAAGCTGCTATATGTAAAAGGTTTCGTCAACGGCAAGCCGATGTCAAAAATGCTAGTGGATGAGGGAGCTGCAGTAAACCTGATGCCCTATGCAATGTTCAGGAAGTTGGGAAAGGGAGCCGAAGACCTTATCAAGACCAACATGGTATTAAAGGACTTTGGCTGCCACCCATCAGAGACCAAGGGCGTGCTGAATGTCGAGCTAACCGTCGGCAACAAGACCGTACCCACAACCTTTTTTGTCATCGACGGGAAGGGGTCTTACAGCCTGCTCCTCGGGAGGGACTGGATACATGCTAACTGTTGCGTCCCTTCCACTATGCACCAGTGTCTACTTCAATGGGACGGCGACAAGGTGGAGATTGTCCCAGCCGACAGGTCAGTAAGTGTCACCAATGCCGATTTGCCACTTTGGGAAATCGATGGCATTGATTGTTTGTCTGAGAAAATCTGGCAAGCCGATTTTCTAAAAGTGTCCGATTCTGCAATACAGCCGATTGGAGACGATGGGCCGCCGCTGTTGCTTTGAGCAAGACGTCGTGGAGGGCTCGAACGTCTACGGCACGGACACCGCGGATGAGGACGATGGCAAGCTAGGGCAAGGTTTCATGTCGGCCGATGAGTTAGAAGAAATAGACATAGGCTCTGGAGATAGGCCTAGGCCAACGTATATTAGCAGGAATTTATCTTCTCATTGTAGATCCCAGCTGATTGACTTGTTAAAATAATATAAAGATTGTTTTGCTTGAAAGTACTTCGAGATGCCTGACCTTAGCCGATCTATAGTTGTTCATCAGCTTCCAATCAAGGCAGGCTATCGGCCGTTCAAACAACCTCCCAGGAGGTTCAAAAGCCGATATGTATGATGCGATCAAAGCCGAAATAACTCGGCTATACGATGCTAGATTCATTCGGCCGTGCCGATACGCCGAGTGGGTCTCAAACATTGTTCCAATATTAAAAAAGAATGGCAAACTCAGGGTATCCATCGATTTCAGAGACTTGAATAAGGCTACCCCCAAAGATGAATACCCAATGCCCATAGCTGATTTGCTCGTAGACGCTGCATCAGGTCACAAAATCATCAGCTTTATGGATGGCAATGCAGGCTACAATCAAATCTTCATGGCCGAAGAGGACATTCACAAAACTGCTTTTCGATGTCCTGGGGCAATCGGCTTGTATGAATGGGTCGTTATGACGTTTGGGCTAAAAATGTTGGGGCAACATATCAACGGGCCATGAATTATATCTTCCACGACATGATCGGCTCCCTGGTGGAGATCTACATCGACGACGTCGTTGTTAAGTTCAGGGAGATGGAGAACCACATAGCTGATCTAAAGCAGGTTTTGGAACGGACAAGAAAATATGGCCTAAAGATGAACCCGTTGAAGTGCGCGTTCGACGGATATAGCTCACGCTTAGCATCTTCAATCAGTTGTTTGAAATGTGATGCATCATCCTCATTTCCATCTTCAGGTCCAGCCTCATTTTCATGTTATTCAGGCCTCACGAGTTCCCCTAACATCCCTTCAAGTCCACAATCACTAGTGTGCTCAGATAAAACAGAATCATTAGTGTGCTCAGATATAATAGAGACAACATTTGCATCCTCAACTACTGCTAGATGCTCCAAAACATGAATATCGTTGTTCTCTCCATGATCTATCTACCTGATATATGTGCTGTACATGCCATTGAGCAGTAGGTGCCTCTCCACTTCATTTTGCTCCAGAGATTGATTGTTTATACAGCGTTGACATGGGTACAAAATCTTCTCTGCCTCAGTAAATCTCTCTTTGACAAAGTTCATGAAAGACCGCACACCATAAATATACTGAGGCGTAAAAAGAGCACCATGAATCCAACGTTTGTCCATCTACATACACAAAATTGCATAAATTAAAATCTTCATTCAACCACTACCTCAACTAACAAATGAATCACTGAATTAAAATTTGCTTCCAAATCCATACCAATCCACAAATCACTATGTGAAATAAAATTCCTCAACTTACTGTGCTCCTCCAACTCAAATTTCTCTATTGCCGCCGTCGGCCGCCACAGCCCTCTGCGGCGCCGCCCCTGCCTGCCCCTGCCCACACTTGTGCCCTAGCCTGGCCCCGGCCCCTACCCATCGTGGTGTCGCCGCCTCTAGATTAGCCGCCGAGGTCGCCTTTTGCCGCCGCCCAACTCGCTCATGTGCCCTCCTAGTCCCAACCGCTTGCTCGTGCATGCGTGACCTCGTTCTGCTGCGGGATTGTTTCTTTTTCTTGGGCCGAGGCCGGCCAACAGGGGGTCCCTGTTTGGGCCGAGCTGAGGGCCATACCTTGACACACTGGGTTCTCCACCACGTGGGCTGATGAATAGAAAGGGGATAGCGCTCGGGCTAAAGAGAAAACATATCGGTAATATAAAAAATAAATGAGTAACCACATGGTTAGGTGCTAGTGCAGCTAGCACCAAAAATTGATTTTTTTTCCATATTTATCTTCCTCACCGACAGGTAAGACCCACCTTTCCATTAACCTTCCCTATTTACATCCATCACCGACATGTAGGTCCCACCAGCCCAACGCCACCCCCGCCGCCCACATCAGCAAGACACGTTGGATGTTGGATCTGTGACCTCCCCCTTAGTACGTCATACATTTCTGTGACCTCCCCCTGAGTCCGTCATACATTGCTATGTAGGTGCCAAATTAATCGGTGACGTCCATCTATGACGATAACATAACCAAACGTCATGGAACTATCACCTTAGACTTGAACCGTCACAGATGAATACATTTTGTGATGATTTGTTAGAAGGTCATGATTAAACCATCATGTATAAGGGAATTTCCTGTAGTGAATAGACACCATCAACTGGTCGTCTTGATGTGTGACTGGCATCAAGTAAACTGGCTATCAGTTATAACCAGTTATATCGTGTTTGCTATTTTGGAAAAAGGTTGATAATTGATGTTATCAGCTACATTCTTCACATTCACATTATTTTCTCGATGTTTTATTCTGTAAGTTCTTTTTTGGTGTCCTTGGTTTTTATCTAGAAATTAAATTAACATTGTTCTTCTATCCATTATGAATTCTGGACGCTTTTAGGTGACAGATAGCTAGATATTAAACAAAAACACAAGAAATATATTTTTAAGGAATCAGAATATGCATTTTTATTTCAGTCTTAGTCCTTTTTTATGATGGTTCCCATTTGTATCTATAGTTAGTATAAGATTGAGATTGTTAATTGATGTGAATTCAGATTGTCGATGGTCTTGAATTATTATTTTGAATATAAATTGAATTAAAGCTCAAATGGACAGAATCCACAAAAGTTATTTTTAATTATATAAAATAAAGTTTTAATAGTTTATTAAGCAAATATCGTGACACCATAGTATTATCACGGATATATTACTAGTTCCTTATAAACACATAAGGCACATAGGCACAGAAACAACATCATGCCAGTATTCCCCACCATCATCGTTTATTGTCATCTTAACTAGTGAAAAATTTATAAATATCTTGTTTTTCTTCTCAACTTTTTTCTAGATTTAGCTTATCAAATAGCTACGATCTAAAAAGACACGCGAAATAGCTACGATCTAAAAAGACACGCGGTACTGGTCCTTCATTAACCGTATCAGATATTGTGTACAATCCTACAATCGCAACCACACCGAAGTGCTCCTAAAAGATGGAATCAAAAGAGAACAATGACAGAACAACTATACAAATTAAGCTTATCTCTGGTTCCACCAGCATAGAAATCTAACGAGATGAGATGTTGACATATGATGGTTAACATATTGGTAACATTCTCAGGTAACATAAGTTTGTTTCTTAAGGTTAGACTTAGGGGTGTTTGGATTTAAGGAATAAATTTTAGTCTGTGTCACATCGGATATTTAACATTAATTTAAACGACTAAATATAAACTAATTATAAAAATAATTACAGAATCGGAGGATAATCGACGAGACGAATCTATTAAGCCTAATTAGATTCATAATTAGCAAGTGTTTAATGTAGCATCACATCATCAAATCATGACATAATTAGACTCATTAGATTTGTCTCGCGAATTATCCTCTGATTATAAATGAATTTTGTAAATAGTCTATATTTAATACTTCAAAATAGTATTTAATACTTCAAAATAGCATCTAAACATTCGATGTGACGGAGTAAAATTTAATATATGTATTCAACTCAACAAACTTTTATATATACATCCTTAACGATTTAAAAGCCAATATAAAAAATAAAATTCAATAAAAAATTATCGAAGTCAATTTTAAATTCAAAATAAATTTTAAAAATTTAAATTTTGGCAAACGCTTATAAGCTAGAAGGCAAAAGATGAAAACCAAAATATGGGAACTCATCATCTTTGTATCTGGTGTGTTTCTACTTCCTACTTTTGGTATATATGCATATTTTACCCTCCATGTGAAGAAAGAGCTATCAGATTCTACTTTCTATAACATCAAGTAGAAAATAGAATCCTTATCGTAAAAAGAATGAAAGTAAAAAAGAAGAACGAAAGTAATAGTCGACTTTGGACTGCACGGCTAGAATTTCATGTGCTAGGAAGAATCTGTATGATTGTACTGGAAACTTGTGTAGATGGTTTAAAAGATAAGTTGCCATATATGGTTGGGATTCGTAAGCTATTTTTGGCATGGCCAAATTAACATTAAATAAACATCAACTTGGTAACAAGCTGCTACTGCAAGTCTGGAATAAATCAATGGCCTCACCCTGTGGATATGCATTCAAGAATTTTGGAACTAATATACAGTCAGATATTTCTTTTAAAGAAGTCTCTACATGATCCAACTAGCTACCCACCAAAATACACACTAGTATTAAAGATTAGTCTCCAAGCCTCCTCAAAAAAAGGTCTTCTATATTATAGCTTTAGAAACTACTTCCGGAATATTCACAAAAACAAGTCCCATTTCTCTTTCTTGAAAACTAGTTTTTAGGAAATGCATTTTAGCAAGGTTTTTAACCAGGGGTAAAGTTTTTCTGAATTTGTAGGTTCACCAGTGAAAACATAGATGTTTAAACTTAGACAAGCAATTTTTATTAGAACAAAAGGTTAATTGGATCATGCTATTGCAAATTTGCATGATTGAAAGTCTATCATTACTATTCGTGATACTTTTTTTCACGAACGCGCAAAAGGATTGCACGTCAATATATTAGACGAAAATGAGTTTCAAGTACAACGGTACTCAGCTGGACTGCCTCATGCCTAGAGGGGGTACAAGACTACCGACGGGCTACTACTATAAAAAAGACTACTCCAAAGTGACTACTCCAAAAGGCATGAGGGGGCGACGGCCCGCTAAACTCCCAACAACTCCAAAAACAGCAGAACCCGCCAGGGACCACAAAAGACCCTCAGATCGAATGGAGTCGAGGAGGTCCGAAACCGAAGAAAGAACCGAATCGAAGACCCTCGAATTGCGCTCCCGCCATAGCATCCAGGAGACGAGGAGAACCAGCGAGTCAAAACCTGCCTGAAAGTGTTTAGGCAATCGGGACCTAGAAGACGGCCACCACTCCTGGAGCCAACTGCCGCTCTGGGGAGAGAGGGACGCCCAGCCAGCAAGGGACAACACGTGGAACTAGATATGCCTAGCGAACACACAGTCTAGAAGGATGTGGTTGGCCGACTCGAGCTCTTGCACACATAAGGGGCAAGCCGAGTGACTTTCAATGCCCCGCTTCAGAAGGAGATTAACTGTCCAGCAACGCTGCTGAAGCGCGAGCCAGAGGAAAAACTTACATTTTGCCAGGCCCTTTGCCTGCCAGAGGGTCGATGCACAGGCCATGGGGTGTTGGCCAAGGAAGAACACTTGGTACGCTGAGTGCGTCGAGTAGCTCAGGTCACTCGTCAAGCGCCATACCATATGATCCCCGGTGCCAGGTAACAGCTGTACACTACGCACCGCATCCCAAAGAAGAAGAACTGGGAGATAACCAGGACAGTGAGAGCACACCGGATGTCCAAAACCCAGACATTGTTCTCCAAACCTGAGGCGACTGACCACACACCGCGGACTCACTGGGGAACGGCGAAGAGAAGATCCGGAGCCACGGAGGCGACCGAGCAGCCGCCGATCCAACTGTCCGACCAGAACAGCACGGACTCGCCATCGCCCAGCACGAAGAAGGAGGAAGCCACAAACAGATCTGCTACGGTCTGCTCGACAAGGGCCTTCAGGCCTTTCCAGTAGGGATGACCCGAACGCTGGAGCCAGAGCCAACGTACCCGCAAGGCAAACCCTGCCAGCCGAAGGTCAGAAAAGCCTAGGCTCCCTAGCTCCTTAGAGCGACAGACAGCCGACCAGTCAACCCGGGCCTCCCATGCGCCGAATTCGTACCCGTCCACAAGAAAGCACAACGCCTCTTATCAATTGCCTTAACAACCCACGCTGGCAGCCCGATCACCAAAGAGATGTGGACGTAATAGCAAAGAGAACAGATTGAACCAACACTGCGTGGCCGGGCAGCGTGAGTAGATGACCCTGCCACGACGAAAGCCAAAGGAAGACTTTGTCTACAAGCGGTAAGAATGAGGAAACCCAATCCCGCCACTGCTGACTGAATCCCATGTGGACAAGCACCTCCAACAAAACGGCCAGCTGACAGTGTCGAAAGCCTTCGCGATGTTCACCTTAAGGAGCAGCCGAGGTGTACGCCTGGCATGGAGCGCCCTTGCTGCGAGCTGAACAAAGAGGAAGTTGTCCTGAAGCGATCGGCCCTTGACAAAGGCACTCTGATTGGCTACCACGAGCCCATCGAGGTGGGGAGAAAGACGGGAGGCGAGGATCTTAGAGAACAACTTTCCAAAGCTGTGGATGAGACTAATAGGCCGAAAGTCCTTGACATCCATTGCGTCCTCTTTCTTGGGTAGAAGCGAGACGAGACTGTCGTTGAGGAAGGAGAAACCCCAACCATTGGCCAGGAAGAGAGAGCCCAGAGCTACCAACACCTTAGTCTTAATCACCGATACTAGCAAAGTACTATTGAAATTTTGTAAAATTTAAACCATGCATTGCTGTCGAGTTTTCCGCAACTTGTGAAGATAAAAGCATGTCATGTAAACGTAAATCTAAATAAAAGTGTAAACTATATAAGCACAACCTACATTATTCTCAAATACAGAAAGATTATACATCCAAAGATAGCAGATATGTATTCTGAAAATTGCATTAGACTTCCAGGTTTCCTCCGGAAAACCAAAACAATGCTAGCAGTAGGAACTATGAAGTCTTTTGGGGAAGGAAATTTAAGAATATATGCTCTCAAAAAAAATAAAACTAGCACAACTCAAACAAGATCCCCTCCATGGCAATATGACATGACATTGGTATCTCAACTTTGGAAAAGGTGATTATGACATCCATCGTCCCCTCTTTATAAGAAGTTGAATGCCTGGACTCAATTTCTCCAAGTCCACATTGAGCAACGTAATAACACGTTCTAGTACTTCCACAAGAAATATGTCTGATGTGCCAGCTGTGGAGCCCTTGGTTCTGGCTCATGTCATACACGACGTGTTAGATCCATTCATACCAACTATGCCCCTCAGAATAACATACAATGACAGGCTACTTCTGGCAGGTGCTGAGTTGAAACCATCTGCAACCATACATAAACCAAGAGTAGATATTGGTGGCACCGACCTTAGAGTGTTCTACACTCTGGTAAGAAAAGACCAATATGCGGAACATGTGCTAAACTTTTATGTGTTGATAAATGAAACTCCATTACACGAGGAAAATAATATACTCAACTTGTTTCTTCTACATCCGCAAAGATACTGGTGGATCCAGATGCTCCAAGTCCAAGCAATCCATCACTAAGGGAGTATTTGCACTGGTAAGCCAATTGCAATTTTGCAATGTCAGACACTGTTTGATTTATGATCTAAAATTATTCCCCCTCAATACACGTCAATTCTCTTGAAACCAATCAAGATTTCAACGGGGTAGACAGACACCCTGGGCCATGGTTGTGGACATCCTTTGGGTCACTGGGTCCTCCCATCCTCTCTCCATCTTTAAGTTATTCTTTTTTCTTCCCTAATTGATGTCATTGATTTAACATATTTTGTGTTATGTGTAGGATGGTGATAGATATCCCAGGATCAACTGGAGTCAGCTTTGGTATATGCTCTCTCATACATAGCATATGTTAGAAGATTTAATTTCGGTAGAATCTTTTAGAATGGAAATGATACTCCTGATTCTCAGATGTGTTGACTTCCCCATAATCAACAAAAGCTTAGATATTGATTGTTACACAAAATAATTAATTTCTTACTGAATTGCTATATGATAGCCAACCATACAATTCGGTAAGAAACTAATTTTGCTGGAGAAGCACTCTATATCCAGTGCCACAAGATAAGTAGTTCATGAATATTAAAAAGAAATGCTAAAATGAAATCTCAGGGAGAAGGTTAGAAATGAATTTATACTAAATCCATGTCTACAACATGTCAATGTCGCTAGCTTGCACAGGAATTGCTTACCCGATGATCTCTCAAATAGTGTTACAACTCATAAACCTGGAGCTTCGTAGTTTAGCAACTATGTTACACCAAGTCATTAACTTTGCCGCTTATGTATGTCAATAGTCATCCCTCAAAACAACATAAAAGATGCAGCCAAAAATATGAGCCTGAACGTAAGGAAAGTGAAAAGCTAGACAGGAAGATACTAAACTATTATCAAAATAAGATGATTCTTGAACCCAAGAAAAAGAAGAAGAATAATAAGAAGAAAACGACAACTATGTTTAACGTGTAAGCTAGTGTTTTATTGACCACACTTTTTTTCTAGCTTAATATCAATTCCTAGATTTTTGGGTCTAAAGATGACCGGCTGCAAAAAATTTAGCATGGTGTGTTGATATAATGGCATAATCAACTCCAATCCTATGCTTAAAAGTCACCCGCTAAATGAGATGAATATTTCATATTCGATCTATCAAGTTCGCTGTAATGTATACTTCCTCGGTTTCACAATATAAATATTTAAGGTTTTAAATAGATTTATTTATGAATTCATATATGTGTTATATTATTCAAATTTATATGAATATTAGTGAATCGAGACGACTGATGAAGAACTAAGAGAGTTCTGTTGAGGGACAGTCACATCAACACGGTGTTACAGCTAGAAACTACATATTTCCCTAGCTTAATGTGGAGATTATGGCAATCGGGTATCTACATGGCAAGCTTATCCGACTGGAGATAGGGATATGTTGTGCCTACCAAATATGTAAACCAACTACGACTTGGGTATTACGTTACCGATTAGATAAGGCAACGGCTCATAGTCATAGTTTGGTAAGATTGAGGAAACCGACTTAGAATAAGATAGGGTTTCCGATCTGTAAGCCCTCCTCCCAAGACTATATAAGGGGGGTAAGGGGCGTCCCTTGAGGGATATCTTATGCTAGATGCGATATCGGCTTTAGATCATATGCTTCATGAGAAGTTAGATGAGCTTTCAGCTTTAGATACACGAGATCATGAGATCAATAAAGACACTCGGCGGATCGAATCCCCGAAACAGGAGTAGGGTATTACCTCACGAGAGGGCCTGAACCTGTCTAAATCTTCTTTTCCTTCTAACCCATTGTGCTTGGCGATCTTGACTGCGACCCCAATTTTCTATTGCCGAAACCGAGTTTCGACGGTTGGCGCGTCGGTAGGGGCTTGCGCGTCAAGACTTCTTCAACAATCTCGCCAACAAGCGTGATGGGATCTCCTTCAGCATTCGGCGACTTCGCCGCCAACTTCTTCGGCGACTCCTCCTTCGAGTCGGATTCAAACCAGTCGGAAGGAAAAGACCCACTCGACGCCGTTCGGGCTCCCCAATAGCGCCGAGATCTTCGACGACATCTTCAAGATCAAGATGCAATCTACTTTCTCCGACGACGGACTTCACTCGGCACCATTCGGATTACCGAATACCGCCGAAATCTGCGCCAATTTTCTCACCTCCCGACGGAGGCGATCTATTCGGACGAAGACCGCTCGGTGCCGTTTGGGTTACCAAACGCCGCCGAGATCTACAGCAAACTTCTCTCCCGAGTCGGCGGCGACCCACTCGGAGGAGCCCACATCCCCAAGCTCGACTCGGACCGGAACGATCCGCACCCGGCTACCCAGATCAAGGGAGGTCGCCGTCATCCTCCCATCATTCGGCTCCCGCTCATCTTCGGAGCTCAATGGATACCTCAGCCCCGTCGGCTTCGACGACCTCTGTGGCATCCCCTCAGACGAAGCCGACGACTCCGATTGCCGCATGGACTATGAGCCGAAGTGCTTTGATGTCCTCATGGCCGAGCCGGACGAGTCCGGCTCGCCATGGCCGGAGGCTTGCCGAAGAAGAGCGAGCCAAGATTGAGCATGAGCGCAAGACGGCCAAAGAGGAGAAGCAACGCAAGGACGAGGCCGACAAGAGGAAGCAGGATCTGCGCGCTGCCGGACGATCTGCCCAGGAGGCCATCCTCCAAACACGAGTTCGCAACACCAACATCTTCCAAACGCCACAGCAGAACGCCGTTGCCGCGCTCACTCTCTTGGACACCGTCATGGAGACGGCACCCGCCAATGTGACTCCGATACTCGACAAGATCAAGACCATCGTCGCAGCCTACGCCTAACGACCACCCCGCCACCTCGGCACGAAGGCCGACCGAATGTGGCCGAAACGCCGACAAGAGCGGCTTCCGCCTCTAAGGTCGGGAGACTACAAGAGGCCCGAGCCGATCGGTCGACGACTGTGCCAAGAGGCCCACCCCGCGAGTCCACGCCGAAGTACCGGGAGCGGACGGCCGACTCCGCGACAAACGACATGGACGTCCACCCGTCCCACCACCGCGTCCGCCGCAACAACGGCTCCGGCTACCCAACCAGCCAACCAAGACCCCGCCGAGTGATCGGGAAGTCCTCGATCGCCGCTACCAGAGCGAGACCGACGCACTCGGGAAGATCGGAGGGGATCACCCGATAGCGGCGACGACGGAGTGCCGGCTTTCACTCGGGAGCTTCGCAGTGCACCGGCCGAATGGTTTTAAGCCAACGGGAATAGAGAAATATGACGGCAAGACGACCCGAGTCGTGGCTTACCGTGTATACTCTCGTCATCCGCGCAGCGCGTGACAACAAGGCTATGGCCAATTACACCGCCCGTGGCCCTCGCCAACTCGGCCAGGGCGGCTCACGAGCCTGCCGAGAGGCTCAATCGGCTCGTGGAGCGAGCCGGGACCACTTCATCGCCAACTTCCGTGGCACCTTCAAGAGGCCCGGCACTCACTTCGATTTATATAACGTCATCCGGAAGCCGGACGAGCCTCGAAAGATTACATCCGGCGCTTCTCCGAAAAGCGCAACAAGATCCCCAACATCACCGATGACATCATCATCGCCGCCTTCCGAAGGAAGTCCGTGATAAGTGTTAATTGGAAAGTTTGGGCGCAAGCCACCGAAGACGGTGAAGCAAATGTTCGAGACGGCGAACTCCTACGCCAAGTCCAACGACGCAATCAAGGCGGCACGCCAAGACCGGCTCGACAAAAGGGATGACAAGCACTCGGAAGGAAGCCGGCATCCGAGGAAGGATAACGGCAGCAACAATCGGGCCCGAAAGATCGCAAGCGCCGCACCAAGACCTGGTTGCCACAACGTCCGATTCTCAACACCGTTGCCGAGTTGCGGCTTACGACGCGATCATGAACGATCGTGAACGCTCAGTACACGCGTCATCTACAAGCAATTCTCAGAGCAATATGCGGCACGGTTAAACAAGAAGCCGACTAATTGAACCGGTCCATCGAGAACCAAGAAGAACAACCCGACTGGAAATTCGGAGCCTTTTCAAGGCCACGTGGGCGAGCTGAATCACATGTTCGGGGGCCGCGGGCTTATGAGTCCAAGAGGAAGCAAAAGCTGATGGACCACGAGGTCAACGCAGCACAACCCGAAGTCCCACAACATCTACGATGGTCGGAGGTGGCCATCACGTTTAATCGCTCGGATCATCCTGACCGAGTGGTTCACCTAGGGCAGTATCCCTTGGTACTTGACCTGGTGGTTCAGAACATCAAGCTGAAGCGCGTCCTCATCGATGGGGGCAGCGTCCTCAATCTACTGTTCGCCAAGACCCTGGATGAGATACAAATCCTAAGAACTGAGTTGAAGGCAAGCTCAGCCCCCTTCCACGGAGTGATCCCGGGGCTGTCGCCCATACCACTCGGGCACATCGCCTTTCCAGTCACCTCCGGAGTTCGCGAGAATTTCCGAACGGAGAATACCACCTTCGGGGTGGTCGACTTCAAAGACGGCCTACCACGCGATCATCGGAAGGCCTGCACTCGCCAAATTCATGGCGATACCACACTACACTTACCTCTGCATGAAGACGCTTGGGCCTAACGGCGTCGTCACCCTGCGCAGCGACGTCAAACAAGCCTTCACCTGCGACGAAGAAAGCTGCGATATGGCCCAATCTTGTGAGAGATCACGTGGCCAGGAAGAAATCCGACTGGCTACATCAACATCTGAAGAGGGTGAAATTTCTACAAAGAGGATAGCCAAGTCGGGACAAGGCGACGCCAAAACGAAGAAAATCTTTCTTGATCCAGTCGGCAAGATATCTTCAAGGACTTAGAAGATACCGAGTCGCAATGTTCGGGCGCGAGCTTTCATTGTCGATGATTTGGTTCTACGCAAGATCCGACCATCAAGGACCATCACAAATTATCTCCACTATGGGAAGGACCATACATAATCGTTGAGGTGACTCGGCCAAGAGCATTTCGACTAAAGCGCGAAGATGGATCTATGGTGGAGAACTCTGGAATATTGAACATCTTCGATGATACTATGCTTAAATTGCCGTAAGTTTTATGTTGTTCTTGATGTCAACCTCAAGCAAGATGACTTCTTGAGTTGACATCGGGGCTCATACGTGTCAATAAAGCATGGTTTTCTTTGATAACTTGTTTATATTTAGTTTATCATTGTTTATTGTTTTGATTCGAGTTCAATAGATAAGGACGAGAATTTTTGATGATCTAATCAAGTTTTAGGCATGGTGACATCGGACGAAAATTACTTAAGAAATTTTCGTGAAGACTCGGATCAAGGCATTAACATAAATAAGCTAGATACCTACAAGTTCACATCGGAGGCATAAAGAGACCAAGATGATTAGATGAAGTGGCGGGGACGACCTCGAGGCTTCGTAAAAGACTTGAGGGTTTTTGCTAAGTCGTCTCGTGTTTGGGCCGAGCCCATGAGAGACTTGCGGCCCGGCTAAGGTGTGGCTTGACACGTGTCCTTAGGGACTTAAGTGGATGGACTTAAGCAGATTTGCCACGGCAATATGCACGTGTTACATAGCCCAATACCTTTAAAATCCTTTCATACCGCGGTTTGCGTAACTTCATGAGAAGTTGGCACGATGCAATTTGAAAGGTGACAAACAGCTTAAGCTTTTTATGGTCATCCCGATGACAGGGATCGTTTTGGTTTCTAAGCATTTGATTAAATGATTATATCAATGTTATTTTTCCACCTTGGTGAAGATCTTTTAGATTAAGACCAATATTATGGCAGGAGCTATTTAATATTTTGGTCATATTTTTCGATGATGAAAAATTTGTTTACCCATGAGGGTTGACTAAATTATTTGTCCCGAGATGACTCGGACAAGTTAACTCGGATGAGCATGAGCCTTGCTGAGTGCTTTTACCCACGAGGGTTGATTAAACTATTTGTCCCGAGATGACTCGGGCAAGTTAACTTGGATGAGCATGAGCTTACCAAGTGTTTTTACCCACGAGGGTTGATTAGATTATTTGTCCCGAGATGACTCGGACAAGTTAACTCGGATGAGCATGAGCTTGCCGAGTGCTTTTACCCACGAGGGTTGATTAAACTATTTGTCCCGAGATGACTCGGGCAAGTTAACTTGGATAAGCGTAAGCTTGTCGAGTGTTTTTTGTCCACGAGGGTCGATTAAGCTATTTGTTCCGAGATGACTCGGGCAAATCAACTCGGATAAGCATGAGCTTGCCGAGTGAATTGATTTCTTACCCATGAGGGCTAAATAAATTATTTGTTCCGAGATGACTCGGGCGAACTACTCGGATAAGCATGAGCTTGCCGAGTGATGTGATTTTTATTATTGCTTTAGCTTGAGCTAAGCATTTATATGAGAATTATTTGTTCCGAGATGACTCGGACAAATTTTCGGGATGACTCGAGAAGATCGGCTCGGATAAGCATGAGCTTACCGAGTGAATTGATTTCTTACCCATGAGGGATGATTGAAATATTTGTTTCGAGATGACTCGGGCGAGATCCACTCGGATAGACGTGAGCCTACCGAGTGCTTTCCACCCACTAGGGTTAATTGAGTTATTTGCTGCAGGATGATTCGGGCAAATTCACTCGGACGAGCACGAGCTTGACGAGTGATGAGGTTGCTTTAGCTTGAGCTAAGCATCTACATAAGAATGATTTTTATAGTTCTTGACTATATGTTTAGTCTATTTTTGACTAACCACATAGTCGGGGCTACACCTAATTAGGTGCATCGGAGATGCACCTAGATATTTATTTTTGAGAATTTTTGAGATATTTTCAGCCCTTCACGTCTTTGGAGCCACTCGGGAAGATTCAGGCGAGAGATGATGGAATCACTCGGCGCGGAGCACTCGGCCAAAGAGGTTTTTGGTTGCGTACTATTTTGGTTTGAAGCTGAGTTGTCTCGTCGACTGAAAAGGACTCGGGGGCTACTGTGGAGATTATGGCAATCGGGTATCTACATGGCAAGCTTATCCGACTGGAGATAGGGATATGTTGTGCCTACCAAATATGTAAACCAACTACGACTTGGGTATTACGTTACCGATTAGATAAGGCAACGGCTCATAGTCATAGTTTGGTAAGATTGAGGAAACCGACTTAGAATAAGATAGGGTTTCCGATCTGTAAGCCCTCCTCCCAAGACTATATAAGGGGGGTAAGGGGCGTCCCTTGAGGGATATCTTATGCTAGATGCGATATCGGCTTTAGATCATATGCTTCATGAGAAGTTAGATGAGCTTTCAGCTTTAGATACACGAGATCATGAGATCAATAAAGACACTCGGCGGATCGAATCCCCGAAACAGGAGTAGGGTATTACCTCACGAGAGGGCCTGAACCTGTCTAAATCTTCTTTTCCTTCTAACCCATTGGTGCTTGGCGATCTTGACTGCGACCCCAATTTTCTATTGCCGAAACCGAGTTTCGACACTTAAGATTAAAAATATAAGTTAAATATAACTAAATCAAATATTTGAGATACTAGATAAGCTAACCTGACTTTGAAATAGAAGCTCAAGTTCTTAGGGAGGAGAGGGTACGTTACGGAGCATTTAAAATAGTAAAGGCTTAAAAGCTAAGATTCAGCCAAACAGACTTCAAAATAATTTGACAAGCAAAATTGAGTTGTCCTGAGCAAAAGACTAATCTACATACCATAGTACTTATATATGTCCATTGCAAAATACAAACTAACTTTAAACATAGATAAAATATCATAGACCTCTTGCAGGTCAGGAGCTCATGCTTTACGAAAGACCGGAACCAAGATCCGGTATCCACCGGATGGTATTTGTGCTGTTCAGGCAACTTGGCAGGGGAACCGTTTTTTCACCACAAATGCGACACAACTTCAATTGCAAAAGCTTTGCACAACAATACCATCTGGACATTGTGGCTGCTACATATTTCAACTGCCAAAGGGAAGCCGGCTCTGGTGGAAGAAGGTTCAGGCCCGAGAGTTCTTAATGGAGAAGTGCAGAGTACAGATCGCTTTATGGTTTTTATAAAGTGGAATTTCGAAATAATGTGCACTGTAGTATTGAGTGCACCGTAAAATCTGTTTATGCTGCACGATAAATAGCTCTAACTACCACTACATGTACCCAAGAATATCAAGAACACTTATATATGATGTAAAAAAGGAAACGTGCCTTTGATGATGAGAAGGAAAATTTTTAATTACATGGAAGACTCCCACGTGCGCACGCATCACACTCACGCCCATGTATGCATCTCTAACAAATGCTCATAGAGACGTAGGCTAAGGATAAATATTGACCTCCTAAATTTCTATTGAAAGTGTACCCATATGCGTGTAATATTCATAAGAATCATGATTTGAACCGTGATAGATGAAATCATAAACTCACAACACCACCACCACATCACATGTTATCGAGATGAAAACTTTTCATTACAGAGCAGTTATTATAACACAAATGCTAAAGACCTCACAAAGAAATTATTATGGAGGATTAGCTTATTTATTTTGATAGAGAAATCACTAGATACAACACGAACATTCTATGCAAAAAAAATAATTGTTCACGATAAGACAAATAGTTTTCTCCTCTGGAGTGTGAACAAAACTATCATAATTGTCACGCTTAGAAATTTAAAATCAGAATTTTTGCAGCTATATATGTATTAAAAAATCCTTGTTCAGGACTAGCCAAAGTATACATACGATAATTATTGATAATATCTAATTATAATGCTTGCAGAGTGGCACCTCCACTCTACAGGCATCTAGGAGTGTGGACAAAGCCTACTCGTCTTCAACGTTTTCGTCAGCCTTGGAGATTGGCTCTGGGGGAGAGAGAGGCAAGGATGAGTACTTTCAACGTACTTAGCAAGTCATACCAGAAGAGAAGGTATGAATGCAAGGGGAGACAGGCTAGGGTTTTAATTTTTAGAACAAAGCAGCAATTTCACAACAATAATTTGAAAGCAATAAAACAGTTGTAATTAATTAAGCGGTAATTATATCCATCACTATCCAATGCTATCCCACGTTGTGATAGGCCCAAACCATCCACCTATACTAGTCAAGTTCAATTAATCAGGTTATCAGAGGTGTGAAACTAATCACGATGAATCTGATCGATTGTCCATAACCACGGGCACGGCTATTCGAATAGTCTTACTCTGATCAAAGGTGTACAACTGTATCCACAAGACACAGCTCCACGACACGTCTTCGTATGTCGGAATACCGCCATGATACCCTGGAAATAGACTGTGATAGGACCCTTCGCATAACCCCCTCTAACCAATCGTACCACACCAAGGTTTCGCTCCCACTCCCATCAGGGCAGTGGGCAGCCACTCCGAATGCCGCGGTCAATCCGGAAGCCCAGCAACTGGTTTAACCCTGGTCGACTGCAACTCCATCACGTCCACCCTTGTCTGGGAACGTCGGCTAGAGAAAGGCTATAATACAGGGCTAGTCGTTGCCTATTCTGGCTTGTGGTAAGTACGATATTTCTTCCAAGGTTTCCCGTGAACCGGTCCTTAATTGTCATGGACGCGACTATCCAAAACCAATGCGCCCACAGCCCACCATTGTCATATTTTAATTGATCATCATGATCCATAGTGTCTCATGATTAAATTTATTATCAATGAGTCTATAATAGTATGATTAAGTAAAATGACCCATTTAGTGTGCTAGTTGATCTAAGCAGGGCTAAGCATATCCTAGACCAACATCTAATCATATAACTACCCAAGTTATCAAAGGTTCAGTGTAATCAAGTCCTAAGGCTGAGTACTAATAATAAAGACATAATATTCCCATAAAATGACATTCTAAAATACATGTAATTTAAGGAAAGCGAGATATTTTAACAAAATGGGTACAATACGATTAATGATGAAGCATGACTTGCCTTGCTCTGCGACCTGGGGAAACTCCGCAACAACTTCGAACTAAACTGGGTCGCCCGAACTATTGGAATCTACACAACAAACAAAGCACTCAACAAAACATGCTAAAAGTCCACTTAAACAAGGAACAAAACCATTTAATGAATTCTTGTCATTTTTATGAATTTAATGAAATTTGAATGGACTTAAACAGAGCTCGGATTAAAAAGATATGAATTTTAGAAGATTATATGTGTTTATTACTAAAATAGAAAAATCCTTAATAAATTATTCCGCAATAAATCCCAGGATGGCATCAGCGCTAGGGCTCACATCAGTGGCTGAATGCTGATGTCATCGGCCGCGAGAGCACTGGTCCACGGTGGACCGGGTCCACGGGCCGAGGGGAGATCGGTGTACCACGTGGCACACGTGGCGCCGACGTGGCGACCACGTGGTCGCGGGGAAATGGACGGCGCCGATCTACCTTGACGGTCAGGAATGGATGGTGGCGGTGCGACAGCCGGCGATGGCTCGCAGCGGCCAGAGACCGGCCGGCGCCAACGGGACGGCAGGACGGCGGGACAGCGCGAAAACGCACGGGCGAAGCCATGTGCACACGGGAGCAGTAACACGCACACGCGGGACCAAGGGAAAAGGAGGGGAGAGCTCACTAGGGTCACGCCGGACGGGAGGAAGACGACGGTGCGGGTGGCGTGCGAACGGCAGGAGCTCGAGACAAGTGACGGCCAAGGTGGCTCGGACATCGGTGAAGGGGATGACGGTGGCACGGGGATCCGACGAGGCTCGAGAGACGGAAAAACTACAGCCGAACGGCGATGGAGGGCAGCGGAGCTCGGTAGTGCGGCCCTAGAGCGAGGGAGAGCACGGGAGAGCTCGAGAGTGAGGTGGGAAGCACGGGAGAGAGGTGGTCGGTATTTATAGGGGCTCGGGGGGCTCGAAACTGGCCAAGAGCGACAATAATTGCTCGCCAGAGTTCGCGCAGGGAGGAAATGGGGAAATAATAGCTGACAATTAAATCCGGCCATTACGAGGCGCGGGAGCGGCGGACGGGGTGGCAACGGTCGGCTGTAGGTGCGGGGAAGCATTTAGGGTGAGTTAGGGCGTGCGAGAGCCGGGGCGGAGAAAATGATGATTCTAACATCCTCGAATGGGTTTCGCACTTATACCATCGCGCAAAGTGGTTTCGCTCCTATACCACTCTCAAACCATGGCACACAGCTGAAATGCACATTCTGTAACTTGTTGAATTATGTAGCCCTTTTTACTAGATGAATGGACACATTTGCCCTTAGAATTGGTAGGAAGAAGGCTAGACAATGCTTTGCCATTTAAAAGGAGATTTGGACCCATTAGTTCTCCACTAGTGCATATTAGTGCAATGTCTTAGTTGGGGAGAGGGGGACGGCGGCAGGGAGATAGGGGGAGGCGTGGACGGCGGCGGGCGGCGGGCGGCAGGAGGGTGGATTTGGGGAGAGGGGGGAGGCGGACGGCGTGCGGCGGAGGACGGCTGACGGCGACGCCAGGCGGAAGCGTGCGGCGGATTCGGTCGAGTGCGGCGGCGGCAATTTTCAAGAGAGAGCGTGCGGCGATTTAGAATCGGGAGACAGGGGTCCGATTTGGATTCGAGAGAGAGATGGCAGGGGCAAATCTGTCCATTCATAATAAAATTGAGAGAGAAAATACTAAAAAGAGGGACCCTAAGATTTCAGCTGTGTGCCATGGTTTGGGAGTGGCATAGGAGCGAAACCACTTTGCGCGATGGTATAAGTGCGAAACCCAATTCTGAGGATGTTAGAATCACCATTTTCTCACCGGGGCGAGGCAGGATTCGCGCGGCGCGGTGCACGCGGGCGGCGGCGGCGCGGCCGGAGGTAGACGACGGGGCTGACAGGTGAGCCCCACCTGTCAGTGGCTCGAGAGAGACAGCGAGGCAAAATGGACTTTCGGTGTTGCACGTGAGGGCAAACGGGCCGCGGCCTTCGGTCGACCCGAGAAAGAGGAGAGAGAGGATGCGCGCGCGTGAGGGGCTGATGGGCCGTCGACCCGGGAGCAAATTGGGTGGGAAAAGGACGGAAAGAGAAAAGGATTTTCCTAGGATTTATTTTAATTCTAATTATTAATTTAATTGGTTAAAAAAATACTTTTAGTGCTCTAAAAATTTCACTAAAAATTATGTTATTGTATTTTGATATGTAGGATTTAAAAAAAATCATACCATGTCATTTTCACTTGTACTTTGTATTTTTAAATTATTTCTTTGCTCTAGGTTAATTCACAAATATTTTCTTTTGTGATTTTCAATAATGATTTTTAAAAGGGGAAAAAACTCCAGTGTGTGACAATAATTGTTAGGCAAAATTACATAAACCATCTCAATCGTCACTCTGAGATTCCACCCCATAAGCTATTTTATTGCAAAAGCTCATCCACCCAACATTATCAAGCCGAAATTGCCCTCTTCATGCACATCTTGATTCTGTGTATCCGTATTCATCAATGTGGATTTTCTGTCAATCACCGCTACTGATCATCTCCGTATTCAGCACTCTTGTGGTTCACAGCCTTCTTTTCATTTCAAACTAGCCAACGAGTTAAAATCGAGCTCATCTCATAACCACGTTGGACGAGTCCGACATGACTGATATGGTCCGTTGCAAATCCATATCAGAATAAATATGCTGAATCACCTACTCATGTGTCTTGGGCGGGTGGGCTTTTACAATCATGTGTCTTGGGTGGGTGGGCTTTTACAACGAAATAAGTTATGGGGGTGAGAACTCAAAACTCAAGTGACAATTAAGATGGTTTATGTAATATTGCCAAATTATTAATACATTATTCACTTCATCCACCTGTCAAGAGGCTCGTCAAACTCTTGATCAATTTAGATTGGAGCAAATTATGAATTTATGTACTATATGCATGAAAAATCAAAATTTTCTCACAAGCTATTTATTCACTAGGGAATATGACTAACCAATCAGTAATTTAGCATCCTTATTCATGACATGATGCTTATGGTCTGAACAAATCGACAGTAAGACTGTCACAAAGGGAGCAAAACCTCCAACACGTCACCTTAAATAATATTGTTTTAGAAAAAAGATATATGTTTTTAAATAATATTTTAAAATAATTATAGTAGTCTTATTCATTAAGTTATATATAAATATTAAACATATGCAACACATGCATAATAAATAAGAGTTGAATGGAAACGGGGTGGCTCGGGGTGGCTCTTATCTATACTAATATAAAAAGTATCAGTTCATCCCAAGAATTAGCAATTAGCATCTCATTAGCAATTAGCACGTTGCGAGTTGGACACAACTATTAACACGTCGCCAGTCCTTCACAAAACCGCCGCCCGCGCCGCCGCTCTCACCGCCTCCATCCGCCGCCAATCCCTGTCCAATCCGCCGCTACGCCGCGCCATCCCTGTCCGCCGCCCGCGCCCCCTTCATCCGCCGCTCCACCGCGCCGCCGGCTCCATCCGTGCCACCTACCTCAGCCTCAGGAACAAGCCGCAGAGGGAGAGGAAGGTCAGCGAAAGGTACCTCGCCGTAGAGAACGAGGCGCTGCCGGAGTCCGTTGACTGGAAGACCAAGGGGACCGTCGCCGAGGTCAAGGACCAGGGAAGTTGCGGTAAACGTGCCATTCTCCATCTTCACTACTAGATGTCTCTCTTGACCATAGCAGATTAGTTTGTTGCTCGTAAGTTTCTTCTTCTTGTTGAGTGCTATTGTCAGATGGAATGGAAGAATCAGATTGTTCACTGACCTCTTCTGAGGACCCTGAATCTGAATAATCTTCATATATGTGAAGCTGTTCTTGACCAAAGTCACTTTGGACAACATCATTACTGGTTGGTATAAATCTTTGGATATCTGCAGATTCATTTTCCATTGATTGATGTGTCTGGATTTCATTGTGAGTAGCATTCTCTTGGTGACGATCATTTTCTGTAAGTCCAAATCTACAATAGTATCCATGGGCCCAGTGTCAGAGTGGTTTGTTGCTCGGCCATTTGTGGTAACTTCTGTTCTTGAGCGAACTTCTTCACATAAACCTAAACGTGCAAATTTGGTTGCCAAGCTGTGATGTTATTCATTTTTTAGGGCATGCAACCTCGACTTCTATGTCCATGATATTTATCTATTGTTCTTCTATTAATAGATACATGCACTCCGGGACAAAGAAATAGATGAGAAATTCTTCAAGGCATTGTTGCATGTCCAAGAAATACATTCAAACTGCAAGGTTGTGCTGCGAACACACCACCAAGTTTTGGGTGCTTTATTCTTGAATTTTCTAAACTTAATAACAGATCATGAAAACACCTCCCCTGCCCCTTTCTGTGCCCATCAATTATCTTCTGGCAATTAGCCGATTAAAACAGCAAAGAGATGAAATTAGTCAATCCTTTCTTATTCCAGATTAATTTGCAAGCGGAGATGTGGAATTATACCATGGTAGTTTAGGAGGATTGATATAGGTACTATTTTTTTATTATAGTACTACTTTTAGTGATTCAGATAACTACCTTTATTTCTTTAACATGTCAAACAATAAAATCTTTATGTCTATCTACTGTCATTGTTTTTCTTATTTTTCTGTTCTGTGGAAAAAATTCTACCATATTGGACTGTGTTTTCTTCTGTCCATAACGATCCTATGGAAGTTGATGTTATTGCACCTTCTCCATGGACAATATTTGGCTGCAAAAATGGTAAGCATAAAAAATCTCCTTACTTTACATCACTAGAGTTTGTGCTAAATCCTACTTGTATTTAGGATTGCGTTTGTTTACTGAGGCAAAGGATGGTGGTTCAGAGGGGATGGTAATTCTTGTTCTCAGCAATAATGTGTTGTATGGACTGTGGATAGATTATCAAATTCACTATGATTTTACTTTTTCGATATTGGGATGATCATCCAGCTATAATGGTGTTGGTGTTGTTGATGCAAATTCCGAGGTTGTATTCCAGACTGTAATGTCCCTTGGTCAATCAAGATCGGAGTAAGATATATCTCCCCTCTTTCAAATGTTGTATATCATATTCCCTGCACCATTGCAAAAATATGCATTACTATTGCAAAAGTATATGTCATTTCAATTAATGCGTTATAGACATAAATATCATACACTTTTATGTCTCAGTGCATCTCTTTTCCACCGTTAACCGCGATTTTTGTAGGTGGGACTTTTGTTTGCAGGAAGGGAGGGTGGTCAAGCATATAGATGGTCATACAAAAGTAATCCACAAGAATTTAAGAGGAGACTGGTTACCATGGTCTGGTGCTAGATTTATTCTACCTTTCCATATGCACATTTTATTGTTCATTTATAATAGTATGATATTTAGTTTTCAGGGGAATGGGAAAGAGGGATCTATTACTTAGACGACATTGGAGGAGAGAGGATGATGGAATTATGGTACATTTGTTGATAGACCTGACAAATAATGTGAATCCATGATTTATAATGAACCAATATGTCTATTTATAATGAACCAATATGTCTTTTATGAATAATAGGTGGAGGATATGTAATATCGCCAGTCAATCAAGGAAAACAATCAGTTGTGAAGCATATGCTTGCTATAGACTGGAAATTCTAGAATTCTTATATTTTTACCTTATCTGCAAAACATATCACTATCTGCAAAAACTTGTACATTTTTCCTTAGCAAAGTTTGAGAATGATGATCTTAGATGTTTCATTCTCATCTCAATATACTATTGGGCTCCTACTAAATCTATATTTGCTTTTATATCTTCAAAACTATTCAGAATATAGCTGCATATATTCACAAATTACTTTTTCAATGGTCTGGAACTTAAATACTGAATACAATGTAGTATTGTCTTAATTTTGAGATTAGAGAAATTTGAGCTATCAAATGCTGTAAAATAAATTAGAATATTACCTTTCTTGTCTTTTTCCAACTTGCTAATCTGAACTGTGGGAAAAAAATTCAGATTCAATTTATATTCGGATGCAATTTGCTCTAGCTAATTACCCTTTCCATGAGTGCCCATGTGATTGCTTCAACTGTCATGAACATCTTTTCTTTGAAAGACATTTGAGATATTTCAACATTTATATGTGCTTATAGATTTGTTAAGATCTCTACAATCAGAATTTGATCTTTCAGTGATTCCCTTTTTTAAAAAAATATGCCATATGTATAGCAGTATATTGATGTGTCATAAGAGAAAGTATGGGATTGGAGAATTAAACATATCTATTTATTGTATTCCCACTATTATACGTACTTCATAGTTTTTATTGTTATAATGATTGAATTTCAACATTGGTTCTGATTTATAAAATTATGTTATTTTACCAGAAACTAGGAGGGACCAACAAAATGATAACTGGTAACCGACACATCGTTGGGTTGATGTCGAAGCTGGACAGAGCCTTTGTTGGGAAGAGAAATATATGGATTTGTCAATTTGCAAAAGGAAGAACAGTGTTGCTACTCCTAATGGTGACTATGTCATGTGAATGGGCGAAAATAGAAGGAAAATTCTGTTTGGTGGCGAATGTACGAAACAAGCTGTTTTTTATGGTTAATAAGAACATTGGTGAACTTTTAAATTTTGATAACAGATAATGAAGTCTAATCTAAACGACGTATAGATCAAACATTAGAGGACGATAGATGTTTTGGATTTTGTCTACTCCAAGTTATACATTTGGGGTTACATGGCTTCGAAAGACTTACATGACTATGTAATTAACAGAATTATAACTTAATAATTCTCTTTTAAGATTAAACGAGATTATGCTTAATTGTTAAATCATATATATTTCCTTGATTGTTTAATTTGCATTATTAAATGGTATCGTAGCGTTATTACTAGTTTAGATAATGAAAAAGACGATGAGATGAGCAGAAAACAATGGGCACTTTAATTAAATAGGCTAGTAGATCTCGCTGTTAAAAATACGATCTCAGTTTGATAAATTTTGAAGCTAATACTCTTTTAGCGATGGAGTACTACCCAGGAAAAAATAATCCAACACTAATTTTGGGCTAATTTAATCGTTGAGTCAACTACCTTTTCAGTGCTCTTCATCTCAACCACTCCAAAACGTTCAAAGGACACAGCATGACAATATTGAATACTAGTACAAGCTTTGAAATATCCTGAAAGACCCAATATTTAAAATCGTTTTAGTAAAATTAATGTTCCGCCGAGAACTTTGTTAGTAGCAACCAGAGGAGAAGAAAACCAGTCAAACCAAACTACCTCAGGGTCGCCTTCGTCCCCAGTTCTCCTTCTCCGTAGAAACCGTGTCCCTCCCCTACCTTACCCATCACCCCGCTCCTCCCCTTCCGATCAACAGCAACAGCGGCGGTCAAAAGCTTACCCCCGCGACGACCCCCTCCATCCCCCACCCGCTGCATCATCCCTCGTAGTCTCCGCACAGACACCGGAGTCGCCTCCCCCCACCGGTCGATGCGACGGAACTGAATCGGCCAGGATCTCGAGGCGGAGGAGGAGGAGGAGGAGGAGGAGGAGGAGCGGACGGCCCGCATGAGCCTCGCTGGCTCCGCCCTGGAGGCGGCCCTGCAGGCGGTGGGGCGCGGCCTCGACGCCGCCGGCGACCACCGCTTGCTCTACTGCAAGGGCACTGGGAGGCTCCTGACGCTCGACGAGTCCCGCGCGCGGGACCTGACCATCAACGGCGGCGTTCTCCGCGGGGTGCCCCCCGACGTCGAGGTCGAGGAGGGCCACGGCATCCGCGAGCGCATCCGCCTGGTCCCGGGACCCCCAACCGACGAGCCCGTCGTCTGCAGCTTCCAGAAGGTGAGGGAGTTGCTCCCGAATCCCGATTTGGGGAATTTTTATCGGATCGAGTAGGCGCGTACCTTCGCATGTGCCGTTCAAGGCGTTAGATGCAAATCGTAGCAGCGTGTCCCTTCTGCTTCATTGTCGCTTGCTTATCTGATTGTGCTATGCTTGTTTGGTTAGATGGCTGAGTGCTTCAACAGGAAGGCAGGCTTGCTGGAAACAACAGTACCGCTGGGTTCCTTCAACTGTCTCTTCAGCTTTACTGGTTCTTGGAAGAATGATGCAGCGGCGACGAAATCCCTCGCGATTGATGGCTATTCCGTGCCTCTGTTTAGAGTTAAGATAACGAGTGGTGAATTGTTTCTGCACGAGAGCGTTAAGCGTGCAATTCCACATAGTTGGGATCCTTCAGCATTGGCTAGGTCAGTAGGTAATCATCTTATTTGACTCTGATATCAGGGTCCAGTTCTGATCATTCCCATCTTATATTGTTCTGTGTATGCTGGTGCCATTGTCATATAATAAACAAGCTGCTCTTGTTTCATATCTGTTCAGCTTTATCGAGAATTATGGTACCCATATTATTACTTCTGTTACGGTTGGTGGTAAGGATGAAGTATACATAAAGCAGCATTCCTCATCCCAGTTATCAGAATTGGAGTTCAGAAATTACGTCAAAGAAATTGGAAGCGAGAGATTCTCAGATGGTGATAGCAAGTTAAATGCAACTCCCATAAATTACAGTGAGAAGGTTAGCTCCTTACTGATACTTCTATTTAAATTAAAATAAAAGAGGGAGATAGGTCACCTGTAATTGCTGATAATAATAGAAGATCGTCATGGGTAATGAATATCCTAATTAGTTACCAGGGAGGCTTTATGATCCCTTCTATGTCGTGGCTATTTTGTCTACATCTTCGAGAACCACCTGAAGTCATCTGCAATGAGAAATTAGATATTTTGATATCCTAATTTTAGCTTTTTATCTGGTAATACATCCTAATTCCAGCTTGCAAAATTGAGCAACAATTTTTATCCCCTCTGCAGGATATGACAGTAATCTTCAGAAGGAGGGGTGGTTGTGATCTTGTTCAGAATTTTAATGATTGGATAAAAACTGTTCAGTCAGCACCAGATGTCATAGGCATGACATTTCTCCCTATCGTCTCACTTGTCGGTGATATGCCTGGAAAGAAGCACCTCGCTCGTGCAATTGAACTTTATTTGAGATGTAAGACACTTCTGGTTCCCTTGTTTTTTTCAGTATGTTTATAGCGTGCTTTGCCCACTTTAACGTATAGTTTAACACCCTGAACTGTTTTCCTAAAGCACCGTCATTTCTGTATAAAAGTCCCTTTGTAGTTGGCCTTCGTGTTTTAGTAAGGATTTTTTTCTGTGATCAATATCAACAGTTTTTCCCTACAATCACAAAGTTTAATGTGACTAAGATCATACAATAGCAGTGCTTCACAAAGACAGTACTGTGGATAAATGTTTTCCTGTGTCTTTTTTTCTTTCTGTTGGACTGAGATATTTTCCTAGATGAATATATTACATGTTGGCTCTTCAATCATGTTCTTTTTTTCCTACAGATAAGCCCCAAATTGAAGAGTTGCAGTATTTCTTGGATTTCCAAGTTCAACTAGTTTGGGCTCCAGTACCACCAGGTATTGCTGGTCAACATAGAAAGGAGCCTGTATGTCCATCACTTCAGTTTAGTTTGATGGGCCCGAAGCTCTTTGTTAGCACAGAACAGGTAAAAGGATAGTCCACAGGCTCTTTCTTTTACGCAAGTACATTAGTATTGATAATTTTATTTTCTAATTTTGCTGTAAATAGGCTAATTAGATGTTCTCACCAGCTCCTACCCTGTTGACTGAATCTCTGAGGCAAAGACAGAACCATAATTTTACTATATTGCCTTATCACCTCAAGATTATTCATTTACATTGGATGAAATATACTTTTGCTTGGAAGTTATGAAAAATATGAAATAGAGTGTTTTATGACAATAAATTCTGAAAGCAATGTAACACATGCTAACATCCAATGAAATATATGCAGATATCTGTTGGGCGTAGACCAGTCACTGGTCTGAAGCTATGCCTGGAAGGAGCCAAACAGAACCGTCTGGCTATTCATTTACAGCACCTTGGCTCATTGCCAAAAATATTCGTACCTCATTGGGATTCCCATATCACAATTGGACCGCCAAAGTGGCAAGGCCCTGAAGAGCAGGATAGCCGCTGGTTTGAACCAATCAAGTGGAAGAATTTTGCTCATGTCAGCACTGCGCCCATAGAGTATACTGAAACAAGTATTACAGACCTATCTGGTGTTTATATTGTAACAGGAGCACAACTGGGCGTGTGGGATTTTGGTGCAAAGAGTGTACTCCATCTTAAACTCTTATTCTCCAGAGTTCCTGGATGCACAATTAGGAGATCAGTATGGGACCATAGTCCAAGTTCTTTGGTGCATAGGACGGATGAAGCTTCATCCTCCTCCAGTGATAATGCTAAACTTGTGAAGATTGTTGACATGACCGAGACATTGAAGGGCCCACAAGATGCACCTGGCCACTGGCTGGTAACAGGAGCAAAGTTGGGAGTCGAGAAGGGCAAGATTGTTGTTCGTGCAAAATACTCGTTATTAAACTATTGACCAAATGTTGAAAGCATTCATTCATTCACTCTGCTATGAAGCATCCTGTTTAAAGATAGCATATGTTCTTTTGTTCATCATGTATGGTTTTTCATGTAACATCATATGGATTCGTGCTTCTTCTTGTTGATTCTGTGAGGGACGTAGCGCCTAGATGTTTGTGTCCGATTACAAAATATTTGACCTGGTCTCAGTGATCTGTTCAATCATCTCTGTGTGGCAATAGAAGATGTATATTAGTATAAATTTTTGCATTGGTATTTTGTTATGCAAAGTTTACCCCAGTGGAGTTGGACTGGGTCATTCCTTGTGATATTATGATATGCAATCAACAGTTTATGGTTCTTATCAAATTCTATGTGATCTGTGCATTCTGGGTGAGAAATTCCTTGGAAGTTAAGCCAATTTTATCTAGTGCGTGGCATGAACACTGTCATGGACATAATGACAGTTTTGTGAATTTTGCAGATGTTTGGCAAAGTTCGAGGCACAGCAGCTGTATGGAGCAGCGACCTCCTCCAGATTTGTTCTGCCATTTAAAGCGTACTAAGAAATGCATCACTATCTTTTGTACGTTGCTTGTATCAGCAGCCTAGTAGATCATAAACAAGCTGCTGTTATCTCCCGTTCATTTGGAAACCTGTCTGTTGCGCTGCATGCGTCCTGGAAGAGGACAAAGTAAGAAGTGGTGTTGCCGTCGACGTAAATACGACGACACATGCCCCTTCCTGAATCCTGATGCGGCTTCTTCTGCCTTTGCAATAATCTTTTTGGTATACGATTCGGTGGAAATCAGGCGGCTTCAAATATCAATATCAATATCAAAATAAAAAAAGGAATTGCTAACCGTCTGTTGACAGAAAATTGATGCTTAAATCTTTCACTTTTTGAACCGTCGGATGTGTTTGAAATTCATGCTAGCCGTTCGATACGCATCAAGATGCGTGCTTTATTTGAAAAAGAGAAAATAAATGCACGAAGTAGGATGCGGGCGCATGACACTCCCACCGGCCCACTACTATTTTTATGATTTGGTATGAACTTATAATTATGTTAGTTACATATATAACAATAATGTAATTATTACAAAATTGTGTTGTAATTATATTTGACAGATTTTAAGGATAACTTCTAGTCCAATGTTATATACATAGTCCCATAAAAAAAGATCATGCAGAGTTTCGAACAGAATTTCTTTTGACAATACCAATATCAGCATCTTGGCTGCAATCGTTTGGCCAATTGCTGAAAATACGTCAAATAACATATTAACGATAATAAAAAATAATTTATGATTAAAACTTTTGTATTTGTGTTTTTAACGACTTAAACATCAATATTATAAAAAATACGATGAAAAAGATTAATCGGATTCATGTCATTTGACCGTTTTGAAAAATACCGGTCTGATCCGAACGGTGCCATTACAAATCTGTTAAAATCAAAAATATGCTGCAACTTACCCCTTCGCTGCACTGAAATATCCTTTTTTAACAAAATTACCCCTTCTCTTCTACGTTACTCACCTCCTCTGTCCCTCCCGTCCAGTACTGGGCCGTCGGCAGCCATGGCGCTCGCCCGTCGACGAGACTGACGGCGACGGAAGGGAGCAGTGTGGAGATTATGACAATCGGGTATCTACATGGCAAATTTATCCGACTGGAGATAGAGATAGATTGCACCTACCAGATATGTAAACCAAATATGACTTGGGTGTTACGTTGCCGATTGAGATAAGGCAACGGCTCATAGTCACGGTTTGGTAAGATTGAGGAAACCGACCTAGAGTAAGATAGAGTTTTTGATCTGTAAGTCCGCCTCCCAAGACTATATAAGGGGGGTGAGGGGCGTCCCTTGAGGGATATCATATGCTTTATGAGCTTTTAGCTTTCAGCCTTAGATCACGAGATCAATAAAGACACTCGGCGGATCGAATCCCCGAAACAGGAGTAGGGTATTACCTCACGAGAGGGCCTACACCTGTCTAAACCCTTGTTTTCCATCTAACCCATTGTGCTTGGCGATCTTGACTGCACCCCCAAAATTCTATTGCCGAAACCGAGTTTCGACAGTTGGCGCGCCAGGTAGGGGATCCGTGCGTCAAGACTTCTTTAACGATCTCGCCGACAAGCGTGATGGGATCTTCTTCAGGATTCGGCGACTTCGCCGCCAACGACTTCGACAAGTTCTCCTCCTTCGACTCGAATTCGAACCAGTCAGAAGGAGAAACCCACTCGGCGCCGTTCAGGCTCCCGAACAGCACCAAGATCTATGACGAAATCTAGGATTCCAAGATGCAGTCCATCCACTCTGACGGAAGAACTCACTCGGCGCCGTTCGGACTACCGAACGCCGCTGAGATCTGCAGCGATCTTCTCATCTCCTCGTCAGAGCCAATCTACTCGGAAGAAGACCTCTCGGCACCGTTTGGATTACCAAATGCCGTTGAGATCTACGGCAAGCTCCTCTCCTCCGAGTCGAGGACGACCCACTCGGAGGAGACCACGTCCTCAAGCTCCGACTCGGACTGGAACGATCCAGATCTGAGCAACCCAGGATCGAGGGAGATCGCCGTCATCCTCCAACCATTTGGCTCATGCTCATCCTCAGAGCTCAATGAGTATCTAAGCTCCTCAGGCTTTGACGACATTTATGGCATCCCCTCGGACGAAGCCGACGACTCCGACTGCAACAAGGACTACGAGCCGAAGTGCTTTGATGTCCTCATGGCTGAGGTGGCCGAGTCCGACTCACCCATGGCCCGTACGCTTGCGGAAGAAGAGCGAGCCAGGATCGAGCAAGAACGCAAGCTGGCGGAAGAGGAGAAGAAACGCAAAGAAGAAGCCGACAGAAGAAAGAAGGATCTAAGGGCAGCCGGACGATCCGCTCAGGAGGCTATTCTTCAAACGCGAGTCCGCAACACCAATATCTTCTAGACGCCACAGCAGAACGCTGTTGCTGCCCTCACACTCCTGGACACCGTCATTGAGACGGCGCCCCCCGACGTGACTCCAATACTAGATAAGATCAAGACCATCGTTGCAGCCACAGCCAACGGTCATCCCTCTACCTCAACACGGAGGCCGACTGAGTCTGTGGCTGAAACGCCCGACAGAAGCCGGCTCCCGCCGCTAAGGTCAAGGGATTATAAGAGGCCCGAGCCAGACCGGTCGACAACTAGGCCAAGAGGCCCACGCCACGAGTCCACGCAGAAGCATTAGGAGCAAACGGCCGACTCCCGCGAGAAGCAACATGGACGTCCACCCGTCCACCACCGCGTCCGCCGCAACAATAGCTCCAGCTACCGAACCAGCCTACCGAGGACCCCGTCGAGCGATCTGCGGGAAGTCCTCGATCGCCGCTACCAAGAGCGAGATCAACGCAATCGGGAAGATCGGAGGGGATCACCCAATAGCAATGACGATGGAGTGCCAGCTTTCACTCGGGAGCTTCGCCGAGTGCACTGGCCAAATGGATTCAAGCCAACCGGAATCAAGAAATATGACGGCAAGACCGACCCCGAGTCATGGCTTACCGTGTACACTCTCGCCATCCATGCAGCAGGCGACGACAACAAGGCTATGGCCAATTACCTGCCCGTGGCCCTCGCTAACTCCGCCAGGAACTGGCTCACGAGCCTACCAAGAGGCTCAATCGGCTCGTGAAGTGAGCTGAGGGATCACTTCATCACCAACTTTCAGGGCACCTTCGAGAGGCCCGGGACCCACTTCGACTTGTACAACGTCATCCAGAAGCCGGACGAACCTCTGAAGGACTACATCCGGCGCTTCTCCGAAAAGCGCAACAAAATCCCCAACATCACCGACGACATCATCATCGCGGCCTTCCAGAAGGGAGTTCGTGATGAGCTGTTAATCGGGAAGTTCGGGCGCAATCCACCGAAGACGGTGAAGCAGATGTTTGAGACGGCAAATTCTTACGCCAAATCCAATGATGCCATCAAAGCAGCGCGCCAAGACCGGCCCGACAGGAGGGATGACAAGCAGACGGGAGAAAGCCGGAATCCTAAGAAGGATAACGGCAACAACAATCAGGGCCAAAAGGACCGCAAGCGCCGATCCGAAGATCTAGTTGCCGCAACTTCCAACTCCCAACGCCGCCCCCGAGTCGCGGCCTACGACGCCATCATGAATGCTCAGTGCACGCATCATCCCAATCACAAGCACGCGGCTAAGGATCGCTTTATCTATAAACGGTTCGCGAGCAATATGCGGCACGCTCAATAAGAAGCCAACCGATGAAGCCGGTCCATCGGGCGCCAAGAAGAACAACGCGGCCGAGAATGTCGAGCCCTTTCAAGGCCCCGTGGGCGAGCTCAATCACATCTTCGGGGGGCCGTTAGCCTATGAATCCAAGAGGAAACAGAAGCTAACCGACCGAGAGGTCAACGCAGCGCAACCCGAGGTCCCACAGTACCTACGATGGTCGGAGGTGGCCATCACTTTTGACCGCTCGGATCATCCCGACCGAGTGGTTCACTCGGGGCGCTATCCACTCGTCTTGGACCCGGTGGTCCGCAACATCAAGCTTAAGCGTGTCCTCATCGATGGGGGCAGCGCCCTCAACATTTTATTCGCCAAGACCATGGACGAGATGCAGATCCCGAGGGCCGAACTGAAAGCAAGCTCAGCCCCCTTCCATGGAGTCATCCCGGGGCTGTCATCTACACCACTCGGGCACATCGCCCTCCCAGTCACCTTCGGAGTTTGAGAGAATTTCTGGACGGAGAACGTCACTTTCCAGGTGGTCGACATCGAAACGGCCTACCACGCCATCATCGGAAGGCCTGCACTCGCCAAGTTCATGGCGATACCCTATTATACCTACCTCTGCATGAAGATTCCGGGTCCCAACGGCGTCATCACTCTTCACAGTGACGTGAAGCAAGCCTTCACCTGCGATAAGGAGAGCTGCGACATGGCCCAATCTCGCGAGAGATCACGTGGCCAGCAAGAAATCTGATTGGCCGCATCGACTTCGGCAGAGGGTGAAATCCCCGCGAAGAAGATAGCCAAATCAGGAACCGGCGACGCCAAGACCAAGAAGATCTCCCTTGATCCATTGGATCCCTCGAAAACTGCTGTAATTGGCGCTGAACTATATCCCAAATAGGAAAACGCGCTCATCACCTTCCTCCAAAATAATAAAGATGTTTTTGCTTGGAAACCATCTGATATGCCTGAAATTCCTAGGGAGGTGATCGAGCACTCTTTACACGTCAAAGATGACGCAAAGCCGATAAAACAACGATTACGCAGATTCGCGTAGGATCGAAAAGATACCATCAAGGAAGAGCTCACAAAGCTCTTGGCCGCCGGTTTTATCAAAGAAGTTCTACATCCCGACTGGTTAGCCAACCCAGCTCTGGTCCGGAAAAAGACGGGGCGATGGCGCATGTGCGTTGACTATACCGACCTCAACAAAGCCTGGCCCAAAGATCCATTCGGGCTACCTCGCATCGACCAAGTCGTAGATTCAACACCGGCCGCCAACTCCCGAGCTTTTGGACTGTTACTCGGGCTACCACCGATCGCTTTGAAAGAATCCGACCGCTTGAAGACATCGTTCATCACGCCGTTTGGGGCCTACTCTACATCACCATGCCTTTCGGCCGAAGAACGCCGACGCCACATACCAACGCATGATCCAGAGGTGTTTTTAGACGCAGACGGCAAGAACGTGGAAGCCTATGTCGACGATGTCGTCATCAAGACCAAGCAGAAAGAAGACCTGATCACTGACCTAGAAGAAACCTTCGCAAATATCCGGGCCTTCAGAATGAAGTTGAACCCGGAGAAGTGCACTTTCGGCGTCCCATCAGGCAAACTGCTCGGCTTCATGGTGTCACATCGCGACATTGAAGCCAATCCAGAAAAGATCAATGCTATCTTGAACATGAAGCCCCCGAGTAACCAGAAGGTTGTCCAGAAGCTCACTGGCTGCATGGCGGCGTTAAGCCAATTCATCTCTCGACTCGGCGAACGAGGCATGCCCTTCTTCAGATTGCTAAAGAAAACGGACGACTTCTAATGGACCACGGAAGCTCACAAGGCCTTTGAAGACTTTAAAGAATTTCTCAAAACGCCGCCCGTCCTAGCCTTGCCTCAGCCCCAGGAGCCCCTGCTACTGTACATTTCAGCCACTCACCAAGTGGTTAGTACGGTCCTCGTAGTCGAGCGCGAAGAAGAGGGACGGGCCCAGAAGATTCAGAGGCCGATCTACTTTGTTAGCGAAGTACTGGCAGGAGCCAAAATCCGCTACCCCCAGGTATAAAAATTGCTATACGGTGTTCTGATAACCGCGAGGAAATTGGCACACTATTTTCAGGGTCACTCAGTCACCGTCGTCACCTCCTTTCCGGGAGGCAATTGGGCGCATCGCGAAGTGGGCCCTGGAGCTGATGCCGCTGGACTTAACTTTTAAGGCGAGGACGTCCATAAAGTCACAAGCCCTGGCGGATTTCTTGGCCGAGTGGACCGAATAGCAAGAAGACGTACCTCGGGAAAACCTCTAATACTGGACCATGCACTTCGACGAATCCAAGAGGATCACCGGCTTGGGAGCAGGAGTTGTGCTGATCTCCCCAACTGGGGAAAGGCTAAGATACGTCCTCCACCTCCACTTCTCCGCCTCACACAACGTCGCCGAGTACGAAGCCCTGCTACACGGACTGCGGCTCGCAGTTTCACTCGGGATATGTCGGCTCGTCGCGAAAGGGGACTCCCAGCTGGTCGTGAACCAAGTAATGAAAGACTGGTCCTGTCTAAATGACACCATGGAGGCCTACCGACAAGAGGTTCGCAAACTTGAAGACAAGTTTGACGGACTCGAGCCATCACACGTCCTAAGACACAACAACGAAGCAGCTAACGAGTTGGCGCAGTTCGGGTCCAAACGTGAAGCCGCCCCAACAGACTTTTTGTCGAGCACCTCTATGAGCCAACTGTTGCGGCAAAACCAATTCCCAACGAACAAGCTGCAAACGAAGTCACCATGATTGACGCCGATTGGAGGACACCACTCATCAAATTTTTAACACAGCAAGAGCTGCCGGAAGACCGGGATGAGGCAGAACGTGTCCGACGATGTTGCCAAGCTTACGTCATGGTTGACTCCGATCTGTACAAGATAAGTCCCTCCGGAATCCTGATGAGGTGCATCACACCCGAGGAAGGACGACAACTACTCCATGACATCCACTCGGGCATATGCGGAAGCCACGCGGCCACACGCACCTTGGTGGGCAAAGCCTACAGACAAGGTTTTTTCTGGCTTACCGCGGTCTCCGACGTGGACAAAGTGGTATGAACCTATGAAGGCTGTCAATTCTTCGCCCGACAGAGCCATGTCCCAGCCCAAGAGCTACAAACAATCCCATTATCCTGGCCGTTTGCGGTATGGGGCTTAGACATGGTCGGCCCGTTCAAGAAGGCTTCAGGAGGATACACACACTTGTTCGTCGCAATCGACAAGTTCTCCAAGTGGATCGAAGCCAAGCCGGTTGCCACAATTACTGCTGACAAGGCACGGGACTTCATCCTCAACACCGTGCACCGCTTTGGCGTCCCAAACAGAATCATAACTGACAATGGGACTCAATTCACAGGAGGCATCTTCAAGGAATTCTGCGAAGACTTCGGAATCAGAATTTGTTATGCGTCAGTTGCACATCCCAAAAGCAATGGACAAGTCGAGCATGCCAACGGCATGGTCCTTCAAGGCATCAAGGCCCGCGTGTTCGATCGCCTAAATCCTTACGTAGGCAAGTGGGTTCAAGAGCTCCCCTCGGTTCTATGGTCTCTGCGGACCACACCCAGTCGGGCTACCGGCCAAACTCCTTTCTTTCTGGTCTATGGTGCAGAAGCCATGTTGCCAAACGAGATGGAGTATGAATCCCTCCGAGTCCGCAGTTTCAACGATGAACGCTATGACCCAAACCGAGTGGATGACCTCACCCGACTGGAAGAGGCCCGTGAGGCAGCCCTCATCCAGTCGGCAAAATATCTTCAAGGGCTCAGACGATATCACAGTCGCAACGTTCGAGCACGAGCTTTTATCGTTGGCGATCTGATTCTGCGCAAGATTCAAGCCACCAAGGACTGTCACAAGCTATCCCCCTTATGGGAAGAACCATATATAATCGCTGAGGTGACTCGGCCAGGCGCATATCGACTAATGCGTGAAGACAGATCTATGGTGGAGAACTCTTGGAACATCGAGCATCTTCGACGATTATATGCTTAAACTGACTTAAGCTTCATGTTTCTCTTGACTGCCAACCTCAAGCAAGATGACTTATTGAGTTAGCAGTCAGGGGTTGTACATATGTCAATAAAGCATAGTTTTCCTCATCAACTTTTGCGCATGATTCGGTTTATCATTGTTTAATGTCCCTTGATTCGAGTTCAGTGTTTAAGGACCGAGAATTTTTTGATGACCTAATCGAGCTTAGGCTCGGTGATAGTCGGACAAAAATTACTTAAGAAATTTCACATAAAAACTCGGATCATGGCATTAGCATAAATAAACTGAATATTCATAGGTCTACATCAGAACGTCACAATCATACAATGTTTACAAGACAATGTTTACAAGACAATCAAGCCCGAAAATTGTTCACTACATCAATGGCAATCTTCTTAGCCGACTCCTGCGCATCACTAATCATGTCCAGGGCTTGCTCATCCGAGGTGCCGTCGGCGAAGCCTTCCCGACGAATTGACATCCACCCGGGGGTAGAGAGATTTGGTCTGCAAGAGCAAGGCCAGCCCCATGGTAGCGGCCTCGGTGATGTTGGTCAAGTATTGGTCGGGGCTCTCCGCAGCTTATCTAAGATTTCGACCGGGTCCAAGTGAGCTAGCCCCGACTCCCCGATGAAATAAAGACAGCAGGATTGGTGTCGCTGCGTTGGCAACATCTTCCCGAACCCGTCCGGCTTGTTTAACCCTCTCAAGCAGAACGTCGTATTGAGCTCGGGTCTCCACTTTGTAAGCTGAGAAAGACGTATGATTACACAGAGCTTTCGGAGACAAAGCAGTTCAACGAACGTTGTTAAGAAGGAGCTCACCTTCAAACTCGGCCTCCAACTCGGTCTTGCCGAGGCTGATTGCCTCCAGCTGGACCTGGAGCGAGTGGACCTCCGACGAATTTTCTACAAACAAGAAAGGCTATCAGCAACCAGGATCAACACGGAAACTATAAAGAGACTAGGAAGGTTAAGCTTACTCCCGACTGAACCCCGGAGGTCGAGGTTTTCTTCCCGGAGTTCAGCTATTTCCCTCCTCAGGGCTGCCTCCCTCGATGCGGCCTCTTCTCGAGTGGTCTTCAACTTCTGTTGGATGTCCTCCAGGGAGTTTAGATGCTGGACCAACTTCTCGAGCGCTTTGGACTTGGCCATTGATCGGCAATACTCCTTCTGCACGCAAGATCCGAAGTTGACCGACTGAAAAGAAATGATGATACAACAATGCAAGAGGATCAACGGTTACGTTGAGTAGCCGAGTCGCCTCATTCAGGCTGTTGACGAGGGCATCCCTTTCCTCGCTTTCCGCTTGCTTATCCAAGATGATGCCCGCCTCCGGCCTTTTGAATCTCGCCACTCGATCTTAATCGGAGGGACCCGTGGTTTCGAAGACCGCAACCCGGGATCTCCTCTCTGCGGCCGATGGATCGGGAGGAACAGATGAAGACACGAAAGAGTTAAACTGAAGATTAAAGACGAAGTTTCAATTCAAGACTTACCGGCTTCGGCGGCTGAACTCTTGACTGGAGCAGCCCGGCTGGTCTTTTCCTTCTGACCTTTCACCGACTGGTCTTCAGTCGGGGTCTTCTGAGCTGCAGTCGATGGCTTCTCGGTGGCCGACTGGTTTCCAGTCAGAATGTCCCGGCTGGCGGTCGGGGGCTCCCTCCTCGGGATATCTTCGCTTGGAGGCGAGGCCTTTCTACCCGAAGCGCTCTCGCTCGGAAGAGGGCTCCGGGGGTTTGGTTCCGCAGGCTTGGATGCCTCGGATGCGGCAGCTGGACTTGGCCCTTCACTCTTCCCGGCAGGGTCTATATCTTGGGGCCTCCTGCCAAACGAATGACGCACGCAGTTGGAATAAAGACAGAGAAATTTTCAAAGAGCTTAGCTTCAGTCATAAGGCATACCTGGATGACCGGCGGATCTTCGGCGCCGCCTTCGGTGACGGCTTTGGAGGAGTTGCTTCGACTGGAGGGGTTGGGACATCATCGTCCGAGTCATCGATGACGAGCCTACTTTTGCTCGCCCGTTTGCTGATGTCCTCACTCGAGGCCGCCCTTTTTCGGACTGGATCGCTCTGGATCTTCACTCCATCGGTCGGCTTCTTGGCAGGGCGAAGTGGCACGTCATCATGAGGAACCTTGTATGGTTTTGAAATAATGGAAGCATTTTCCTGCAAGAAGATTCTCACAATACTAAGAGGTATGACATCAAGATTGCAAGACAAGAAAAGAGTTCGCCGCTTACCTGGAGGAGGAGGTCGATAGAGACCGAAGGGGAGGACCGGGCAAAGATGAGGCCGTGTTCGACCGCAATTCCAGCCGAGAAGACCTTGTACATCCGGATTTTCAGGATCTCAAAGCTGAGCGAGTCACGATCTTCCCGATTGGGGTCCCTCTCGCCCTCGTACTCGAAGGCTGGCTTCGATCGCTCCTTAATTGGCGCCAGTCGGCTCTTGATGAAATGCCGAGTGATTTGTTCGCCGCGAAGACCTTTCTGCTTCATCTCCAAGATCTTCGCTAGCAGTTAGTTGGCTTCATCCCAATCTTGGGCTACTGGCACAGTGCTCCAAGTATGCTTAGGCACAGGGGAAAGGCCAACAAAGTTCGGCATGCTGGGTTCAAGATTGCTAATATAGAACCAGCTCGCATGCCAGCCCTTGTTGGAGGTTTTCAAGGGAAGAGAAAAGTACTCCTTGCGGAGGGATCCGCGGAGTTGAAAACCCGCTCCACCAACGACGCATGGATGGTCCTTATTCGGATGCGGTTTGAGGTAAAACATGCGGCAAAAGAGTTGGAAGTGGGGAAGAATGCCAAGGAAGGCTTCACATACGTGGATGAAAAGAGCGATGTGAAGCATGGAGTTGGGGTTCAAATGATAGAGACGAAGACCATAATAATCAAGAGGTCCCCTAAAGAACTCGGAGGTGGGGAGGCTGAAGCCGCAGTAAAAGAAAGATGTGAAGACGACGAGCTCACCGGTGTTCAGGGTAGGAAACTCCTCACCCGCCGCCGGGCGCCAGCCCACGATCTCCTTGGGAGGAAGCACTCCATGCTTCACCATCTCCTTGAGGGTGGATTCTCTCACATCTGAAGTGGCCCATTGCTCAAAGGGGATCTTCCTCTCATCCGCCATGAATGTGGTTTGTGTGGGGAACAGATCTAGCCAAAAGGATGGGGATTTGAGCAAGGGATCTTGGAGCTGGATGCGGAGCCTAGTTTGTGGCGAAGGGCGAGCTCCTGGATCGACGGATTTGGGTGCATGCGAGCCTAGGGTTTTCCGTAGGGAGCTGGTGAACAGTGCTGCGAAAAAAGAGGAATTTTTCGAGAAGACGAAGTGGCGGGGATGACCTCGAGGCTTTGTAAAGAGATTCGAGGGTTGCGCTAGGTTTTCTCGTGATTGGGCCAAGCCCATGAGAGACCTGCGGCCCAGCTAAGGTGTGGCCCGACGCGTGTCTTTAGGGACTTAAGTGGATGAGCTTAAGCAGATTTGCCCTGGCAATATGCACATGTCAGAGTGCCCTATACCTTTGGAAATCCTTTCATCCCGCAGTTTGCTTAACTTCGTGAGAAGTTAGCATGATGCAATTTGAGAGGTGACCAACAGCTAAGCTTTTTATAGCTGCCTTGATGACAAGGGCTGTTTGGTTCTTTAGCATTTTGATTAAGTGATTATATCAATGCTATTTTTCCACCTTGGTGAAGATCTTTATAGATTGAGACCAGTATTATGGCAAGAGCTATTTAATAATTTTTTCATATTTTTCAGATGACTGAAAAACTTGTTTACCCATGAGGGATGATTAAAGTATTTGTTCCGAGATGACTCGGGCAGATCCACTCGGATAAGCATGAGTTTACCGAGTGCTTTCCACCTATAAGGATTTATTGAGTTATTTGTCTTGAGACGACTCGGGCAAATTCACTCGGATGAGCACGAGCTTGCTGAGTGATGAGATTTTTTATATTTGCTTTAACATGAGTTAAGCATTTACATGGGTATGATTCTTTATAGTCCTTGCTTATATGTTTGGTCTGTTTTTGGCTAATCATACGGTCGGGGGCTACATCTAATTAGGTACATCAAGAGATGTGCCTAGATGTTAATTTTGAGAATTTTTTTAGATATTTTCCAGCCCTTCACAGTCTTTGGAGCCACTCGGGAGAATCACGCAGAGATGATGGAATTGCTCGGCGCCAGAAGCACTCGGCCGAAGAGTTGTTTGGTCGTGTACTGTCTTGGTTTGATGCTGAGTTGTCTCGTCGACTGAAAAGGACTCGGGGGCTACTGTGGAGATTATGGCAATCGGGTATCTACATGGCAAGTTTATCCGACTGGAGATAGGGATAGATTGCACCTACCAGATATGTAAACCAAATATGACTTGGGTGTTACGTTGCCGATTGAGATAAGGCAACGGCTCATAGTCACGGTTTGGTAAGATTGAGGAAACCGACTTAGAGTAAGATAGGGTTTCCGCTCTGTAAGCCCGCCTCCCAAGACTATATAAGGGGGGTGAAGGGCGTCCCTTGAGGGATATGATATGCTTTATGAGCTTTTAGCTTTCAGCCTTAGATCACGAGATCAATAAAGACACTCGGCGGATCGAATCCCCGAAACAGGAGTAGGGTATTACCTCACGAGAGGGCCTGAACATGTCTAAACCCTTGTTTTCCATCTAACCCATTGTGCTTGGCGATCTTGACTGCACCCCCAAAATTCTATTGCCGAAACCGAGTTTCGACAAGCAGCAACAGCCCGAAGGCCGGATCTGCCGCGCCGCGTCTCCGCTCTGTGCTCGAGCTCGACAATCTCACCCTCAGGTTTGCATGGAGTTCGAGCCCGTGCCGCCGCCGCCATCGCCATTGACGGGGCGCCCGATCAAGACTCGCCTTGAGTCCACCCTAGTCCGAACCCCTTAGATCCCAACCTCTTCGCCGTCGCCTTGCGTCGCCACAGCCTCCTTGTTGTTCTCATCCACTCCGACATCTCCGCCAAATCCTCCTCCTTCATTCGCGAGGTGTTGTTCCTAGAGCTTACCCCTGAGCCTTCCCACTTCCTGTACGCGGAAGCCAAGGCGGTCGTATCCATCGCCCGCGCCATGGACGCGCTCGGCTTCGTCAAGCCATGGACCTAGAGAAGAAGATGAACACGAGACAAAGCAAGAAGAAAGGGGCAATTTGGTCCAAAAATTTTAGAAAATATATTGAAAGGGTAAGTAGTGATATGTCCTCAGTTTCAACAAATTTATAATGACTAGTAATGATATTTGTTAAAATAGATAAATTTATAATGGCATATGGATCCAATTAATCCATGAAAAAACCTCAAAATAAACTTTAAAATTAAGTTAATTTTAAAATCTAAATTTTGTCGTCAACATATATGTTGTAGGGCAAAAAAATATGGCCCTTGGTTGTCCTAAGAACATCTGCTGTGTTCAAGTTGGGGCAATTATCAAGTGATTCCATCTGCTGTGTTCAAGTTGGGGCAGTTATCAAGTGATTCCATTTGCTGATCCCTTCTGTGCTCTGACTTGGTATTTCCGCAGGGACTTTCTTGGCGCCTCCGTGGAATGTTGATTAGTTTAGTGGTGATGTCGAAGGAGATGGAGATCCAAACATAACAGCGCGACTTAGTTGGAACTGGTAAGTAATGCTCAAATCATTTGCCAGGTACTGTATGTGAACAACTTAAACATGCTTTGGTTTGATCGCCATAGCAATACACGACATTGCGATAGATAGTTTCATTTCCAACTGTCTCGTTCATTCTGAAGTTGATCTGTTACGTGTAACAAAGAGGAAACAATCTCGTTTACTTTTTTTTAAAAAAACGGACGTCAGAAATGAAATTATCCTATCTTTTTTTCTTTGCAAGGAGAAATATCTTATCCCTGGAAATTCATTTGTATGAATGATTCTCTGGATGGCCTAATGTGTACATGCAAAACCAACTGGGACCAGTTGCAAACTACCAAAGGTAAATGCAAGTGTGAACGGATGAAGCTAATGAAATTCTTGTTTGTACTGAATTTGGCACATTTGATGGTCTGATTCGTTATCTGACAACTGCAAATCATACACATCGACCAAGTTGCATTAAAGAAATAGTTGAAGATTTCTCTATCCCATTGCCGCCTCTTTTAATAGTTCTATAACCAGAATAGACACTCCTCGGAGGACCCGTTCGCCAAGCAAGATGCTTTATATGGCCTAGCAATTGCACCTTTTCTGCCTGTCACTCTGTCCACCAAGAGTTCTTGGCCAAAATGGTATAGCTCATTTACTGTTCAGCATTTCCAACTTCTCATTGTGTCAATATTCTCACTGATGGATGGTTTTCTTGACATCTTAATAGGACAACGAGGAGATGAGCAAAGTAACTCAAGCTAATGGAATAGACTCCAGGGTATCTTTCTTGGTTTAGTTATTATCATTTTATTTGAAATTGCCGGTGCCTATCATTTCTTGTAGTAACAGAATGGAAATGTTGTCTACTATTTAACCATGTAGTGGTATTTTTTTTGGTTGTCCTAATAAATGTAGTATATAACTTCTAATATCTGAATAAATTATGCTTCAAAATAGCTTGCTGAACATTCTTCTTTATACGATACAAAGTTAACCGTGTTTTTGCATGGAACAGTATTAGATATTCAGATGAGGATTGAGGAATCATTTCTTTCTCAGTGGTTGCTTATTTCTTAAAATTTTATCATATCAGTCTTTCTTGTTTCTTGTACGATTCTAAAAATTTTAACAGGAATACAAAGGGCAGAGCATAGCAGTTGAAGCCAACGGCAAAGTAAGCTCCATGGCGCACCTAATGCTTACTAGTATTTCGTATCCAATAAATTGGAATTGACTTATTACTCAAATAAATAATATGACATATCCGGTGAAAACTAGCTAAGTGTTGAAAACTCGTAAAAACTAAACTAAAAATTTTATAAATTTATGAAAAAATACTAAAGATAGATATAGATATGAAATATATTTTCATCGATGAATAGTAAAGACACTATTCATATGAAATTCGTTATTTTTATTTTTCTCAAATAAAATTGAGTTTAAATTTAAGATTTGATGAGAATATATTTCATATCTACGTCTATCTTTATTATTTTTTATATTTTTTATGAATTTATATAACGTTTAGATATGATTTTAATGAGTTTTCTTAGCTAGTTTTCATCAAATATTTTTCCAATAAATAAATGATCAATAGGCGGAAACTCATGAAGGCGCTGGAGGGAAGAAGTATGAAGTCGTTGAAGGGAAGGTTGACTGGAGGGGAAGACCTGCACTAAGAGGGCGTCATGGTGGTGTCGCCAATTCTTTCTTCATTCTTGGTAACTTTCCGTCTTTCCTATAAATGTTTATCACTTCTCTTATAAAGATAAAGAAAATGACATGGTAAGTCTTTGCAGTTCATAAAATAAATTTGCATTCAGGTCTTTTAGTACTTCAGTCTCCAGCAATGTGCTTCTTAAAACTAAATGGCTAAATGAGAATCCATATGGTTTACTTATCATATGATCATATCATGTCGTGATGTATCATCTAATCCAAGAGGAACTAGTTTGACTAAATAATCGAGAGCAAGCCAGATGATAAAGCTAAGCATATACAACCAACTGAATTAGTAGTATTTATTAACTAAGATCAAATATACATCTGGATTTAATGTGTAAATTATCTTTTGCAACAGTAGTTAGCATATATAATGCCTCATCCATGACATAAATTCTAACTATATCTGTTATGGGACTGTAGCATAGCTACAATTTTTTTAGAAAAAATGGTACGAGAATGTCTTTTTTATTGAATATAATGGAAAAAAGTACATCCTAATACTTATAAAAATTGTAAAAAGGCAAAAAGCTACATGATATGCTGTAATAAAGCGTCAAAGAAGCAACATTTTTCTTTACTCTCTAATTAACAAGCAGTAAAAGAAGTGAAGCCCGGTTAATGATCTTTGTTGGTGGTGTTATTGGCCACTGCAGTGAACTTTGGACTCGAGAACCTTGCCTCGTTGTCTCTAGCTGTGAACCTTATCATCTACTTCATGACGGTCATGCACATTGATCTGACTGATGGCTCCAACCTGCTGACCAACTACATGGGAACGAGCTACATGGTCGCAGTGCTCATCTCCGTCTTCGCGGACACTTTCATTGGCCGGTACAAGACTGTGATCATATCGTCAGTGATCGAGCTCGTGGTACGAATTACCGTTATCTGCATGATACAGTTCTTGCAACAATTCTACAGCTTACTGCAACAATTGGAATAAGCTGTGAAAGTCTAGGCTTGGTTCTTTTCAAATTATTTACTGGATCATTTCAAACGGATTATTAACGGATTATTTGCTCAACGCTTTTAAAAATACACTTTCTCAAATTCAGATCACTTAGTTTAAATTCCTTGTTAAGTTTATTTATCAAATATTTAATTTATTTCTATAATAAAATAGATAATACGCAGGAACAATTCGTTCAGTTATCTACTTTAAACTGACCTAAAAAGTTAATTTCTGCAGGGTTTGCTTATTCTTACACTGCAAGCGCACTCCAATAAGCTGAAGCCACCGTATTGCGTCTTCCCGTTCGACCCGAAGTGCCAGACGGTGAGTGGCGATGGCAGGACGCACCTCTACGTGGGGCTGTACCTCGTGGCGATCGGCTCGGCGGGCATCAAGGCGGCGCTGCCGGCGCACTGCGCCGACCAATTCGACGAGAAGCACCCCACGGAGAAGCTGCAGATGTCCAGCTTCTTCAACTGGCTGCTGCTCAGCCTCTGCACCGGCGGCGCCATCAGCGTCACGGTGTTCGTGTGGATCCAGAACGGGAAGGGCTGGGACAAAGGGTTCGGCGCCGCCACCGGCGTGATGGGCCTCGCCGTCCTCGTCTTCATCGCCGGCCTCCCCGGATACCGCATCTCCGTCGTGCAGGGCAGCACCGCGCTTCTTGAAATCTTCCAGGTCGGACTTGAGCACGTTGAGCACCGCAACAGCTGCACCATGACATGGTTTAGTACTAAACGTGGGTTTTGTCTCTGTTGTCTTCAGGTGTATGTTGCTGCCATCAGGAACAGGAATCTGAAGCTCCCTGCGAACCCGGACGAGCTGTACGAGATGAGCAAGAGCAAAGCTCCCCCTGACACGGACTTCATGGCTCACAGGGACAAACCGTTCAGGTTGTTAATTCATCATGCCGCCATTTTGTAGTATGATGTTGATATGCTTGATGATGCATTGCCATGATACTTAGCGTTGCACTGCGTGTGTGTGCAGGTTCCTTGACAAGGCGGCGATAGTACAGGCGCCAACGGATGCGGCGCCAAGCCCATGGCAGCTGTGCCGGGTGACCCAAGTGGAGCACGCCAAGACGGTGCTCGCCATGGTGCCCATCTTCTGCAGCGCCATCATCATGAGCACCTGCCTCGCGCAGCTCCAGACATTCTCCATCCAGCAGGGCGTCACCATGTACAGGACCATCGGCACGTTCACGATGCCGGCGGCGTCGCTGCCCATCATCCCGCTCATCATCCTCATGTTCGCGGTGCCCATCTACGAGCGGGGCTTCGTGCCCTTCGCCCGCCGCATCACCGGCCACCCCAACGGCATCCCGCACCTGCAGCGGGTCGGCGTTGGCCTCGTGCTCTCCATCGTCTCCATGGCCATCGCCGCCGTCGTGGAGGTGCGCCGCAAGAGGGTGGCCGCCCGGCACGGCATGCTGGACGCGAACCCCATGCTCGGGAAGCAGCTGCCCATCTCCTGCTTCTGGCTGGCGCCGCAGTTCACCGTGTTCGGCATCGCCGACATGTTCACCTACATCGGGCTGCTCGAGTTCTTCTACTCGCAGGCGCCGCCGGCGCTCAAGTCCATGTCCTCCTCGTTCCTGTGGTGCCCCATGTCGCTCGGGTACTTCCTCAGCACCATCATCGTCAAGGCCGTGAACGCTGCCACCAAGGGTGCCACGGCGAGCGGCGGCTGGCTGGCCGGCAACAACATCAACCGGAACCACCTCGACCTCTTCTTCTGGCTGCTCGCCGTGCTCAGCTTCCTCAACTTCCTCAACTACCTCTTCTGGGCCAGCTGGTACAAGTACAAGCCTCAGCATTCAGCCCACGTACCAGCAGAGCAGAAAGTATGATGATCATCCAGAGTCTCGAGAGCCTTGGTAATAAAGATGCGAGGTTGTTGCTACCATTTTTGCCTCACGGTCACGGGTTATCAACATGGCAACGTGAGTTTTCCATAAGGAGAATAGGTTAACTTAATTCAAATCAGTCGCAATACAAGATAACGGAATTGTATCGTCGGTGGGCATAAATGTGATATATATTTTGAAGCACAAATTTTCATGGGGATATATAGTTGGAGTGATAATCGTGAAGCTTCAGTGTCGAATGGCTCGAAGCGCCCGCCACCAGTCGTTGCCTCTGCGTCGCACATCTGCCAGTGCCACCTACGGCGCAATGGCGCATGCCGTCTGCCACGTCGAGCCCACCGTGCGCCCTCGTGTCGTGCAGCATGCGTGCCAGCTTGACAGCGTCGCACCCAGCACCCTACAAAACCCACCGGATGCATGCGAGGATGCGACGGGCGTTACGGAAACCACCACAGCTAGACGAGTTCGGATGGCGTCCAGCGACGAGAAGCCTCTACCCACACCGGTCTCTGACGCCGCCGGCGGCTGCGGAGGCAACGCGCCGCCGGGGAGGCCGACGACGGTGGATTCGATGCTACTGGACAAGGGCGCGGCGATGCTGCAGGCGCTGCGCCCGGTGAAGCAGATCAAGCAGCACGTGTGCACGTTCGCGCTGTACGCGCACGACCCGCGCCGGCAGGTGGAGACCCACCACTTCGTCTCCCGCCTCAACCAGGACGTCCTCCAGTGCGCCGTCTACGACGCCGACGACAAGCACGCCCGTCTCATCGGTGCGCCCCAGCGCGCACGCGAGCCACGCCTCGTCTCTGTATGTTTACACAACTAGCTTACCAAGAACTAACGGTTCGTGTTATGCGTGCGCAGGAGTGGAGTACATCGTGTCGCGGAAGATCTTCGACACGCTGCCGGCGGAGGAGCAGCGGCTGTGGCATTCGCACGTGCATGAAATCAAGGCGGGGCTGTGGGTGAGCCCGCACGTTCCCGGTATGCTGGAGAAGGCGGAGCTGGAGCAGATGGCCGGCACGTTCGGCAAGTTCTGGTGCACCTGGCAGGTGGACCGCGGCGACCGCCTCCCGCTCGGCGCGCCGGCGCTGATGGTGTCGCCGCAGGACGACCCCGCGGCGGACGTGCGCCCCGACCTCGTGCGCAACCGCGACGACAAGTACCGCTACTCCACGACGGAGCTACGGGCGGCGAGGGCCGACGTCGCGGTGCCGGCGGAGCCGCGTCCGGGGCAGGCCGACTACTGGCTCCGCCACCGCAAGGGCTTCGCCGTGGACGTCGTGCCGCACGAGATGAAGTGCCACGCGCCGTTCTCGTGAGCTGTGAGCAGTACGCTGGCAGAGCTGTGGCGCACGACTCGTGTACGTGAACGTAGTGTAGGAACCTTTTGTGTCCGTTGTATCGTGTGTACGGCGCCATAAACTCGTATAACCCCAACCGCTGTAATAAAAACGTCTTTGGGCAGAAATTGGCGTGTTCTTTAACGAGCACTTGCATGTTTTGGGTTTCACAGTTTTTTTTTGAGCCAGTTCAACATAAGCTTAATCATGATTCCATGAAAAAAAATGTTCTAGCTCTCGCAGGAGCAACATAACAGCTCGTTTCGCCGCCACCGTGATGTTGACGATGGCATTACATTGGCTAGGCATTGAGGCAGCGTAGCATCAATGTTCACCGTTCTCCCTTGTGCGTCGTGTCTCCAATTTCGCCTACACGCTATAAGACTACAGCAGGCACGACTGTTTGCCAAGATTGCTGGGACTGCAGACTTCTCCGAGCTTTACGACGGACTAGATCCATATAATTATGTTAGATAAATCTTGGATGACTAGACATCGGATCTAGGTAGATCTAGGTGGGTTTATCAATAGTCTTGTAGAACACACAGGTAGATCATCTATGATTTATGAAAGAAGGGGGTAGATTAGAGTTACCAGTAGAGTGAAAAAGAAGGGGGTAGATTAGAGTTACCAGTAGAGTGAGAGGAGGAAGGTTGTCCGTCGGCTATCGTCGTCGTGCGTGGGTATAGAACACACAGGTAGATCATCCATGATTTATGAAAGAAAGGGGATAGATTAGAGTTACCAGTAGAGTGAGAGGAGGAAGGTTGTCCGTCGGCCATCATCGTCGTGCGTGGGTGTGGTGGTGGCGTTTCCCGTCATTGCTGCGTCCCCACGGTTAGATCGGCTAGGGTTTGTGGGTGAGGTTGGTGGCGGCTGCGAACCTCGTGTCATGTGCCGCCTCGGCCCTCACCCCTTTATATGACACAGGTGACAGGGGCCCACCAGCCAAGAGGAGGCTGGGCGCCCCGATCAGGCTTGGCGCCCCGATCAGGCACGATCAAGGATCCCGGTTGGGCCGTTGGGCCCAACGGGAGGAGATCTACTCTAACATTCTTCCCCTTGATCTCTTTACTAATACCTTTAACCTTTGTCTGTTTCATCACAAATTAACGTATAGAGCATGTCTCATCGTCACGGTCAATCGTCGATGGATTCAATAGTCACTGTACACATCTCTGTTCAAAAACAGATACTTTATACCCATGCCGGCTACATGTTCCTTGAACAAATTGGGTGGTAGGCCTTTCGTTAGCGGATCCGCGAGCATTTTTTTAGTCTTTATTGTGTGATCCCGGACTTTATCCTTCACAACATAGTACTTTATATCAATGTGTTTGGCAGCACCACTTGACTGATTGTTGTGAGAGTACAGTACTGCAGGTTCATTGTCGCGGTATAACTTTAGTGGTTTCTCAATACTGTCAACCACTCTCAAACCGGGTATGAACTTCTTTAGCCAGTTCACCTGCCCCGTTGCCTCATAACATGCTATAAATTCGGCATACATTGTAGATCCTGCAGTGATAGTATGTTTAGAGCTTTTCCATGAAATAGCTCCCCCTGCAAGAGTGAACACGTATCCGGATGTTGACTTTGTTTTATCTGTAGCAAAATCAGAATCTGAATAACCCACTATTTGGAGTGAGTCAGATCTTCTGTATGTCAACAAAAGACCTTTCGTTACTTGCGCATATCGCATGTGCTCTGGGCCTGGATTGTTTTGAAATCTGCCAAGTAACCCGGTGACAAAAGATAGGTCAGGGCGTGTGCACACTTGTGCATACTGTAGACTTCCTACAGCCGAAGTATATGGCTTTGACTTTATTTCATCGAGCTTGAACTTATTTCTGGGGCATTGCCATTCCCCATATCTTTCGCCCTTCCTATAGGAGCAGGCGTAGCACTGCATTTCGACATGTTGAATTTCTTCAATACTTTTTCTATATATCCCTTTTGAGACAATTTCGGTGCATACTTTCTTCTATCTCGGTGAATCTCTATGCCCAAAACATATGATGCTTCACCAAGGTCTTTCATATCAAAGTTTGAGGACAAGAACTCTTTTGTTCCCTGTAGAAGACTAACATCACTACTTACCAGTAGAATGTCATCCATATACAGAATCAAGAAGATGAATTTCCCATTCTTGAACTTTGTATAAATGCAGTTGTCCTCAACATTTTCTTGAAAACCAAATTTCTTTATAGTTCCATCAAACTTCAAGTACCACTGTCTCGAAGCTTATTTTAACCCATAAATGGATCTTTTTAATCGACATCCCATATTCTCTTTTCCTTTTACGACAAAACCTTTTGGTTGTGCCATATAGACTCTTTCTTCTAAATCTCCATTTAGAAATGTCGTTTTTACATCCATTTGATGTAATTCCAAGTCGTAATGTGCCACTAGTGCCATTATTATTCTGAAAGAATCTTTACAAGAGAGTGGAGAAAACGTCTCGTTGTAATCAATTCCTTCTCTTTGTGTGAATCCTTTTGCCAAAAGTCGCGCTTTAAACTTTTCTATATTCCCTTTGGAGTCACATTTTGTTTTGTAGACCCATTTACAGCCTACTGTTTTAGCTCCTTTAGGAATTTCCTCCAAATCCCAAACATCATTTAGTTTCATGGATTTTATTTCATCTTCCATGGCTTCTAGCCATTTGGATGAGCGAGCGCTTCTCATGGCCTCTTCATATGAGGTGGGATCATCCTCTACATGAGACTCTTCTGTGTTATACACCTGATAATCATCAGAAATAGCCTTTCTTCTTACTCTTATAGACCTTCTAGGGGCCTCTATATTTGGCACGTTCTCTGTTTGAGACTCTTGTGAAGTCTCCTGATTTGGCACATCTTCTATTTGAGGCTGTTGTTGCTCCTCCTTATGTGTGGTAGTGTTTTCTGATGGATCCTGAAAGACAGGTTCCTCATTTCTATTCGTTTCCACCACAGGAGAGCGAACAACAGGTGTTGGGGCTGCAACGTCAGGCATTGCAGGCGCAACATCAACAGGTAGTGAGAAGAAAGGTTCCCGAATCGTCGAAGTGGGTATATATTCCCGCTTCTCCTCAAGATCAATCACTCGAGCTACCGTGCTCCCCCTCATCATTTCGTCTTCTAAGAAGACAGCATGTCTCGTTTCTACAAACTTTGTATAACTGTTTGGACAGTAGAAACGATAACCTTTTGATCTATCAGGATAGCCAATGAAATAACAACTAACTGTTTTGGGATCCAATTTCCCAATGTTTGGATTAAATACTTTAGCCTTCGCAGGACTCCCCCACACACGGAGGTGAGCTAGCGAGGGTACTCTTCCGGTCCACAGCTCATACGGTGTTTTGAGCACCGATTTGCTAGGTACTCTGTTGAGAATATGAACGGCGGTTTTTAACGCCTCCATCCATAAACCCAATGGTAGGGTGGAGTAGCTCATCATGCTGCGCACCATATCCATTAAGGTACGGTTACGCCTTTCAGCCACCCCATTCTGTTGAGGCTCGCCCGGTGTAGAATATTGGGCGACTATGTCATTTTCCATCAGAAACCTTGCAAAAGGTCCTGAGACTTGTCCATAAGGAGTATGCCGACCGTAGTACTCCCCCCCGATCGGATCTTACTATTTTAATCTTTTTATCATGTTGATTTTTAACTTCAGCTTTGAATATCTTGAATTTATCCAATGCTTTCGATCTTTCTTTAATTGGATAAATATAACCATATCGGGAGTAATCATCTGTGAATGTTATGAAAGAGTCATAACCATCCACACTCTTTACAGGAAATGGACCACAAATATCTGTGTGAATGATCTCTAATATTCCTACGCTTCTATTTGCACCTTTCTTAATGTGCTTTATATATTTTCCTTTGACGCATTCTATGCATTGTTCTAAATCTGAGAACTCCAGTGGAGGAAGAATTTCATTCTTAACAAGTCTCTCAATTCTCCCCCTCGAAATGTGGCCTAAACGACAGTGCCACAATTTCGATGAGACATTAGGAGTTCTCTTTCTTTTTTTGTTTTCCTTTGTCAACGAGGACCCATTATTTACATCATTTGCATCATTGCATATAACATTCACACTTTCATGCATAGGCAGCATATAAAGTTTGTCTCGTCGGAAGGCGAGACCCACACACAGATTATTATGAATTATGCGACATTGTATTTTATCAAAATAACAATAATAGTCATCTTCTGCCAAACATGGCACACTAATCAAGTTTCTATGCAAAGATGGGACATACAAAACGTCTCAAAGTGGAAGGATAAAGCCATTATCAAGTTTGAGATTGAGATTTCCGACGGCTTCAACTTTCACTTCAACTCTATTTGCGACTTTAACGTTGCTTTTGCTTCTTTGCGTAGTCCTTGTCAAATGGAATCCCAGTAAGGAGTTGGAGGCATGAATAGTTGCTCCAGAATCGATCCACCATGTGGATTTCGAATAACTAGTATACAAGGATTCATTTACGGAAGTGATAAAATTCTCACCTTTCTTTGCCATTATCATCTTTAAGAACTCAGGACAATCTTTCTTGAAATGTCCTTCCTTCTTGCAATAGAGGCACTGGTTTGTCCCCACTGTAAATTGCTTTTGCTAAGGTTGGTGCTGACCTTGGGACTTTTGAGGTTGTTTGTCCTTTGAGTAGGACGGTCTATAGTTTCTTTTCTTTGGGCTACCAACGTAGTTGATAACGCCACCATTTTTTGGCCTAATTCTCTCCTCCTCTTGTACACATTGTGCAAAAAGAGTACCAAAAGTCCAGTTCTCTGGGTGCACATTGTAGTTGAGAATGAAAGCATCAAACTCTTTTGGCAATCGAGACATGATCAAGTGAACCAAAAAGTCATTCTTCAAATCCAAGTCCCATTGCTTTAGCCTTGCATTTTTGTGCACTCTTCTGAAGGATAAAATCCCTAATGCCACCTCCAGTGTACCTGTCCGTGACGAGGTCCTTTATGAGTTCTGTGGCATGAGTCTTTGAAGAACCAGTGAACTGGGTTTTTATCCTTTCTAGTAATATGTTAATCTATATAATTAAACTAGATCCTAGTAATATGGTCGAGCTTGGACTAGATTAATCAAGAGGACTAAGCCTCGTACAAGAGAGCCGCGCTCGTCATCTCTACATGGTTTCCGTTCCCCCAATAGCCATGCCCATGCCTCTACATGGTTCCCATTCTCGTGGCCCAATAGTCATGCCTGAAGAAATAGTTTCGTTCCCGTGGCTCAATAGCCATGTCTGAAGCACTTCTTCATCAAACCAAACGTTCTAAACGTTCAAGCTGAAGCTGAAAAGTGGTCTTGGAGAAATGGGAAGTGGTCTTGGAGAAATGGTCTTGATCAAACTAAACAAACTAAACGTTCAAGCTGAAGAAGTGGTCTTGATCAAACTAAGCTCGTACGCTGTCTACATCTCTACATGGTTTCCGTTCCCGTAGCCCAATAGCCATGCCTCTACATGGTTCCCATTCTCGTGGCCCAATAGCATGCCTGGAGAAGTGGTTCCCGTTCCCGTGGCTCAATAGCCATGCCTAAAGAAGTGGTCTTGATCAAACTAAATGTTCAAGCTGAAGAAGTGGTCTCGAAGAAGTGGTCTTGATCAAACTAAGTGGTCTTCACGAAACTAAGATCAAACGTTCGAGCTTTTCCATATAATTAAACTAAATTAGATCCATAAAATTAAATTAGTAATATATTCGAGCTTTATAACGGATTAGATCTACATAAGGTTAGGTGAATCTACTTTAACAAGTAATATATTTGAACTTTAGCTTTACAACGACTAGATTTGTAAATATATCTATAATTTATAACTATCTATAAAACAAAGTAGTGTTTCTTTCCAAAATTTTCGTCCGTCTGACTATTTTGCAGAAAACCCTTAAGTGTTTATAAAATTAACCCACAGTTCCAATGCTGAAAAGAAAGGGAGGGTTTGGATGAAAAAAAGACCTTCTGCACCCCTTCCGCCCGTCCTCATCCACGCCGCGTCTGCGCCCCGACTTTACCCGTTGCAACGTACGGGCATAATTGCTAGTATATCTATATATAAATAATATTGATTAGTTGGGTGAATGCTTAAATAACGGATTAGATCTATGTATAATTTGATATTGATTGGATGGGTGGATTGATCTTATAAATACGTTTAAGCTTTACAACAAACTAGATCTAGAACTAGATATCGACTGGGAGGGTGAATTTTTCAAACGACCAACTAGATTTATATACAATTAAATATTGATTGGGTGGGTGGATTGATCTTATATATAATTAATATTGACTAGCACACTTGTCCATGCGTTGCAATGGAACGACGACGCAGGGAGGAAAGCGGGCGGAGGGCGAAGGTCTAGGTGGCGGCGCGGGAGCTCCGCGGCTATGGGAGGGAGGGACGTAGGCGCGACGCGGATGGGGACGGAAGAGAGAGACGCAGGAGGTCTTTTTTTATCCAAGCCTTCCCTTTCTTTTCAGCATTGGAACTGCGGGTTAATTTTATAAATACTCAAGGGGTTTTACGCAAAATAACCTTTTTTTCTTCTTTAACGGGTTTTTTAAAAAATAGCCAGGCGGACTGGGGGTTAATTTTGAAAAAACTCAAGGAGTTTTCTGCAAAATAGTCAGGCAAAACAAAATTTGGGTGGAAACACTACTTGCTTTATAGATAGACTAGCAAAATGTCCGTGCGTTGCAACGGGACGACGACGCAGGGAGGGAAACAGACGGAGGGCGAAGGTCCAGGCGGCGGCGCGGGAGCTCCGAGCGGCGACGGAAGGGAGGGGCACAGGCGTGGGGCGCGACGCAGATGGGGATAGAAGAGAGGGATACAGGAGGTCTTTTTTCTTCATCCAAGCCCTCCCTTTCTTTTCAGCATTTGGGACTGCAGATTAATTTTATAAGCACTCAAGGGGTTTTCTGCAAAATAACCCATTTTTCTTCTTTAGCTGGGTTTTTTTAAAATAGCTAGGTGGACTGTAGGTTAATTTCGAAAAAACTCAAGGGGTTTTCTACAAAATAGCCAGGCAAAACAAAATTTGGGTAGAAATACTACTTGCTTTATAGATAGTTATATAGATATAGATTATAGATTATAGATTGGTAGCTGGATTGCTCAAACAACGAACCAGATCTATATATATAATTAGATAATGAGTGAGTAGATGGATTGAGGTTTAAATAATAGATGTTATGCCCCGGACAAAGACGAGCATACTTGCCTACGGTGGAAAGGGGACAGAGGAAGATGACTCCAATTCCGGTAGAATAATTCCTCGTTGTTTTTATTTTTTTATTATAAGTTGTTTTTATTTTTTATAATTAATTTTTAAGTTTAATTAAGTTTATAAAAAATATAGAAATATTTTCAATACAAAATGAATATATTAAATGGTAATTTTGGTGAATTGGTGTAGATGACTTAGATGTTATTAGCTTTAAATTTAATTAAATCTAAAGTTTAATTAAAAATCAAAACTATTTATCTAACCTATTTAAAAAATTCATAATTTTTCAATCGTCACATGTGGGTTTTTGTTCGTCATTGTCACGACGCGCGTATTACGTATTTAGCATACGACTGGCTTCGAGTGCCAGGTCGGATAGCTCATCCAGCGACGCGTTGGATTGGATCAGGACTTTGCGCTCAATTGCTCCTGTTGCGACCCAATCCGCGGCAAATTTGACCGATCTTGGACCGCTCAGCCGCTGCCCCCACAAATCCTTTGTGTTTTAATGAGCTCCGTTGTCTTTGCCAGTAATTTTTGTCAGTCGTTGGTGTAGCAGATCGGTTCAGATTGTTTGTTGGTTCGTCCGTCCGCTGCGTTCCCGATTGGAATCGCAGTATTTAATCCACTAAGAGAAAACAGCTGACAAGTTATTTATCAACTACGTTGTTCGCGACCCAACTCAAAGGCAAATTTGACCGATCTTGGATGCCGCTCAGCTGCTGCTGCCCCCACAATTCCTTTGTATTTTGATGCAATTTTGCTATACATTTATCGATAATATTTTTAAAAACATATACATATAATACAATCGTAATATAATTTATATTATAATTTTTATGTAACTAAATTTTAAATCGTTAGATTTGTTTTAAAATTCATGCAAACGAGAAAAAAATACAGCTTACGCATATGTAATGGAATTCGTTTCCACGACCTATATTTCATAAAAATAACATGTAATCGAGAGATTTTTAAAAGTTATACACAAGTTATATTATATTGTATTTACATGTAAGTTATATACGACCCGTTTGTTAGGACAGAATCAGTAGAATCTCTGTCAAACATGTTATTTTGCTACTGATTCTGAGAAGAATCATTTCAAGTGATTCAGTAATTTTACATAGAGATTGAGAATCACCGAAAACCGTTTCTTTCCGTAATCATCTCGAAACCGTTTCTCCCAATAATCACTGAAAATCAAATGAAATATTGTTTTAATTATTAATTTTTATATCGATTATGATTCTCTACAGAATCTGATCCAGAAGAATTAGAATCTAAAATCAGAAAATCACATAATCAGACGCCCTACCAAACATGCCAATAATATAATTATACTTGTATTATATTTTTATTTGTTAAATATTTTAAAATCTACAAATATATAGGTAGTTTTTAGTTTTAATAGTTTGGAGGTGGTTGAGGGATATAAATTAAATTAAATCTATATTTAAGGATGTCAAAGTGAAATTATTCCATAAATGAACCATGTAACACCGTTCATGTGTAGGTAGGATTAGCCATGCCCAGGAGATGGCAAAAGGCCTATATGGGCCAGATGAAGTGTCCAGGGCTCAGGATCATGTCCACGGTCCACCTCTACCACAAGCGAGGCCCAACTCAGCGTGACACAAGTTCGAGCCCACAGAGTAAATGTCCAACCCACCACTTCCCCACCAACGCTTCCACCGATGCCGTCGTCGACGATCCGGAGCATCTCCATCACAGTATCCGACGACGACGACGCCGCGGGGGCGCCGGCGGCGGCCCCCCGGCGGGCCCGAGCCGCCCGGCGGAAGGTGACCCGCGGCGTGGGGCAGCGAGCCGTGCGGCTGGTGGCGCGGTGGTGGCCCGTCCTCCTGCTCCTCCCGGCCGTCGCGCTGCTCCTCTTCGAGGCCTCGCGTCTCCGCGGCGCCTCCCCCGGGCCATCCCCGCACGTATCCAGCTCCAGCCTTGGCCGGCTCGACCCGACCACCCGCCTCGTCCATGGCGTGCGCGAGCGTGAGTGCTCCCTCCCTGTTACGATCTGCGTGTAGGCTTTTACCCCAATTCCTCTAGCGGCTCCCAACTTGCAGTGAGGATTTGCTACGAGTTTGAGAAATTGGTAAATGTGAGAGGCTGGGTGCTATGTTGCATAACGTACTGAGCTTATGTTGGCACTCTTGACTACTGTTTTTTGCACAATTCATTAGATATATCGTGGCAGTTGCACATTTGGACTTAAAATTTTAGATCTTGCACATTGAGAAATTATGAGAGTGTTCTTGATTCCTGCACACAAATATCTGAATCTTCATTAGTCAAGTCAAACCGCATGCCAAAGGGAAGTAGTCAGAACAGATCAGAGAGCAATAGCATTCCAAATAAGTTTGCCTACTGCTATTACTACCTTATTCTTTTTGTTCAGTAAGCTTCTCTTGGTTTAGCAAATGCATCATTTTGACTCTGCAATATATTTAAAAATTAAATAATGGCATGATTATATTTGTCTGTGTGATGTTGACAGCTTGCTTGAAGTTCCTTAGTCCCAGAAGTATAGAAAATTTGGTATTTCCTGGAGGTACAAAACTTGATTCTGTGGTCAAGAGGATTATATATAGATCTGATGACAACGACTATGATACGTACCACTCTGAGGCAAACTCAATATATTTGCTGCAACATGCTGAAGCTACCAGGTTCAATCTGTTCACAGGATTTCAGACACTTCCTGACAGAGAGGAGAGCTTCAAGGTTCTAATGCTGGCTAACCTGCATTACTTTGCTGTTAACAAAACTTTTTTCTGTAAATATATTTAATTTGTTTCCACTACTTCTCCAGGCAAATGAAACTGTTAATGTGCACTGTGGTTTCTACAGTGACAATGGTGGTTTCAAAATTTCTGACATTGACATGAGATATATGAGATCTTGTAAAGTTGTAGTATCTACCTGTGCATTTGGTGGTGGGGATGATCTATATCAGCCTATTGGAATGGTCAATTCTTCAATTGGAAAGGTATTAGGTCATGCAAGATTTTCTGAAGTGTAAAATCTTTGTAAATCACCACATTTGAAGATCTTTCTTTGTAGATTTGAATGGTCTTGTGATTAAGCAGGTCTGCTATGTTGCTTTCTGGGATGAGGTCACGTTATCAACTCAGGAATCTGAAGGAAAAGTAGTCGACGACAATGGAATGATAGGAAGGTGGCGCATCATTGTTGTCAGAAGCCTCCCTTTTGTTGATCAACGGTTAAATGGAAAGATACCAAAGGTAAAATACAAAGATTTCGTAGTCTATTATTTGCAGGTATCATGGCCTTCTAAAATATGACTTTGATTCTTGTATTACTTTTTCCATTGTGGCTCTTGGTAGAGAGAAAATGCCAACAAGTTAAATTTGCTACTATTGCCATGAGCCATGAGGTTTTGCCTGTCAAGTTTTTTTTCTTTTGAAGGATAGCACTATATATATATATATATATATATATAGATATAGATATATATATATATAGTAAAATGCATAGCATTTTCTTTTTGGCAGATGTTGAGTCATCGTCTTTTCCCAGAAGCAAGATACTCTATATGGGTGGACTCTAAATATCAATTCCGAAGGGATCCAATAGGAGTGCTTGAAGCACTTCTTTGGAGAACAAATTCTACCTTTGCTATTTCTGAACATGGAGCAAGGAGTAACATCTATGATGAGGGTAAAGCTATTGTTCAAAAGCACAAAGCTACTCCAGAAGAAGTAGAAGTTCAATTAACTCAGTATCATAAAGATGGGATGCCAGCTGAAAAAAGATTACATGGGTTAAAAGGTTAGTGTTTAATTGCGAAAACAGAAAGAAGTCTTGCCTACTTACTTTGCATATTGCATATATGGAACCTTTTCAGTAAGTTCCATAGCTAATGTGTGAAGCATGGTTTATATGATCAATATATCTGTTTTATTTTTCAGCTTTAGCTGAAGCTTCAGTCATTGTGAGGGAGCTGGCCCCGGTGACGAACCACTTCATGTGTGCTTGGTTCAACGAAGTTGTTCGCTTCACATCTCGAGACCAACTCAGTTTTCCGTATGTTTTGTGGCGCCTAAACATGCCAGGAATCAACATGTTCACTGTATGCACTCGGAGAGATCTTGTGAACAGTTTAGGTCACACAAGAAAAGTAAAACCTCTTCTTACTCAGAGCAATTCAGAGTCATCTGCCATATGATGCCTTTTTTTTTCTGGATCATCTGCTGACAATCAACTAACCGTTGATTTATATCGTTCTAATCTGCCACACCCTCTGGTCCACAGTTTTGTTGTAAATTGTTCTGTCATTATTCCTCAAAAATCGTCACGGTCTCTCTGTACAAGGACTACCAGATACACGTTAAGAGGCAGCCTATCCTACCTTGATGGTACCTGTAAAGTTCTCTTTCATTTGGTGCGAAGGAACAATATTCACCCTTTATTTTTGCTATATATGAATGTGTAACATATGAATTTGTGATGCGCCTGGTGCTGCAGTCTTATTAATCAAAATGATATCTTCTGTCCTTTGCACTGTAGAGAACACATGGACACCAATTCTCCGATGAGCTCACTTTTGCATCTATCTTCAAGGCCTGTCTGGGAGCTTAAGATCTTAAAAAGCAGCTGATGGTAGCCAGCCTCTGAGAATCTGAAAAGCTGGGTTTCCCAGCTTATTTTCTGAATTCTATATCTGTAACTTTCATAGTCTGAACGAAAAGCTGAACTGTTTGTTGAAGTTTCTGATTCTAGTTTATTTTTTGAATTCTACATCTGTAACTTTCAGAGTCTAAACGAAAAACTGAACTGTTTGGTGAAGTTTCTGATTCTAGGAAAAACAGTCGCTACCAGAAGCTTCCCAAACATCTTATTTGTCGCCGGAAACTTGGAGCCTAATTTTGCGCATAGGATCCTATATCACCTGTTGTGCTGACGTGCTTTGTGTGTGTCGGGAGAATTAACATATCTGAATTTCTACGTGTTTCTCTAGCTGCTACTGCTACCCTGTAGTTCATCACAGGCTTCACAGCCATGTTTCTCTCTCTAAAAAAGGAAAGTCCACTTTGACTCCTTTAAATATATACCGAATCTAATTTATATCTCTCAACCAAAAAATCGGGTAGGACGACTTCCCCAAATATTTAAACCGGTATACATCAACTCCTATGGTAGTATTGTAGGCAGTATTAGATGACGTGGCACCTTGACCTTGGTCAACACTACTGATTTAGCTAGGGTGGTTAGGAAATAAAAGGCAGAGGCGCCTCGGCGGGTTTCTTCCACATCTCGGGTTTCCCATCACGCTGCTTTGGAGCTGTGACATTGGTGGTGAACGACGGCTTCGTTGACAGTGAGGGAGGGTGCAGGAGCGGGGATGGCGAGCTCGCGGAGTGAGGTGTCATCGGCATCTTCCCGACGCACATCTGCTTCGTCCATCCTATATTGGGTAGGCCCATTCAACTACCAGCTGGCGGAGACATGCAAGTGCGGGACCAATGCTTCGAGGTGGATCTCGTGGAGTGTGGACAACCCCGGTCGCCGATACTTCAAATGCCCCAATGCTAGGGTGAGTTTTTTCGTTTGGGTAGCTTGGTTGGTTTAGATTTGTGTTTCGGGCTGGGTTCTAGGGTTTGCTGTTGAGAGTGGTGGGTGTGATTTCTTTGCTTGGTTTGAAGGGCCGACGAGCACTTTCATCAAAGAATTGTTGAATGATTTGTGTGTTGCGATGTAATCCGAGGAGGGAGAAAGAATAACTTCTACTTGTTGTTCAAGATGGCAGGTCAAAGGTGTTAGAGCTTGATGTAGCTAGGCAGGAGTTGGCTACACTGAGGAAGGTTGCAAGTGAGAATGAAGCTAAGATAGCTGTGTTGAAGGATATGAACTGTAGGTTAGAGAATGAGAGATTTATGCTTCTATCGTTTTTGGTTGTGGTTTGCGTTGTTGGTTTCATCTTGTTATGGAAAAAATGGAGTGTTCTGCAATATTTGGCTTAGGATGTAAAGGTCTCTAATCTGTGATATGTATGTAGCATGTTGTGATCAGTTAATGTAATTTGTGTTCTCCTGTTGCAAATTTGTGATGGCATTATGGCAGTATGACATTTGGATTGGCTTTGGCATTATGGCCCAATAATTTGGTTCATAACAATCAGATTCACCAGCTTAGCACCATTGTGGCACAACAATCAGATTCCAAATTTCAGATAGGGCAAATAAGTTCCGCCATTACATGAAACATTGAACAGAACAATCTGACAACATATCACAAACAAGCCTAAGAGTCTGGCATTACATCACACAAACAAGCCTAAGAACTGGCAACCTAAATAACATGAAATAAAAGGGGGAGCCTTAGAGCCTTAGAGTCTGGCATTACATAACAAATTGTTTGGATAACAAATGCCACAAACACAACATAGATTCACAGCTTGTCAGATTCCTAGGGTGGGAGCAGAAGCAGTGGCCCGGGAGTAGATTTCTTTGGCTTCTTTGCTAGTTGGACATTCTGAGCCTTTTTTGCCTTCTTTGCTTGCTCCTGAGCTGAAAGAGAAATATATGCCTTTCCAAAGTTTATATGAATTGATGCACTTCTAGAAGCTTGGGAGTGTGGAACAATGGCTTGCAAATTGACAGCTGTAGAACCACCCTGTTGTGTTGCCACTCTTGCTCTTGCATTCACGTTGACCATTTGGAGCTGCTCCATTGGTGCCTGCACATGATAGCATTAGATCAAGTTTTGCATTGGACCCAAATTAAACTATATTACATCACAATCTTATGTTTTCTTGTCATTGTTGTCTTTGACAGACTTGCACTTGTGGTAGCAGCTGATGGTGTCGTCTTCTTCCTGCTGTGGACACTGCTTCTTGGCGTGCTTGAGACCACCAAATTTTGTTCTGTAATGATATTGGACCGAGGAGCTGTGTTGCTACTACCTCCTGCATTATGCTTATCACAAGTATACCTGCTGTGTCCAACTTGTTTGCACTTAGTGCATCTCATGACTGTTCCAATCTTTGAGGCCGTAGTGGCTTTTGTTGGCTCATTGTGTTCCCTTCTTCTCTCCGTTTTAAGCTTGTCTGGCATTTTGATGTATCCAGGTGCATTTAGTGGCTCCATCTCATCTTCTTGCCAGCTGCTCATGCCCTCAACTGGTTCTAGGCAGTGTTTATAAATTTTCTTGAATGTACCCACGAATAGCAATCAACAATATATGGATCTAGAGAATTGGTCTCGAAGAATATGCATGAAATTGCATGAGGGCAAGGCAACCCTGACAACAGCCAGTATCTACAAGAATATTCTTTCTTGTCTAGTGTCACTGTGAACCTATTGTCATGATGCTTTACTTCAAATTTGTCAAATCCATTAGATATGGCATGACAAAAGGCTGACTCATTTATGTAAACATTCAATTTCTTCAGGATGCCAGGACAAATGATTGTGTTTCATCTAGCAGAAAACTTAATCTGATCAGTGATCCTAACCATCACTTTTCTCCTAATTTTCTCAAGCATGGTGATAATGGGACATAATCTAGCCCCTAAAATCCACTTATTGAATGACTTACTCATGTTGTTGTCCATATAGTCAAGTTAGAGCCTATCTTAAACCAAGCTTTGCTCCAATGCTGGGGGTGAGTATTTAGTATTGCTTGGGCACCTGCTTGTGTGAGTTGAGCCAGCCTTGCTCTAGCCAAATTGAACAGCATCCTGCAAGGGGCTTTGGCACACTTTCCAGAAGTCTTTTTGGTAAGCCTTGTCATGAAAATGCTTCTTTAGTTGACATATATGTGCCTTGCACAATTCCTATGTTCTGCCCTTGGAGCCTACTTCTCCACATAATTGAGAATGCACTGCGAGAAAAAACAACATAATATGTTAGTACATTGTAATTAACCAGAGTCACTGCTCAACTTATACTTAAGGTATGGTTACCTTCTGCTGGTCTGAGATGAACACCCGGCCTTCTCCATCACCAACTTGTAGATCACTGCTCAATAGATCCATGAACCAATCCCATTCTTCATTATTCTCCTTGTATACCACTGACCAAGCAATTGGATACATATGATTGTTTTCATCTCTTCCAATAGCATAGATAAGTTCTCCATTGGTTGCACCCCTGAAGAAGCATCCATCTAGGCCAATAACTTTCCTGCATCCAAACCTTGAAGCTTTTTTAGTGCATCCAAACAGACGTAGATCCTCTTGAAGATTGGTGGCTCCAAACCCACCTCTTTGTTCACTACAACTGTGCTTCCTGGGTTGCTTCTAAGTAGCTCCAGCTGGTAGTTGTATAGCTTCTGATATTGTCCTTTTGTTGCATCCATTGCCTTCTGCATCACTAAGGATTTGGCCCTCTTAATCTTGGACAAAGAAACATTGGCAAAAATCTCTTCTTGCATTGTTGCCTTCATTGAAGCCAAGTTCTAGAAAGGGTTAGCTAATATAAACTTCTCATATTTCTCAGTTATCCTTCTTGAAGTGACCAACTTGTGGTCTCTTCTAGAGGGGCATGTATGAAAGTTCTGTAGGGTCACTATCTGCCAACTTTCAGTCCTGATTGTTTTGGAGAATAGATAGACCCAAGGGCAATTAGGCCAGTTATATTTTGCCTTAACTCTCTTGGGATCACTCTTGATAAAGTTGATCACCCCCCCCCCTTCACTTAGAGCATAGGCAGTAACTATCTTCCCTAACACCTTCTTGCAGCTAAACTTTATCCTCAATTTGAATGTTGGGGCGCCAGACTTCTCCTTGTATCTTGGATATTTGCTTGTCTTAACAGTTACCTCTCCATCACTGTCAACTTCATCTATTGCTTGCTCAGAATCACTTTCTTCATATGAGGTTTCATTACCAGCTTCTTCAATTCCTGCTTGAATAGTTGGTGTGCACTTGCTCCCCTCAAGATCTACCTCATCTAACGCAACTATCTTCCTAGCCTTAATCTTCTTTAGCTTTTCGTACTGCCTACCTATGTTGGCAGTCTCTTCTTCATAATCTGATGGACAATCATCCCCAGGAACATAGTCACTATCAGTTTCACTTGCATCAGCTTTTTGAGTGGCCAATGTATCTGTATCCTAGGTGTATACCACCAGACTCTGATCATGAACATGAACTTGTGTAGCCTCTGCATTGTCACCTTCTATGCCAACTTGTTGAACCTCTGCATTGTCACCTCCCATGACAACCTGTTCAACCTCATGTCCATCTGAATCATCTCCTATGTCCTCTTCCATCTCTAGCTCATAGTCACCTTCCTTCATCATCCTCATTTGACAGATCAACTATGATTGGTGCCTCTGCATACACCTCAGCCACTCCTCCTTCCACAATGCAGTCAGACATATATTGGCAAACATTGTCATCCAATAGTGCCCTTAACCCAGAATTCAGATCTTTCCCTGGGAACAACCAATGTAGCATTGTTCCTTCTCCAAGCTTATAGTAGTCACTCAAATACCCTACTATTTCAAATAGGGATACCTTATCTCGATCTAGGTAAGACATTGTCTCACTTCCACTAACATAGCTCTTCTCACTCCTGAAGACCACAAACTCTCCATTGAATTGAAACCTAACTAGAAGGATGTTAAGGACGTACATGGAGCCTACATGCAAGATGACAAAAAATTACTTCCCCATCATATTAAAATACCCAGATTTCAGATCCCCAACGAAAGGGGAGGCAATAGATTATACACTATGACCAACTCGAGGTTACCTATTGTTGTGCTACATAAACAATGCTAACTACACACCAAATCCGAGGGCACAATACACATCTACCACAAAATAAAACCACCCCCAAATCGGTGGAGAACCTTAAATCAAAACGAGGAGACCATGGTGGGAGGATTGGTGGACTCACCTACACTGTTTGCTCGTGCAGATCTGGTGGAAGCCACCCCAAATGATCGTTGTGCCACACAATTAACGCTAAAATTTGGTAAGATTCTTTAGTGGATTCGGTTAATAAAAGAGGTCAAATAGTCTATAGAAATTTTCCAGGAAAGATCAAGTTCAAGAAGAAATCTTGAAGACTGTTGCATAAAGTTTATCTATTAATTAGGCAAGTTTTGTATTTAGGAAAGTTTGTGTCATGTCCAATGAGGACTTTATATTTTTTTCCTTTTATCTTTAGGAAAGTTTGTGTCATATCCAATTAGGACTCTTATTGGCCTATGGATATAAATATGTGTACTCAGTGTCCCTATAAGATATCTCCATAGATCAATACATCTACTTTCGACCTATCGCCACCCTCTCACGAGGTTTTATTTCGACGAGTTCTTGCTTTCGCGCATGGGCTGCATCGATTGAGTTCGACCTCTGACAAAAAGTGAGTTCTGTCATCTTCGCTTGTGTTGGTGTGGCTAGGACTTCCTTGGTTGAGTTCGATATTCTAATCGGATAGATGCAAGTGTTGCCTATCAGGTATATTATTTATATCTTTAGTTCCATTACTGCTTATAGTCACATCGGCTTATTAGGACTTTCTTGGTTAGGTCCAATATTCTGATCAAGTTGATGTTTCTTTAAACATAATGTGGCTCTGGATAGATTTGTTATATCCATCACATTAAACAAATTTATCAGCTCATTGAGTATTAGATTATCATATACAATCTTGTGTTGCATCGGTTACGTCCGACCTACTATATTGTTATTAATAATGTAAGTCTTGTTAAGCCGATAGGTTTATGCTAATGTTTTATTAGAGAGTTAGCGGATCTTGTCTAATTTTTTGAATTTCCCTTTGATGGTTTTATTTTTTGATTAAATTTAATTTTACATGACTACTTTGATCGGTGTCATATTGACTGGTTTAAATCTATCAAGAAATTATCAACCTTATATTGCATCGGTTAGGTTCGACCTATGAGGCTGTGGTTACATTTATTTAAGTCAGTAGACATTAATCATTATTGTTTCATCGAGGTTTCAGCCGATGAATTATTTGAAAATTATTTAAGTGTCACATCAACTTATAAGTATTATATACAAGATTGCTTTTAGTCGATTGCAGCAAAGGTTTCATTAATTACTTAATCATTTTGATTTAATAACATCGGACTTTCAGCCGATGTATGTTTTAACCATCGAGTCTACATTTAATATTTATACCAATATCGGTCGATTGGTTTGTTGGATATTTGCTTCATTATATCTATACCGGCTGATTAATTCATTGGATATATACTTTGTTATATTAATATTGGTCGATTAGTTCATTATCTTATTACATTATCATCGATCGATTGCCTTTATATCAATATTTATCCAAGCATCGGAATCTAAATCAAACATATAGCCGATTGTTCAAAATCCTATCGACATGAGCTAGTATCTTTACATCGGCTTATTGGTTGATCGACTGTTTGATTGTTAATTTATATATCTTGTCAAACTGACTGATACGTTCGTATCTCATCAAAATTCAAGACCTGCACTGGAGCTAAGCAGATCTCCCAGACTGTTGTATTTTCCATCAACACACACTCCAATGCTGCCCAAGCCATCACCTCTTGGTCGCCCTCCTAGTCGCAAAGCTCACATAGAACTGGGTCTAGGGTTTCGGTCAACAAAAAATGATAGTGTGTGGATGCGCGCGGGCATTTACCAGTTTGGATCTGATTTAGCTTACGATGTCACAATGTTAGCTACCTATTTTGGACAATATTTGCTGAGTTAGCAGCGTTGACCAGGGTCAAGGTGCCACGTTATTTAATACCACCTACAATGATGTTATATGAGTCAATCTATACTAATTTTAATATTTGGAAGAGTTGTCCTACCCAATTTTTTGATTGAAGGTCCGAATTAAATTCAGCATATGGTGTCAAAGTAGACTTTTTTCCTTAAAAAAAAAGACGAGCATTTTTTTAGAGGAACGAGCATTTGATTTTGTTATGTTGCTTTGGTGCATTTGTGGGCTGGAAAGCCCAGATAAGCAAAAGGCCCATCTCTTCCCCTTTCCTTCCCCTTCCCCTTCCCCTTCCCCTCCTTCCCTTCTGGCCCCCTCCCTCCCCCTATCCCCTTATCCGCTCTGCTCTCTCGCCTCACCGAAACGAAATGGCAGTGGCGTCCCACTGAACCAAGCCAAGCCAGACAGACAGACTCCGCCGCCCGCAGCGTCCTCCTCACCGGCGCCGCCGTCGCAATGGCTACGGCCATCGCAGCCTCCGCGTTCCTCTCCTCCGCCTTCGCAAGGGACAGGCCGATCCCCCGCCAGCGGCGCGCGGCGAGGCCCGCGACCCGCCGCGCCGCCGCGGGAGGCCTGTCGGTGCGGTGCGAGCAGAGCGAAAAGCAGAAGAGGCAGCCGCTCGCGGCGCTCGTCCCCCGCGAGCAGCGGTTCATGTTCGAAGGCGACGAGCTCTGCGGCCCCGTACTAACCCTCGCCTCACTTTCTCTTTCTCGTCTCTCACGCAGCAAATATAGGAGTACACTCTTCTCTTTCTCAGTTCAGCACTTCAGCCAGTTCAGAAAATGAATAGTAGTGCCACATTCCTTGGAAAAAGGGAAAATTTTACATGATTTAGGATTGCCGCTTATTTGCGAAAACTCAAGATTGATTCTTAGGCGTACTCTCCTGTCCATTCATTTCTAAATCCGTAAGTAGCTTCATCTTGCTCTATCTGGTCAAATCCTTTTTTTACATGAATAATGTTAATGAAAATACAATGTTTACATGTTACTATTCCGTATAAACCATCGTCATATTTACAGTTAGCTAATTGTAATTTACTGTGAAAGAGGATTCCATAAAATGGACTGGAAAGAACATGGAGGGAACGTTGGTCTTTCTAAATTTGTCACCAACTTGTGTTGTATAGGTCAATAGTGTTCACACTATTGACTACCATATCTTTTATCTATGTGGATGTTTAGGTTCGTGAAGTTAGAATCTCAGTACGGATACCATTCTTGTGTTCTCCTAGTGCATTAGGGCCAATGACTTGTTCTTTCTCTCTTTTATGTGTCACCTGTTCTGCGTAGTGATCAATCCAAGGAATTTAATTTGCAGGACATATGGAACACAACATGGTACCCTAAGGCTGCAGATCATGTAACTACTGAGAAGACATGGTATGTTGTTGATGCAACAGACAAGATTCTAGGTAGACTTGCATCCACCATTGCAGTACATATCAGAGGAAAGAATGAGGCCACATACACTCCAAGTGTGGACATGGGGGCTTTTGTTGTTGTGGTATGTATGTTTCTTCAAATTAGTTTATAAACTTTAATAGTGCACACAATAAAATCCCTCTGTAGTCCCCATAAAGGCAAAGAGGTTTAGCAGCAGATATAAATAAACACCAGAAGGTATCTGGAAGCTGGGATCCAACTGAAGGCATCTTGAAGCTGATTTCATGTATATATATTTATGTTACTGTGTGCTTCTGATACTGATGCATCCCGTAAGAGTAATTGCTAGTTTGCTAAGCATGTACTAATAAGTTCCTGATCCTGAGCTACCATGATGAACTCTATGTTCACATAGGTTAATGCAGAGAAGGTAGCTGTTTCTGGCAAAAAGCGGTCTCAGAAGCTCTACCGGAGGCACTCCGGACGGCCTGGTGGCATGAAAGAAGAAACTTTTGATCAGCTTCAGAAAAGGATTCCGGAGAGAATTATTGAACATGCAGTGCGTGGCATGCTTCCTAAGGGCAGAGTAAGACATCATCTCTTAGAGCTCTTATCTACTAGTCGGTTTCATCAAGTCTTTTTGACCTAACTGGGTATATATATGCTCCTTTCCTTATTTTGGTTAATTTCTAATGCATATCTGAAAATGGGTATCCTTGTTCTGTTCCATTATACTTCATTATTTTGTATAATTTTATATACTCTGTTCATGAAAATATTGCTTTATTTGAATGCTGAAATGGTATGAGCTAACGAAGTACTGGATGTATTCTCCCAAAACTCCTATGTTGCCTGTAAGACATCTTAAGCCGCCTAAGTTCATTAAAGGAAACCTTTAATGAACTACCTAGTAAGTGTTAGTGACACTGACATATGTAATGTGACCAACTACAGCGATTGATTTTTTTTTTGTGAGGGGGAGGGGGAGGGGGAAGGGATCAAAACACAACAGGGGAAGCCCCCGCTGTAACTACAGCGATTGTACATGATCTATTGTAGTCTTCTCAACGTTTTGAACATTTTGCAGCTGGGAAGAAGACTGTTTACCCACCTCAAGGTTTACAAGGGAGCAGAACATCCCCATGAGGCTCAAAAACCTGTTCCACTGCCTATCAAGGATAAAAGAATACAGAAGTCTGAGAAGTAGAGAATTCCCGTGGAGACTCAGAAAGACACAGCAGTCTCACGTAAATTCCTCCCCTCGGGACTTTGTCCAATCTTTGGAGTGTGATGCCTCCGTCTGTCTGGGGGAGTGGAGTGTAAAATTCTTCGTAATTTACTTCCTCCAAAAGTTTGTGTTTTTTCGTCATAGTTCTTGTTTACATATCATGTACTTACTGTACCTAATACAGTACGATTTGAAGCAATCCAATGTTTCCAATCCGATTTTGTGCAATTTTGACCTGAGATGACTTGATGTGTCACTGTTTGGGGCAAAAGTGTTTTTTTTCAGGTGTTTCTACCTGAGTTCTTATTGATTACATATCATGTACCTAATACTGTACGATTTGAAGCAATCCAATATTTCCATATTCAATTGAGTAGTGCAATTTTGACCCGAGATGAGCTTGATGTCTATACATGGCCAAACGGGCGGTCCGGCTTGGGCATGTCCGCAGCACGACCCATTAGGCATGACTCCTGTAGTGGGTCGTGTCGTGCTGGCCCACGTGCATACCCTTGGCCCAAGATCATGCCGTGTCAGCACGGGCACACTTAAGGCCTACGTGCCGGAAACCTGCCCACGGGCCAAAACCATCTTGGCGGCATACTATAAAATGAAAAAAAACGTAATTCCAAAACCCTAGCCGACTATAGTACAACACCCGCGGCCGCCTCTCTTCTCCGGCTCTCCCCTTTCCCCAGCCGACACCGCCTCCGCCCTCCGTCGGAGTCCGTCCTCCGCGCCTCACGCCGCCTCCGTCCTCCGCCTCCAACCTCCGCGTCGCCACTGACCTCCGCGCCGCCACTGACCTTCGTGTCGCGTCGCCGACGACCTTTGCTCCACGCCGCGCCGCCGACCTCCGCGGCGCCGCCCTAAACCCTAACCCTAGACACTTGATTTCTCGCTATGTCGTGTCGGCCCGTGGGCCGTGCCGTGCCCGGGCCGACATGATACAGGGATCGTGTTGTGCCATGTTAGCCCACGGGCTTGGCCAGCGGCCCAAAGCACGACACGCCCGAACGGGCCGTGCCGGCACAATCCACCACCAACCGTGTTGTGCCGTGTTGGGTCGAGCTACAGTACTCTCGTGTCCGAGCCGGCACGACGCTGTCCGACCCATCTCGTCATGTATATTGATCTCATTGTTTAGGGGCAAAACTGTTCTCTTCTTTCAATGGGCATAAGGTGTTTCTAAATTCTACGTAACAGTTCATCACCTCACTTAATACCAGGTATAGACCTGCTAATTAATTCCACGTCCGTGTTTATCTCCATATAGCGAAAAGCACAGACACACGTGCTCAAGTTACATATACTCCCTCCGGTTTGAAATAAACCAATTTAAATATGAATTTAATACAATGAACAATAATTTTGAATATAAAAATTTTTTTATTTTATTTAGATTAGTTTATTTTGGAACGGACGGAAGATATGAAGCATTGTGCTGTGTTAGTTGCGAGAATGAGCATTGAACAGGCGGCAGGGCTGTGAGATTAGTAGATCCCTGAGTGCCCGGGTCGTCGCCTATAAATTCAGGGAGATTCATTCGAGGGCGCGTCACTGCTTACCTAATCACCCAACCAAACCGCGCACGGCGCACCGGACGTCGTCCGGTCGCTCGTCCATCGCGGCCCCACCTGAACAGCAGCTGAACTCCTCCCGCCAGTTGCCCTCCAGTACCATCCTCCCCCCGCCTCGTCTAAACGCAGCGTGTGTGCTCTCGTAATCTTCTCGCTTTCTGGAAAATTCCGCCAATCCGAGAGGGATTTTTCCTCGCAACCAACCAAACCAACCAAACCCCCAACCAAGCAAGCCGGCTCCCCGGGGGGCCCCGACCCCGACGGCAACACTACCGCTCCGATCACCGGCGCTGAGACTGATCCCCCGCCGCAGGACGAGGAGAGGAGGAGTTGGTGGTTGTGATGGAGGGGGGCGGCGGGGGCGGGTCGCTGCCGCCGTTCCTGAGCAAGACGTACGAGATGGTGGACGACCCGGCGACGGACGCGGTGGTGGCGTGGACGCCCGCCGGCACCAGCTTCGTCGTCGGCAACCAGCCCGAGTTCTGCCGGGATCTGCTCCCCAAGTATTTCAAGCACAACAACTTCTCCAGCTTCGTGCGGCAGCTCAACACCTATGTAAGGGAGTTCGTCTCTTAAACCTCATATGTGCCTTTCTGTCTCCCTCTGCTCTGCCGCTGATGCTTGAATTGGGGCTTGGTCGTAATGCGCGCCCGCCGGCACCTGTGAGCTGGGTAGGAACGCCGGATTTGTTAGAATTGGGCGAGTGCTTTGCAGTAATGACTGCTGGTTAGGATTTATTAGTTTCATTCTAAAGTACTTTGTAAATATTTCCTTGGTTTGGTTGCTAGTATAGCAGCTTGTGTTCATTTTGAGGATCTCAAGACATAGTACTTGTCAATAATAACCAAGGTCAACTCTTGTTCTACCAAGAAAATTCAACTACCTTACTGCAATGTTATTGTCTTCTTGATCCGGTTGAATTGTGCAAATGATTGACACAAAAATGTTTGATAATGGTGAGTAAGGTTGAAATAAACGTGTGTCCACATCTATGTCAAATCTCCAAACTGATTTTAGAATTGAAGCAAGTTACCCGGTACAGTTCATTCCTTTTGGTCGCAGCGCATGATTTTTTCTAGCCTTGATCATGTATGATTTTTTCCCCTTCTGGTGCTTGAGTGATGCTATTTTAATGAGGATACCCTTTTGTTCTTATTTAGGGCTTTAGGAAAGTAGATCCAGAGCAATGGGAATTTGCAAATGAGGATTTCATAAGAGGTCAGCGGCACCGGTTGAAAAATATACATAGGCGCAAACCTATATTCAGCCATTCATCACACGGCCAGGGTGCTGAACCATTAACAGACAATGAAAGAAAGGACTATGAGGACGAAATCAAGAGGCTCAAGTGCGATAATGCAGCACTGTCCTCAGAGCTTCAAAATAATACGTTGAAAAAACTTAATATGGAGAGACGAATGCAGGCTTTGGAAGAGAAGCTGTTTGTTGTGGAAGATCAGCAGAGGAATCTGATATCTTACGTCAGAGAGATTGTAAAGGCACCAGGATTTCTTTCTAGCTTTGTACAGCAGCAAGATCATCACAGGAAGAAGAGGAGACTGCCAATACCTATCTCCTTCCATGAGGATGCAAATACTCAGGAGAACCAGATCATGCCATGTGACTTGACCAACTCACCAGCTCAGGCATTTTACAGAGAATCATTTGACAAGATGGAAACATCCTTGAACTCATTAGAGAATTTCCTTCGAGAAGCAAGTGAAGAATTTGGTAATGATGTTTCGTATGATGATGGTGTCCCAGGCCCTTCTTCAACTGTTGTTCTCACAGAGCTCCATTCACATGGTGAAAGTGATCCTCATGTTTCATCACCTCCAACAAGGATGCATACTTATTCAGGTGGTGCAGGAGATTCACACTCCTCTCGTGATGTAGCAGAGTCCACCAGCTGCGCGGAAAGTCCTCCAATTCCTCAAATGCATTCTCGCGTAGATGCACGAGCGAAGGTTTCTGAAATAGATGTTAATTCAGAACCTGCTGTTACAGAAACTGGTCCATCAAGAGATCAACCTGCTGAGGATCCTCCTGCCGTCACACCTGGTGCAAACGATGGCTTTTGGCAGCAGTTTCTTACTGAGCAGCCTGGGTCATCAGATGCACATCAGGAGGCTCAATCAGAACGGCGAGACGGAGGAAACAAAGTGGATGAGATGAAATCAGGAGATCGACAACATCTTTGGTGGGGCAAAAAGAACGTTGAGCAGATAACAGAAAAACTTGGACATCTCACCTCAACGGAGAAAACCTGACAGCAATTTTTTTCCCTTTTTGTAGATGAAAAACTATTAAGTCAGGAACGCTGACATTGGTGCCTTCCTCAGTGAGATATGTTGACTAACATCTATTTCACAGTGTACCATATTTTTTCCATCATGTACCGTAATGTATCATAGTGAGATATGTTGACTAACATCTATTTCGCAGTGTACCATATTTTTTCCATCATGTACCGTAATGTATCATAGTGCCATACATTCATCCTTGGTCAATTGAAACTTTCTGATACTATTGTGCATGACCTCTAAGATATTTCTCGAAGTTTGGTTAAATGTTACATATTCTATTTATGCTTGATCGTTTGCTACAATACCTTGTTCAAGTGCACAAGGATTGCGTCTTCATTTTTTCACTCTTCATATTGTGTCCCTTACTGATTTGTGTGCCACTGTTTGTCATTCAGTTGCTTTCTGTCTAAACATATGGTTGTCCTATCTCCTACTCCAACACAAACTCCCTGATGAGCTTAATTTCATAGGTAAATCGGAGCTGATTTCAAGGCCTTTTGAGAGAGCTTTTAAAATCACTTCACATGATCTGAAAGGCTGAAACCGAATGTTTTACCTGCATTGTGGTACTACGAAATTACTAATGGACCTACACAAACGCTGCATCAGGATGTCTGCGTACCCACTACCCACATTACATGTAAGGAGTGAAACAGTAGAACGTCTCTTGTGTGTGTGTGCGCGCGCGCGCGCGCTCAATAAGCGTTGCACAGCACGGGCACTGCGTATGCAATGCTATGTTCAGTATAAGCATTTCCAAACAGAAGAAAAATAAAGTGCAAACCTTGGAGGCCTGGAGTAGCGCTATCAGAGTAAGGAAAGCCGTAACGAGGCTATCAAACGAGCACAAACTTCAGCCGTGTTCGCACTTCAGCCGTGTTCGCTTGTTCGTATCAACCGGGCTTATCAGCCGTTTAAACAGTATTTTTCTCTCACAGCAAACCAACCGGCTTATCTTATCAGGCTTATAGACCAGCCGAACATTCACACTTGCTACTACCTCAAGAGTTCAAAAAAGAATGCACCGCGTAACGCGTTAATGCGGGATCACATCATCACAAGCTGCACGTGGACTAACTTTCTCATGTGCAAGCCATACATACATTCACTCGCCTTCCGTGAAGCTTTCCATTTTACTTGATATGGAAAAAGTTGAAACAGAAACGTGCAAAGAAAAGTGAAGTCAGCTATGGACATATGGACCTACTTTTCCAGCACAAGATTTGTATGGGCTTTGCCCCCAGTGGAGAATCGAGCTCTCCACGGTACTCGTAACTTCACTCTGGAGCATTCGTAGGCCCTGGTGTTAGTCATTCTTTGAGTACCCAGCTTTTACATTCATCAAAAATTGTATAGAGATGGTTGAATCAATCATGGCAATCTGCGGATATAAGCAACCTTGACTACTATCCTCCGATCAGTCTATCACTGGACGTTTGTTCATCATCAATATGAACTGAGGAGACAGACACGGCCAGTTCATCAAACTCATCGGCAAGCTCAGTCTCAGGTTCTGGTTCAGTAGCATCTGCCAGTGCGCTCAGCATGGTGACCACTTCAAACGTATCATCCAGGTAAAATTTGGCCTTGCTTGGTTTTTGTCCCACAGTGCATGCAAACAATGATGTGTTTGTAGCAACCATACCCTTTTTAATGGTATCAGCAATGTTTTCAAACATGTCCTCATCCGACCTGTCATCACCAATGCATAATACAAAGTCAGCCTGCTTTCCTCTCTCCTTCATTGAGACGAGTATCTTCTCAGCTACTACACCCTTGCTTACTCCCTGCAGTATTAACATAACAAAAACAAAAGGAATAAATATTCAGTATGCAGCAGAACTTATCTGGGACAGAAATGAGGACACATAGTAATGGAACAACTTTAGTTTATGGACAAATCTATACTACTTAAAATATTGATAGTGATGGTGTCCATTCCCACATCACCCTTACCACTAACATACACCACCCTTACCACTAACATGTCAGCCTCACAATCTATATATTATTTCACCACCTTTCAATGATTCATCTTCCGTTTCAATATTGACTCTCCCCAAATTACAAAATCATCTACTTGTTCAATAAAGAAAATCATAGTATTACTTGAACTAAATGAGCGCTTATTAATTGATTTAATAAGGTAAATACTCAATTTGTTTTTCGTTGCAACGCACGGGCTCTAGGCTAGTTAAAATAAAATATAAAATGTGCCCTCTAGGATCGAGACAATAACTATCACTCAAATAGAAAATTCGTTCAGAGAAATTTAGCGATAAAAACAAGAAAGGTATTTGAGAAATTAAACAGATGAACCAACCTGAGGTTTGACTTCAACAATGAACTGGCCACTTTTGACAGAAACTGGTTCATTTGCTAGTACACTTTCCAGATGATCAAGTAACTCCTTTGCCTGGGAGGATCCAAATCCTGGGTCAGCATCCTGGTGATGCCACACCAAAGCACTTTCCTTGGGATCAATGTAAGATCCATCAGTTGCTTCTGTATACAGATTCATCACTGGCTTGGCCATTTCCATCCACCCGAAGTCCGAGGTCTGGGCACATGTTTGCCACTCTTCATCTCTAGTCCACCTGCATATGATTAAAGACAGCACATTTCATTGTTCTGCATTCCTGAGACAATGTAACTAAAAATTTCCAGGCCAACTGAGCTTTTTCAAGTTGAGCTGGAGTTATGATTTGTATCTTCCAAGCTTAGGAAAGTATCAAGACAAAATCATCAGGTGCAAAGGAAATCCCATAACATCAACGATAGGCATGGTAAGACAGACAAAGCAAGGTACAACCACACTTTTGCACAATCCATAGATATATTATTAAGGGTGTATTCTTATCTTTTTTATTCTGCGCCTCTCTCTAGTTAAGGAATAAAATATCATGATTGTTTTAGTTTGACCAGTTCCTCCAAGAACCAAGCAATTTAATTATACTAAGTTCAATGACTGGTAGTGACTAATCATCAAACTAGAATGAACAGTATTTCTTTCAAGATCAGAAGATAAATTGCATCGATTATCCTTACGAGCCATGCTAGTAAGGAACACTCACTCTTACTCCCACCATTTGCACATAAGGACAAAAAAATGTCAAAATGAAATATCATACCTTAAGAAGTAACCATGCTCTGCTGCAATGCCCAGATCTGGACAAGAGGAAAACCATTCTCCCAATTTGTCCCTGCGTCTCCCACTGACAAGAAAAACTTTGTTCCTCCTATCTGAGCACAGGGTATTGATAATCCTCAAAACTTCCGCACTAGGTGTCCTACTGATGGAAGTCTGTGGCACCAGTGTTCCATCATAATCAAGAAATATAGCCCTGCTCTCTGACCGCTCATAAGCCATAACAATTGAATCCATGTTAAGCTTTGTGAAATGAGGATCTAAGGCCACCACCCTAAAACCAAACCCCAACCCGATGCCCCAACAAGTCCTCCTAAAGTGGTCCTTGCAAGCCCTCTCCAAATCTTGGATGAAACTTTTAGACCAATAAGCAACATCATGGGTGCTGACATAACGGTAATGTTTCTCATGCCTTAGTTGCTTCTCCTGTTCCGACATTGATATGGCCTCATTCAGTGCCTCTGCAGTTGCCTCTATATTCCATGGGTTAACCCGGATAGCACCACTCAGAGATGGTGAGCACCCAATGAATTCTGATACCACCAGCATGCTCTTCTTCGGTCCATTCACATCTGGTGTGGAGTCAGACCCCTGCCTACAGACAATATATTCATATGGTGTCAAGTTCATCCCATCCCTCACAGCAGTCACCACCACACATTCTGCTATTGTGTAGTAGGCAATCTTCTCCACACTTGAGACATCACGGTCAATGAAGACAACAGGGCTGTATCCTGATTGGCCAAATTCTCCATTAATCCTCTTGCAGCTCTCATGAATCTCCTCCTGGATGGCTTCCAGATCCTTACCCTTTCCACGGGCCGGATTAGCAATTTGCACCAACACTGCCTGCCCTTGCCACTTGGGATGTGTTCTCAACATATTCTCGAAGGCAAGAAGCTTCAAGTTGATACCCTTGAAGATATCCATATCATCCACACCGAGCAACACAGTCTTCCCCTCAAACTGCTGCTGCAGCTCGGAAACCCTCCACTCCCTGTCAGGCAAGCTCAGAACCGTCTTCAATTGACCCATATGAACTCCCACCGGCATGATTTTGATCCCAACGGTCCGCCCAAAGTAATCCAACCCAATGTATCCACGCTTTGACTGGTATTCAATTCCCAGCATCCTACTACAGCAAGAGAGGAAATGTCTGGCATAGTCGAAAGTGTGGAATCCGATAAGGTCACAATTGAGTAGCGCCTTTAAGATCTCCTCGCGAACAGGGAGGGTCCGGTAGATCTCCGACGAGGGGAAGGGGCTGTGGAGGAAGAAACCGATGCGCAGGCGGTTGAAGCGGCGGCGAAGGAAGGTGGGCAGAGCCATGAGATGGTAGTCGTGAACCCATACGTAGTCGTCTTCTGGGTTGATGACCTCCACGACCTTCTCGAAGAAGAACTTGTTCGCGAGCACGTAGGCCTCCCACGCACCGCGGTCGAAGCGGCCACTGCCGGACGATGATGACGGGGAGGAGGAGGAGGAGGGGCTCGGGGACGCGGAGGAGGAGAAAGGGAGCATGTAGTGGAACAGAGGCCATAGGTGGCGCTTGCAGAAACGGTGGTAAAACCGTTCGTTGAGGGGGTCGGGGAGGAATACCGGAGCACATCGGAAGCGATCGAGCAGCGCCTGAGAGACCTCTTCCTGGTCGGCGACGGGGACGTCGGCGCGGAGGGAACCGACGAAGAACACCTCCATCTCATCGGGAATGCCGTCGCGGAGCTGGAGGAGCAGCGAGTCGTCGTCCCAGGAGAAGGACCACCCCCGGCCGTCGGGACGGCGGCGTGCGACGACGGGCAGCTGGTTGGAGACCACTATGACTCGATCCCCCGCCACCGACGAGGGCACGTCGGAGGCGACGCTGTTCGTTGCCGCGTGCTCCGAGTCGTCCTCCCCGTCCAGCTCCGACAGCGTCCCGGGCACCGTCATCACCCGCGACATCCGCTTCAGCCCTAACGACCCCGACCTCCGCCTGCCGCCGCCGCCGCCTCCCGGGCCCAGCGCCGCGAAGTTCCCCTCCGCGAGATCGAGAAGGTTGGTGTACGACCGCGACATCATGGCTGAAACGAGCACCGAAAGCTTCCCTCTCGATCGGACCCTAGCCCCCTTCGATCCGCGGAGGAAATGGAGGTTTTTACCAAACCCTAGAGAGGAGTTGGTGTTGGTGTTGGTGTCCGCTTTGATCTGATCTGAGAGAGACGGACGGCGAGCCGAGGCGAGCGAGCGAGCGAGAGAGGAGAGAGAAGACAGAGAGGTGGTGGGTTTTCGAGTCTTGAATCGAAATGGGAAATGCGACTGCAGGCGAGAGGTTGGGGAAGACACGCCCGTATATTCTCCAGGGTTGGGCTCTCAGAGATGGGCCCCAAACTGTCGGTGTGAGCGGGGCTTTGCTGGACCGGGGACGAGGACGCGTCGGGCAGAGAGGATAAGGTTGCGGTTTGCCCCCTCCGATGCCAGCTGGCGTCACGCGCCCCACCTTCTTTTGCGGGCCTCACGTAATGAACGGCTGGGATGAGGGTTCTTCCCGACTGCGCGTACTGGATAGACGGCCAGGATTATACTGCCGCTTCATGGGGCCATCGGTTGTTCTGAAAACAGTTGGGAATTCTAACTGTTCCGGGGGTTCATTTGGATGTTTCCCTCATCTTCTCGCCGTATCGGGTGTACTGTGTGCCACGTGGCTGAACGTTGTCTGACGTCAGGTCTGACGCGCGGGAAATGACTTCGTTTGGTGCGTGGGGCTTTCCTCAGCACGGCACTAATCCCGTCCAGCTTAGACCTAAGCTGCACATTCGGATTAAACCGCAGGTTTGATTCGGGCTTTTTATTTAAAGTTTGGTTAGATATGAACAAACAACCGTTCGTTCCGATGAAAAGTAAAGCCCGTAAAGTTTGGTTTCGGTTTTTCGGGTCGGTTTTTGGTTTTTATCGAAGAAAGCATAGAAGCAACATACCAGCGAGTCACAGCACCTCCTCGCGTGTTCATCCATCGCCTACGTCGACCAGCGCAACCGCAGCGGCGCCGATGTTCTGCTACGTGGAAGGGGGCTAGGGCAGGGCTGCCGGTGACATGGAAGAGGGCTGGGCGGCGACGACGCACGAAGAGGCTGGATGAGGCCGACAGCGGCGGCGTCTGCTACGCGGAAGGGGTTGGGGAGGGCGCGAGGCGGAGGGCGAGGGGGCCGGCCAGCGGCGCGGAAGGGGCCCGGGGCGCGCGGAAGAGGGAGAGCGGGGCGGCACGGAAGGGGCGGCGCGATAACACGAAAGGGCTGGGGCGGCGGGCGCGGCGCGGGCGTGGATGGGGGGCCGACGGCGGCACGACGACGCTCGGTGAGGAGCGGCTCGGATGGGGTTCGGCTTTTCGGGGATTGGTTTTATACATCAAAAATCGAAGCCGTACCGAATTATTCAGGTTATGCAACACCACGAATCGAAATTGATACAAAAAACAAAAAATCACAGACTTCGATTCATTTTTTTTCCAGTTAAAAACTACCCAGCCCTACTTAGGCCACGTTCTTTTCCATTACTCCTTGTTTTTTTGACACGTTTTTCAAACGTCTAAACGATACATTTGTTTGAAAACTTTTATAAAAATTACTTAAAAATCTAATAAATTTATTTATCAATTTTTATATATTAATATTCAATTAATCATATGCCTTGCTCCCTCTGTTTCAAGGTTTGACTTACCGTTTTGAGGTTATCACCTCTCGTTGAAGGGCGATAACTGTCTAAAAATGTATGAATTTCATTAGCGAAATTTAAACCGAAAACACATGGTTTGGTCGTGGTTACCGCATGGTCTTACGCGGTACGCGGTTCGACGAAATTTGACACCGAAACCACATGGGTTGGCCGCGGTTACCATACGGTTTTGCGCGATAACCATGGTTTCAAACGGTAATCGTGGTTTTCAGTGGTGGTTTTAAAGTTGGCTCGAGTTAGATCTTAGTGTCTTTTTGGGCCCAGCCAACTACAAAACTTTTTCCAATTTTCTAACCTAATCTTGATTTAAATAAAAAGATGATTTTATCTCGTTCGTTTTCAAAAAATTTATTCATCATCTGGATAATTCAAGAACTGCCTCCATGAATCTTTTTTGACTTTTTTTTATTTTTTTCTAAAATTTTGAATTCGGTGAAATTTGTCCAAATTTTACCATCGATAACACTTACCGTACCACGGTACCCCGACGGTAAAGACGGTTACAGACGGTAAAGGCAAATCAAAATAAATCAACATATAATTATAAAATAAAACACATTTTACAGTAAAATTGGATATGACATGTTTATATTCGTTGTACTCATTTTCATTTCTAGAAAGTGTCTTGTTCCATTTTATGTTGATTTATTTTGAGACAAAAATATGTTTTCTTTTTAACTTTTAGAGCAGTTCATCCTTTATAAAAAATAATTTGTGGATGAATCTACAAGTATTTATTTATATTCATCCTTAAATCTTGGTTGTTTTTAGACAAAGTGATAAGTACCGGTAGTCAAAATGAACTGATTGCTACTCAATTTTATGTGATTTTTTTTCCGGTTGGGTTTTGTTAAGTTGATGTGGTCTTAACCAAATACCAGTAAATCGATGTTACTCTAATTTCCAAATACCTCGAACTTTGCACCGATATTACCCAGTGGAATAATTTCTTATTGAACAGCCGCACTGGAGATGAAGTGCAGACACATGCGTATGAAAATGAGACAAATGTCTCGGTACGTACAGATTTTGAGCCTAAACACTGAAAATCGTACACTTGTGTTCGCACGTCTTACTCAATTGGATTTCTTACGGATGACAAAAGGATTACCAGATTCTGTATTCCGTTACAGCCAGTGCCTCCCTCGTCCACACCCAGTTTATGGCATGGTTTGGATAACTAATAATTTATCACATCGAATATATAAATATTATTTTAAAGTATTAAATGTAATTAATTGATAAAATTCATTCATAATTAATATTTAAACATTCGATATGACACGGATTAAATTGCCGCGATCCAAACAAGCCCTATAAACAAAGTTGGTGGTTGTCTTTATCGAGCACAGGTCCGATAAAAACGAGTTAATATTAAAAACTCGTTAAAATCACATCTAAAAGTTTATAAATTCATAAAAATATATTAAAAATGAAATACATCCTTATGACAAATTTCAAGTTTCAAGTGAATTTCAGAAAAATGTATTTCATATCTACATATATTTTATTTTTTTATAAATGCATAAAACTTTTATATGTAATTTTATAAGTTTTCAACAGTTAAGTTTATTTTTACATGATATTTTTTTCGTTTTTTGTCTTCGTAACAGTACGATCTACTACAAATTATTATCCAAGTGGTCATGATAGAACAAGCGCTAGCGGTTAACGAGTAGGCGAGCAATCCAAGCAACACTCATTTCTAAGTATTTTCTTGTCCGGAATCAAATGACAATATTAGTCCATTACCACCCAAGGGCCCGCGTACGCTTGACGGCGTTTTCTACCAATCCGGCAAGGTCAAACACACGGTCGTTGCCGCCGGACGCCCCGCCCCCAAGCTACCGTCATCGTGTTGACCAGGGCTGCCTCCAGCCGAGCCCTGGGCAGCGAACGGTTGCGCCACACGTGCTTGGCAAGTTGCCGCGCGCGTCGCGTCGCGCCGAGGCGTCAATGGAGACCGGCGGTGCGTCGTGTAGGCTCCGAGTCAGCTCCCTCCGCATCCGGAAGGAAAAAAAAGGATTAAACATATGCAAAGCCAGCAGGCTGGTAATAGCTGCCTGTGTTTAGCATGTTTATTTCTGCTGCGTGGGTGCTGGGTAAGGACGGTTAGGTTGCGTGGTCCAACTAGCGAGCGATGATCGGTCGGTTTCTGACTCTCTGTCCGTGTGTCTTTGTGTTGTTTTCGGGGCAGGCAATAAACTAGGAGTTGTAGCAGTGTGCTCAAATTGGTCATGTAGTGGAGTGGCATCCTTGTTGATCTTTTTCTTGTTTGGTGTAGCAAATACTCCACGTGCGTGCACGAAGGTGAAATCGACTTTACGAGATTATGTGGTTAATTTAATTGGGTATCTGGTGGGTTTTGCCATTTTGGTGCTACTATTTGCGATAGCTGGCTTTGTCTTGGATAGCGTAGCTAGCTGCACTGGTGTCTGTTTTTTTTCTGAAAAAAAATAACGTGGAAAAACGCATCCAAACATTTGGGGTGGGGTGGTGTGTGCGTGTGTGCGCACTAACTAGCAGCAGTTTGGGGTATATCCTGGATATTATCCGGATATGGACGAATCACGTCTTATGCATCCCGCCGCCGCCTCCTAATCAATGGTGCAAATTGACTGAAATTATGATCGAACTTGACAACTTGTAGCCAAAGCCAAGTTGCATACTTGCATTACGTTGTTTTCCCATCTGCCCCCAGCCCGTACCAATCGACCGGGGACCGGCAAATCCGTATCCTTATGACCAATTGAAAGTAACTCGAGCGCGATTCGTACGTGTAGCACGTTTTATCTACCTTTCTCCTGGGGCGGAATCTCCGTCGCTAGAGCACGGGGGGCTACTGCTTTCGAGCCTAGCATGGCGCGGGGCTCCCGTGCGGCGGTGGATCGAACGGGTTCCGGTGGGTGGGTGCCGCTTTGTTGCAGCAGCCTGTTGGCGGTAGCTTCTCGGCGGCTCGGCGGCGCCCATGCTCGATCGATCCGTCGCGCTTTGCGTGCCGGTGCGCAGTGCGCCACCATGCAAACAGCAGCGCGTTTGCGAGGTCTTTTGCAGTTGGGTCCATACGTTGATTCTTCCGATTTAAGTACAAAACATGATGTACTTTAGCTAGTTTGGGATTTTGAGATGGAAGATTGGATCTACGGATGTGAACTGGGCACTATTTGCACTATAATCCTGCAGGTTCTGTTCCGAGCCACAGGTTGGGCCTGACCACCTCGCGCGATTTGTACTTTCATATATGTCCTTTGCACTTGCTGCTCCCAAGAGCTAAAAAAAAAGATGCGGATCCGCCTGCGTAGCTGCGTCTGGTATTGAAAAAGAAGACTTTGGCATCTGGGCAAAGTAGTTGCCTCATCCTTTTCCGAAAGATCGCCGCCGTTTGCCTGAACATCTCTTTTGCCTATCAGTCTATCATGGTCTTTTCTTATCTACATGTCCCAAATATGCATTGAATCATGTAGACAAAGACGCATGATAGGTAAATATCCATATTTGGGACCACATGTAAAGGACCGATAGATCAGAAATTTCTCTTTGATTTTGTGAGAGGCACCCGGAACGTATGGTTAGCATAGCCATCCGTTTATAACCATGAAAAGTTTTAATATCCGTCTAATCTCATGGTTTACGTGATGTCTACGTATAAGCTGTGAAGATAAACAAAGCAACCAAAACTAATGTTATGGTATGACTGCCATGCTTCTACTCAGCAGGTTATAAGTTACTATGACTGAAAAATAAACGGTGAAAGAACACATAGATTAATTTTAAATTAGTTCTAAAATTTAAATTATGCATGTAGCTTGTAAGTCGGCCAAGCTATGAATGAAACATCGTTAATATAGATATTATTATTTTGATATTGTTAGAAGCGAGAGAGAAGAGTAGGCGTAAACCTCGTCATCAGTCTAACACCTCATATGGATGGAATGGTCTGAATTGACTGGAAATTTTCGTTTTTTAAGGCGACCGACGCCTACTGATATATAGTTATCCGAACGAATCCAATTTTGAACTGGCTCCATCGACGTATGATCTTGTAGTGTATCATTGGATAGGTAGAGGACAAGAGGAGCCACTCTCACCTTTTCGGCGAAAGATACCTGCAGTTTTCTACCACTAAACTACTAGACAAGCACGCATCAGCTGACCAAATATCACTGCGTGTCCAAACCTCCAAATGAACCCCGTGAGAGACAGGAGAAGTCGACCCCACACACACACACTAAAACCGGTAAAATCACGTGAGATCCGAACACGATCGCGGGCAGATCGGTGCTGAACGATCCTGAGTGTCGTGTAGTCGTATCCCCGAACTCCGGATCTTGACCAGTAGCAAGGCCGCGGCCGCGGGTATCGGGACAGTTGGCTTTTGGCTTGATCCCAAACAAACATGACACCCTGCGATCTGTGGCGTCTGGCATGTATGGCGGGATAGCTACCGAATACGGCTATAGATTGCGATTTCGTCAGAGTGGCCTACGCTAGCCCAGCCTGCAGTCGTCGCCGCCGTCGGCGTCAGCGGAGAGCAGCGGATGTCGCGGCGCGAGCGAGCAGGGGGAGGCCAGCCGGCGCCCCGCGCGGCCTTGGCGGCGGCTTGGGGATGGGGATTCACTTGGGCCACCCTGGCGATAAGACAGCGACGCGCACATCTGGTGCGGATAGGAGCCGCTCGATCGACGGGTCGGATTCTTAATGAGTACTAGTGCTGGAGATTTCGTTGCACCTGATGATTTCGTTCGTGCAAGTTGGCCTTCTTATCGAAAACCAAAATTATATTGTTGAGAAAACCAAATCGGTAGTGGGACCGTATCGAGGATTTTTCCGGCTACAAATCAAAGCTATTTTTTCTGAGGGTTTCTCAAAATATCCCAAAATAAAAAATTCTTCATCTTGAAGGGACTCTGATGCAAGCCAGTAAATTCCTTTGCATATCTGGTTATCCTCAGAGAAAAAACTACACTCCACTAGGAAGTATAATGAACGATACATTAGCCACGGCATGTCGCGCTAGAGATATCATAGAGCAGGTGCGAAAAACGTGACGGCGCGTAGGGACGGACATAGAAACGATGGTTAATTAATAAATAATTGTTTGGATTGATTATAAAAAGAGATTATATTAAGCTAAACGTAAAAAAATTATGACTATGGAAAACTTGTTTGTAAAAAATTTAGGCTAGCGTCTTAGAGTTGCAGCCCTTCGAACTGGATACGCCCCTAACGGCACGGTTGCAAGACATGCCTTCTGCAGTTCCGCAGTCTATAACGCCTGCAGATATTGACGACTGCATGCATGGTCATGGATGGGATCATGGCTCCATCGCCATGCATGTCCCGAAAACGTCAAAGATATGCGTGCTTTTAAAAGCAAAATCTCCGGTCAAGGGCTTCGGTAAGACCGGATTATTTTGTCGGTGAGACTGTATTATTGTGGGGCAAACCTGTTTTTTTATCTGTTGCCTTGTCGGCTGGGCTCGACATTATCTCTCGGTCTTTACATGTGGGCAGACTGAAGCTTGTTGCAGAAGAATGTTCAACCTTCAATGTATTACTCCATGCTCCAGTTTTTTGGATAGCACTTGAATCATCAGTTGTGGCGATGCAGCTTCTTTTGACGGTTCTGATAGATTAGACACCTGGGAAATGTAAAGCAAAATTTTCAATAAAAAGTTACATCACAAAAACCATAATGAAGCTGCCAAAAACCAAATGGAACAAACCAAAATACTTAACTTTAATCAATCTTGGTGCTTGTAACATGGTGAAATAGTTGGCATTGCTGGAACCTATTTTATCTTTAGCCCTTATCTTGCTCCTAAAGTTAATAGCAATGTGATAATATACCAAGGTACTGGACAAAGCAGAGGAACACTAAAAAATGTTTGCTAACAATAATTATCTAAGTTCTTGATAGACCCCATGCACCTGAGTCCACCCATGGATTTTCACATCCCAATCAAAGCTTTAAACTACACTATACTTATCATTTTAGCTCCACTCACACAGTTATACAGAACTTGTCTTGTTTAAAAGATCTCTACTTTGGACTGGAAATAGTACACAACTTCTTAGCAGAAAGCCAAAATGTACATCAACATAATAGTGCTCATGAACATCAGCTAAAACATAACTGTAAACATATCCAATATTGAGTGATCAAACTCTCTAGAAAGCTAGCATCAAGTATGCAAGAGCGGCAGGCAGAGCGGCGGGGTAGACCAGGCGCCGCGCGATATGACACCTCCTGCGTATTGGGCAGCCGCCGTCGGGAGGTACGCCGTCGGGATGCTCTGCGCCGTGCTTGGGGCTGGAGGGCGTCGTGCGATGGGACACCTCCTGCGTCGCCGTGCGCCGCAGTGCGCCCTGTGTCGACTGTGTGGTGGCGGATGGAGACACAGAGAGAGGATGGATGGGGTTTGGGGTCTGGTTGGGTCGGTTGTTATGCTAGTCTCTCACTTAGGGTTTGCTATTGTTGGGCCAAAACAATAATTGGGCCGAGAGGAAGTGGGGTGTATGTTTTGTGGGCCGAAATAGGTTTAGATGGGCCAATAAAATGAGAATTTCCACGGGAATTTTTCCGTATAAATACGGAATCCGCGAATACGGTCAGGAAAACACCCCAACCGTTCCCGTTTCCCGTATTTTTTTCTGTTCCCGTTTTTCGCGGATATGGTATTCGGTCGGGATTTTCGGTATTCGATGTCGATCAGCACGGGATTTTTTCGTACCCGCTTACATCCGACTCGACTTAATAATTACTATTAGGAATACTTTACTAATCTTGGATGTAGATGGGCTGAACTAGTAAATTAAAATCTAGCCCATCTAACGACAAACTGGGCCTTGCAGCTCGTATGTATCATCCACCTAACTTGTTTGTTTTTTTAGACTTGAAATTCACGTGTCCTTGATCAGTCATCACTTTCTGGCGTCTGCACACCCTCAACTTCTTAACAAGAACAGCAGCTAGCAACTCTAGAGGCCATGCGGCTACATGCTAATTCTGTCAGAGGTACCAAACCTACGTGCCATTTCATATGTGAATTTTGAACTGCGCATGCTACTGTGTTCTCAACATGTAAAAAAAAATGAACGGAACAATAGTTGCCTATATTCGAGGAAAACTATTTTGATACCTCGAGGGAATGTCTTCTTGCTTACAAGACATTCAGACGGTTATAAAAATTCTGAAATAATTTGGCAACACTCATAGTAGAGTACTGTTCACATCTAAATTTTTTTTTGATGTGTAGGTCGAATTTAAATTTAATTTTTGATGGACCGATAGATATCATTATACTCTATATTAGCAATTGTTGATTTTTTAAGAATTTTTCATTACTATGTGTATCAAATTTGAAAGGAAGAAATACACGAGAGGATATTTCCTTTAATGATTAGAATCCACTTCCTATATTTGATGGCAATTTAAGTTGTACATACCCCCTCTTTTCATTTAGGCTCTGTTTAGTTGCATCCAAAATGTGAAAAGATTTTAGATTTTGAGTACTTTTTGACATTTTGAAACTAAACATATGGGTGAAAAGTTGGGATGAAAAAATTTTGGTTTTGGGAGAGATTTGGCAAAAAGGTGAAATTTTGGATTAGAAGATGTGCATGAGAGTTGAATGCATCATGCATTTACTAAAAAAATTTTACATGTAACTAAACACCTACTCTTGTAAAAAGATTTTATCCAAAATTTTTTGAATCAAATTTTGCAACTAAACAGGCCTTAGTCGTTTTCTTCGTCAGACACGCTACATGGCTAAAAGTGAGCCTACAGCTTGCTACACCAGAAAAAGGAGAGGAGAAAGCAACGATGTTTTTTGAACTGAATGACTGAAACAGGGGTAGGTACATGCATTGATGCATGTTGTAGACTTGAAGCCCTCCGAATCAAGCTGCTGCATCACGGTTCACTGCTTCATCCACCGCTAGAATCTGCACACATTCCTCATGCAGATTGCAGCACGACGGTTCGGACCTCACTGTCCATGCACTGTATATATATGCTGTCCGGGCAACGGTTTGTACAAAGTTATTCATGTCTTCATGCAAGAAAGTAAACACAGCAAAATTGCAAATATTTACTGCACCCCCCCAACACACACACAGAGTATTACTGGAGCCAACTAGCCAATGAGTGCACCAAAAGATCAAACGCCGATACAAAAATGAAGCCATAAGATGGCGGGAGCTCGTTCAAACAAAGAGGCACAGGCTCGCTGCCACTGCTGCTGAATTTGCTCATCATCAGAGAGGCAGCAAAGGAGTAAGTTAACAGTAAGCGTGCAGCGAAGGAAAAGGCGAAAAGTTGGCACGATCGTAGAAGGGCCCCAATCAACCAACCAACCACAGTGGCATCACGGCCTTTTTTTCTTCTTCTTTACCTCTCTCTCCCTCGTTCGCTCGTAGTTTAGCTTTACGCCAACCGGCGACTTTCACCCAGTCGAATTGGCGAAAGCCTCTGTCTGTGCTACCGCGAAATTCGTCGCCGTCCCGCTTCCCCGACCTGCACTGAGCGAGCCTGCCGCTTCTGCGGTGCCTGCTGCTTCGTGAACGGGAGAAGGAAAGGCAGCTAGCGGCGCAGCGCCAGCACGCCGCACGCAAAGGACGTCGTGTGAGTTCCCAAGCCGCATGAGAAAAATGCACCCATGCACATGCATAGAGAAGTCCGGATCACATTCACACCTGGTTCCTCCTCTCTCGGTGCCTCCCGGAGTTGTGAACTCCGACGGGGTTCTGGATACTGTATTTTCTGGTGGAAATCCACAGTGCACCGCTGACAACTTCATGCCGGAAGCACCGGCCTGGCGTTTAAGGACATCCAGTGAGGCAGTGATCCAGTCTTGTGGATCTGACGAGCTATAAAGACTAACAGTACCTACCAGGAGAATGGAGTAATACAACTATACTAAACATAAAAATATCGGAACATTGCAAAAGGAACTGTACTATACTACCACTATAGGAGTATATATATACGTAGGGGTTCTTCACTTTAATACCTAAATCAATTTTATCAAATTTTAGTAGTGTCAAATTTTATCATTGTCAATGTTTGATAAGGTTAAAATGTGTAAGTTGTGTTTAGTTTGATATCTTTATCAAAATTCTGTGAGAAAAAGATTCTAAAATTACCAAACTTTGATAATAAAGATATTTTTTGGCGATGTTTAAATTTTTATCTTGTTAAATTTTGGTAAAACCAAAATTTGATAGAGTTAATTTTGGTAGCCCCTGCCCCGTAGTAGTACCATGAAGTGAGGGCTGCGCTACAGCAGTTCTTTTTAATCTGTGATGGCCAATTAAGAAAAGTGAGACATCACTCAAACGTCGTAAAAGCGGCGGAGATTGTCTAACTTACGTCAGGTGACTTTGGATCACTGACATGTGAGCCCATCTCCTATGGGATCCACACGTTAATGATTCAAAGTCACTCTGATGTAAATCACAGAATTCACGCTCCGCACCAGCGTGAGCTTAAAAATCAGCACCAATCACGGAAATCAATCAGCCAGAGCCCACGCAGGCAGAAAAACAAAAGAAACCAGAAAGAAGTGCCATGAAAAGTGCAGCCGCTGTCTTCAGTTTTTCCCCAGCATCAAAGTTCAAACTCCAAGTACCAATAGCAGCACAAGAAAAAAAAAGCTTGCATGCACTGCACATGTACACCACAGAACCTCACATACCCATTGCACAGTCCATCGCTTAGCCGCAAAAAAACCTCCACTTTAAAAGCGTTGCAACTCCCTCGTCTCTCCTCACACTCCAAGGTCACACACTCACACGGACAAACACACCAAGAACCGGGTGGTAGCAGGCGAGCCATGAAGTGGGGGCTTAGAAGAGAAAAGCAACAGCGCACACAAGACGAAGAGGACAAGGGCAAGGGCAGGGCGGCCTTCCTGTCCTTCTCGCCGCTCGCATGGCTCTCGAAGCTCACGGCTAAGAACTATGCGGCTGCCGCCAAGCCGAAGCCTGCCGCGCCGGCCGACAAGAGCGCCGTTGCCGCCACTGGCGGATTTCCTTCTTGCTTCTTCAAGGGTGCGAGCACGAGCACGAGCGTGAGCTCGAGCGCGGAGTCGCAGAGCAGCCTGGCGGATTCCTCGCCCGCTGACCAGGCGCCGCGCCGCCTCTCGGTTGGCAACGACGACACCGCAGAGGCTGCGGCCGCGCGGCAGCTGTACCACCGCCGCCGCCATTACTCGGTCGGCGGCGACCGGGATCTCCAAACCCTCCGCAACCTCATCCCGTTCTCCCGGACCGCTTCTCCGCCTGCGATGCCTGCTCCGTTCGTCCCGGTGCTGAAGACGATGCCGCCGCTGCCGTCCGACACGGACGAGGAGAAGCGGCCGCGGAGCCGCCGGCGCCGGCGCCGCAGCGGCGGCGGGAGGCGGTCTTTCTCCGGGAGGACTCCAGGCGCGCGGGTGGCTGCCGCCGTGCGCGTGCGGTCCCCGCGGCGCGTGGCGTCGGCGGCGGTGTTGGAGCTGGAGCGGTTCGCGGTGGTGCGCCGGACGAGCGACCCGCAGCGTGAGTTCCGCGCGTCGATGGTGGAGATGATCGCGAGCAAGCGCATCGGCCGGCCCGAGGAGCTGGAGACGCTCCTGGCGTGCTACCTCTCGCTCAACGCCGACGAGCACCACGACTGCATCGTCAAGGTGTTCCGGCAGGTCTGGTTCGAGCTCAACCCCGCCCGCGTCGCCGCCGTTGCGCCGCCGCGCAGCTGACGATACGTTCTTCTTCTCGGCGCCATAGTGCATTGGAGCGTGCTTGCCTAGTTGACGTGGATGCTGCTGATTCCAATCGTTTTGCTCCATTCGAAGCGGACGTGCCTACGTGGATCTTTGCACGCGTGGCTGCTAAAAGCTGTGTCACGCAGTAGAGTGCGCACGCTTTGAGGTGTTTGTTTACTTGCGCGCATTGGATGCTGGCGTGTAAAGCTCGAGCTTATAATACTCTTGCTGTTTGTAATGGTGCTTTTGTTATGTAAGCTACTTAGCTCCTCTCAGAGAAATGCATGGAGCAAGGCTGGCTAGTTTTCTCCACAAGGCTCCAGCACAATAATTTGGCGGTTTATCTGGCGAAAGATTCCAAATTTCCCAGTTTCCAGAATTCAAATGGCTCCAGGGTACAGGACAGCATGGTTGTCTGACTTCCATTACAGAAACATTTTTTTGCGAGTTGCTTTTTTTGGTCATGTGCTCTGATTTTGATTTTGGAGACGTCTGGATGGCTTCTATGGAAGGGAGCGGATGGTTAAAGACGAGACGATTTTTTGATTTGACTGTTTCTATATTCGACTCCAAAATATAAAATGTTCATCCGAGGGTACCATTCTTCCGGAAATGGATTCTAATTTCCTTGGAGAATATCCCTTCGTGGTTTTTTTAATTTTGATACTGTGAAAAATCTAAAAATATTAACAATATAGAGTTTAATATAGAGTTTAGTGATATCTATTGGTCCATAAAAATCAAGTTTAAATTTGACCTACACATCAAGAAAAACAAATTCAGATGTTAATAGTACATTAATATTTATATATTGAATTTGTCTTTTTTTATATCTCGACATGTGATTGACGTGTGAATTGAGTTTGAACTTAAAATTTTATAGAGTTGTATAAATATGTTGTATAAGTGTTGTCAAATTTTTTAGAATTTTTTATAACAATTTGGATGATTTTTAAGCAAATGAGAGGAAAGTGATCAAAATAGTTTCCCCATTCTTCCCTGCTTTTATTAGCTCGGTGTAAACTCTTTCATGTGTGTTTATGCTGTGCTCACGTTGTAGCTTAGTCAGATTTGTTATTGGTTTTCAAACTTCATAAGCTGGTGGCCGCAAAAAAAATAACTATCACAATGAGCGTGGCAGAGTTTAGCTATTTCTGGTTCAAAAGTGTTAAAGTGATCAGATCATCCGCTGATAGTTAGGCGAGGTCTGAGTCTGACGGACCCACGCGCGTGTAAGCTTTTGTTCTTCCAAACACAAACCTCCCTTTGTCTACTCGTTATTTCGTCGGGCACAGCAAAATTTAAATTTAAAACTTAATTCTGAAGTTTATTTTGTTTTTTTTCAATTCTACTATATTTTTAGCATTGACTTTTATAGCACCAATAACACATATATAAAAATTTTGGGAGTGTTTGTCAGTCAAATGATATTTGGTGGTTGTGTCACTCGATTTATGTTTGCCATCGATTACAAATCTAACATCTTACGCGATTGCAGCTAATATCAACTAAAATCAAAGGTCCGCTGAAGGCACGCATGCTCGATCCAGTCCATTTGAAAATACCCACCCTGTTATGTATTTTTTGGGGCTTATTGGGTTTTTTATGGGCTTGGACATGTTCGGCTTAATTGACTATTGTGCTGTTGGGCTTTGCATCGCAGTAGAACACAAGATCGAAGGTTTTTGGGCTTATTGAAATTTTGTTATGGGCTCTGATTAAATTGACTATTGCAGTTTTTCCTATACTTCCCTCATTTTACCCTCTGATAAAATACAACATGCTTTCACGTTTTGGGATGGAGTCAGTACGCATGCTTCTAGGTTTTGATTGGCCTTTTTTTAAAATGTCAGAAACATAAGTGTGGGGATGCTTCTCAGGGTATAGCCCACGCTAAGAGAAAGGAGTCGGATAGGTCAGACCGAGAGTCCTCGGTTAGGGTTAGAAGCCAAACCTCGAGCGAGGACGGCGGGCCCGACCTCTACCCCTTAGCCCGACCTCTACGCACGGCTTCGATCAAAAAGGACATGCTTTCCCCTTCAGAAAGAAGATTTCCTTGGCAAGGCTTACAGATAAGACAAGGGGGACAAGCCGGCAGAGAATGACGTTATCCGGCAAGACTATGCATAAGACGTTTACTGCGAGCGGATCCCGAGGCTATTTCTTTTTGCTTTTCAGCTTTAGCATGTGTTTGCCTTTTGTTTTACGACTAGCTTTTTTGCGCCCAATCCCTCATGAATCGCCCTTAGACTACAAAAAGGGAGGGCAGATCGTCCAGGGGGAGAAACAGAGAACACTCTTTCACACCTGTACTCAAACCCTAATATTTCACCATGCTAACACAGACATAGGAGTATGCTTGTTATCCTACGAGAGGATCGATCAAACCTTTCTAAAAAACCTTGGCTCATCTCTTCTCGAGTCGACCATCAGACCCCTTGATAGACGTCACGACCACTCTCTCACCTCCTCGGGCACCCTATTGGAGGACTGCTCGGCACCCTATCAACAATAGGTTTTTTCACAAGTGAATGGTCGTGTGTTGTACTGTGCCTTTTTTCGACTAGCTCAATGTTTTTGGCTAGGCCTTTTGTTCAAGTGATAGCAAAACACAATTGTGTTCTCAGCTTTGATAAACAGAACAAAACTTGACAAAACAACAGATGAAGCGTGAGTAGCGCACGACGCACGGGAGGCACACATGAAAGGGTCAACACAAGATGACGACATGTGGTAACATTGTACGGTGAGAAATTCAGCTGAAATAAAAAAACAGACACTAGTCACATAGACCGTACCTAAAAAATAGTAAAGTTTAGGCTACTCTTACTCCATCCGTTTGAATTTGTATGTCGTTTTTGACTGTTTTGACAAAATTAAGATGTTACGATTTTACGTTTTGCCCTTCTTACTTAGTAAATGTCCCTGTTCGTGTGTCCCCTCGGCCTCGACTCACTCCTGTGACTCCTGTCTCTGCCATCAAAACGGAGGGAGTATTATCAAAGTGGCACTTTGGACTGTGTCTCAAAATAGAATTTTCATTTTGAACCATATTAATATGTTACCTACCAAATGTTCCTATTTGGATCACAAACCCACTAGTCAATATGAAAAAAATGGAGAGGACGAATAACAGAAGCCATAGCCCACAGATGACAACCTCTCATGTTTTTTCTCAAACATTGGTGCCACAAACTCGAGCTTGAGGACGCCATAAGTGGAGGTGAAGGTCGAGCTTAGCAGGACGTTTCTACACTGAACTACACCCTTCGTCCCTCCCCCTTCACCCCCAAAAAGATCAACTACAAAATTGCCTAATATGAACCATTTAATCTTACCCAATCAATAGCGCATCGGCATGATTAATATGCAAACACAAATATTACAAAATATGTTGACAAAACACAGGGCTGTTAAAATGGAAACAAATCATACAAAACACAAATGACAAAATATGCTGGCAATAATAATGGGACAAAAAACATTTTTGGTAGATAAAAAATTTACATGAGGTTGTTTAGCCATGTTCTCAAAAAGTCATGTCACGTTCCTTTACACTATGCTGCATCGTGAGGAGGTCTCCACAAGAATTAACAAAATTAGTACGTACTAGCAAAAGTTAACAAAACTATTTATGATGAAACTAAATACTATTTAGAACTATGAACCTCTTTAGCTACTAAGTACTGCTACCTGCATGAGAGAACTTGTAACATCTCGAAAATTGTGAACAAAGTTTATCGTGTATTCTATTTTAAAATCTTTAAAATCTCCAAAAATTTATTTTCATTCTTTATTTATTATCATAGTTTTAATTTAAAAATTACAAGCTTATAAATTCTTACTTTTATTTTTGGAAAAGTTTCAATTTAATTTTTTAATTCAAAAAATCCCCAAAAATTGAATTCAAATTAATTTAAACCCTAAATTAAATCCTCTCCAAACTTTCTCTAATTCTAATTTAAAAATCAAAAATCAATTAAATCTTTATTTTTGAAAAGTCTTAATTTAACTTTTAGTTTGAGAAATTTCTAAAAAATTAGTTTAAATAATTTCAAATTTTAAATCAAATTTCTTCCTAAAATTTTCCCTAAATTCCTTTTCCTTTTATTCTTTCTTTTCCTCTATCATTCTTTTTATTTTCCCTTTTCCTTTTCTTCTTTCGCTTCTTTTTTCTTTTTTTCCTCCCTTTCTTTCTTCTTCCTCCCATCCCTTGTTTGGCCTGAACCACGACCGAACACCATATGCCGCTACCAAGGCCGTGGGTGCCGCCCCGCCCACCGGTGAGTTCAACTGACGTCGGAGACCGTTATCCCTTCCCACAAATGGCATTACCCGATTGGTTCATCGTCGTCACCATTCTCATCCGCGCCGCACCGCCATGCCGAACCGCCTTAAGCCGCCGACGATATCGTGAGTTTAAACCGACATAGGACGGCTATAAGTAGAGCACTACGGCTAAAACTTTCGACACAAAGTTTATTCCTCATCTTTTCTTCTACCTTTCTCCCAAAATCCCCTAAAAGTTATCAAGTGTGCTGGCCAAATTTTGAAGAACAAGGAAGAACCCTAAATTGGCCGCATCAAGCAATCCTCCAAAATTCGTCACCTACGATCGGTTATCCCTTAAATTAAAGGTATGTTTGTAATCTACACACCCAAATCTTATATTCCCGTAACTTTCCCAAGCCTAAATGTTGCCAGAGACCCACCACCGGCGAGTGCCGCCGCACATTCTCTGTTTCGGCTGCCGCCATGCACATCGCCGGCCCATCTCAGAGCTTTCCCAATCGAATGAACCTTCTAGCTAGCATCACTATGTCCTGTAGAACCTTTCAAGCCCTTCTCCCTAGCCAACCCGTCGCCGGAGAGCTGCACCGGCGAGCACCACCGCCGCCAGCCCTTGTCGCTCCCTCTCCGAACCGGCTAACCTCAAAAATGGAATCATCATATCTTGTAAATGAGCAAGGACTTCCTTAACCTTAAGGACCGGTCGCCCTCGCCGTCGTTCACCCTCTTCCTATACCGGGGGCTGGCCCTGAGACGAAAGCAGAGAAAAAGCAGTGAAGAAGAGAAACACTAAAAGAGAGAGAGAGAGAAAAGAAAGAAGAAAAGAAATAGAGAATAAGAAACTGAGAAGGAAAGTTAGCTCATATGTTAAGTGGGTTAAGTGAAAGGGAGAGGTCTCAGGTTTGAACCTGGCCTTGGGCAAATATTATTTATTATTTATTTTATTTTTGAAGATAGAAGAAAAGAGAGAAAAATATAGGAAAACCCTAGAAAAATAGGTTGATCACTTTGATCCCTTCAAAAATCTCATTTTCAAATTCTCGTATGCTTTTATACCTATTTAACAACTAATTTAACCTTTCAAAATATTTGTTTTAAAACTCTTTTACATTTATATTTATTCAAACTTAAATCTTTAAAACTAAGAATAGATTATTTTAAACTTTTCAACCTCAAATTTCTCATAGTTTCTTTAAATTTAAATTTATCTATATTCTTTTCGAAATACTCTTAACTTCTAATTTTTATAAATTATTTTATATTAAGTTAAACCTTAATTTTGAAACTTTAGGATTTAACAAATAACTTTAGAAAAATAGTTCGACCCTTTAACTCCTCTTAAATTCTATAATTTTAAAACTCTTCCTTTTTAAAACTTATTTATTCTCCTTTTCAAATATTTGAAATATTACTTTTTATTCCTTTTACTCAAGTTTTAAAATTTAAAATCTAACAAATAATCTCCTTAATTTAAAAACTTTAAGAATTGTCCATATTTCTTTCCTTTTTAAAAATATTCAAAATACTTATTCTATTCTATTTTATTTTATCTTACTCTTTTCAAACCTAAATTTTAAAAGTTTCAAAACCTAACAAATATACTTCCTTTTAGAACTTCAAAAATTACCTTTTAAACTCCTTTTAAAATTTTATATTTATTTGATGTTGTTCGTTTAATTTATCATTTACCCATAGATCACGACGACGAATTCACATGAAAAACTAAGTCCAACCATATCGTCGACATAAACGTCCTCGCTACTATTCGGGGAAAAAGAAGAATTTGAGACTACTGGTCCTAAAGGAAAGTGAGATTGTTCTTGATCATTTAGTTTTAAAATAATAAATTATCAGGTTTTAATAATATATTTAGTTTAGTTAGAAATATTTCACGGGATGGGTTAGATAGTTATAAATTATCATTTTATGTAGTCCTACATTTTCTTTAGATTTTATATGTTAACATTTAGTTCACATAGAATATTATTTCCTGCTTTAGAATCATCGTATCATTTCATGCATAAAAGGAGAGGACTATTATTTCATGTTAATAGATATATTCTCCTTCTCCTTAGGAAACATGTTGATAATCTATTGTTAGCATAATGAAATGAGCATCATCACATGCATTGATACTTAATGTCAGGATTGTAATTTCATATCTTAGAATGGGAAAATAACTCATTATTTTATATGATAGGTAAATAAAATTCCTATCAATTTATAAGATATGAATGATTTTGGTTGTATGCTAGAAAATTATAAAAACTCTTGTGCTAGAATAAAGACATAGTTTCGTCCATCCGATGGACCGGTTATACCGGCATAGCATTTATATATTTATCTGTGATTTCCTAGGGACTCAGGAGATTTATTAATGCGCATAACAACATTGAAGATTGTAGTGTTGATAAAGTCTCATTGGTGGACAGCTATGTAAACAGCGGGTGACAAAGCCGATACTAACCAGATCGGTGTTATCAGTTAAGATAGAATCCAGGTTCCATCAAGCTAGGACAAGTGTGTGACGAACAACTATTAAATAGGGGTGAGGACACCAATTACTGGTTAAAATTGGTGCCCCTATTAAGATAGCCCTTCAGGTCTTGTTCACACATCAGAAAATGTTAGAACTATATAAATACTATGTTACCCTTAGTCTGGCTAACTAAGGTTAATCCCCGGGGTAAAGCTGGGCAAACACTGCAGGGTTTATTTTATTCGAATACGCTGTACTCCCGATTAATGGAGTTGTGTCTATGGGTGAATCCAGTTTAATGGTATGAGTAACTTTTTAAAATGCCTAAAAATTGATATTCATATATAAGTAATTATGAGAAAGAATAAGACCTAGGCTCATGTTAAAGTTAGGCTTAGATTATTTTATTTTAGGACATCATGTATATCTATTTATATATAATATGGAATCATATCAAGATTAAGCTTATATCATATCATGTATATCTATATGGTATAAAATTATGTTAAGGCTAGATTTATGTTACCCCTTTAAACCATCGTATACATCCATCTATACATAGTATAGATCATGTTAGAACTTGGTTCATGCTATTCCTTTTTAAGATATCTTGCATATTTATAGGAAGGGATAGAATATAGGATTAAGTTAAAGTTAAATTTATAATTCATATCCAAAAATGTTTACATAAAATATTTTTTTTAAAAAAGAATAGGATATATTATCATGCTAGGAATATCTTTTTAATTTATTTCTCTTGTCGATATAGCATGCATATTTAAATAGAACTGTATTCAGTTTGGTTTGCTGAGTACCATTGGTACTCACTCTTGCATATAACAACTTCAGGAAATCCCGAAGCCAAGGAAGAACGCAAACTCTAGGTCGACTCTACGCTCAGGTTATTCCTGTGGAAGTGTCGCGTCTTTTTGTATTATATAACCTATACTTGTACATTATTAATTTGTAAAAACATACGGAGTTTCTATATCTGTACTATTTCACGCATAACCAAATTCCTGAAAGGTTATGTGGTATTGTGGAGTTGACCTCTCCGGAGGAGACCCCACAGAACTATTTCTATCGAAATATAAAACTAAGAGAACAAATTGCTAACTCAATTACTTACTACACTTAAAAATTTGTTAACAAAATTACAGATGGGACACACAAAACCACTTTTTTGCAAAATTTAAAAAGTGACAAAAAACATATTCAAATATGACAAAAACAAAAGGATTTCAAAGTCCAGATTTGTGAGCTACCTATTTCAATATTTCACTAGTTATGTTATTTACGATCAATTTCGGCCAGTAGTATTTGAGCACTTCAAGTTATGAAGCCACTCAAACTTGCAGATCAGCGAGCCGCCCTCCTGCTCCGCCAACTCCACCGCCATCGCCCCAAAACACCGGCGAAACCAAACGGTCGATTTGGATCGCCCTCTCACACGCTTTGATTAGAAAACCGTCGAAATAAAAAGTAACAAAATAAAGCTGGCCTGGGGAAAAAAATCCAAGAGGGCTAGTGGGTCTCCTAGCTGGATCAGAGACCCAGACCCCGATGCCCGCATCTTGGAGCAACATCGACGGCTCTAGAAATCGATTGACACAACCATATCAAATATCAGTGAACTGACAAATAGCAAAACTGAAAAAGTTTTACATACAGACTATTTATAGTTGCTTTGTTCATTTCTTCATGGCTTATCAGACAGAGCTGAAATGATTGGAGCCACTTTGATGTAACTTGTTGGTTTAGTTCATATATATTTAAATGGTTTTCAAAATTAAAGAAACTTACATCGCACATACATTGTGCATAAGATAATCAATGAAAATTAAAAAGAAAAAGAATACTTTTAGATAGGATATATTTTTTTTTGAAAAAGAGAATGATAAGAGGACCGGGGATCACACTGTTTTGTTTTTGTTTTTTTGCTTTTGCTATTCGACAGTCGCTTGCAAATTTGCAATCAGTCAGTTTATCATCTTGTCCGTCAGATGAGCTTCACGATATGTGCGCGATACCGGGTTTGCCTGATGCGATGTTTACAGTTAGTTTTAGAGTCCACCTAGTCGTTGCTGTTATAGCTGTGTTAGTTGCTGAGGAGTTAGTTTTAGAGTCCACCTAGTCGTCGCTGCTATAGCTGTGCTAGTTGCTGAGGATAGCAACTTTATTTGGTTTTCTTTGTCCTTATCTCAAAAGGTTGTATTCTAAACTTTTAACCCTTTCTCTCTTCTATAAAATTTGGCTCGCAACTGTGAGGACCTCTCCCATAGTGTTTTATGGTCAAAAAAATAGCCTGCATTTGGCCCCACCCGGTAACCTATGGGCCTATCGAGCGGGGTCGAATCATATTTTGGTAATGATCTGCAGTCTGCCTGGTCTGTTAACTCATGGGCTGAAGAAAAAATCCGCCATCTTTTTCCTCGTACATCCACCGACCATCTGTCTCTCCAGTCCACGTGTTCATCTCTCTATCTCTCCCATTCAAGCGGCAGATGCTTGAGGGCGTAGGCGAGGCAAGCGGCTTCCGCAAGTGGTTGTGGGGTCATGGGTTCGTGGATTTGCAAGGAGAAGCATCGCTTCCTCGAGTCTGCCTCGTCATCCGCAGTGGTGACTACGCCTCCCTCCACCACGGCGGCAAGCTCCATCGTGGCAGCGAGCTCTACATCGGTGACTTATGCATGTCACGTCCAAAAATTTAGTTAGGATACACAAAACAATAAATTAATCTATAACTATCTATAAAGCAAATAGTGTTTCTACCCAAAATTTTGTTTTGCCTGACTATTTTGCAGAAAACCTCTTGAGTTTTTTTTGAAATTACCCGTAGTCCTAATCTTTGAAAAGAAAGAAACGACTTGGATGAAAAAAAGACCTCCTGCGCCCTCCTCCTCGTCCCCATCTGCGTCGCACCGCGCCGCATCGTGCTCCTCCCTCCTCTCCCGTCCCATCCGCGTCGCGCCTCGACTTCACCGTTGCAACGCACGGGCACAATTGCTAATATATATATACAAACATAAATAAAACATAAATACATACAAAAGAGACGATTAGTTCTCATACCAAAAAAAACAACAACAACAGAAAAGACGATCCTAGCGGGGCTTCGGCTCCACTCTATATGCAAAGACTCAATTGGGGTATAAGCATTGATCCTCTACTTCGTCTTTAGCTCAAAAGCACTATACTTCTAAAAAGGAAAAATATAGCAAGGCTTAGTGCAACAGTGGTACTCAACAAGCCACACCAATAATGCAGACGTGCAAGAGGAGACAAATGGATGTTTGTAGCTATTTGCATAAAAACAATTGTAAACATTTATAGTTGTTAATTGTAAAATAGTTGATTAATTAAGGCAAAATCAAATCTTCACTAAACAATGCTACACTACGTTGAACAAGCCCAACCAACCACCTGAACTACTCCAATTCATTTAGTCAAGTTAATTAATAACAGGACTAATCATGGTGAAGCTGGTCAATCACAAGCGAGCGTGACATGACATGGGGTAGTGGCGGTTGCCGGCTTGAGCTAGAGGTAGGAGGAGAAGCTGACGGGTGGGGCCTATGGTCCCACATGTCAGTGAGGGGGAGAGGGAGGGAGGCGAAGTGGACTTCGTGAGGAGAGGCAAGGGGCCAGCCCGAGAGAGGGGAATGAAGGGAAGGGCGAGCGGGCCACGTGGGAGGGGAAACAGACTTGGGTTGGAAGCGACCCAAGGTAGAAGGACGATTTGCAATTTTTTTTCAATTAGATTAATTGTTGAAATGAACTTTGTATTAATAAAACTAATTCTTGAGCTATGAAAATTCATGGAAAATTCGAGAGAGTATTTTAGGGCATGTGAGAATATTAAAAAAATATTTCTAACCATGATTTTTAAAGAAAATTTCATTTCCAACATTAATTTTACTTAATAATTTTGCTTTTAAATTTAATATAAATTCTATAAATGTATTATTAAATGATTTTTAATCCCAATTAAAAATCGGGCGTTACAAATCTACCCCCATTCGGGATGTCTAGAAAGAAAGCGAGTGTGGGTGGTGTTGGACTGATCGCTCACTTCGTTGTTTCGTCTGTTTCAATTGATTGATTGACCAAACATGCATGATTGAACTGGCTGTCATTAATCTTGGTGTTCTGTTGCTTTCAAAAAAACTACACCGTGGTTCTACTCGATCGACCACGATCGAATTACCGATGTTCATCGATCTCATTTCCCTTGGACTCAACTGTTAACGCGCGGTGTCACACCACGAAAATCGCTTAAATGAATCATTGTAAAAAATTTCTATAAATTATTTAATAATTAAAGGAAGTGTTTGATAAAATCTATAAAAATTTGAACATCAAATTAGGCTAGATAAAATTTCCTAAATAAAACATGGGTGGATTTAATTTTTATTAAATTCTCCATGATTAAATATACTCTTTGAAATTTTCTCAAATTTTTTAGAGCTCAATTATTAATTTTAATGATATAAAGACTATTTTAGTAATTATTTAAATAAATTAATTAATCATTAAATGATCTAGTGATATCATTGTTAGATACTTTGAGTGTCCATCTATTTTCAGGATTTTTCTTGGAATTATTTGAGCATTCGACGTATCTATGAAAGTTTAAAGATCATTTAAACAATTAATTTAAATAGAAAAGTAATTTAAATCCTGTCTCCTGTGTTTTGGCCAAATTCTGGAAGTCTGTTTTTCATCCATCTCCTTAGTCCATCCCACTCCTTCCTTTTCTCTCCCCTCTCGGTCTGTCTTCTTTCTCTCTGGCCCGTAAGCATTCGCAAGTCTGCTTTGCCTCCCTCTCCTCTTCCTCTCACTAACATGTGGGGCCCACCCGTTAAGGTTGTCTTCAACCTCCAGCTCCGCATGTTCATCCGCGCCGCCGCTTCCCTTTGCAAATCCGGTTGATCCCGCTTCCCAATTCCAAAATTGGTTGAGAGATAATCTTTCCCATTCTCTCCTTTTTCCTTTCCCCCAAAAATCAACCAAATCCGCAAGGAAATTGATCTCAATTTTCCTTTATAAATCGGACATCCCTTTCCCTAACCCTATTTCCTTTTTCGGTGAAATCCCGTCGTGTTGGACTCTGATTCTTCATCCCGAGCCTATAAATAGAGCCACCAAGTTCTCCTCTTTCGATCTCCTCGTTTTCCCGAGCTCTCCCTTGCCCTAGCCGCCTCTCCCCAAGCTCGATCTCTCTCTCTCTGCCGCCGCCGCCAAGCTCCGGCCATGTCGCGTTGTCTCTATAATATAATGGTTTAACTAGATAAACTTTATATAATGGTTTAAGTAGATATTAGGAATAGTTTCTTAGCCATGCGTAAAAACTTTAGTATCATTTCATGTGAGACAATTAATGATTCACTTATATCATTTTGATGGATAATTAATGGTAGCTCATGATGGTCAATCATGATTGGTTAATTAATGAATTAATTGCCAACTAAAACCTGAATAATGGTGGGTTGTGAGCACATGGTTTGATGATTTTGATGGACGTGCTCATGACAATTAAGGATCGGTTCACGAGCTACTGTTGTGAAGCATTAACCGTACTAACCACAAGCCAGAATGAGCAACGGCTGGATCTATCGTGTAGCATGTTCAGCAGGAGAACCATGGTGGTATGTTTTCTTATCGTGGCAGACAACTAAGTCCACTGGTGGCAGCCAACAAAGTCCATAGTTTTTTGGGCTCTAAGTAGTCTCCCTGTTAGGTAACTGGCCATTCCCTACCGAGACAGATGCTTAGTAGGTGTCGTTCTGTTGGGCGTGTTATGCGAAGGGTTTTGTCACAATCTCTATTCGAGTACTTTTTGGTATCACGACGCATGGTTGACATGATGTTGTGATTGTGTCTTGTGGGTAAACTTGTACACCTCTAATCAGAGTAAAACTATTTGAATAGTCGTACCCGTGGTTATGGGTAGGCCTAACAATGTTTTTCCTGATTAGTCCAACACTACTCAATAATGATGATAAATTGGTAATGATAATTTGTTAGCTCATGTAATGGGATTTAGATCTATGCAACTAGGATTAGTTGTTCAGATATGGTTGGGCTTGTGCAGCATTAGGATATTGTTTAGTGTTGATTAATATTGATGATTAATTACTCTACTATTTTACAAATTCTCAAATATTTGCTAAATGCTACATTTGCAAATGAAACCCTATTATTGCCATCCTTTGTATCCCTGTGCACTTGCATACTTGTTATGTGACTTGTTGAGTATTCCATGTACTCACCTTGCAATAACCAATCAACCTCAGATGAAGAAGGATTTCGAAGGAGAAGACCTTTTGGCTTATATCCTAGTTGAGCTGCTTGTGGTTGATTTTCTTTTCTGCTGCAGTTTTTTTCATGGAAAGGACTAAGTGCCTCTTTTGTAAGTATTTATCACATTAGTTTGTTTGATCAATCTGTATATTAAATTGTCGATTTGTGTACCTCGGCTGATTCTTGGACAAGGTTTGTATGCACAAATTAGTTCGGGAATTACTAGTGAATTTTCGGGCGTGGCAGCTGGCACCTTTGGCAACCTAGGAAATCACCACGCAGACTGGAAATTGGTGGAGCTTTCTCGAAACCATTGGGATTGACTTTAGTAAACCCACCGACTCTGAGTTTGCTTCGGACTGCTCTTGGCCCGAACGACAAGTATTCCAAGAAGGCACTTTATCTTCTTTTCATATGGACTGCGAGGGTTTTAGGTTGCTGCTTCTGTAGGCTGAACCGTTGGCAGGCATGTCGGGTATAACTCAGAACTCATTCTATCGATTTGAGATTGGTGCAGCTCCCAATTTGCTTACTTGGTTGAACCTCGTGAAACGATTCCGGGATATACCAAATTTATCTTCAAGACTCATTCCCAAGGTAGGCTGGTGATGCACCGAAAGTGTGTATTGAATTGTTGTTGTTTTTACAAGACTCTGGGTGTACATATGTCACCCCTAGAAATTCATAAATTCTAAACCAAAATTTCTAAAGCTATATGTGTATTAAAAATCGATGTCAAGGACCAGCCAGGGTACACATACGACAATTGTTAATACTACAGAATTCACGTCTTAAAAACAATACAATAAGATTACAAAAGTGCAGCGAAAAAAGAAAAGAAGGGCAAAAGCCTAGTCTTGACGCTGATGACGTGGCTCCACAAGCATCCTCGGACGTTGGACGAAGCCTACTCATCCTCGAAGTCTTCCTCTACCTAGAAGGTCGGCTTTGGTGGGTGAGATTGAGCAAGGTTGAGTACTTCCCGCGGTACTCAGCAAGTCATACCAGAAGAGAAGGTATGAATGCAAGGGGAGATAAGGATAGGCTAGAGTTTAACTTTGCACAAAACAACATTTCACAATAATAGTTGAAAGCAGTAAAAACATTTGTAATTAATAAGCAATATTAAACCAATCACTGTGCAATGTTATACCACGTTGTGATAGGCCCAAACCAACCACCTGATTTAGTCAAGTTTCATTAATCAAGTTATTTACTAGGGTGAGACTAATCACGGTGAATCTGGTTGATTGCCCATAACCGTGGGCACGACTATTCGAATAGTTTTACTCTGATCAGAGTTGTACATATGTACCCACAAGACACAGATTCACCCTTCACATAACGGAACCACCACGGTACACCGGAAAGGACTGTGACAGGACCCTTCACATAACCCCCTCTAACCAATCGCACCACACCTCGGGTTTTGCCCCCAGTCCGTTACAGGCAGTGGGCAGCCCCCCTCGTGCCTCAGTGAATCTGGCAGCCGATCAACCGATACACCCCGGCCGACTCGACTCCATCACTCCCACCCTAACCAGGGTACGTTGGCTAGAGGTAAGCTACACTACAAGCTCAGCTGTTGCTCACGCTGGCTTGTGGTACACACGGTAATTCTTCTAGGGTTTTCCACGAACTGGTCCTCCATTTCCATGGGCGCGTCTATCAAAACCATTGCGTCCACAGCCCACCATTGTCATATTTTAGTTGATTATTAGTTCCATAATGTCTCATAGTTAAATTCATCATCAAAGAGCCTATTATACAATAATTAAGTGAAAAAAGACTCATTTAGTGTGCTAGTTGATGTAAGTAAGGCTAAGCATATCCTAGACCAATATTTCATCATATTAATACCCAAGTTGTCAAAGATTTGGGGTAATCAAGTCCTAAGGCTGAGTACAGTAGGCATAATATTCCCATAAAATGATATTCTAAAATACATGTAATATTTAAGGAAATAGAGATATTTTGAGAAAATAGGTACAATATGATCAAGAATGGAGTTGACTTGCCTTGCTCGAAGCTTGGGAACTCAACAACAACTTCAAAATAAATCAGTCGCGAACTACTAGAATCTACACGACAAACAAAGCACTCAACAAACATATGCTAAAAGTCTATCGAAACAGGCAACAAAACCATTTTAATGGATTCTTGGCACTTTTATGAATTTATGAAATTTGAATGAGCTTAAACGGAGCTCGGATTAAAAAGATATAAAGTTTTAGAGGATTATAAGTGTTTATTACTAAAAACAAAAAAATCTTAAATGAATTATTGCGCAATAAATTCCGGGAGGATGATGTCAGCGGCTAGGGCTGACGTCAACGACTGAATGCTGATGTCATCGATCGTGGGGAGCCAGTCCACGGTGGACTGGGTCCACGGGACGAGAGGGCGGTGCACCACGTGATTGCCCACGTGGTGCTTACGCGGCGACCACGTGGCCGCCACGCGAGCAAGCGGGATCGGGCGGCGAGGCGATGCGGGGCGGGCGGCGTGACGCAGCATGGCGCACAGCGGCGACGGTCGGCTGACGCCAAAAGAGCGGCGACGCGAGGTGGCGAGTGGAGAAGCGACGCGCACACGGCGACGCGCACACAAGAGAGACGGCGCGCACACATGGAACCGAGGGGGAAAAGAAAAGGGAGAGCTCACCGGAGCACCGGAGCGGAGGAAGAAGGGGCGACTGACGGCGTGTGGACGATGAGCGGCAAGGATGAGCGGCAGCCGAGGAAGCACGGACGCTCATGAAGGGGATGGCAACGGCGTCGTGGTTTGGCACAGCGCGGGACGGCGACCGAACGTCGGCGGGAGGCGACGGAGCTTGGGAGCTCAGCTAGAGAGAGAGATTTAGGGCACGAGAAGAGCTCGAGAGTTGGGGGATTGGAGGTGGAGGACAAGATGGCGAGCGGTGAGGTTTATATAGGGCTCGGGGAGGGGTAACCGGTCGGGGCGGTGGGATTTTGCGCCGACATAGTGAAGGCGGGTTGAATGCGTGTGGGAGAGCCGGGCCGAGGCGGGAATCACGCGGCGGTAGGGGCGCGTGCGAGCGGCGACGGCGTGGCCGAAGGTTGAAGACGGGACTGACAGGTGGGCACCACCTGTCAGAGACCCGGGAGAGAGAGAGAGTGAAGGCAAAATGGACTTTGGCGATGCGCGCGAGGCAAATGGGCCGCGACTCTTTGGGCGGCTGGGAGAGGAGGAAGGGGCGTGCGCGACAGGTTGGGCCGGTGGGACTAGGCCGTCGGTCCAAGAAGGGAAATTTTGGGCAGGAAAAACTAGAAAAACAAAAGGATTTTCCCGGGGATTTATTTAATTTTGAGAATTGATTTAATTGGTTAAAAATTATTTCTAGTGCTATAAAAATTCTACCAAAAATCCTGTTAATGTATTGTGACATGTAGAACTTAGGAAAAATTCTAGCATGCCATCTCCACTTATATTTTGCACTTTAAAATTATATCTTTGCTCTAGATTAATTCAACAATTTAATTTGTTTTGGGGATTTTATTTAATGATTTTTAAAAGGGGAAAACTCCTGGATGTGAAAACATATTTATACTCATGAGCATAAACAAATCCATATCGACACGACATAGATTTTTCTAAAGATAAAACACAAACTACTAATCCAAACCGGACTCAACTCAATCTTTTTCTAAAATTACGAAAAGAAAATAATTAAACTGCCTAATTAATGGATAAATCTTCGCGTCACTTCCTTCCCGAATTTGATATCCTTTTGGTAACATCCCTGGTCCCGTTAACCGAATCCGACAAGAACTCGAACTCCCTATATCTATTGGCAACCGCTAGCCGATATATTCTTGCAGATGTTGCCTGTCGATACATCTTTAGCCGATGCCATTTCTTGTTTTTGGAAACTAAAATCCCGCTGTCAATCCCGCTTAACACTTGGTCCTTGTTTAACGGAATATGCCAAATTTTGTCGTTAACAGGCATGCTTCCACCACATGAGCTCATCGGTTGGTGGGCCGTCGCTGGCGAAGAGTTCCCCACCCCCAACAACAACGAGATTGTGGTCTTCTCGACCTTCTTCTACTTCGGGTTAGGGATTCCTACCGGCAACTTCCTCCGTTGACTCCTTCACTATTACGGTATCAACATCCACCACCTCAATCCGAACTCGATCCTCCAAATTTCTATCTTTGTTCATCTTTGCAAGGCACATTGTGGGATTTACCCGCACTTTGGGCTATTCTGGTACCTGTACCAACTAAGGTTCACACGGGAAAGAAAAATCCCTGGACTGTCAGCAGTAGCGGGTTTCAGATTCGGTCGAATAGGAAGAAAGAGTTCTTCGATCTCCCACTATGCTCCTCCAACAAAGGATGGCACGCGAAGTGGTTTTATTGTTCAAACCTGATCCCTGGCCTGCCTCCCTTCACAGGTCATGCTCCAGTGATGAGGGATTGTTGGTCCTCTCTCCCGAATCAAAGCGAGATGAACTAGGTGAGGGGGTTGCTGAAGGGAATCCAGATGCTAAGTGATGCCGGCTTGACGGGTGCTGCCATAGCCTGCAATTTTGTAATACGCAAGTTGCAATCCTTGAAGAGCCGAAGTCACCTAGCCTGGGAGTACGAAGGTCAGTAGGATTCCATTCGGTAGTCTCCTGGGCTGTGCAACAAGGATAAAGCTACCGCTTGGCTATCAAGCTTCTTCGAGCTAGGTAGTGCAATAAGCACAGAGAGCTCGTCAGGGGACGACCTTTCAAGCACGTTGTGAGCCGACAGTCGGAGACACCAAGGACCCAACAACCCACAGGCGGGCCCAAGTTGGGTGAGGCGACGATGGAGCCGAAGGTTGCTGAAGCCATGCCGGGGATGGGCAAGCAGGCCACCGAGCCAGCCGGTCTTGATCCGAAGATGAAGAAGAAGGACACAACCTACCCGAGTGCCCAAGCAGCCGCGGCAACGGAGAAGACGGGAGCGACGATGAGGATAGCAGCAGCAGCACAACCAATTGAGATGACGGGGCGACAATGAGGGCCGTAGCAGCAACGAAGGGGACAACTTCACCCGAAGCCGCCACCCAAAACCCAGCCATGCCGCAACTGATTGGTATCCCCAAGATACGCCGGTCCACCCGGTAAGTGATCAAGATAGTTGCGTTCTGTGTGCCATCATGTGAATTCGTCCATGACTACTCTTGTGCTGGTTAACTTGTGTTCTAGGGTCTCAATGCAGGCCAACACGGGTAAGGTGGTGGCTACCAGAGAGGGGACCGATACGTCTGCCTATGCCGAATCGGAGCCGGACAAGCCAGCCACGACCACATCCAACGTCACTGACATGCCGACTGTGACAAGCGAGGACCAACTGGGTGCCAGCGAGGCAGTCGCGACGACGGGGAAGGATGGAGCCGGCTGCGTTGCTGGCGATGCTCCCAGGTCTCCTCCGTCGAGTGCTGCCGTGAAGTCATCTTCTCCACCTGGCACCACGCTGAGGCCTTCTCCTCCGCATAACACTGCACCAAGGTCTTCTCCGCCACCGAGTGTCACGAGCGTACAGTCAGAGCCAAACACCACGTGCACTTGGCCGCCTCCAACACGTAGGAAGGGCAAGGAGGTCGCCAGTGCCGACGATGACGTCGAAGAAATCCCCGCGTTAGGCGTGTCCTGCCTTCGATAAGGTGTGTCTCTCCCCTCCAAGCGTCTTTGTTCCAAGAAGGCAAGGAGGAGAACGACGCCATGAAGAAAGGGTTCGACGACGCCGCTGACAAGGCCAACACTGTGGCGATGTACGAGGCCAGGTTAACACTTATCATACCGGCTCCATGGCAGGATGAATGAGATCATCATGGCATGGAGTAAAGAAGCTTCCCTTGTTGTTGTTTTTTCATGTCGGGTAGCCCCCGACATGATGGCATGATGGATGAGCCGTCATGGCATGAAGTAGAATCCAAATCCAGCTGTGTGTTATTGTGTGTCGATCGATCGACAACCAAGAATGAGGCCTTGAAGAACGTCTTTGACATCATCCGGGAGATTGAAGTCATCCATCGGGCTGTCCAATGGGTGGATAATCAACACCAAAAGGAGGCGAAGGATGCGCACCGGAAAAGGTTGCTTCGGGATCGGATTGAGCCGCATGCCCAAGGTGAATCCGAATTCTCATGGTTGTGGTTGCGTCAAGTTGTGGAGCTTTATGTTTGTGTTATTCTCAGTTAACCGGGAGCGAGAGAGGGGCAGAACCGAGGCTGCCAAGTGGTTGAAGAAGTTGCATGAGGTTAAGGAGACCGATAGGAAGGCGTGGGTGGCAGAATTGGAGCAACGTCTGTGAGAATCTGAAGCTGCTGCTCGTGTGTTGCGTGATGAGCTTGAGAGTAAGTCCTTTGTCTAAGTCGATATCTGCCACGATGTTGGTTTTAGTCTGCTCTTGCTGTTGTGTTTGTTAGCTGCCCGAGATGCGACACTGCCGCTATTGCCAAGAAAGCCAATGTCGAGGAGGATCTTGGGAAAAAGTCAGAATCACTTGAAAAACTACAGATGGAAATTGTCGAGCGAAAGGAGAGGAACCGGGTGCAGTGGGAGCATTTCCAGCATGAAGTAGATGTTTCCTGGTCCTTGCACAAGGGCTTTATTGAGACCCTGAAGACAACGCTCGGACTCTTCTTCCCGGGTCGGCTTGAAGAAGGTGACTTCTGGACGCAGGTGGTACAGTTGCTCCCAAAGGGGCCGATAGCTATGAGGAGGCTGTTGGAGGTGGCAGCCACCTCCAGCGCCGGTCGAGCCTTGGCGGTGCTGAAGTCCCACTACCCGCGAGTCAACTTGGAGGCCATTGGGGAGGGGTACGCCGCCGACTGCTCTGAGGAGGATATTCAGGGGCTTGAGGAAGAGGTAGAGGTCACAACTACAATTCTTGTCGACGATCTTGGCTTGTGAACTTGTTTTTATTTGGGTCTTGCATGGAACTGTTAATTAGGGCAATGAAACTCTGTTGCTGTAATATATTAAATTAGCTTGTGGAGCGTCATAGTGATGTAATGTTGCCATGGGAGCCTTGTGGAGATTTAGTGGGCGAAGAAGCCGAGTGGATGTAGTTGGTACATCCTTGGCCACGAAGGAATGGAACCACCAGGCATGTAGTAGGAGTGGCGTGGCCGGGTCCACGTGAACCACGAGAGAGGCGAAGCCCTCGGGCATACCGTGAAGGCAACGTGGCCGGTTAGGGCATAGCCAAGTCTACATGAGCCACGAGGGGGTGGCCCCCGGGCATGCGGTGAAGGTGGCGTGGCCAGTTAGGGTGTAGCCGAGTCCGTGTGAGCCGCGAGAGGGGTAGCCCACGGGCATGCGGTGAAGGCGGCGTGTCCGGTTAGGGCGTAGCCGAGTCCGCTTGAGTTGTGACAGGGGTAGCCCACAGGCACGCGGTGAAGGCGGCGTGGCCGGTTAGGGCATAGCCGAGTCTGCGCGAGCCGTGAGGGGGTAGCCCCCGGGCATGAAGGCGGCGTGGCCAACTTGCCGTCGCTGGGTGACTGAATGGACGCGTCGGCGATGATGTCCTCTTGGTGTAGCGAGACTTCGATGGATTGTGCCATCTCGCAGCTCTCCTTGTCATAGATGAATGATTGCTTGATCTCGGCTCGGAAAGAGTTGATGCCATTTGGCATGGGCATTTTCATCATGGCGTAGGCGTAGTGCGGGACGGCCATGAACTTGGCTATTGCTAGCCTACAGAAGATAGTGTGGTAAGTGGACTGGAAGTCAGCCACCTCGAAGACGATGTTCTCTATGCGGAAGTTGTTGGGGTTACTGAAGGTGACCTTAAGGGTGACTTGTTCGAGTGGTGTGGAGGAGGTGCCTGGGATGACTCCATGGAACGGGGATTTGCTCGGGCGGAGTAGAGAGTGATGTAGTCCCACATCTCTGAAAGTCTTGGAGAACAAGATGTTAAGGGCACTGCCGCTGTTGACAAGTACCCTCTTTAATCGTATGCCCTCAATGACTGGATCGAGGACGAGTGGTAGCGGCCCGCGTGTGGTACATAGTCCGGGTGGTCGGAACGGTCGAACGTGATGGCGGCCTCCGACCAGTGAAGGTACTGCGGGGTGTCAGGGACATGTTAATGACCAAATTTGGTAAGCAAATCCCCAAGTTTGAAGCAAGAATTGAAGCGGAATCAAGGGAGCGTTTGAACCTCGGAAACAGAAGCTGCGTCAGCTGAGTCTGAATCGGCTTAGGAGCCAGTTGACTGAGTTTGAGTCGGGCAGGATAGCCGATAACCGATTTCGATTGGGAAAAGCGGATGAGACCAATCCCAGAAGGAAAGCGTGAAGATAATCATTGGATTCGGTTTCCAAGTACTTTGAAGATATTGCCATCTATGGATAACGTCCTACAAGAGCAATTGTATCTTTAAATTATGATATTTTGTATAGTTTTCTTATAGATAATGTCGGTTTGTTTAGAATATTTGTAATCCAATCTGTAACAGGAATCATGTCCATTATGGATTCATTGTATATCCGGGTATAAATATGACCCGAGACCATGGAATTAAACACACAACTCAATACAATCTCGGCGCATCGCCACCTTTTGTTTTTATTCTCGACAAGTTCTTGCCTCGTTTTTGGGCGCATCGATTTCGATCTCCAAGCAAGGTAATCTCTTGTTACAAGTGGTTTGTGCTATCGGGATTAGTGCTTCCATCATCATGACACTCGATCTTGATGCTATGAATTGCTTAATTTATCATATACAACATATAATTTAGATCAATGTCTAGATCTATCTCATGATCGGCTAGCGTTTCCCTGAAGACAACAACCAACATAGCTAGATCCAGAGGTTGATTTAGGTTATATGGCATATCCACCATCTTGAAAGGTCTTCATTAGCTTATATAGATCTCATGCTTCTTTTTGTACTTAATGCTGCATCAGTCTGAGCTATTAAGTCGCTTTTAGAATCATATAGATCTATTCGGCTCAATGACTGCTATTAGAGATAGTATCGGGGTTTCAGCCGATCTTACCTGTTTTAGCCATCTTATATGTTTTATTACTGCTAGATGTGTTAAAGCTAGCTTTTATATTAAGATCTTATTCTAGTTAAATCTGCTAAGCCTGGTATCAATCTATTAAGTCATATTAACAACCGATTGATCCTCGTTTAGTATATTTAGCTTAGAATAATATCTTGGTATAAAACTGTATCGGAGTACTAGACGATTCATATTAGATCTACAACATCGGTTAAGTTATAAATATATATAATTATTGTTCTAATGTATTTTTAGATATAAGTGATTCATACTGTCTCGGTGTAGTACCGATCTATCCCAATCACTTAGCTAAATATGCTTTGGAATGGTAATTATGTATTATGGATATCTATAGTCGATCGAGTAGGATCTAATCATAATTTAATTATCTATTCTTTGTTTCTTGTTGGTTACATGATCAAACCGATTAGCACGCCCTGCAAATCACCAAAGGCGATCCAATTTGGACCTGCACTAGAGTTAAGCAGACCTCTCAGGCCAGTGCGTGGGAAATTTCTCATCAACAGGACGACGACGTTGATCTCGCGCTCGGCGAGCTTCTGCTTGTGCTTGGACTTGTAGGCATCTGCCCCCCGTAGATATGGTTGAGCTCGGCATGGGGATGTGGGAAGTCGAGAGGTGCCTTGTCATCGTCTTCTGTAGGTGGGCGCTCCTCCTTCAGCTGGGTGGGCTTCTAAGAGAGCCGCTGGGCGTATTACTTGAGCAGCCAACAGTCTTTCGCCAAGTTCTTGGAGTTGGGATGGTAGAGGCAGGGACCATCCATGAACTTGTTGAAGTCATTTGATTTGGCCGCCCGGGGACGCCGATTCTAGCTACCTCATTCGGTGACGTGGACCTCTTCCTCACCATTGCGCTTCATGCCCTTGTTCTTGGAGGAGTCGGGGTTGTCGCGCTAGGGTTGGTAAGGTTGTCGCTTCTTGATCTAGGCAGCGACCACCAACTCGGAGTTAGCATCTTTGTTAGCTTGGTCGAACATCTAGCAGATGCTTGTTGGCCCGCCCGAGCCGACGGAAGTCTTTTGGGCCCACCACTTGATGAAATCTTCATTCTTGTAGCCTTGGTAGAAGGCCGTCATCACGTCTGAGTCCTTGATGTAGGGGATGGTATTGCGCCTCTCCATGAATCATCGGATGAAGTTGGCGAGGCATTCACCGTCACCCTGAGTGATCTGGTAGAGGTCCCATCAGGTGCCAGGGGCGGAAATGTGCCTTGAAAGTTGTCGATGAATTGAGCCTTCAACTCGGCCCAACAGTCGATGATGTTCTCGAGGAGGCTAGTTAGCCAAGCCCAGTTCACCGAAGTCAGCATGATTGGCAGGTAGTTGGCCATCGCATGTTGGTCACCTCTAGCAGCTTGGATGGTGGTGGAGTAGACAGAGAGCCAGACGGCGGGGTCGGACTTCTCGTCATACTTGTCGATCCCCATCGGCTTGAAGTTACTCGGCCAGTCTACCTGGCGAAGCGCGTCGGTGAAGGCAGGGATCCCTTCGCCCGGGTCCTCATGACGAGGCCGATACTCGGGTGTCTTGTCTGAGTAGTCTTGGAATGGGCGGCGCACCACGATGCGTCCGTCTGGTATACGCTTGGCGTGCCTACGGCCTCCCTCGACATCGGGCTCGTGGATGCGGGCCAGTTTGGCATCATGTTGGCGACGTCACTCGTTCATGATGTTACAAAGGTCGGCGTTCATCCGCTGATTTGCTTCAATCTTGTCGCGCAGGTCAGTGGTGCGCGACTTGGTAGCGAGCTCCCGGCTATGATTATGTGAATAATGTCATATTCATATGTTCTCTTGATTCTGCATTCTGTACACCACATATAAACCATATTTTTAGACATCACATGATTAAAGTTCTATTTCAATTTATACCTTCTAATTACACAAAATTAGTTCTCTAGCATGTTTTTTTTGCAACAACTGTATGTTTAGTGATTAAAGTCTAATCTAGAACTAGTAATTGTCACCTTTTAATACAAATTGCACCCTCTTGTTTCTGTGGTTGCCATTTTCAATTATGTGCAACTTCGGTTGTAGAGTTGTACAACTAATTTTGTGCAACTATTGACTTACTTACGTAAGTTAGGTGTGTCTATACATGCTTGCCACAACAGAGACACAAGAAGCCCTATTTTCTCCAGAAAGGTTGTATGTTTTTTTTCTAGACTCTATAGCTCGAATGTTGGGAGAATAAATTTTTTAGTTTGCTGAATTTAAATCTACAGTGAGGGCTTCTGGTTCTCCAAAGAAGTGGAAAGTCTTTTTCCTTTCTGTGTATCTTCCAATGTGTGACCATGTGTAAAACAACAAATGTTTATAACTGAGCTTGTGTTCTCGAAATAAAACAGATTGTGACTATTTTGTTTGATTGAAATTGTCCTAAGTGATTAACTGAATGATATTAGTTGTTTAATCTTCATTATAACTGTGGTTTATGGTTGTGCTCAGCTACCTTGTTGCCTCATGTATCAGATAGATACCTAAAATGAGAGGAAACAATAACTGAGAGTTTGTGTTTGATGTTGTCATGCTGTTATTTGTCAAGGTTGAGATGTAGGGTGTTGTAGGAAGCTAAACACATGTAAGGTTGAGAGTATGAGAGACTGTGTTTGATCTAAGGTTTGTGCGAACACATGTGATTATGTGATTATGTCCCAAACAACCAAGTGAGTGCACATATGTATTCTCTTTTTTTCGATCTGCTTTACATATGAAGCCCAGAAATCAGCTTGTGCTACTGGCCCAAGCTTTTTTTTTAAAAAAAAATAGCCCAAGAAAAAAATAGATCTACAGAACCCGTTAAGGTAGGGGCCACTTTTTTTTTTGCTCTGTAACCATTGGATGCAAATCCAACGCTACACAACACATAATCGACTCGTGATTTTGTTTTTTAGTTGAGTGTCGAATAGGCTGTCCTTTATGATGAGTATCAAGTCTAAACTAGTCGCAAATATGGACACTTTAGAGAAGACCAACGGTAAAGGTCTGAAAAGACTAATGAGCAAACACTTGCATGAAGCTCGCACGCGCAAACACCCTAGTCTTTCCCTTTAAGCGCTACACGTCTATTCCTTGCTCCCTTTTCAGTTTTGGCCCTGTTTGGTTGAAGGGACTGATTCATTATTCCCTCCATTTGTCTCTTTTTAGTCCCTAAAATATCAAACAGAAGACTAGAAGAGACTAAAATTGCATTAGTCCATTAGTCCTTGTGGGAGGAGCTTATAGGACTAAAATCTTTCTTTTTCACCTATTGCCCCGCACAACCCACGTCGTCACGACCCGCGCAACCCCAAGCCACCACTGCCGCTACCTCGTGCAAGCGCTACCGTCGGTGTCCTCTCGGCGCGCTGGTGAGCTGCCCCACCTCCTGCCATCACCATGCCGGGGCAACGCAGCAGCCGCTCTTCCGCCTTCGTCGCCCAGCCTCTCGTTGCCAAGAGTTCAGCGGTAGGGCCGAGGCCGAGCTCGGCCCCCTGCGCCCCCGTCGCCGTCACGCGGCCTTCAGCTAGTGCCGAAGATAACCAAGGAGCGCAGGTTCATGAGGAGCCACTGCATAGAAGCGCTGGTGGAGCATGAGCTTCACTTGCGCAAGGAGCTGCGACTTGTCGCGCCCTTCGCTGTTGCCATGCCGGTCGCCGTCTTTGCATCGGTAGGAAAGAGAAAAAAAAGAATCAGGGAGAGCGAGGAAAAGAGAATGAGAAGAGGCTAGGAAGAAAGAAAAAAAAGAGAAGGGAAAGAAAAGTAACATGGTTTATATAGTCAAGTAATAACCTTTAGTCCATTTAATTCGCTGACTAAAGATTCATGTCCTTAGTTATTACTAGTCCAGGTTCATTGTTCGGAATTAGGCAAAGGGAGCCAACTGGAGCGACGCGGAGAGATCAGGCGGGGGGCATTGGCACCAGCGCTGGCTCGGGAAGAAGGGATGTCGCCTTCTTCCCCCACCTCACCCGACGCCGACAAGGCAGGAGGTGGCTGCGAGCGGGCGAACCGGCAGAGGAGCAAGAGGTGGTGCAATAGCCTTCTGGGGTGGTCGACGACGAGAGGGCGTTGGAGGGACTGGGTCGCCGTCTGCGGAGCGGGGGGAGGGGTGCGGCGGCAGTAGATCGGATGGTGGAACCCCAAATCGGTGGTGACGACAAGCGGAGAAGGTGCCAGGTCGGCAGTGAGTACTGACGTCAGTACAGAATAATTGCCTACCGATCTACTGAGAGCTCAAGGATTTGTGTTTTACTGGCTCGATTTGTTTGGCGTTTTAGTTTTTCTAGTTCCAAGATCTGCAATTTCATCACATGTCGAGTTATTTTTATTTGCTCTCCTTTAGCCCGCGTTCGTAAGTGATTTTTGGTTTGGCTGATTAGCCGCACGTAAAACGAGAAACGTGATTAGCATATGATTAATTAAGTATTAATATATAAAAAATTAATAAATAAATTTATTAGATTTTTTAAGCAACTTTATATAAATTTTTTCACAAAATGTATCATTTAACAATTTAAAAGCGTCTAACAGAAAACGAGAAGAATAGTGTGTTGAAAATCACTTACGAACGCGGCCTTAGTGATGAACGTTGAATCGATTCATTTGTTTCTGTCCTGTAGAACTTTTTTCATCTGTTTGATACCATGCAGCTGCGACTTTTAGGCGATTTGGTCAAATTCCCCTTCTGTTTCACTGACATGTGGTTTTGAATGAGCTGAAGAAAGCACATCGAGGTTTCTATACATTTGTGTAGTTTGTTTTAGATTAGGTCAAATGGGTGAGGTTTTTCCCTAAACCCACGTGGATTTCTAATCAAATGTTTTTCGTCCGATTGTGATTTTTGTCTCTGTCGAACAACATTTTGGCCAGAAGAAGACTGCTCAGTTTTTTTCTTCTAGATGTAATATTCAGATATCAGGAGGACATACTTGGGGTTCAAAACTGGTTACTATTCATAGCGTGTCTGGGAGATTTGGAGGCATCACATTTTATATATTTTTAGCAGTATGGACTAAGATGTTCTCTTCTAGTATGAACTGGATTTCGCATACTCGGTGATAGGTAGCTACACATTATTGTAATTTTAATGCCTTCAATAGCAACGGGCAAACTGAGTGCATGTCACAAATCTGTGTGCTGTGTAGATGTATATCAATCCTTTTTTTTCCAGATGTCACATGCATTTTCAGTAATTAGTAGAATTTTATTTGCACAGTTTGCTTATATGTTTTCATCAGCCGACACCACCTAGGATTTTGGTTGTGAAAAAACAGTTCTGTGATTTTACTTTCTTCAATCCCCTCCTTTTTATCTGTTTTCCTGGCAGGGATATGTACAACTTCCTGAAAATCACATTGTTAACTGGAAATCTTTTCGGTACAGCTAAAAAACAGATGAGAGCATATGTGCCACTAGTCTAGTTGATTAGGACCAGACTCCTTAGTGGACTCTTGCACCTTCTCATTGGTGTCCAGCTTGGATTTAGATTTGGTTCACCTCAACTCTAACGTTATGTTGTGCATTGATTGATTGTGCTAATCGTTTACATAGTTAAGTGCAAAACATGTCAACAATATTTTATGACTAATATAAAAATTGGAGATTTAGTGAGAAGGAGACAAGCCATCAAACATGCATTTTTCCTTTATATTACAGTATATTTTTTGAGCCCCCTTCCCTTTTGGGCAGAACAATTTTATATATTCATATAATAGCCCCAAAAATTAATGGTTCCAAGAAACTTTTTCTATCTCATACAGAAAATTTCATCAGAACAAACAAAGAGAGTAAGGATGATGTGGAAGAAGAATCGAATGATTTGTCAGAGGAGTCAGAAAGCAGTGATTTGAAAGTTTCATCTTCAGATTATGCTGCAAGCAAGGATGGAAAAGTTGGAAGAAACCGAAAGTAATACAGTAGCAGCAAACCTTACAGGTAAGTTTGTTTTTCACGGGTCTCTATACTCTCATGAGGTACATTGTTTATCACGGGTCTCGAGTTCAAAAAAATCACATAAGTGTTTTTTGTTTTACACAGTGCCATCTTAAACCAAAGTTTCTATATAAAGTTTCTGGACATAAAGTTTCTATATATAAAGTTTCTGTGTGAAAAATTTCTACATATAAATCTCATTTGTAGAAAGTTTGTGTTTTTATATTAGAAGTACTTTTACCCTGACCAATCACAGTTTCTTATTGGATGGAAGTTTTTTCCGTTAACTCTCCACCTATTTTATTAATCCCATTTACTGTTAAAATTTTACCGTGTCGACAATAAAATATTTTCTAGAAGTGCTTATAAAAGAGTTGTTTCACAGATATCTTGCCTGCAATATATTTATGAGTGTCATATCCAAAGTTAGGATGTCATTTCCATACAATTAGTGGAACTTATATTTTTTGTCATTTCATGGAGTCTCTTGAAATGGCTAGCGAAGCTGCCACATAGTGACAACCTTTTTTTACATCACTTGAACATGCTATGAAGCAAATTTTCCACCTCGTATGTCAAGTTATGCGATTGATTTTTATGCCTTTGTTTTGTTATATAGTGAGGTGCAAGATGCCAATGGTACCTTGCAACAAGTAAAAGAGATAGGTTTTGGAGCCTAGGGACAAGTCATTAAACATGATGCATTTAGATCACATTAATCTTTTGCAGACTAGATCCAAATTTATATTTAATGATAGTTCAGTATTATCCATAGTTTAGATTCCTGATAAAAGTTTGTGAGATGAAAGTTTTTCTATCCCTATATAAATTTTCTATGTACTAAGTTTTTTTAAGTATAAAGTTTTTTAAGTACAAAGTTTTATAATTTGAACAAACTTCCAAGCACTCAAATCATGCGATACTGCAACTATTCCTGTTTCATGCGACATTGTGCTCACTCAAAACATTGGTGTTCAACCTTTTGATCTATAACATTAGGTCATACATCTTTTGCATAAACTTCCCTGAGAAAATTATTTATAACGGAAAAAGTTTATGAGAAACAGGTTTCTCTATCTATGGATGAAGTTCGTCCTTTCTAAGTTCTGTTCTAACATAAGGTTAATACAACACTACGATGGAAACACACTTTCTTTTCAGACCAGTGTGTTAAATTTTCTTTGGATCATCCTGTGCAAGTTTTCTTGCTCAAGCAGGGGCTCTAGTAAGAATTAGACTATGTGCTACATATTAGCTTTGTATCAGCATAGGAATTATTATTGTACAAAATCGAACTCAAAACTTTTTTTGCCATGTATGATGATGTATAAAGAACAAGATTTTATGCCAAGTGACTGAAATTTTACTAGTTTCTGGAAATGACTAGTTTGTCGCAATCTTCTACATGAGTAAAAAATTGGAAATCTTATAGTCCATCTGAGATGATTATTTTTTGACTTAACGTCTTTTAAGTACAAACAAGCCCCTGTTCACACTCATTCAGCCTAATTATTTAATCTCTTACCTTTCTACAAAATAACCTAACAGGAAGATAAAAAGCCATCCATGAAAGTCTGACGTACTATATGGTTGTGCATCGTTACAATGAGAAGCACCCTGACATTGAAGCTATCATGAAGAAACATGTGGGCTTTCTTACACACAATTTGTTCTTTTATGCCTATATAGTTGGTTACAAATCTAAATTCCCCTTCTTCAGCTTGTGTTGTGCATGAATGTATGAGTTTTTACCCTGCAAATAGAAATTCTGAGCAAGTGGCTCCTGCCTTTTTTCATAAGGCTGTTTGATTATTTCTTTTTTTCGAGGTAAACCTCAGAGAAGGACGACAGGGAGTTCCTGTTTGATTTATTTTTTTGACAATAGGAGATGATTACTTTTAGTGATTAACTGATTATTTTCACGAACATCATCTATGTTTTTACTGCTTACCTTGTTCATAACACAAGTATATTTATTTATTTTATCATGCATTCCTATTTGGTCATAGAGAAAATAAGATAGTAAAGAAACAGTATAATATGTTCTTCAAATCTCGAGGTAGACAAGTTCTTTTTGTCAAATGGGTCTTCTAATTTTAAGATAAAGTTTTTATTCACTCATGAACTCAACATAACATTATGTAATTGTATACGAATAATAACTATTTATGTACATGTATGAACTGTAACTACCAATATATATTTTTGCAAATTTTTATCCGAGCTGATTGTGGAACATAACTTTTATTTTTTTGGCAGTAAACTTCATGGCACTAATCTCTTCAACACATGGAAAAAGCAAGCTTTTTTCTTCATGTGACGCACAAAGGATCTCCAAACACTTGTATTTATACATGTTAGCCTTGAGCTTTTCGTGATGTAAATTTCTTATATTTTTCTCCCAGGTTGCCATGTTATCAATAGTACTTTTGTTGAATCAATACATTCGGAAGTTTAGACGTTTTTAGTTGAAAGTTTAACTTTTGTCTTTGGTGGAAGTTAATTTCAGTTGAAATGCGTATGAGCACAATTGAAAGTTTCAGGCATTTGTAGTTGAAAGTTTCTTTCTATTAATTCCCCATCCTTTTTATCTCTATTTTACCCCTCCCAGAAAAAAAAACGAGAAAAGAAAATCTGTAACATGATCAAGTTGAGTTGGCCAGAGCAACTCCATGAGCGTTCGAACTCCATGAGCGTTCGAATGGTAAACGGAAAATCGCAAGCCTTCAAACGAAAAACGAAAAAGGGGAAAGGGAAACACGTGTGTGCCTATAGTTAGCGGAGCACAAGGGAATGCATGCGAATGTGATCGCGCGGGCCCAAGGCACGTGAACACCCACGCGTTAGCCTTAAGACTAATGAGCGAACGCTCGCGTGAAGCTTGCACGCGCGAACAACCCAGACTTTCTCTTTAAGTGCTACGCGTCTACTCGTTGTTCCCTTTCCAGTTTAGTTATTACTAGTCCGGGTTCATTTTTTCGAATTAGGCAGAGGGAGCCGACGGGAGCGGCACAGAGAGATCCAGGCGGTGAGGCGGGAGGCGTTTGCACCAGCACTGGCTCAGGGAGGAAAGGTTGCCGTCGTCCCCCACCTCACCCAACGCCGACAAGGCAAGAGGTGGCTGCGAACGAGCGAACTGGCGGAGGAGCAAGAGGTGGTGCGATAGCCTTCTGATGGTGGTCGACGACGAGAGTGCGTTGGAGGGACTAGGTCGCCATCTGCGGAGCGGGGGGGTACGGCATCGGTAGATCGAATGGTGGAACCCCAAATCGGTGGTGACGACAAGCGGAGAAGGTGCCAGGTCGACAGTGAGTACCGACGTCGATACAGAATTATTTCCTCCCAATCTACTGATGCCCCTTACCTCTCCCATTCTTCTTCACCGAGAGCTTGTTGACGATCGTTAAGTGTAAACTTTAACCGTTAACTCCAGCATAAAAGTGTTGACGCCAATTTCATACCGTCAAAAATGTGTTGACGTCAGATCACACGCTGGCCTGGGAGATCTGCTTAGCTCCAGTGCAGGTCCTAAAATTATTGAAATGCGGGCGTGCCAGTAAGTTTGATCATGCCACTGACAAGATATGCAAAACAGCAGAGCATAAAACACATCAGCTGATAAGTCGGTAGCCAAGATAGCCGATCGGCTAATAGGCCGATAGCGCGATTCCAGTCGATGCCGATGTCAACCGATGCAGTTAGGGTTTTAATCTATCGACAGTATGCTGAGCAAACATCTATATAAAAGTGATCAGCCAACGATAACACAATGATATAATAGCATAAACCGATCACATGATACCATAGATATTGATTTGAATATCAAAGCACACATCGGCTGGAGGCCCGATGGCATAAAATCTAACAGATAAGCAATGATCGATGAATACTATGTTGTCATCGGCTAAACACCAATTCATACGCAATCCTTACTAGCCGATGCAACATCCATGGGATTGATAATTACTCAATCGGCTGTAGATATTAATAATATTAATCTAGGTCTCAAAATATGTTTAAACCAAGTGACTGGGATAGACCGGTAGCGTATCGAGACAGTATAAATCACTCATGTCTAAACGTACCTTAAGAGAGAGATTATACGTATTTATAGCATAGTCGATGTCATGTTCAGATAACTCATCGGCTGAAACCCCGATGAATATTGGCAGCCAACAAGCAGGCTAGAGATTACAGTTCTAATCATGACTTAGTAGGTCAAACTGAACTGATGCAGCACTAAGTATGAAAAGAGACGCAATATCTAGACAATCAAGCCCTTGACCGATTTTCAGGGTGATGGATGCGTAAGCTAATCTAATCTAATATAACGATTTAACCGGCATCGACAGAAACCCTAAAACGAGAGACATCCGATAGAGCCAAATCGAGATACTATGACTAGATTCAACAGAGACATGATAAATAATCAGGCAAAGATGTTAACCGAACCGAAGCAACCCAAGAGGTCGAATGTACTGATGTAGCCTTGGACGATGCCAACGTAGCCAACACGATTGCTTGAGCCGACAGGATCTTGGAATTACCCCTTCGCCGGAGATCGAAGCCGATGCAGCCCCGCGTCAGGTGCCAAGTTCAGCCGGATGATAAAGCAGAATAGATGAAAAAGGTGGCAATGCGCCGAAGTGTATTAATCGAGAGATTGATTACATGAACCTCGGGCTTACATATTTATACCCATAGGCTAACAGAGATCCTAACAGATTACAAATCCAAACTTCCCTAAAGATAAAAGGAAACAAATTGAGTCCTTATCGGATACTAATACACTTTCCTAAAGATAAAATAGAAAGCTAACAAACTCTTCCTAATTAACAGATACAAACTGCATCCTTCCTGAACTCGGTTCTTCTAGATAAGATCTTTCCAAACCGGATTTAACAAGAATCCGATTGCTGGAGATATTAACAATAGAAAACCTCCACCGGCTGATGCAGAATTCTCATCCGATTTCAGCTTTGAGCCGATATGAACACTTAGCCGATGGAGACTCTAGGGCTTACCAAATTCTAGCGTTAACAAAAAGATATCAAATATTATATCAAAACTCAATGATTAGGGTTTACTACAAACCATTTCCACTAGTCTTGGTAAATATATGTATGCAGGTCATTTATGGATGAAAATACACCCGTCATGCGACAAAATGAACTTTCGGCCAATCACATGTGAGTACAAGGATTTGAGGGCCCACATGACAATCGAAACCGATCTAAAGTAGGGCCAAATCAACCTCAACCGTCATAGGGGCCTACTTGTCATTCACTGAACGAAGTCAGTGTCTAGAGGCGATGGGAGTGGTTCAGCTGGTTTGTCCGAACCAAACTTGCCGCCCCTGGCTCCCTCCTTGCACATGGAATCTCCCCATTGGTCCCCAGTGACGTTATGGGTGAACGGACCTCTACAACCGTCATTGGCACAATATAAAAGGAGGAGCTCAACACACTTCATAACACACAACATCAACTCAAGTAGAGTACAACTCACTTGTTAGGCTTTAATTTAGTATGTTGGGTTAGTGACAGAGCGAGGGGAAGCTATGAAAGAAGTGCCCCAAAGTATCGAAAATATCTCAAGAATTTCCGAAGGAGTGCCGGGTTTGTCGGCATTCTTCCATCAGAGTTTTGGAGAAGCGCCGGAGTTGTCGGCCTTCTTTTTGCTTGTACCTCGACGGATACTTTTTTTATAAAGTAAGCATTTGAGATCTCTTATGTTATTTAATTAGTTTACTTAAGTGAGATATAGTCTTATCGGTGCGGGTTCGTCGCTTAGTTTATAATTAAGTGCTCAAGTACTAGGACTCTGGATAAAAAAGAAAGTTCATACGCAAGGCTAGAGTAGTAATCAATAACTTAGACGTGGTGTCTAGGTTAGCGGTTACCTTCGTTTGTTGTGCGCTCCATGGAAAGTGAGATACGCGGCAGGTGGTGATAGTCTTGTCCGTCCTTTGTATCCCTCCATGTTTGGGTACATTATAGAGCTCAAGGCTGGACTCACCCTGACAGACCAAGAGAGGGTCGGTGCCCGAAACATTCGATAGAACTTCACCTTTAATTTAAAATAACTAGTTGAATCCATAGGAATCCTCTCTAACCAATATTATCTTTTGTCCTTGTCTTTGGGTAGAATCCTATTCGTGAAAATACACACATATTCCTTGTGTTCGATACCCTTGGAATACTATAAGGGAAAGTGCTACAGCGGTATCCGTGTGCTTATGGATTTATCTATGTACGTAGCAAATATCAACAAGCATTTCTGACGTCGTTGTCAGGGAAAAATTGCTAAATCATCTTCAAATTTGGTTCATCCTCGTATCTTTTCTTTCCTTTTCTTGTATTCCTTCCTTTCTCTTCTTACTTACAATGGAGCAACCTTCCATACAAAACTTTTCTGCTCCAAGAGCCAAGTTTTGTGAGCCACCCCTTTTTCAAAACCAATTCGTACATTTTGCTATGAACTCAGTCTGACTTTATAGCCATGATTCGGGGCAATTCTTCCCGGGGCACGAAAGCGAAAATCCCTATGATCAATCTGTTAGCCTTGAGCTTTTCATGATGTAAATTTCTTATATTTATATTTTTCTCCTAGGTTGTCATGTTAGCAATAGTATTTTTGTTGAATCAATACATTCGGAAGTTTAGACGTTTTTAGTTGAAAGTTAACTTTTGTCTTTGGTGGCAGTTAATTTCAGTTGAAATGAGTATGATCACAGTTGAAAGTTTCATGCATTTGTAGTGAAAGTTTCTTTCTATTAATTCCCCAGCCTTTTATCCCTATTTTACCCCTCTCAAAAAAAAAAAAAAATAACATGATCAAGCTGAGTTGGCCAAAGCAACTCCATGAGCATTCGAATGGGAAACGGAAAATCGCAAGCCTTCAAATGAAAAATGAAAAAGGGAAAAGGGGAACACGTGTGCGCAAAGAAATGCATGTGAAAGTGATCGCGCGGGCCCAAGGCGCGCGAACACCGGCGCGTTAGCCTTACCCGCAAAGGTCATGCCAAATTGCCAACCTAGACCGAGTGTCCGACAACGCCGAACGGGCCTGTGTTATCTCCATCTCCTGGGCAGCGCAACTACACAAATTTCCAAGCGAAATCGTAATACTCAACTCAAGTGCACGTATACCAACTCAGAGGGAAAAAAAAAGATGGTTTTCCATGTGAGAAAAAGGCCCTGAAAAACAGCGTCCTCCTCGCCCGCAGGGAAAACTACCACTACCAGCCGCGAAACTGCAAAGCTAACCGCTCGGGAAGTCGCCGTGACGAGGTGCACCGATTTTGACTTGCTACCGGATCCCAGCAGGCTCGCTGCAAGCAAAAGCCCTTCTTCCGCGGCTTCTCGTCGGCCGCCGCCGCCACCGCGGTCGCTCGCCGTCGCCGATGAGATTCATCCACGCCTCTCTTAGATCCAAATTGCTGTAGAGCCGGCCTCATCGCCGTAGCGCCACCCGCGTCCATGGGGGACTGCGTCGTCGAGAATGGCCACCCCGTCCCGAAGGAGGAGGACGCGCCGTCGGTAGCCGTGGAGCACCTCCCGGAGGGCGCCGGGAAGCCGCGGGAGGAGGGGAGTAGAGGGCAGATGAAACAGGGCGGGATCCGCAGGGAGCCGTCGTTCTCGCGGTGGTGCAAGGACCCCTCCGCCATGTCCAATGCCCCAGCTGGGGGCGCCTCCCCTGCCTCGGCGGCCAGCGACGACGACTCCGAGGAATTCGAGCTTCCGCTTCTGCCCTCCGATAATGGCGGCGGCGGCGGCAGCCACTTGCCGATGGATATTGAGGCGGGAGCAGCGGCGAGATCTGATGACCTCCCGATTTCGCCGTGGTTGATCACGAAGGTTATTGCGCTGATTGCGAGTTGGTACACGCTGAGCACCTGCTTGACGCTGTGAGTAGCACGTTTTTTTGGAGTGTGGATGATTAGGGGAGTTGTGCTTGGGCACATGTTTGATGCTGGTGTTCTGTTTGTGCTCGTGGGAGTGTGTTCAGGTATAACAAGGAGATGCTGGGGAAGCACATGTGGAAGTTCCCAGCGCCATTCCTGATGAACACGGTGCATTTCACGATGCAGGCTGTGGCATCGAGGATGATCGTATGGTTCCAGCACCGGGGCCTGGAGGGAGGGGCTAGTGCAATGACATGGAGAGATTACTTTCTGCGAGGTGACTAAAGTGTTGCTTACACAGTTAGTATGTTGTTTGATGCTTCCACATATTTAGCCAGAGAAGTGGCATGTGAATTGGGTAGCTAGGCGCTTAAATTAGTAAAATCAACTTTGGGTATTCTGGACTTATAGGGGATAAATACATAGATTGCTAGTTTACACTGCTATGTTTGCCAAATCTAGTATAAGTGACATAAAAAGATGGGTATTCTTTGGTTAGCCTGTTACGAAATAAGGTTTAGGACCAGTCAGCATGAACAATATTGGCTTTTGCAGCCTTAAACAACTAGTGACTATTATGATAGAACAATTGACATGCTAAATTTATTCCTCTTATTCAAATGAAACTCGACCTGGTGGCATGTAGAAAAAGAAGTGGTTGGTTAGTGCGTCACACAGGCTCAAATAGGGAGTTCAGTATACTTCTCTTACTGAATCTTTTATATTGTTGAGCAATATCACATTTCGTACTGGATATGCAATCAATGCTCTAATAGATTGAACCGAGTCAATCAATCAACAAAGATTAGGTTAAACCAGAATCTATACTACCTGCAAATATTTCTAAATATATATTTTCCATTTTTATTGTTTTGTATTTTTGTAGATCATATTTGTTTGAATAACATTGTTTACCAATGATATATTGAAATTTTAATATTTGTTCTGCAGTTGTCCCTACAGCTTTGGCTACTGCTCTTGACATAAATTTGAGCAACATTTCACTTGTTTTCATCACTGTAACATTTGCTACAATGGTACATTTCACTCTATATGAATCATTGTTTCCTATGTTCGTTTTTTAATAGTTAGGTACTGGTTAGCAAATTTGGAATTCTAATTCATTATTTTCAATTATTATGCAGTGTAAATCTGCAGCTCCAATTTTCATTCTTCTGTTTGCTTTTTTGTTCAGGTAAGCTATGCTGTTGATTTCTTTTCAACAGTGTATACACGCGTTTTCTTCTATGGTGACTTCTTCTATTATTTGTTGATTTAAATACCAATCATGCAACCTTAAATTGAGCCTAGATCTGATTTTTCCTACCTTAATAACTCTTAAATGTTTTAATCTTTATAATGTATACACCCACAAGCACAAAGCACTCAAGTACACACTGACACATGTGCACTCTCACATGAACAATACGAGTAAGTTGGTAGATTTAAAATGTTAGCGTCTATCTATATTTTTATGTAATAAATCTTTTGTTGATTTTTATTTTTCTAACCTTGAGGGGGTATCTTCAACCTGCTAATGTTGGTTCTGTTGTAGCCCATTACTTCTTACAACTGTTTCTTTTATCGTTCTATTTCTCTTTCATGCAAATCGCTTCTTTTTTTTGCCGCTTCATCTTGGAATTATATTCTTATATGCTTCTTTTTTTTGTTAAATCGTTTTGATGTTATAGAGCTAAACTTTTCATCTTTCTTTGGAAGGCTAGAGAAGCCCAGCTTTAACCTTCTTGGAATCATACTGATTGTTTCCTTTGGAGTTCTACTAACAGGTAATGAAATACTGAATTCATCAAGAAAGTACAGTTTTCTTTTTATTTGAAGCAATTCTCTTTTGTTCTTTCCTAGAGAACGCTAACAAAATGACCTTCCAAATTGTATATTGCTTTATTAAAGGGATTGTGGTGTAATTTTTAATTTTTTCACTTAGATGTTGCATTGGTACTACTTACTGCTACCATGTACTGACATGCCTATTAGAACTTATCTTATGCTTCATCAATGTTTAACTATGGTAAAAAAAAATCTTTCTGGACAGTTGCTAAAGAGACAGAATTCAATCTTTGGGGATTTGTGTTTATTATGCTTGCTGCTGTTATGTCTGGTTTCCGCTGGTGCATGACACAGATTCTCCTCCAGGTTTAATACTTTATACTTTAATAGTTTGCCTTACTACTTTTATGATTCAAAGTTGATGATTGGGCATGTCACTGTGTCCTCTTAATTACATACAGCTATGTTATATTTTAATTTCCATCAATGTACTGACTGTACTTTCCTTTTTATTCTTCTCTTATATGTCTATGAAATCTACTGAAGAAAGAGGAATACGGTATGCATTTTATCATAACCTTTTTGTCCATTGAGAGGATTTATCTTAATCCTATTTGTTTGTGTTGCATCTCATGCCTGAAATGCAACCACATGACTCATAAATGATCAGATGCATAGATTATCATATATCTGAAGCTAAATGCATGGAAACTGCCCTTATTGCTTCAACTTTAACAGTTACATGAATTATAATCCTTAAAAAGAGTTATATGAACTAGAAGTATTATGTAGCATTATATTCTTAATATATACGCATGAAGATACATTTGTTTTTAAACTAGGAACCACCATGTAACAGACATCCTTTACAGTGTTTTCTATGATTCACAGGATTAAGAAATCCATTTACTTTGATGAGTTATGTTACCCCGGTTATGGCAATAACAACTGCAATTCTTTCTATTGCAATGGACCCATGGCACGACGTCAGGGCAAGCCACTTTTTTGATAATTCAACTCACATAATAAGGAGCAGCTTATTGATGCTTCTTGGTGGTGCTTTGGCCTTTTTCATGGTATGGATCATGTACCCACTTGTCAGAATTAGCTTGGTAATGATGAATTTTGCCATGCACCAATAATACCTGCAATGAGTCCTTTTTTTCTTCGGTCAGGAAATACACTAAAAGTTTTTATTAGACATGCCTGCTGATTATTTTTGTTGTGAGTTGTCATATCTTGGAATATATCCGTAAAAGATGATGACAGGACCTTTCCACCTGCAGGTTTTGACAGAATATGTTCTGGTTTCTGTAACAAGTGCTGTAACAGTGACCGTAGCTGGGATTGTGAAGGAAGCGGTCACTATTTTGGTATAACTAAAGCTTGATTTCACTTTAAATATTCATTATATATAAAAATTCATCTATGTTCATGCATGTGAGTGTGAGTTGTAACTTGTAACAATTAAAACTGACAGGTTGCTGTGCTTTTCTTCAATGATACATTTACCTGGTTAAAGGGGCTTGGGCTGGGAATAATAATATTTGGTGTCAGTCTATTCAACTTATACAAGTAAGTCGATGTTCTCTTTTCTATGTTGAAATTTTGTATCCATGTTAACTTGAAACCTATTCATATTTCTAATCACTAAATTAACTTCAAGCCATCAACTTTACCACAATTCTAATAATGTTGGTGGTTTCTTTTCACTTGAACTTTTATTACTATTATCGCATTATTCCACAATATTTGTTTTGGCACATCAGCTCTTTGTGAGAGAGGGTATAAAGCAATAATTATCAAGCATTTAGCATCTCTGTTTGCTATGTAACTAGAAGCAGAATTTTATTTTCTAATGCATCAGTGTCGAGTGAACAATATTTCCTCACTCTTCTCCCATGATATGCGAAGGTATCATAGGTTCAAGAAAGGCCATCATAGTAAGAATTGTGACACGAACTCCCAAACTTCTAGCGGTGCTTCAAAATATGTTATCCTTGATGATGACGATATGGAAAACCAGGGTAATTCAGGCTGATGTCGCCAGGTGGGGAAGAAAATACGATGGATAAACTATTTGTTCAGTTTTTTTATATTTCTCATTGTTGGCAATTGGCTTGACAGTGGCGCATTTTTTCCCAGAGAGTGGACCATTTGATGGATTTTCATATTCTGGAAAAATAGTTACCTATACCTCCGCACAGGTGATCTATACTATCTTGCCTTGGTATCAGGTGCCATCGTTTTTTATCTTTTCTGTGCTTCCACGACTCAGGAAGTTGTGTTGTTATTCATGAGGATGAGCATGAACATGACACAATTACACAAACCATATCATTGATTAAGAGGACACATTTACACAAGCAGCAGACAATCTAGTCGCCAAAGAAAGATTTTCCTGTTAAAAAAAGTGCAGATATCTGTCAAGAACTGTGCATAAATAGTATTTGCTAATGCTTTCTTTAATTGGAAGAGTAGAGGGCTCAGTTTTGGCCAGTATTGGCACGTGTGCGGAAGAATAGCATGAGAGACTTTTTTTAATAGAAAAATACATTGTTTATATTTAGCATTGTTGTAATTTATGATTTTCTTTACTTTTAGCTAAATTAATTGCATAGAAATGTGTAAATATTACATGATAGTAAAATTATTTTCCCCTTATTTTGAGATTATTATATGTTGAGATGAGGCCTTTTCACCTTCCATGAAGAACACTTTTTAGTCCCTAAACTTGGCAAAAGGCACACTTATCAACTATAAAAACAGGATGTGTAATACCTAAATGAGTTAATTTCATATAACTGCAGATATTATTGTCCTTGTTTTAAAAATAAAACAAAAAACATAGGGGTATTATCGTGTGGCACATAATCCCTGGTATTATGGTCCTAGATTTTTAGAGAACCACATTATTAATCAATGGTTCTTTGATTCTCTGTACTTATAAGTTCTAAATCAAATCTCAAATTTATGAATTCTCTGATCTATCTGTAACAAGTTTTAGCCATCTAAATCTAAGTATAGTATTTTTTTTTGTTGCTACAGTAGCAAACCAAATTAATTAACCTTTGTAGTTTTTTGTGAAACTATATAAACCATAACATTCGGGGTTATGTGTTACGTGTTAAATTCTTGTGTGTGTTTTTGCAATTTAAACCATAATACCGGGGATTTTATTAAATTTACAAAATCAAGTCGATTTAAACCCTTATCTTCCATCTAGAATGTACGGTATTTTCACTTGGATAAGTTTAGTTCTCATATGAATAGCAATTTTTTTGTGCCGATATTTTTTAAGGGAATGTGCATAAGCTGTGCGCGTAATTTGCATCATTTTGTGCCGGTGTTCAAACATGGATTGGTTAGAAGTGAATGGTACCCAATCCCTTTGGATTATTCTGATGTCAGCAGTTATTGTATAGTGAGGTTGTCATTTTGCCAGACGCCTGGCTGCTCGTGGACTCCCATCTCATGTTGGTCTCTGTACAAAGGGTAGACTGGAAGATGAAGAACCCGGCAAAACCCTACATTGGTACATATGCCAGTCATCTTCTTGCTGGGTACTGGAGTACTAAAGGTGGCGAGTGGTGGAAAAATAATTAAAAATATACGATTTTTTCACTAATTTTACGTAAATATACACGCATAAAAGAAATTTGTAGAAATTATATCGTTGTCGTAGAATGAAAATATGAAATTGTGTTAACGACGAGACTACGACTTCGTATTCCTAATGCTGTGATTAATAGATTAACTAGCATCATTAGCAACTAATTATTATTATTAATTAGCATCATTAGTAATTAATTAATCATTGATTATGTTGATTAATCACTAATTAATATACCATATCGCGAGCTGGCGAAGCGATACGCACTAATTATTATTTTATTTCTTAAATTAGCATCATGAGTAATTAGTTAGTCGATAATCATGTTGATTAATCACTAATCAATATATAATATCGCGAGCTGGGCAAGCGACGCGCCCGTGATCTCACGGCACGTCTTGCGAGACCACGGTGCTTCGTGACGTAATCGTCATTTTCATACAACGATTCAGCGATATTGTATCGATTTTCAGTTTCCTCGGAGCGACGATGATATATTTATATAAAAAAATTACATTCTAGATATTTATGAAAAAAATAAATAAACAGTATATTTTCACATTTAATTCGCGAGTGGTGACGGACGGTAGGTGCATCTGGGCACGTCACACTGGCAATGGACCCATCGCACACCTGTATACTACCTAGGGAGCTAGCTTTTCATCAACGTGGGCTCAGCCGCGCTGCACGAGCGCATGTGCGGTGTGTGTGCGCCGCTGGCATCCTCTGTCGCTGCATCTACCAACTATACCATGCACGACGGCGGCAACATGGCGTCTGATCGGTAACATCGTTCGATGACCTTCGCTTCGCCTTTCAAGCTTCAACCGCGCGTCTGGAACCCAGCGAACGCTCTTCCTGCCGTAAAACTGTGAGGGTACGTACTTCTGGCTTCAAGCCTCAAGGCATCTTCGCGCGCGTACCTACCGTACGTCTCGCACCTACCGTACGTACGTACATGCCTGCACTTCGCGCCTCACCAGTTCACGAGCGAAGCGAGCCACCGAGCGTCACGCCTTTCTTTAACGAGTTCGAGAGGAGATCTCGCAAGCTTTTTAGTGATGACCCCGCGTTGTTCCTAGTTAACGCGGTTCAAGAAATAAAGAGAGCCTTCCGAGCCTCCGCATTGGGTTACGGTTAACCGGATGGTTTCTGATAATGTGATTTTTTTAAATTTTAGATTCTGTTTTTTAATTAGATTTTTGAGAAAATCAAAATCGGTACAATAAAATAATAATTAAAACAGATGATTCTAGAAAGAAATTGATTTTCAGATGATTCTCATTCCATATATAAAATTGTTGAAGTGATTCTTTCGAAATCGGTTATAAAATAACTCGTTTAACGAGATTATACTGATTTTCTGTTACAGAAAGAAGAATTTTTATCGAACGGAGTCTTATGATCAACATTTACAACCGAGCCTCCGGCTTAAACGAATTAGTTATAGAGGCGCTTTGATCTCGTACAACGGGTGATGTAGCTTCTGATCTTTTGATAATGATAGGGATCAAGTCAACTAGCAAAACCGATTTAGACCGATTTGTGAATAAATACCCATCTTGTAAATGAACTAAAAAGCTTTTGGGACAAATTAACAAGGATTTCGCACTTTAGCCATGAAGGTGAACGGTTTACCGTACAAACCAATGATGAATTAGGGCTAAAGGACTAAAGTAAAGTAAATCTGAATTAAAAGAACGAGTATTGTATATTGAATTGCGTTGCGTCAATTAAATCAATCCTTATAAAGATGTTACTCTTGGTAAAAAAAGACTTTTGACGAATTATTGGGATGGAGATACATTAGCACTCAAAAAACCCTGAACAGAGCAAGAAAACACAAAAGGAACTAAATTCGACTTGGACTTGGGGCTGCCGATCAGACCGTCCAAATGTCCCCGATCGGACTGGCCAACCAGGTACGGTCAAACCATAAGGGGACTAATTAGACCGTGGCATAAATGTCAGTTTGACCGACATTTGGACAAATACTATGATTTTTTAGTGTCAAATTTTACTATCAACATATTCCATTGTATCCCTTTGCCATCGCCACTGTCGATAATAGCTTGACCAAAAGTTTTTGCTTAAGGGCTCCTTTAATACAACAACGAAAAACTATATGAATAAGAAACATGTATGAATTTGATAATGAATATGTAAGATGGGTTATTGGGAATACATGAAACTTACAAAACAGACCTAAATTCACTACTTCAGAAACCTTTTTTCGGTGTCGGCTGAAAACCTTCCATAGGTGCTGGATTCCCTAGTCGGCACCTAGTAGGGGCAATGATGAGGGGGGCTCATCGGTGCCGGTTTGAGGTGCATGATTAAAAAAAGTGCGGGATCGGCTCGAATCGAGCCAATGCGTCCAAGTCCAAAAAAATTTCAAATTGTTATTAATCAATCATAAATTGTTTTTCAACATCAAATCACAGAGTGAATCACAAATGATCATCTATTACCAACTACTTGCTATCCATTGCAACATCGAAGGGAAAACCAATATCAACAAGGGAGATCAGTGGAAAACCAACAAATCAAAAAGGAGTCCATCAAAATCCTCTTCGAGGGGATGGGGAGGGAGCTGTTGCCACTGGTGGTCATCTTCATCATCGTGACCCCCAAGTTGACGCGTGGATCTGGCCATCGATGCCTCCGTTATCGTCGTTGTTGTTCCCCAAAAACCGCATGGATCTAGTTGTCCCCAACTCAGGGCGGTCAGATCTGGCCTTGAGCTTGCGACGGCCAGTGTCCCATGGCAAGGTGGAGGCCGAGGGAGCGACGGAGGTGTGGCGACCTACGGGGATGTCAAGGAGGGAAGTAGAGAGGGACACCATCGAGCTCGTGGCGGTGAATCCGCCGGCCAGGAGGTGGAGGCGCTACATGCAGCGGCGGCGGAGAGGAGGAGGGTGTGCGGTGTGGTTGGGATGGAGAGGAGGAGGAGGGCGCGCATGGTGCGGAGGACTTTGAGAGAGGATAAGCACATGTGATTGTGATGGAGAGGAGTTCGTGAGAGAAGAGCGAGTAGGAGTAGGGTGAAGGTGGAGAGATTGACTCCGACTCATGGGCTCGGTTCGTCTGCGAATAAAAAACCCGAGCCAAACTCAGTTCGTCGACTCACTCCCTAAGGCGTCGGTTTCGATGAAAACCCGACACCTATGTCCAACATACGAATGCCAACTTTTCTTAAAAAGCAATACAAATATTATTGGTACCTGTGAAGGATATCACCTCGAGGTAGCCTACAAAGTAGAGTAAAGATCAGTTGAAGTCGGACTGATAGTCCTTGGAAGGGGGTCAGAAGCCCGACCTCTTTTTGGGGTCGGCCCGCCCGACCTCTCCTCTGTCCCGACCCCAGTGTCCTATCCCGACTACGACTCATCAGCCCGACCCCAGGTCTCCGTGTGGGAAGGCTTGCTTTGCAAGGATCGCAAGGGAGACAAGGAAGGGACAAACCCGACAGGGCTACACAGAAGGTACCAACGGGGGACGGATCCCAATACAAGATAGAGCATGAGATACCCACGACGCGCAAGACCCGGGGATATCCATGTACTTTTCAGATATTATTTGTATTTTGCTTTTTACTTTTAATCTTAGCTTTTTTTGACCTCAAATCCTCTTGTAACTGCCCTCCTTGAGCTATAAAATGGAGGGCAAGTCGCGCGGGTGAGCGAGATTGGTTCTTTGAAAGCTAGATCTAATCTCTAGAGCCCTAAGAACTCACACCATTGTACTTTGATTCATACATTACCCTAACAAAGAACACATGACGTAGGCTTATTATTCTCTGGGAGGACCGAACCTGTCTAAAATCCTTGCCTCTTATTCTATTTGAGTCGACCATCGTATCCTTTTGATAGACGTTCCCGACCACTCTTTCACCTCCTCGGGTAGCCCTTTGGAGGATTGATCGACCCCGTCGACAGAACTTTCCTAAAAAATGGCACATATAAAGGATTATGGGTGCCGGTTTTTATTTATTTATTCATGAAAAGACGAGGAAAGTCTCATATATGCTGCTTTTATATATTTCGGTATCTACGGTGACATCTCTCTCTTCCTAGGGTTTTTAGCAGTGATTATAATACCTTTGGTTAATGTATTATTAACATGTGCCAATTTGTTACTTATTACTTGAGGTGGAATGAAAACAATATATGTTTGTAGGTGTTTCAATTCCTATATATGGATCTATGAAAAGGGAAAGCTCTCCCTTATATTTCGTATGCTACATCCATCGAAATAAATGAATATTGCCAAACCCTAGAAAAATTTAATTCCTCTACTTTTCATACAAAATTCCTGTAAAGAGACATACTTATATATTAGCCTATGAGCCGAACTTAGTTTTAAATTGATTTTAGAGTTATTTAATCGTAGACTCATACTCATAGTATATTTTAGCATTAATTTTTAAATCTTTAATAACATAGATATAAAAGTTTTATTTGTAAATTATTTTTAAGTTGTTTCTTTCGTTATTTCAGGGCGTAGCATAAACGAACATAGGGCAAAATTAAAGAAGTGCATGGGACTTTCTGCGTAAAAAGGACAACAAATGAATACTTAGTTCAGACAACAACAAAATCCCACTCCGACGTTTCGTTCGTTTTTTTGTTACATCTTATCGGCCGTAGGTTAAATAAACAGACAGGGGTAAAAAAAGTGCAGCGGACTTCCTGCGTAAGAAGTGCAACAAATTAATTCTTCAGAGTTCAGACAAATTAAAACCCCACTGGCCACTGCGCAAGGAAACCGAGCAAAAGCTCAGCTCGGCTGTCACGGTGTCACCTGTCCCCACGACTGCTCGCTCCGTGTCCTCCAAAGCCCGCGAGATCCAAAGCCGAACGCCACTATCCAGCTGAGAGAAAAGTGCCGGCGAGGGGCTAGTGCGAGGGAATGGCAGCGGGCGGAGGCGGCGGCTACAGGGCGGAGGACGACTACGACTACCTGTTCAAGACGGTGCTCATTGGCGACTCCGGCGTGGGCAAGTCCAACCTGCTCTCGCGGTTCACCAAGAACGAGTTCTGCCTCGAGTCCAAGTCCACCATCGGGGTCGAGTTCGCCACCCGCAGCATCCAGGTCGACGGCAAGGTCGTCAAGGCCCAGATTTGGGACACCGCCGGCCAGGAGAGGTACGGCCCCTTCTCTCCTACTCTAGCCGCTTCCGCGTTGGTGCGCAAATGGGTAGTACGTCAAGTGTATTTTGCTATATTTGCTGGCCGCGTGCTCATGGATTTCTCTTGGAAGTTAGAGTGCGACGTAGCCGATAATTTTCCTGCAGATTGTTTGTAGGCGCTTCGCTATTTCTTGGTTTTGGTAAAAAAAAAAAAGAAGTGAACTTTGGTTGTCGTCATTGCCGATTTTCTTGTTTAAACCAGCTCGGCGATGATGATATTAGAGGATTAATATTGCAAATTTGACCTTGGTAGTTCCTGCACGAATTTGGCATGGGGAGCCGAAAGTGTAGTGAATGCCAATTCACATCTGGTTGGTTCTCCTGGAGGGTGGATTTGGAGCTGACATGTGGTTTGGCTGTTCGGACGTCCGTGCCTGTTTCATTCGATGGTTTGAGAGTGAAGCCACCAAAAATCGTTGTTGTGTTCTAGCGGAAGTGGTTGTTGATTCATCTTTCATTTGATGTTTATAGAGGAAGCAGAGGAAATACTATGTGTCAAAAATGCAGTGGTGCTAGTTTAGCTGCAGAGTTAATTGGGGGACAGGTGCTTCACAGATGTTAGAAGACTTATTAATTAGGGTTAATTGGATTCGTACCATTAAAAATATGGTATTGAGGGCTATTGATTAGCGCGGCCCCAGTGGCAAAATGGTCGCTATTGAGGGCTTCTCTTGCTATGGATCTCAAGAGTAGAAAGTGCCATTGTGGTCACTACATTTCTGCATCATGTGGATTGCATAAATACGCTACAAAAGCATACTTTGGTTCCCGGCTTGTGTAGTGTATAGCTAACTACCAAACGCACTGTAACGAGCACTGTTTTGCAATACCACATGGTTTCATTGATATTGCTTTGGAGCCTTGGAGGGGTAGTATAAATTGAGATAATAATCCTAATTGGACAGTGGTTGCAGCTTTGTCCATACTGTATACAAGCTTTTGGTTCATTATAAGTCTCTGAATCATGGATAAGAATAGTTCTTTCAGAAATAGGCCCATATGGTTATTTAGAGGAGTTGGGGAGGCCCATCACTCAATTTTTTTTCAACAATAAAACTTATTGGCCGTGTGCTTGTTGGCGGAGGCAAGAGATTTAAACCATTTCCATATCTAAAGAAACAATTTTATATTAAGAAAACACCTCGCATGCTATTGTAAATTTAAGTATAAGAAACTAGTAAATCTATATCGGAATACACATAGACGGACTTGGGTGGGGAACTAGGATTGGTTGGTAATTTTACAAAGCTTTCACAGAAAATTTTATAAGGTATAACTTGTGCCATACCAGTGCCTTTTTTTCTTTTATAGTTTCTATTTAGAGCATTAATATTTATATATTCAACATTCCTGTTATACAATAAAACGCCTCAGCAACCAAGCCAATCACACCTTCACAAAAGCAAGCTTGCTTACTAGGACCTTGACCTGAGATGTTGACTGTGAGTTCGGCGGTTGTTTGCCCCCATTCCAGTAATCTGTTACCCACTCGTGCAATTTGGTGGGGTTGTACAGTTACACCATGTTGATGTGAATGAACTGGAGCTTAAATCCTAGATCTGGTCTTGGCGGAGGGGAACAGAAAAGGATGGCCTGCCCCTTATGGCCTTATAGCTTGGCCTTTTCTTTATTATCAATCACTACCTGGCATGCCATGTGTCTATCACATCTTACTGTAGAAACATATTGGCAGCGCTTTTTAATGTAGGGAATAACAAATGAGGCATCATAATGTTGCTTCTAATATCAAATATTCATGCCAATTGTTTTTAGTTCTTTTGTTTGTGGACCATGTTCAACATGTTTGCTATTGAAATCAGAATTACTACCTCCATCCCACAAAGAGTTTATTTGTAGCACTTGTCACACTGATTGCAGATTAGTACTGTGAGGAAATGGCTTAGGTGCCCCTTATTAATAGTAAGGAGAATTACAGGGAGAGAATATGTTGATTTGTGGAGTGAGTAGGATCATAGCTAAAGTAAACTGTTTGTGGACAAATTTTGAATGCTAAAAGTAAACTCTTTGTGGGACGGTGGGAGTAGCTGCACCTTCTTTATGATTTTGTTTTGTGCATAAGTATATGATTGCCTAATATTTTCCTTCTGTTGCCAGATACCGTGCTATTACAAGTGCCTATTACAGAGGAGCAGTAGGTGCACTGCTAGTCTATGATGTCACTCGGCGTGCTACATTCGATAATGTGGCGCGCTGGCTAAAAGAGCTGAGAGATCACACTGATCCTAGTATTGTTGTCATGCTAGTTGGCAACAAATCCGATCTCCGCCATCTGGTGGCTGTTTCAACTGAAGATGGAAAGGAATATGCTGAGGCTGAGTCATTGTACTTCATGGAGACATCTGCATTAGACGCCACAAATGTAGAGAATGCTTTTGCAGAAGTTTTGACTCAGATATACCAAACTGTCAACAAGAAGACGGTTGAGGCATCAGATGATGGATCAAATGCTCCAATCAAAGGAGAGAAGATCAATGTGAAAGATGATGTGTCTGCGCTGAAGAGAATTGGTTGTTGCTCAAATTAGAGTAGAGATGCATTTCTTGTTGATTTTTCCCACTAGGTGCACGGCTGTATGTTGCTTCTATTGAAAGAGGTTCATTCATTTTTCATTTTGTTGTGGTCATATTGAGAGTTAGATTGTTCCAACTTTCAGTTATACCATTTCTTGGAAGTCACTCAAGACAGCTCCTTTCGTCAGATTGGTTACAGCATTCGATATAATTACAATATTCGATATAATTCTGTAAGCCATTTGTTTACAGTGGGAACTTGGCAACATTTCGGGGGCGATCTGACAGCTTTCTGAACAATAGAGTTTTTGACAATATGGCTTGTGCTGAGTTGCTTTACTGCATCCATTAGAGTGGCACATGCAGCAGTAGTAATGTAGGCCTCCCATCTTACAGAAGTTCATGTTGCATGTCCTTCATGATGGATGCTAAAATTTTCTTTTTAAGATAATGAAAGCTTTATTAAGACTTGGTCAATTACATTAAGACTTTACATAAAATGCACACAACATTTCCTGTCTATAAAACCCCTGGCCCCTGGATGTAAAATTTCCTGCAGGTGTCTTCTGTTATGTAAACTCCATAACTCATAGCTAACAAGGCCTAGTTATCCATTATCTGAAAAGAAAATTTCAGCAGACAAGGCGTAGTCCAAGTACTTGCAAGTAGCCATAGCCAAGCCCAAAAGCCATGTTTGTCATGGATTCCACTCTTTATGTCAGTGACAACAACTCATTTGTCTTCTCTTGCCGATTTGATTCCTATCATCTGCTCGTACGTGGTCAGATTGTGAAATGTTCGACTGTGGATAATGACTCCAAATAGGCTAGTAAAGTCATATGTTTTATCTTTTGTTTGTAAACTTAGCTGAGCATGCGTTTTTCTACGATCTCTACCTTTTAGTCCTAGCTATCCCCTCTATTAAGTTATGGGTAATTATATCGGAAAGTCCTGCAAGTTGGTTTTTTTTCTTCAGATTTCTTACACTATAGCTTGTCCTTAGCATCGAAGCTAACAAACGGATAAATAAATGTTCTAAATGCTTAAGCAAAAATGTGACGAAACTTTGGTACCTACTACCTAGTCATGTCATGTGGTGGAAAGTTGAAATATTTCTATTTATTTCAAGCACAATCTGAGAATCTCCTGAAAAAAGTGTGTTCATGATCTAGAGCAGTTAAAGAGGTACCTATACTATACATACGTACTAGTGCTTAACTGCTGCTGAGATAAGGTGGTTCTAAATTAATCACCAGATGGAGAATCTGGCATCGTCCCCTTGTATTAACCGCTGGAAACGAATTAAACAAAAGCTCCTCTCCGAACACCAACAGTACTACACCACTCGAGGAACATATACACACGCAGAACTCAACTCGGTTCGGCTACCTGAAATCTAAAAACATATTCTCTGACTTACCGCTTTCTAATTTTAAATAACTTATCGCTTTTAAATTTTAAATGGTTAATTTATAGACAGCTCACAACTCGTGAGTCTCATAGGAGCTCTTTCCTGGAATCTAGATGGCAAGGCGGAACAAGTGAAACGCCGGCAGGTTAGATGCACGGAACCCTGAGCCGAACGATCCGTTTGTCTCGTAGCAAAAACTCCTCTATCTCTCGTAACAGGGATGGTGTCGCCACACGGCACGAACACGACGCACCGCGCGGCGATAGGTACCAATTCGGCGACGTCCCAAGCAGCAGCGCACGTACTTACATGTAGCATAGCCGGCTAGCCTCGCGCGCGGGCGTCGCCAGCTAGCGGCAAGGCGGTTTTGCTGCGCCGAGGTTTTGCTCCGCGCCTCCGCCCGCCCGGCCTGTGCGGCCCCGCTCGCGCGTAGGCGTAGCGCCAAGAGAACCGGGCGGCAGCCGGCCGGGGCCGGCAAGGCGGGAAGGCGGGAAGGCGCGGCACGCGGCACGCGGATGGATCCGTGGCAGTGGCATCCGCACGCACCCGAGCGCGCCACACTACCCCGGCATGTGGCCTCGTGCGCGCGCATCCTCCCAACCACCACGCCGAAAACGCTTGCCTGGCTAATGCCAGTGCCGCTTACCGTTAGATTCCGCATCGGACGAGAGGCCCCCACTTGCAGCTGCAGCCGGGGGGACGTGCGTGCGTGCGTGCGGAGCAACTAACTCACTCGCTCGGCGGGATGGGCCTTGGGGCGATCGATGTGCGCGTCTATTCGTCACAGACGGCGAGGAAAAACGCCTGAAAATGCCCGCCTTTTGCTGCCTTTTTGTCGTTGGAATCACGTCGCCAACCACTTTGGAAACGGCACGGCGGGCCTTGGATGACGAACACGCGACGCAATTTGGAGGGAGTGGGAATAGGAGGCTCTCTTGTGAACAGTTAAGCCACTCCCATTGATCATCCAAGCTATGTACTAACCTCCAATCCAAATTACTCCAAGGAGAACTAAAAAAGCAAAAAAGGGAAATTGTAAAGGGAGGAAAAAGAAAAGAAAGAGGTGGTCATCAGGAGCAGGGGGCGGTGGCCGCCAGGCCGAGTTCGCGCCGGCGGCCGAACACGACGGCGCACTCCGGGAGCTCGCCGAGCCCCGCGAACAGAGCGTCGTCCCCTTGCAGCTCGCGCTCCCACTCCTCCGGCGGCAGCAGCGGCGCGTACGACCGATGCCACGTCGGGTGGTACTGGTCGATCCATCCGAAGTCGAAGTTTTCATCCTCCTCCTCGACCGGCGGCGCCGGCGCCACCACTGTGACCGCCGCCGGCTCAACCACATCCTTCTGTTCCTCCTCCTGCTTCACAACCGGCTCCGACTCCGGCTCCGGCTCCGTCTCCGGTACCTCCAGCTCCGCCGACGCCGACGACTCGTTCTCCGCTGGCTCGGGCAGCTGTCCGTCAGCCGCAGGCTCAGGCTTTGGCGCCGTCGGCCGGGGAGACGACTTGCTCGCGTGGCAGCCGCTGCTCTTGGGCTGCGGCCACGGGTGGTTGTGCTCGAAGGAGTAGGTGACGAGCAGCACGGTGGGGTCGGCGCGGCTGCGCTCCACCTGCTTCCTCGCCGGGCACCCCTTGGAGCTACTGCACCGGTAGTAACCCCTGAGCATAAACACGCAAGCAAACCAAATAAATCTTGACACTTTAATAACAGTTTAACTGATCTAATTGCAGTGATTAATCAGCACGGCGACTAACTATAGGCTCAAGAATATCAACTAAACTGAATATAAGCCGCCAATTAATTACCTTGGGTAGGGAGAGCCCTTGATAGGCTTCTGGCCGTACTTGCGCCAGGCCCACGAGTCCGACGGCGGCGGCCCCTCCCCGGCGCCCTTCGGCCGGTCGCCGCACTCCGCGATCGGCACGGACACCACCCGCTTCTCCACTGACCTCCGGCTGCTCAAACCAAATAAACACCAATCAATCCCTCTATTCCTAACCAGCTAGGGCTTCCATCAATCGCAGACCGCGCCATATATAGTCCGTACCTGCGCTTCGCGGCAGGCGGCAGCGGGGACGAGGGCGAGGGGAGCTCCCGCTTCTGCCCTCCCCGGTGCGACGACTCCTCGGCGGCCCCTTGCTCGTCGACGGACTCCGCCCGCGGCGAGTCCGTCCCGGCGCTGCAGTACCCGTCCTCGGCCGACGCCGACCGATCCATCACCTCCTCACCGGCCGCCATCACCACCACTACCACTCCCGGCGCACACCCCCAATTCCGGATAAAAAGCCCAAAGCGAGAAAAACTAATCCAACGCTTTCCCAAAGAATATATAATCTATCTCCGCCCCCCTTTGTGGCTTTGGTGATGATCACTCTCCCCACAAACTAAGCGCAGTATCGCGCACGGATGAGGAAAAAAAAGAGGAGAGAGAGAGAGGAAGGAAGGAGAGAAGGAAGGGGGAGGATCGGTGTGCGGCTAATTGGAGCTCATGATGGAGGGGATGGAAATGATGGCGAACAAACGGATGGGTGCAGCTTTCAATGATCTCCCTTTCTTTCTCTCTCCTCACCTTGGCTACATGCGTGTTTGTATATGCGGCAGCGTATGCTGCTCCTGCTAGTGGATGCCTTTCTTTATGCGCAGCGACGCTGTCACTGAGCGAGCGTAGGAAGACTATACTTCTCTCTCTCTACACTGCGCTACACCGGCGCGCGGCACATGAATGTGTATGTACGCATGGCGTTATTTTTGTTTGACGTTCTAGAACGGTTGCCATGCCACTCGTTGCGCAAACTGGATTGGATCTCTCGTTCTCTCTCTCACTCTCGTTGTTGCGTCTGCGAGGAGGAGATGGCGAGCCGGGGACGGAGAGTGCGACGTTCTGGGCCGGGGCGGGCGATTAATCTAGTGCAGGCGGCGATTGCGACTCCCTCCCTAACCCGATCTGGCCAATCATCGCCGTGCTCGGCTGCTATCCCCGTGGAAACACAATACACACCAGATCGTACATGAGAGGGAATAGGATACCCGTACGTCAGCGTGGTTTAATTTACAGACGAACTAGAACCAGTACCGCCCGTGATCATATATCTCAACAACAAAAAAAGAGAAGATTATGTATTGTTTGTTAGCAATCCGTCTGGTGCGTTGGATCTCGATCGAACGGTGGAGGATACGCTACTACAGGACGATGCATCACGAATCACTCGCATCTCACGTGGGTGGATTCACGTACAAGTGTACAAGCCCCGATCTGAAACTACTGCAGTTAAGCTTGTCCATGTGGAGCTCAAGTAGCCGGCCTCCTGGGAGAGGGTACAGCCGGTGCAAAGTTGGATCGAAGCGCTGCGTATTTTTCTTTCCCTCGTTGCGAGCTAGGTGTCCAACCATCAATGATCCATATCCCTCACTTGAAAATTAAAAACATAGATGATGGCTTTGTGTGGGGGTACTTGTTAATTAGTGTAGTTGTTTCGATCTTATACTAGTATAAATGCTGTCAGTGGCTCATGCACGGTATCTAGCTTAATTTACACCGCTCTAATATTTTTGATATCTCTGACTGACACAAATGGTGTTATACATTAACTTCCCCATCTGGATATTGTAATGCTAGCTGCCAGATGATTAACTGAGTACAGCAAGCACGAAAGATGCGGGCATCGATCGATCCATACGGGTACTATATATTTTTTTTTGTGGTGGGCTACTGAGAAGTGGTCCCGTATTCGTGTGCGAGCTGGATTTATTTTTTTCATTTTTATTCTGACGAATAGAAATACGCTCCCCACGTGCAGAAAACTCGGCATCACTGATATATGTTGATTATGATGGGGTCCAAGAGACCCTGTTTCCTTTTGTCCAAACGGGAGGAGGAAATCAAAAAGGTATCTAGAACGCTATTTTGGGCTCCTTTTTCAGGGGCTCACTAGTCACTAACTCCTGACCAATAATGCTATTTTGGCGCAGCAAGCTTCTTAGAGACGAAGCTGTGTTTTAGCTGGAAACATTATCTCCTGCGATACTGAAAATGTGTATTCTGATTTGGTGCTACTTTAGACTTTTTAACAGTATTATTAAGAACATAGTGTTAACCAAATCTAAAATAGATCTTCAACAGTGTTATATCAGCCTCTAAGTATCTATATAGAAGATTCATTTTGAGTATTAGAAGAGACACAATCCAAATAATATGAGTATTCTCTCCTGAAGACTCATTTGCAGAAAGGATTATTTTTTGGGTTTTATTGTTGAAAACACAAATATATATGTATTGAATTCCTTTCACTGTAACGCTATTCAAATATAAAATAAGTCTTATATTGTAGATAAGATAACCTAACCGCAGTACATATGCAGTGTTAGCAGTTCATATGCAGTACTAGTACTAGTAATTGAGATGGTACAGATTGAATTGGCTTTTCAGTTGGTCAAGCTCATGAGTTTGGATTCTGGAAGCAGCAGCAGCAGTGCATCTAGCCATAAAACCTTTTTAAAAAGGGGATTAAGCAGCCTATCCGTGAGCGGGACACGATGTAACCAAACCCTTAATCACCAACCAAACGCCAAATTCTTTAATTAGTCAGTCGAGGCAGCCGGGACCTGCTTCACCTTATCTTCTTCGATCCGTCACGCGGGGCCTACTGGAAGTACTGATCCGGATCACAAACTAAATAGTACCAGTAGCATCAAAGTTCCTACTACTGGAGTACTTTTAACCCAAAGCAAAGCTCGATTGGTTTCGGCAAGCACCAACGTGCCATGCCTCGTGATTCGTGTTGTTAACTGTTAACTAATCTGATTATATAGTACTAATAAACTGCCGGTGCTGGCCAGATTAACGATGTCATGTGCGTGGCGGGAGCAGTTATGTCAACAAATGCAACGGTTAATGCAAGCAAGCTACCATGAGAAGCCGGTGCCAATATGCGTAGACCGTTTCTTGCTCCGGATTTCGCGATGGGATTAGAGGCGAAAAACGACGACGAATCGGAGAAGAGCAGCCGCGCGCGTCGGTATCGATCGACGCCGGCCGTTCGATCCGTCCATCGATATCAATCATTCGCGATGAAAATAATTGTTTCGGGAGGCTGTCATGGATCAGGCGCCTCTTTAATTCGCGTCACGGCCCTCGAATTATTAGCGCTAGTTTACGATTGATGACCCGTTCTTCCTCCTCCTCCGCCTCGCTGATCAGGAGGGAGACGTCTAAGAAAACAATATCTCTCCTCTTGCTGAACTACGCAGCTTTGACACGCCTGCGGCGTTGAAACGATGCACCTACTTAGATCTGAAGCTACCGCCTACGGCGCACATGTACGTGAAAAAAGAGGTTGACATGATAATGATCAAACGGGAATTTTTTTTCTTATCGGGAAATTTGTCAGCGGCCTCGGGTTGCCATTGCCAGGACAAATTCAGGGAACGCCAATGATTTCCCGTCCCCCCGAATCCGAAGCCGAGAAGTCGCTGATACGACGCTCTCAAGCTGATGACAAAAACTCGCACCGGCCGCAAAAGGTGACAGGCGCCGCGGCCGCGCGAGCCCCGCCACTGTAGCTTTGCAGCGCGTGCGTGTAGGGACCGAAGCTTCGGCTGCAGACGGAGGCAAAAGGCCCAAATTTCACATCACCGCGCTGTGTTCCAGGACGATGGATACGAGACGCGAGGCCAGGCCGCACGCAACTTGCGAAAGTTTTGCGAGAGGGGTGGATGAGGAGGAAACTTCGCGCGCGCGTGCTCCGTTCCGTACGCGGGAGCGCGTCACCCGGCCGTCACCCTCGCGGCCGCCGGGCCTGGGCCGGTTTGTATCGTAGCGGCTGATATTTTTCTGGCCCCGTTTTTCTCCGGCTGCAACGAGGAATAATTGTGCGAATGCTTTTATAAAATGGATGAACCGAGGAAATATGTTGTTTCCTGGTTTTAGGTGGTGTATAGATGGACTAAAGTTTATTAGTATCTGTCATAAGTTATTTTAAATATTAAATATAGATTATTTATAAAATTCATTCATAATCAATGATTAATTAACGATACAAATTTAATAAGTTTATTTACGTCATGATTTGACGATGTTATCTTACGATAAACATTTGTTAATCACGTATTAATTAGTTTTAATAGATTCGTCTAAATTAACCACCGATTATGTAATTATTTTTATAATTAATTCATATTTAATTTTTAAATTAATGTTTAACTATTCTATCTGACTTGGATTAAAGTTTAATCTATCCTTAGTTACCTGAGCTTGTTTTTGTGCTCTAAAGGAAAGGAAGGCTGGAATACTTGCCTGCCTGCCTGCCAAAACTGAAAGTGACATGCATGCACGATATTGTCTGCTCCTGTTTTTTTTCTTTGACGTTGCCTGGCTGGCGTCCTGTTGGAGATATTATGAAATGATGAATAAGTCATCTTATCCGGCTCCTCGTTGTTCCGATTAGTGGCGTTATGCTTGACTTTTTTTCGCGATGAGAATATTATAGGCATGTTCAAGCTCGTCGAAGCAATTCATTCCTTTTTCGTGTATGAATGTGTGAGTGGTTGATGTAGCGTGGTAGAGCACAAATCGGATGTGTACTGCACTTGAAAACGAGAGTAAGGGGAAATATTGTGCAGCTCCCGACATGCTTCCGTTACTTGTTCAGGGGTCCAGTTGGTCTCCCATTATATAACTCTGGGTGATGCGGATCAGCGGATCACGCATCTTTTGTGACGGTAACCATGCAGTACAATATACCTTGTCAATCCATTCATTTCAATGAGTTGAGCCCATAACATCTCACTACTTATATGATGGAAGCTACGAAAGGAAGCCGCAACCAGCAACTGGGAAAAGTATCCATTCCTCGCCATTTGCCAAGCATGGCCATGCGTGCCTCTTGAGCTTAGGCCGTTTTCAGTTTCCCAGAAAAATATTCTTCTGGTCCTTAACTTCGTAGGCCTTTTCACTTATGGATTGACGGAGGCCGAAGCAAATGACAGGCAGAGGCTTTGGGCTCTCCGTGCAACCGTGCGTGCGGAGGAATGGGGGTTTGTTGGGTGGGGATTGGGCCATCTGGGCCAAGATTTCATCACCTGCGATGATTGTAGCGTGGATAAGGCCTCTCGGTCGCGGGTGTTGCGCGACCGTAGAAAGAACGCCAACGTTCCGGATGAGTAACATTGGATTCGCCCACCCGTCTTAAGTGTGAAAAAGTCCATTTTGCCTCCCTAATCCACGTGTCATGTTTAATTCATGTCCCTTGACCATAATTCGGGTATAGAAGGCCCCTCACTATTCAAACCGGATTAAATTTCCTTCCTGGATGGTTTCGATAGTGATATCGTCCTGCATAGAGCCTAAGGCGATAAATTGATTAGATTTTAACCGTTAAATGAAGGAGCTTCTGTATTAGGTTTTGTAATTGAGGGATGTGAATTAAACTCGAACAATAGTTGAAGGCTACCCGGTATAAAGTATAATATTTGTCAATAATATATAGTTCAAAGTAAAAAAACAGGCGATTCAAAAGTGAAACTTTGCTAAGAATATGTGGCTCAAAATACAATTTAATTTTTTTAATTACTTGAGTGTTCAGTAGCCCAAAACAAAACAGCACACTTATGTATGAAAAAAGTCTATATTGCGTCCCCTGAGTTCGATTCCCTTCCATCAACCGCAGAACGCCATCAACCGCAAAACGATATACGAAGCTTCTATTAACTCTCAATACCTGTTCATTATTCTTCGTTGAGTGATTTTGGCTCTAGTTTATCCAATGTGCTACTTAGGTGGCATTAAAGTCGGAAGAAATAAAAGAATTATAGTGAGGCTCACATGTTAGCGAACCCATTGATATAGAGACGGGGCGACAAATTGTGATGTAGAGGTGGCATGGAGGCAAAAGGCTAATCTGAGCACGTCGGCATAAGCTTGAGCACGCGTGAACAGTGGGAGTAATGGGACACACAACGTTTATATGAAAATAACATGTGGCCATGCTACCCCCGTTGTCCCGAACCACAAGGAGAGGAGGAGGACGAGGGAAGGGGCGTTATGGCGATGAGGATGTGGCAAGGGTAGGGGTGGTGAGCCACCGATGGCGATGGTGGAGGGACCCCTATGCGACGAAGGGATCCCCGGCTAGGAGGGACGGGCGGCGGCTAGGGTTTCTTCTCGTGTCGCTCACGCATGGATGAGGAGGAGAGAAGCCCCTCCACGACAGGATTCCATCCACCCTATGTCGGATCTGGCCAGGGTCACAGTCAGTGTGTTGGGGTGAAGGACGACACGAACGACGGCGGCAGGAATGAAGGCAATGTGCAACCATTGACGGGAGGCAGACGCATGGAGTGGCGTAGCCAGTGGCGGCATGAGGCCAGCGCGGCGTGGAGGTTAGGGCGGCAGGAATGCAGGGGCGTGTGCGACTACCTACAAGAGACAGACGTGAAACAATCAGCGACCAAGTGGTTGCCGCGGCCGACGACAACAGAAGGTCAGCATGGCGCAAGCAGGCAAGAAGATTGCCTTATATATTGGTAGAACAGAGGAATTGTGACATCCTGTGCCAATTAGGATGTGGCCTGTGTAGCCAATGAGTGTTGTGTGTACTTGATTAGTACCACATTGCTAGTTGAGCAAGAGCGGAACCAACTTATAATGCCTTCTCCCTCCAACCATAACACTCACGGGTTAACCATTTTACACGAAGCAAGGACTAAAATGTGAGAATGATGGTATGTGTAAGTGGGTCCACCCGTCGAATGGGTTGGACTATGCGGTTCTAGAGGGTGGACCATTACAAATGGTATCAGAGCCGACCCTTGAACACATGGCATGACATAAACCGCCAATGCTAGACGTACAGACATGCCCTAAGAGGGAACATATTGTGGCTATGCGGGTAAGTTCGACCCTTGCGCACATGGCATAGCATAAAGTGTCAACACTAGACATACGAACATGCTCTAAGAGGGGACATATTCTTATGGCTATACGGGTAAGTTGGACTGACCAGGATGTCAGGTTCGACATTTGCATATATGCTTGTGTGGCTATGTGGATAAGTTTGACCGACGATGACGTCAGGTCCTTTGAGGGGTGTGTGCGTGATATCTCGGCTCAATTAGGATTTGGCCCGTGTGACTCATGAGTGTTGTGTGCACTTGATTAATACGCATTGCTAGTTGATCAAGAGTAGAATCAACTTATAAGGTCTCCTTCTTCCAATCATGCCACTATCCCTTCAACTATGCCACTTTTCGGTTAACCTTTTTACACAAAAGCGAGGAGTGGAGAACGAAAGTGAAAAAGCCCTTTTACACGAAGCGCTGACAAAAGTAGAAGAGTTATGGTATATGTAGGGATGGTAATGGGTTAAGGCTCATGAGATCTTTCACAATCATACATAGCCCTCAAATATTTTTAGGTCAAAAGTGTATAAAAATTAAGTCCAACCTATTTTAAATCTAGCCCTTAAATTTTTTCTAAAATTTTGGATCCGTTATTATTCATAGGTATATGTAATGGGTTCATCTGTCGAACTGATCATGATTTTAGAGGACGGTTTTTAGGAAAGTTGAACTGATTATGATAGCTAAGGAAACGCCGTGTCAGTCTGATTTTTTAGTTAAGGGAAGAAAATCAGACTAGCTTGGGTGAGAGGTATTCCCCGGAAGAGAGCAATCGCAATCCGAAAGCTTATTGTTCTCTCTTCTACGGTTTAGTTGATACGTGTGTTTGATGTGAGAGGAGTGCACGGTGCACCTGCTCCGTAAGGACGCGGAACTACATATCATAGGGTAGGCCTGTACGGTTATACGCGACGTTCACGAATCACGACGCGTAAAGAAGTGAGTCGAGAAAAAGTACTAGTACTCCAGACTCCACTCTCCACAGGACACATCATGCAAAAACTGGTGCGAGGCCACGGTTAACACTTTTGTCGGTCGTAAACACGTAAAATTAAAGTCCCACGATCGACATTATCAACCAGTCAGACCTCAGTAACAGGCCCTCAATCTCCGCACAAGAACTTCTCATAACGAGTACAACGAAACCGCATCAGCAAAACAAAGCTCTTGCCGTGCAAAGTGCCCCGCATGTGGAACACGAAGAACTCTTGCGCGGGATCAGAGCGCCTGACTGACCTCCCACCTCGCGTCCGGCCCCGTCGCCGTCGCAGCAAACGGGCTGTCAAAAACGACGCCGCAGCGCGAGCGATCTACAGCTCGGCTCTCGCCGATCCGGCGGACCCACCCCCTCACCTCGCGCACCAACCGCCCGTTCGCTAGTCGGATCCCCCACCACCCCCACGCCTTGCAGGTTACGCGCCTCGCCGCGGCCAAGGCAAAGCCATCCCAACCAAACCAAATCCCCGTCACCTTCGCTTCGAAACCCCGCAAAACCTCATGGAAGAAACACCGAACACCTGCCGCGCGCACGCCTCCGCCGCCTCCGCTCTCCTCCTCTCTCCCGTTCCATGTCCGCCCAACCTTGCTTCCATTGTTTCCATCCACCCGCCGATCGACGCGATGCCGACGCCCCAACTCCACCCACCGCCTGCCAGCGCCACCTCACCTCGCGCCTCTGCGGCTATGGCTATATCACCACGCCTCCAACCTCCGGTACGCTTAGCCCCTCTCCCTCTCCTTCCCATTCTGTGCATTGCTCTCCTGCGCGCGGTCGCGTGCTGCTGCTCGCGACGCCCCGGAGCGTTGCCTTTGTGGGGGAGGAGAGGAGGGGGAAGAGTAGCGCGCGTCGGGGGAGGGGGGAGCCATGATGGAGTCCGCGGTCCCGCCCTGCGCCGCGTGCGGGGACGACGTGCACGCCGCCTGCCGCGCCTGCAGCTACGCGCTCTGCAAGGCATGCCTCGACGAGGACGCCGCCGAGGGACGTACCACCTGCGCGCGCTGCGGCGGGGAGTACGGCGCGCCCGACCCAGGTGTGCCCGCCCGTTGCGGGCTACTGTTTTGCCCTATGTGAGATTTTATCGATGCGGGGGATGAAGTAGCAGTTTCTGACGAGGTTGCTCTCTGTTACAGCGCACGGCCAGGGGACGGTCGTGGAGGAGGAAGTGGAAGAGAGCCACTCGCCGGCGGCCGGCGGTCTTCGCGAGCGGGTTACCATGGCCAGCCAACTCAGCGATCACCAGGTGAATAACCCTCTCCATAAACTAGTGCAATTCTGTGTAGAACAGTTTGAGCGCTCAGACATTGTTGACAATGTTGTAAGGGATTTTGTGGGAACAGGATGAAGGAGTCCATGCCAGGACTATGAGCACCCATGCCAGGACAATTAGCAGTGTGTCTGGAGTTGGGAGTGGTAAGCAACTCGTCTCGTTGTCTGTCATATTTTTCCTTGCATTATTCCAACTGAGTACTGAAATTTTTTCACTTTTATGGATTTGAAGAATTGAATGATGAATCTGGGAAGCCCATCTGGAAGAACAGGGTGGAGAGCTGGAAGGAGAAAAAGAAAGAGAAGAAAGCCTCAGCGAAAAAAGCTGCAGCAAAAACTCAAGCTCCACCTGTCGAAGAACAGATTATGGATGAAAAAGAGTAAGGACCATGGAACCATTTCATAGATCCATGTGATCCATCAAGATCGTAACCTTTCTCGATTCATATACATTATTTACAGTTACAAATGAAAATTCTTGTGTATATTAAAATATACCTGATTAGATCAAAAGGCTAAGAATGCTCTTAGGTGATCCTTGTTGACATTTAGAAAAAGAACCTTATGTCTTGGCTAAATTTAGAATCTTGCTATATCTAACTTTGTTTTAGATGTACTAGATACCAGATCATGTGCATTTGGAACTGAACTTGATGTCTTACGCAGACATTATTTGTTTAGAACTGAACTTAAATCCCTTATGCAGATATTATCTCATCATGTTAAAATATAAAACGTCCTATTGGATTACTACAGCAAAACCCTTTGTAGCAGCATATGTAGTCAATCTTAACACATCATATTTCGTACCTCATTAATCTGGTTTCATTTAGGTGCAGCGCATCTTTTTCTGGTTTAACACTAGGCCTTCTTATCTTGTGATGCGAATAGTACATGTTCATCTTGTTCCTCCAGTATGCACTCTCCTAGCCTATTATGTGACCTTTTAAACTTGGTGTTCACACTCTGATTCAGAAACTCTTGTTACTTCAAGTTTTAAATGCTGGTTGTTGACATTACACTGTAGTGGTGAATTGATTGTAATTCCAAGCAATTTTGCACTTTTGCAGCTTGACAGATGCATACGAGCCGCTTTCTCGGATCATTCCTATATCGAAGAACAAGCTCACACCTTACAGGGCAGTAATCATTATGCGTCTGGTAGTTCTGGGGCTCTTCTTTCACTACCGTATCACCAACCCTGTTTACAGCGCCTTTGGTCTCTGGATGACATCAGTCATATGTGAGATCTGGTTTGGATTTTCCTGGATCTTGGATCAGTTCCCCAAGTGGTGTCCTATCAATCGCGAAACTTACGTTGATAGGCTGATTGCACGGTGTGTTTGCTAAAGCCTAATTTGTATATGAAAAACTATATACATCACTATTCATTAAGAATTTGTATCTCATAAGCTGCATTGCTCATGTTTGGTTTCAGATATGGAGATGGAGAAGATTCTGGGTTGGCACCTGTAGATTTCTTTGTCAGTACAGTGGATCCATTGAAAGAGCCTCCTCTAATCACTGCGAATACTGTTCTGTCCATTCTTGCCGTGGACTATCCAGTTGAGAAGATTTCGTGTTATGTGTCGGACGATGGTTCGGCTATGCTCACGTTTGAGTCACTTGCGGAAACAGCAGAATTTGCTAGGAAATGGGTTCCATTTTGCAAGAAGTACTCCATTGAGCCACGTGCCCCTGAGTTCTACTTCTCACAGAAGATTGATTACTTGAAGGACAAGATACACCCATCTTTCGTTAAGGAGCGTCGGGCTATGAAGGTAGATGTCAGTTTATACAGTTTGATGGTGCTCTTTACGTTTTATTGTAGTTTTGGTTATGTTAAAGCAACTGTCGCATTTCGTGCAGAGGGATTACGAAGAATACAAAGTGAGGATAAATGCTTTGGTTGCTAAGGCTCAAAAGACACCTGAGGAAGGCTGGATTATGCAAGATGGGACACCATGGCCTGGGAACAACCCTCGTGACCACCCTGGAATGATCCAGGTAATTCAGTTTTCGTTACCAAAACATCAATCTTGGATGTTTGTTCTTGTATTCATACCGGGCAACCTTTTACAGATTTGCAAGTTTGTAATTTGCACCTGAAAACGGTATGGTTTCTAGTGTATAAAAGTTAAAAATAATGAAGTTTAGGTTGCCACTTGGAGTAGAGGTTCTATTCACTTCTGCTCTGAAACAAACTATGTCAAGTGTTAAATATTTTTTGCATATAGAAAACCAGGAGAAAAGGTCTAATCCTATGCGGTTCCACTTTAAGCTTTTCGCAGATAGTGTATGTCATGCCAACTTCAATTGATTATCCATATTCTCGTTCTTGTTATCCAGGAGATTGTGCCTAAATTCCAGCACTCTTCAGGATGCAGTTAATTAAAATTATGTCATTAGAATAAACTCAATGTTTTACAGATTTATTAGTAAAATGGTTCAAATGCTTTGTTTTGTGGAACCTCTCTCTCTCTCTCTCTCTCTCTCTAATCCCTATCCCTATCTCTTTGTCTCATACGATTTTTTATCCTTGCACCAAAGCCAAGACAGAGACCATGCGGACATAGGCTATTCTTCAAACTTACACTTAGCATACCACTGGCTTTTGATAACAGGTTTTCCTTGGTGAGACCGGTGCTCGGGACTTTGACGGTAATGAGCTTCCTCGGCTAGTCTATGTTTCGAGAGAGAAAAGACCAGGGTACCAACACCACAAGAAAGCAGGGGCCATGAACGCTCTGGTAAAAATAGCTCTTAGAGAAAATTACCACATATATGTATTAGTTTAAAGTATGGGAAACTTATCATGTGGATAGAGCAATTGAAAGATTGGACGCCTTTCTAATTTTGCAGGTTCGAGTATCCGCGGTTCTCACAAATGCCCCCTACATTCTTAATCTTGACTGTGATCACTATGTTAACAACAGCAAAGCTGTTCGTGAGGCAATGTGTTTCATGATGGACCCTTCTGTTGGTAGAGATGTCTGCTATGTCCAATTCCCGCAGAGGTTCGATGGCATTGATCGCAGCGATCGTTATGCCAATAGGAACGTTGTGTTCTTTGACGTAAGTACTAAGAGAGTGAATATGTATTGCATGTCTGTATCTTTACCCAATTTATATATTCATACTTATCATCTGCAGGTTAACATGAAAGGGCTTGATGGCCTCCAAGGGCCGGTTTATGTGGGAACTGGTTGTTGTTTCTATAGGCAAGCGCTCTATGGTTATGGACCACCATCACTGCCTGCCCTTCCAAAGTCTTCAGTCTGTTCATGGTGCTGCTGTTGCTGTCCTAAGAAAAAGGCTGAAAAAAGTGAGAAGGAAATGCATAGAGACTCTCGACGTGAAGACCTTGAATCTGCCATTTTCAATCTTCGGGAAATTGACAGTAAGTGCACAAACATGGAGAGATAAAAGTAGTTCGAAATTTGAACAATTTCGTGTTCATAACGACGTGGTTTGTTTTGCAGACTATGATGAGTATGAGCGCTCCATGCTTATCTCCCAGATGAGCTTTGAGAAGTCGTTTGGACTGTCATCGGTGTTCATAGAATCAACTCTTATGGAGAATGGAGGTGTTCCTGAGTCCGCAAACCCGTCTACACTGATCAAAGAGGCCATTCATGTCATTAGCTGTGGATATGAAGAGAAAACTGAATGGGGAAAAGAGGTGTGAATTCTCCTCTTATTATCTGTACCTTTGTTGAAGTTCATTCCTCCTAAAACCTCAAAGCGTGACTTCTTGGTTCTGTCCTGTCACAGATTGGCTGGATCTACGGTTCAGTCACAGAGGATATTCTGACTGGGTTTAAGATGCACTGCCGTGGCTGGCGATCCATCTACTGCATGCCGATAAGACCCGCGTTCAAGGGATCAGCGCCAATCAACCTTTCTGATCGTCTCCACCAGGTTCTCCGGTGGGCTCTTGGTTCTGTTGAGATTTTCCTCAGTCGGCATTGCCCGCTCTGGTATGGCTACGGTGGTGGTCGTCTGAAATGGCTCCAGAGACTGTCCTACATCAACACCATCGTCTACCCGTTCACCTCTCTTCCTCTCATTGCATACTGTTGCCTGCCCGCCATTTGCCTGCTTACAGGCAAATTCATCATTCCCACGGTAAGATACACATGTTTTTGGTTTGAGTTCTGATGTTCGCCATTGCTTAGTGACATTATTCATTTGCCGTTCTCAATTTCAGCTCTCCAACGCTGCAACCATATGGTTTCTTGGCCTCTTCATCTCCATCATCGTGACGAGCGTCCTGGAGCTGCGGTGGAGTGGCATCGGCATTGAAGACTGGTGGCGCAACGAGCAGTTCTGGGTCATTGGTGGCGTCTCCGCTCACCTCTTCGCCGTGTTCCAGGGTATCCTCAAGATGGTTGCCGGGCTGGACACCAACTTCACCGTTACGGCCAAGGCGACAGACGACACCGAGTTCGGCGAGCTCTACGTGTTCAAGTGGACGACGGTGCTGATCCCGCCGACCTCCATCCTGGTGCTCAACCTCGTCGGCGTGGTGGCCGGGTTCTCCGACGCTCTCAACAGCGGCTACGAGTCCTGGGGCCCGCTCTTTGGCAAGGTGTTCTTCGCCATGTGGGTGATCATGCACCTGTACCCCTTCCTCAAGGGTCTCATGGGTCGCCAGAACCGGACGCCCACCATCGTCGTGCTCTGGTCCGTCCTGCTCGCCTCCGTCTTCTCCCTCCTCTGGGTCAAGATCGACCCATTCATCGGCAGCTCCGAGACCACCACCACCAACAGCTGCGCCAACTTCGACTGCTGAGCGACATTTGTGCTCCAGGAGCATCCCGTTTGCCGGTGTTTTGCCGGTATTGCAAATGTGTTTATCTAATGTGAAGAAGACTATCGGCGGTTTCCTCTCTCAGGGCTTTGTCCTCGATCTGAGAGGTGTGGTAGGTTAGTATCGTGTTCATTGTCATTGTCTGTGTTATAAGAAGTTTTGATGTTGAAGCCGCTGAAACTATGAGAGGGCACCATTAAATTTGTTTGAATCATACTTGTAGAAAAAAAGAGGGGAAAAGAAAAGGTTTCTTCGGTGAACTTGAAATTGGACTACTGATCAGTTTGTCAAGTTATATGACTGTGCTACTGAATCTTATGTATAGCCTCCTGCAGAAGAGGAAAAAAACTTCATTCCCTTGCGAATGATAGTTTTGTTTAGCCTTCAAAATTTTCTGGACTACCAAACACAAGCTACCATAATCTAGCACTAACTTTTCAGCACCAGCTTTTCGGCTAGTACTGTATTCTTTCATGATAAACAACACTCTTCCTTTCATGATAAACAGCACTAATGACTGCTAATTCGAGCACGCATCCTTGCCTTTGCATCTTGACAACAATCAATACTACGACCTAATTGTCACGAATTAGTATTACTACTGCTGCTTATAGAAGACCAGAGATAGATTAATCTACCTATCAACAATGTGGTGCATGGTGTGACTAGATGATGACCATGTTAAATAAGATTTGATCGTTTACATGGGCAAGCTTAATAGTTTACTGTCTCGACCTGACTAACTTGAGTAGTTGAGTTGGACCCCATGGTGGCTCTTGCTGTCTTGCATAGACATAGGGACACGATCGAGTAGGGAATCAACACCTTCCATATGATGCTGTTGCAATCATGGTTGCTCATTAGGGCGGCGATCATCACATCGCCAAATTGTCATCACAAAGCGTTGTGAACTGTATATGTACTTAGGGCATGTATAATAAGAAGTTTAAGCGGGCTGGGAGCAGCCACGTCACCAGGGAAAAAAAGCCACGTCGGGAAGAGAGAGGGGAGCGAGCGCTTCCCATCCCGCCCACCTGGTGCACTAGTTGCGAGGAAAAAATCAATGCTCCCAGCCCTCTCCCAGCCGCCGCCAGGCGAGAAGCCGGCGCTTCGTTCTCCCGTATTCCCCTCCCCCGATCCCGTGCTCCAGAGCCCCTCTCTCGGCATCAAATCGTCATGCCCTCGCGCCAAAACTACTCCTCGCACGTCGGATTGGTTTTCCCCGCGCCAAATTGAAAGATTTAAGCCTCGATTCCTCTCCAATCGACACCTCTCTCAAACCCTAGCTGCCTCATCCATCGGCTGCGCCTCGCCTGTTCGTCTGCAAGATGGGCCACAAATCGAAGAGAACCTCTGCGCCGGCACCTATGGAGATTCCTCCTCAACCTGTTCGCACCCCGAGCACTCCGCCCGTTCCACCGCCATCCATGGTGTCCATGTTCGGACCCGGCATGTGGTGCCCGCCTTGCCCACCGTCGTCGTCGTTGCCTTCTTCATCTGCACCGTACTGGCTTGCCGACGTACATCAACCGGGCATGACAGGTTCGGAAGCTCAAGGCGCTTGGTGGACACCTGCTGGTATTGGTGGCTCGAGACATTCTTTGCCAGCGGCTGACAATTCTGAGGATTCTGAGGTGCAAGCATGGTACGTGATCTAGTCTCAATTAATAATAGAAAACTTTGAGATGGCTAGTATTGATTTTGTAGCGACCAAAATTGAGGCCTCGTTTAGTTCGGCCGATTCGGCCAGTGCCGATTCTGCACAGTGGAAAATTCCCCACTATAATTGCAATGTGTAGCATAAAGTGTTGTGTTGATAGATTACTAATCTGTTTAGAGATATTTTTGACAGGGGATTAAATTCTCACCCTCCTGGTGGAGTTTCTTGATATGTTGAAGAGCACACCACAAGCTGCAAGTAATAGGACTGCATCACAGACAATTCATATTGACAGTGACAATAATGGTGTTGATTACAATAGGTCTGAAAAGCGCTTGATATGTTGAGCACATTTGGCATAGGTTTGGGAATAGATATCAAAACTAGACGCGATACAATTCTGAAATCTGCATGTTTATGTTACTTCTTTCCCTTCACATATAGAACTAACATGATGCCTTATATGTATCTTTTCAGGAATCAGGGCTGGGCATGGTACGCTGAATGGTGTGCTGAATGTTTCCACTTTTGATGCAAATGGGCTGGGTGTTGCATTCTACCGCAGTTCACATATCAACTATGGTTTCAAGCTTCTATCGTCGTCGTCTAGATTAATAAATAATGGCATGTGTGTCTGTGTTCTTATTTAGTACTGTTATTAGTACTTTTAGTATTGTTTTTAGTTAATGGTCTATGTGCCAGCAAACTGTTGCTTGAAATTTATCATCTATTTGGTATTGGTTCTCGAAATTTGCCATCTATGTGCCAAAGACCCTCCATTTTATTTTGTTGTTATGTAAAATGGTTCGTGTTAGCTTTCATTTGGTAAAAGATGTGATCACAAAGATGTTTAATATCTGCTTCTATGATTGACTACAAAGATGTGTAGCAGAGCTGATCCCATGCTCATGCAATATTTAATACTTGAATGTAAAATGAGGAGTTGTTCTCCCAGCCAGCCAAAGCTGCTTATTATGTAAACTGGTTGCAATGGCTTTCAGCCGGCTCCCAGTCCACCGCGGGCTGAGACCATTAAACTTGCCCTTATGCATCAACACTGTGAACTCCATCTTCCGAGGTATATCAAGACACACTCAGTACGTCACAGTACTCAATTGTATCTCTACTAGTATTATAACCAATGTATCGTCGTCGTCCACTCGTCTGTCACTCTGTTGTGACTTGTACTACAAGTGTAGCGTGGCAAAGCAGTGAAATCTGACTTCAGGGTCTTCAGGACATCATACCATTCGAGTAGCAGAATACGTGATACAGAAAACTACTACTACTAGTACCACCATTTGAGTGGCAGGCAAAGTGTTTTCAACACGTACGTGCTAGATCACTGCGCTTGCCCAAACTGGCAGCCCAACTGAAAAGATTACCAATGCCGTAGCTTCGTAGCTGTTCCGTCTTTTTGGATGGTTGCGTTGAGGCGGGACCGAGGGATACATGATAGCCGTGCGTCCTCACCCGAATTGCGCGCGGTTGGCAACGTGAGGTTGAAGGCTAGTAGAAAATTGCAGTCCGGCTCGAAAGGTCCAAGCAGAAAGGAGCAGGAAATGGACATTCCTCTTCATCACATGACAACATTTACACCTCACGCAATGAACACGGCCACCCAACAACGCACCCGTGTGTGTGTGTGCGCGCGCGCGCCACAATCAAATGCAAGGAAGGAAATACTGGCCTGATCGCTATGCACAGCAATTGGTGCTTGAATATGCAGTACTACACGCTATACAGACAGGAACTGATCTCTGGTTCAGTGTTCAGTAGCCAAAAGGACTAGTGACATCACTCCAGAACAAATCCTAGATTGCCGTACATTGGTTACAACTTTTACTCCAGAACAGCATACTCGATTTTCTCTAATCAGATTAGTTTATGTCCACGGGAATGTCAGTGCAGCACATACAGTTTTCACACGAACAGTGGCACATGAGCCATTACTGTTTAGTGGTCATTAGTGCAGGTGTTGACAGACAAAGGTGAACAACATTTGCCAAAAACAATGCCTGCCCGGCTCTGCAGAATGCTCAAACTGATGTGTAGTTTGTATATGGCTGTTCTTAGCTCTAGAACCAAGGTCTTGAACCCCATCAAGAGCAAAGAACCCGAACAAAAATTACATGAGAAAGAATATCAATCGCTCATGAGCTAGCTTTCGCGATTTCACCAGGACACCGGGTGGCACCGATCAACCAGCTAACTCAACACGAGAGAAGCAAAAGAATTCCACGACAGGGGAGCCCTCGTTTCCCGCTTGCTCGGCTCGCTCGCCGCACCCGCGGCGCCGCCTCACCGGCACACCTTGCAGAGGCAGACGAGCAGGATGACGGCGAACGCCAGGCAGGACAGCCCAATGGCCACCCCGAGCACCGCCGCGCTGGGCCCTCCCCGCGCGTCGACGGCCTCGTCCGCGTCCCCGTCCTTGGCGCCGTCGTCGTAGTCTGCGCTCCGCTCCGACCGCGCCGTCGCCGGCGGCGCCATCACAGGGAACCCGTACTTGTCGCACGGCGCCACCCCAACGGCGATCTCGGCGGACAGCACAGACCGGTTGAAGCACAGTTTGGGGTTCCCGGCTGCCCTGAACACTCGCAACCTCGAGACGAACTTGAAGGTGAATGGCACCATGCCGTCGAAGTCGTTGCCCTCGAGATTGAGCTCCTTCAGCCCCCTCATCTCGGCCAGGAACTGGGGAATGCTACCATTGAGACGGTTCGAGCCCAGGTTGAGCACCTCGAGCTCGGGCAGCGTGGAGACGGTGTCCGGGATGCGGCCGGAGATGGAGTTGTTGGACAGGTCAATGGTGGTGAGCGAAATGAGGTCGCCAATGGAGGTGGGGATGTTCCCGTTGAGGTCGTTGGAGCTGAGGTTGAGGTGGGTGATGGCGCTGAGGAGGGTGAGGGTGTCGGGGATGGCGCCGGTGATACGGTTACCGGAGAGGTCGAGGTGGGTGAGGTTGGGGCAGTGCCAGTGGTGCGGGAGGAAGCCGGAGAGGTTGGAATTGGAGAGGGTGAGGTTGGTGAGGTGGCCCATGTGGGAGACGACGACGGCGAGCTCCGACGGGGAGCCGGTGGCGAGGGGAGTGTCCGCAACGGTGAGCTCGGTCAGGTTCTCCAGGTGCGAGAGCCACACGGCGGAGAGGCGGTGGAGCGACGCGACGCAGGAGAAGGCCCGGAGCCCGGCAGCGAGCTGCTCCGGCGGAAGCAGCCGCGGCGGCGCGGCGGGGCAGTCGGAGAAGGACAGCGCCCGGAGGGACGGCGCCAGCGCATCGAGCGCCCCGACCGAGACGGAGGTGGTCGCCGAGCAGTTGGCCATCACGAGCGACGTCACGCGCCGGAACGGCACCCCGGCGTCGCAGGACGCGGTGACCACGCCCACGGCGCCGGCCGCGTCGCAGGGGTCGAGACGGTGCTGGCGGAGGCCGAGCGCCCGCAGCGCCAGGAGCTGCTCCGGGTCCAGCGGCGCTGCTCCGGCGAAGGAGATGGCGACGAGTAGTAGTAGTAGTAGGGCGTGCGTGGCGAGGACGGCGGTGGTGGCCATGCTCTTGAACGCAGAGGCGCAGAGCAGGCAGAGAGCACGACAGAAAGGTTTCAAAGGGGTGCGCGTGGTTTCCGATGTTTTGTCCTGCGAACGCGCGGGATAGACCGGGCCGTGCCGTGATCCCGCCCGTTGGTTGGCACGCGGACGGACGGATGCGACGCGCGGCCGCGCTGAGCGGCTCGGTCGCTTTCGGGAGAACTGTGCGCGACGAGAGACGGAGAAGAGAGGGCCTGTGTCTGTGATCCCTGCGCGCGGCTGCCTGGGTATCCGTGCAAGGGAGCTCTGTGAGCTCTACCTCTCCATGGACCTCTGCGTGCTAAGCAATGTCATGTCAGAGTTGTCACGCCAACGAGGGAGATTTCGTGTTGGTCCAGTGGCCCGCGGCCTGCCGCCTCCTGCCACTTTCCATGTGAGCGACCGCTGAAAACTTGGTGTGTTTCCCGTCTTTCAGCAAGCGGAACAGCGTGTACGTGCCCGTGACGGGCGAGCAGGCAACAAGGAGTCAGCGGTTTGGATGGTTTGTGAAGCATCTTTCGCCTATCGATTTGGCCTTCGAACGATAACAGTTACAGTTTGTCACCGGAGAGTCATCATTTACATGCAAAAAGCCTTAACATGCAAATTCGGCAGTGCCCGTCCTGGCGACGTGCGTCTCCATGAACAAATTCCGTTCAGTTTTCGCGACATGCTCTCGCGAAGTTTTCCTTAACAAACGTATTCATCTACTATCTCTGATGACAAGCCCATATGGTTAGCATGTTCTTATCGCAGCCCTGCTGTTCCGATTTTTGGCCCATCTTGATGAAGCAGGCTGTCATCCTATTCTAAAGAGATTAACAGGCTACTAGCATGGGCCTAAAGGACCAAAATTATTAAGGGCCTATGTCGGTATAGCCTTGCTTTTTTTTTTTCTCTTCCATTCATACACGTCCGTTTTCCTCTGTTGTACACTTGGTAATTGGTACTTCCCTGTTCTTTCCCGGATAAAAATACCCATTCTTTCCTGAGAATGGTTACAATTAGATGTCCGATCCCATTATTTTCGTCGGACGCTCGCAGCCCACAAATCACAAGTGCATCTACCAGGCTATGCAGGCAAACAAGGAGCAAAGGAGCAAGCAACTTAGCAGCGCATGTACAAGGTGAGTACATATTCAAAATTGAAAAGACTTTTTCTTTTTAACTATTTATTTTAATTACAAACTAATTATATCGTTAGATTTTTATAATTACATCTTTATAATAAATCTTACATGACTATATTCTGAGTAAAACATTTTTTAAGAGCGATGAAACATTTTCTCTAAGATACAATTTTATAGGTCGGTAAAATATTTTTTATATGTGATGTAGCACTGTCCAATAGAAATATTTTTGTTGAAATATTTTTTATTGATTGATGGAACATTTATTTATATGTAATGAAATATTTTGTAAAATATTAGACGTCGTGCTCCTTCTTCTTTGCTCGTGATAACCGGTGAAGTGGGCTTAGAAAGTTCCGAGTCGCAATTTAGTGTTAATGCTATCTCCTCTCTGATTCGATTTAGTTTGTCTCAGTGAGCTCTATATTCGCTGAATAAAATGACTGTTGAACATCTGTTGTGTTCACGTATCCGCAGTTAACAAAGGAGACACAAAGCTGGTCCCTGTTGGTCGAAGGAGAAACATATTGCTGAGTAGCAATACCTACAAGTAACTCGTGGTCGCCGAAAGATGTGGAAGACCAGTTGACGTTGATTGGACCCTGTAATTGATCACGTAATACTGTCAGATCAGCGAGAGTTCGCATCGGCGCCGTCCCGCGGTCCACCCAGCTGCTAAATACTGCTTCCTCCATTTTATATTATAAAATATTCTAATTTGTTAAAGTTAAACTCAAATTTATAAAAAAATATAACAACATTATAGCATTAAATTAGTTAGTTTTATTAAATATAGAATATATATGCTTGTTTTATATTGTAAATATTACTTATTTTTTATAAATTTAATAAAAAAGTTTGATTTAGAAAAAATCAAAACGAATATTATAATATAAAACGGAGGTAGTATACTGCTATTTTCATCCCATAATAAATACATCTTTAAACTATTAATTACATTTGTCAAAAAAATGCATTTCTAGCATACTACATTTCCCTTCAACTACGTTTGAATCAAATTTCTCATAATTTTTTCTCAACTACTTAATGAGAGGTATGAAAGTTATTTTATTTATCTAGCCTTAAGGGCTAGAAATATATTTATTTAAGGATCAGAGATAGTACGAATCAAGTTGCCTTCTTTCTCATATGTGCTCATGCTAGGGACCATGTGTATGTACAGAGATGCGCTACCACTACTATAGCAGAAACCGTTCCAGGGCGACCGGTGAGACGATACGATCATGCACGCATATATGGATGGATGATGTACAGAGAGGAACACGCGGCCGCACACGTAAGTTACCCACGCATATGCACGACGGAAGAGCGGTTGCTAATGCTGGCATCCAATGGATGGATGGATCATACAAAGTCATCCTCCATCTCCTGCATGGACTTGGCAGCGGAGGCGATCTGGCGGTTGGAGGTCATCTTCTCGGCGACCATGAGGCCCTTGTAGCTCCGTATTTCCGCCCGCCTCTCCTTCTCCAGCCTCTCCATCTCCTCCCGCCGCCTCTTCTCCTTCAGCTGCATCTTCCTCTCCGCCTTCTCTGCCGCATTCGACGCGTCTTTCTCAGCTGCGACATGCAAATGGATTAATCGAACTGTATGTAATGCCTGAATATCTGATCAATCGATCGATGCGTCAGCCGTGCGTGTACCTTTCAGGTCAGGCCGGCGCTCTACCCTGGTCTTGTTTAACCTGTTGATGATCTCGTTGACACGCTTCTCGACGATCACCACGCGAACCTGTCATGCATCAGTGATCAACCTGTGTTGTGACATCCTATTATTGCTAATGAGATGCAGCTGCTTTTGTGGATCTCGATTCGATTGTCGTGACACCACAGGAAAGCATGGTAGGAGATCACTGGCATCTTATCGGCGGTAGCTACAACTTGTGGTGGCCGGCTAACAAGAGATGGATTTGCAAGTTGCAAGGCTGGTCACTCTCTGTCTATCAGTGTTCCCGTGCAGATCGATTACGCAAATGCTCCAAAAAATACATCTGCGGAATTGACACTCCAACCCCCCAAGAATCCGTTGGCAGCCTTTTCCAGTGACCCTTTGGAAACAAGAGGCGCTAGCTTCTTTTTCTTTTATTTTTCAGAAAAAAACATTTTCTATAATATATGGGCAGGATAATGTACGCCAACTCCATTAACAACCGTTAGTTCCAAAATGTATCTCCATCAAAATACGATGCAAAAGCAAGTTGAACGCAATAATGCAGGTTTAAGCAATTTGGTCCTAATCAAAGTATATACATCTACACAGCCTGTACAGTACTCTACTGTTTACATTTTGTTCCCTTTCTAGACAAATAATAATTTTGGTACCTGAGTACTTCGTGTATAAGGACATATTTAATAAAAACAAATTAAATGTTGAAACTCATAAAAATCATACCTAAATATTTTATAAATTTATAAAAAAAATTAGTAGAGATAGGTATAGATATAAAATATATTTTTACCAAATCTTAAGTTTAAAAGTAATCGAAAAGACACTATTCATTCAAAAATTGTCTTTTCTGTTATTCATCTATTTGTCTTTTCTGTTACTCTCAAATAAAGTTAAGTTTAGACTTGATTTAAGATTTGATAAGAATATATTTTATATCTCTACTGTCTCTAATAATTTTTTATAAATTTAAAAAAATTAGATATGATCTTCAAGAGTTTTTAACATTTAGCTCGTTTTCGCGGAATATTTTTCTCTAATGTATATGTTCATATGGCATTTTAAGCGATATTTTTTTGTTGTATTTTGTTTGATGAAACAGTTTCACTAAGTTTGGTCCAATATAGTTTGTCATAATATGTTGTAACATACTAACATGTTGGCGAAATCAATTTATCGCGTAACTACATATTGATATAGACCCCTGATGTCATGATGGTTTGTTGGTGCTCTTAATAACGTAGTACTATTTTTTTTTAAAAAAATAATGATAGTCGACAGTGTGCCTGGCTAGATACATCTTTCATGTAGAGCCTAGATTTATTTAAATTATTACAAATGTGCCACAATCTCTTTTTCCCCGGAAAGAACACAGTATGTCTCGCATACAATACACTATATGTGAATAGTTGGGTGAAAATAACTACCTTGTCACTAAAATGCTGTTCTTAAATGTCGGAAACGGGTGCCGTTCTTTTCAGCTACCTAACCAACTTGCTTATGTTATTTGCTCCATGCCTCTAAAAATACATTTTCTCATAAAACTTTCTTTCTTCTATTGTATTGCTTGGATAAATTGTTTTAAACAATTTGTTATGTTTACTTCTCAAGATATTTAACTTATCCATACGTAGATAATTCACGGCAATAATCTATTTAAGACACCACTTTCTGACTCGAGCAAGTTTGATTGGAGGGAGTATTTGTGTGTCTCTCTCTGCATCATGGACCTTCATGTTTATTTTACCAATAATTTATAACCTTGTAACCCCCACATAGAAATCAATTACCTGCCATTGTTATGAGCATATGCTGCTGTAAATTCTTGATGTACAAAGAAGAGGATGTTAAACCACCCTAGCAGCTTACCATCCTTGGATTATGGAAGCCAACTTGACCGACATCCATGGATGGGGACTTCTTGAGATTGGACCAGGGCGTGTAGACCACCTCAACATTGTTCATCTTGTTTCCTGCACGACAAGCACATGCAAGCTGCAAATATCATCCAATGATCCAAGACACATACTCGTCACGTTCCAATTATCACACAATCCCCTCACATAGGCCAAATCAACCCAAGCGGATAATTGATCCAAGGGGCCCATTGTAGCTAGTGCCAATAATACAAGAAGCTAAAAGTTGCTGAAAAGAAAAGGCCGGGGTGGAAAAGCAAAAACGAAATTAAGATTCCTGTCAGTAACCAGCAATATAATGTGATGCTGCAGCTTTGTGGAATTATGTAGGCCACGCGAATATCCGACAGGTCACACCTCTATTTCCTCTATCCGTGGATAACATAATTGGAGGTGCAAATGCTTATCATTATTTGCAAGTAAACGTTTCCTTTTTCTTTTGAGAACCTACATCTATCCATGAAATATTCTATGTAATGTCAAGTCTTATTGTGATCTACCCTGACTCTGTAAAAATGTATCTACCCTCTTTTTTCATGGCATCACAGCCACGTCAAATTGACCAAATAGCTGATTATAAAACAGCTTCTTAACTATAAAAAATAATCTACAGTAAAACTTTTCATACCTGTTCTTACCGACTTAAAAAATTAAGTCAGTGTCAAAAAAGAAATTAATTAAATCTAAATTTAAGTTTAAAATTTAAATTTCTCAGCGGCGCCTACGTTGTAGGTTGTAGGGCAAACGAGTCCATAGCCACAAGCCCTCAAAGCAGGTGATGCAAAAGAAAGCTAGCTAAGCTATGGTCTACCTCTACTCAAATATTGTCTGAATATTGTGCGTACCTTGAATGGAATGAGCCTTTACGAGCTGTGCACAGTCCTCAAGCAGACCGTCGCAGATGCTTTCTATCGACTCACCTTTCTTGAGCCTCAAATAGACGTGCGCCGAGGATACCTTGTCCACATGGAACCTGACGGGACAAAAGCAATTATCCTTGTCTAAATTAGAAGGGAAGAATCCACTTTGAACCGACCTTCCCATGAAAACAGGCATTCCGAATTATATATTCGTTCACTTGTAGTCCGAATTATATCTTGGTTCATCTTAACACGATTTTGCAGAAAAAAAATGATCGGGAGTAGTAATATCCAGACATGTTTCAGACGTGACGCAATTTGACGAATTAAGCAGAAAAATATTTTTAGCATTGGAAACCCAAGGAGATCAAGGTGAGGTCCCCTAGATGGAGGAAGCAAACAAAAGGATGTGGCAGTGGTCACAGTAGTAATACTAGCGCGGATGGCTACAGACAGAGATGCAACTTGTTGGTATTGCTGAGCATGAGAAGTGATGTTGTGTACGTACTCCTTGACGGAGTCGATCTGGTAGGCATCTTTTATAGAGTTTGGTCATTGGGGGCGTTGGGATGTCCCCACCACGCCTCGTCATGGCCTCGTCAAGCCTCAATCCGACTCCTCCTCTTTCCTGCCGGCGGCGAGCTCTCCTCTCCCGTCTCCGCCGTGCGACTAGGGGATCGATCGTAAGTATGCGCCGCGCAAGCGCAAATGTGCAATGTCGCTACGCGAGGATCGACGACGAGCTACAGTGCGTGTGTGGAGAATGCAAGTACGTACGTAGTACGTACCAGACGTCCTCGGGGAGGCCGTACTTGATGAGCTCCTCGTTCTCGTTCTTGTCGGCGCCCATGTAGATGGTGTAGTCGCCGACGTCCGGCCTTGCCTTGTAGTAGAACACCATTAGCAGCAGCCACCCAGCGATCTCCTTCCTCCTATCCTCCTTTTTCTCCTTTTTTTTTCTAACGAAGGGCGGGATGGGATGGGTGGCCAACTAACTTCTTTCTCTCAAACAGGTTCAGCTGAGGTGAGGAGCTGTTTAGGTGTGGGTTTGTCAGCAGGAGGGACGCGGAAACGGAAGGAGATAGGAGGAATCAGGAATGGAGCGGAGGCACGCGGCAGCAGCGACGAAGCCACGGGCAGGTGGGGGTATAAGAAGGGAGGAGGCGAGCCTGTAACCTGTTCGATGGCGTGGTTAGAAACGCCGGTCTACTCCGAGGGATTGTGTCGCCACGTGGAAACACGATGGATTCGACTAAACAAATGCGGCTGGGGAGCCTGTGGAGGGGCCTTATCCACGCCGGCTAGCCTTTTGCTCCCCCCACTAGCGCTTTTCTTTCGTCGAATCTATTATTGTTAATTAATTAGCCTATCGAGACCAACAACAACGAAGAAAGTGACGGGAATCACCCTGTTTGTCCTGCCTGGAGTTCGCGGCCTCCAGGACAGCCCAATGGCCACCCCGAGCACCGCCGCACTGGGCCCTCCCCGCGCGTCGGCGGCCTCGTCCGCGTCCCCGTCCTTGGCGCCGTCGTCGTAGTCCGCGCTCCGCTCCGACCGCGCCGTCGCCGGCGGCGCCATCACAGGGAACCCGTACTTGTCGCACGGCGCCACCCCAACGGCGATCTCGGCGGACAGCACCGACCGGTTGAAGCACAGTTTGGGGTTCCCGGCCGCCCTGAACACTCGCAGCCTCGAGACGAACTTGAAGGTGAATAGCACCATGCCGTCCAAGTCGTTGCCCTCGAGGTTGAGCTCCTTCAGCCCCCTCATCTCGGCCAGGAACTGGGGAATGCTACCATTGAGCCGGTTCGAGCCCAGGTTGAGCACCTCGAGCTCGGGCAGCGTGGAGACGGTGTCCGGGGTGCGGCCGGAGATGGAGTTGTTGGACAGGTCGATGGTGGTGAGCGAAATGAGGTCGCCGATGGAGGTGGGGATGTTCCCGTTGAGGTCGTTGGAGCTGAGGTTGAGGTGGGTGATGGCGCTGAGGAGGGTGAGGGCGTCGGGGACGGCGCCGGTGGTGCGGTTACAGGAGAAGTCGACGTGGGTGAGGTTGGGGCAGTGCCAATGGTGCGGGAGGAAGCCTGAGAGGTTAGCATTATAGGTGCCCAAATTGGCCGTACGGAACGGCCCCGCACGGGCATGGATGAGACATGGTCTGTTAGGCACGGTCATTGTTACTGACCATATTGTGCCGATCCGTGTGTCGTGCTCGTGGCTAAGCACTGTCCACGGTTGGTCAGACCGTGCCTGTATCGGCACAACATGCAGAAGGCTCATGGGTCATTTCGAGTCCATGGTCCTACAAAGCACGGCTGACCCGACAGCACAGTAAAAAAACCTCATAGCACTATTTCTTTATTAAAAAAATAAAAATTAAAAATAAAACTTAAAAAAATGAAATAATGATTTACTCATGTTAAAAATATGAAAAATGTCGTCATCTTAAAAAAATCGTACATTCATCATGTTGAAATTATTAAAAAAAATCACATTTACTAAAATATTGTAAAAAAGAATATGTTAAAAATAGTAATGACCTTTGTTAATATTTATATCATTATATGATACAATGATATATGTTGTCTCGTTAAAAACTTTATCATGTAAAAACTCATAAGAAAAAGTGAGAAAACCATGGCAAAGAACAGAGTATAGTTCAAAGGTCACAACTACTTAAAACAAAGTTTTATTGGGGTTGGTCTGGATCTAAGTAGAGGTTCTCAAATTGGGTGACCAATTCTTGGTTGTCAGCAGTGTATTGGCCATGTTGTCTAGCTAGCTCCTAGTATTTAACGCTTAGTAGCATTTCGACGTGGTCGCTGTTAATTCGTCCTTCTATCTTCGATTATTCGACCGCACCGACGGAAGGTCGATTCGGAGGATACCATTGACATGGACACTGTCAACACATCCCTTGCTAGTTTTGAAAGCATGGGATATGTCATCTTGTGATCATTGCACCACCTGAGGACGTCAAAGTCTTGTGCTTCATGCCTGATAGTGTCGCTGTCCAAATAACTGGACAACTCTTCGGCAACACCATGCGAAGAGGCGTCTTCACTTGTAGCCGACGAACAACCACCATCTTGGCTTGAAGATGAGCCACCACAAATTATAGCCTGCTGTATATTTTTCTTACCTGTTATGGGGGCAGGAGGGTGTCTCTCCTTGGCGAACTCCCTGAAATTTAACCTCACATAAAAGGGACTTCTATACCTACAGTATCTCTAATAAATGATAAAATAGTGCCGAATTCCCTTAATTTACACATAGGATCTAATATAAAAGCAAAAACATACAACATAGGTATATTTTTTAATATTTTAAATATTTTTGTTTTATGTAAAATACATGTTGCATTACAATTTCATCATTTTCATATCTTTTAACAAAGTAGCAATTTCAATAATATTATGCAAAATTAAATTGACACTTGAATAATAAACTTGGGACAAAATAAGAGTACAATCATAAAAAGTTTTAAGAAACTGGTAAATTCTTTGGACAATTGCCTAAACGTGCTTAGTAAGTATTGGCCCACCGTCACTGTTTCTTGGGCCATTACATGACTGAACAAAATCAGTTAGTAAATCACTATAAGGTAAAACAATTTTTAACATTAAATAAGTTGCATTCCACCGATGCTCTCTGTACCGGTGACAAACTTACGTGTTTTCTTATCGGTCGCATGGCAAAACCTCTTTCATGCAGCAATCCATGGGTTAGAAGCAGTTAACCACGCGATTGCTTGACGAACAGCGTCGATGTGATCATCTACTATGTTGATCCTAGCCTTAACAATCAAATTCATTATATGACAAACACAAATTCATTATATGACAAACACAACGCTGATATAGTAAAAAAGACTGAGCATAAACAAAAAATAAAGGCTGTAATAATTTCATTGTCCTAGAATTAGCAGATGTATTATCTAGGATGATAGTAAATATTTTATCGGCAAGATTAAATTCATTAATTACCTTCTTAATTCTTCTAGGTATGTTTTCACCTGCGTGTGAACATCTATTAACGTAAGACCTAAGACCTAGAACTCTTTTTTGCAACTGTCAATCATCATCAACAAAATGAACAACTATGCTAAGGTAATCATATCTAGCTCTACTACTCCATATGTCTAAGGTAACACTAACAGATAAAATGCATGTATTAAATAGTCCCTTAAGTGCAGTACAATCTTTCTGATAAATATTTTTCAAATCCCGTGTTGTTGTTTACCTACTAACAGCTTTAAACATAGGATTATGTGAATGCTGAATGTACTCTTTGAAAGCAGGAGACTCCCCAAAGTTCAAGGGTAGATATTGTCTGACGATTAACCGGATAAGAGATTCCTGAGCAACCATGGGATCGTACTCCCAACTACGTACCGTACCATTGGGATTTAGCATCAGTTGTTGTTGCCTGAGTTGTATTCCTTGCTTCCTCGCACACACCTCCACATGACGCTTTAGGTGTCCTGTACCACCAGAATATCTAGCAGATAAAGTATTCCTACATATTCTACATCTAGCTTGTATTACCTCCTTTCTGTCAGGGCCTGTCACCTTCACCTCATCGAAGTGCTGCCACACACCGAAAGTTCTCGATCTTTTTCGAGCCGGTGTGTGTCGAAACACTACCGCTCCCGATTCCCGAATATCCTTTTGAAGGCGTCGCCGCCACCTGAACCGGTACCTCCTTCACAACTGGTGGAGTTGGAGCCAATCCGGAGGTATCATCATACCCCGACATGTAATTCGGGTCAAAATAACCTAAGTGAACGATGGCGACTGATATGCATAGTTCGGATCCATTTTGAAATTTTAAACCGAAACAAACAAATTTTAAAATATTCATTCAATTCACAAAAAATACAAATAATACTAACCGTTAATTTGAAATTCTAGTTGTTAAACTAACCGTTATGCCCACGTGTCGCGTCCTGATTGGCTCCCGCGCTAACCGTTACACAGTGCCGTCACCGCTGCCGTCTATCCCCTCGCCAAGCGTCGTGCGCTGATTCGCCTCCCCACCCGCCACAGGTCGTGCCGTGCCGTGGGTCATACCGTGCCCAGACCAGGTCATACCGTGCCCAGACCGGCATGGTACAGTAACCGTGTCGTGTCATACCGACCCATGGGCTCGGCCGACAGCCCACGGGCTGGGTATCCGTGCAAGGGAGCTCTGTGAGCTCTAGCTCTTCATGGACATCTGCGTGCTAAGCAATGTCATGTAAGAGCAGTCCAGTGAATAGTTTCTTGATGAAGTTTTCAAGAGAAAAAACAATTAATGTTGAGCATAAACTATCCTGCTCACAATACATGATTTTTATAGCAGTTTCTATATAAATGAAAAGTTAAATACAACATAAAAAAAAGCACATCAGCTATGACCAGCAACCATGTAGACGCACACGGAGACGCACACAGCTATGGCAAGCAACTATCTGCATCAAACGCAAACACAGAGACACACACGACGGTTTCCCTTCGCACGTCCGCGTCGGCCTCGTCCCAGCCACCAGCGCCCGTGGCCGTCTTCTCCTTCGGCGGGCCCTGCGTCGGAGGGAGGGCGACGAGGCGGCAGCAATGCCGGCGGTTGACGGCGGTGGCGAGGCGGCAGTAGCCACAAAGGCCGGCGGCGGAGGCAGCAGAGGCGCGGGGGTCGGGTTTGGCCTTGGCCATGCCACCGTCGACCCACGCGGAGGAGGGTGCCGGTGGCGGGAGGCGCAGCAGCGGGGGCGCTGGGGGCACGGCTCGGCCTTGGTGGGGGTCGAGGACGGCCGGAGGAGGGTGCCGGTGGCGGGAGGCGCAGCAGCGGGGGCGCTGGGGGCACGGCTCGGCCTTGGTGGGGGTCGAGGACGGCCGGAGGCCGAGCGGCGGAGGCACGGCGGTGGGGACGGTGGGGGCGTGGGAGGCTGTCGGCGCGCGGGAGGAGGCGCTCGGAGTAGGAGATCAAACTGACTCGTTTCCTTCCAACGCCCGCCATTTTATCGGTTTTTTTGTGCATAGGCTCCAGAGGAGGACGTCGTTAAGAAACCGTTTTTTCTTTTTCTCCTCTCTTTCTTCCTTAATGCATATCAGCAAAATGATGATGAGCTGTCAAGTTATTTATTAAAGATAGAAAACTAACATAAATGTTTTATTGGAAGTGTCCTCAGAGTTGACTCGCCAACGAGGGAGATTTCGTGTTGGTCTAGTGGCCCACGGCCTGGCGCCTCCTGCCACTTTCGATGTGAGCGACCGCTGAAACTTGGTGTGTTTCCCGTCTTTCAGCAAGCGGAACGGCGTGTACGTGCCCGTGACGGGCGAGCAGGCAACAAGGAGTCAGCGGTTTGGATGATTTGTGAAGCATCTTTCGCCTATCGATTTGGCCTTCGAACGATAACAGTTACAGTTTGTCACCGGAGAGTCATCATTTACATGCAAAAAGCCTTAACATGCAAATTCGGCAGTGCCCGTCCTGGCGACGTGCGTCTCCATGAACAAATTCCGTTCAGTTTTCGCGACATGCTCTCGCGAAGTTTTCCTTAACAAACGTATTCATCTACTATCTCTGATGACAAGCCCATATGGTTAACATGTTCTTATCGCAGCCCTGCTGTTCCGATTTTTGGCCCATCTTGATGAAGCAGGCATCCTATTCTAAAGAGATTAACAGGCTACTAGCATGGGCCTAAAGGACCAAAATTATTAAGGGCCTATGTCGGTATAGCCTTGCTTATTTCTGTTCCATTCATACACGTCCGTTTTCCTCTGTTGTACACTTGGTAATTGGTACTCCCCTGTTTTTCCCGGATAAAACTACCTATTCTTTCCCGAGAATGCTTACAATCAGACCTCCGATCCTATTATTTTCATCGGCCGCTCATGGCCCACCAGCCATAAGTGTATTTATCAGCCCATACAGACAAAGAAGGAGCAAGCAACGTAAAAAGCAACTTAAAAAGCTCAGATACGAAGTGAGTGCATATAAGACTATTCAAATAGGTTAAAAATTAAAACGACTTTTTTTTCTCTAACTATTTATTCGAATTACTACTATATTCTGATAACTGAAAGTGATGAAATATTCTCTCCAATATACAAACAACCAAAATGTTTTCGTTGAAACATTTTTTATAGACCGATAAAATATTTTTTATATATGATACAACAATGTCAGATAGAATTATTTAATGTCCGATAGAATTATTTTTGTTGAAATATCTATTTATAGATCGATAAAAACTGTCCGATATTTTATAAAATATCAGACATTTAATTTTTTATAAAATATCAGACGTTCGATTTTTAACGCTCTCCTTTCCTCGTGATAACTGGCGAAGTGGGCTTAGGAAGTTCGAGTCGCAATTTAGTGTTAATGTTATCTCCTCTCTGATTCAATTTAGTTTGTCTCAGTGAGCCCTATATTCGCTGAATAAAATAACTGTTGAACATCTGTTGTGTTCACGTATCAGCAGTTAACAAAGGAGACAAAGCACACGTATATGGATGGATGATGTACAGAGAGGAACACGCGGCCGCACACGTCAGTTACGCACGCATATGCACGATGGAGTGGTTGCGAATGCTGTGGCATCCGATGGATGGATGGATCTGTCGAAGTTATCCTCCGTCTCCTGCATGGACTTGGCGGCGGAGGCGATCTGGCGGTTGGAGGTCATCTTCTCGGCGACCATGAGGCCCATGTAGCTCCGTATCTTCGCCCGCCTCTCCTTCTCCCGCCTCTCCATCTCCTTCCGCCGCCTCTTCTCCTTCAGCTGTATCTTCGCCTTCTCCGCCACGTTCGACACGTTTTTCTTGGCTACGGTGTGCAAATGGATTAATTGATCTGTATGTAATGCTTGAATATCTGATCAATCGATCGATGCGTCATCCGTGCGTGTACCTTTCAGGTCAAGCCGGCGCTCTACCCTGGTCTTGTTCAACCTGTTGATGATCTCATTGACGCGCTTCTCGACGATCACCATGCGAACCTGCCAAGCATTAGTGATCAGCCTGTGTTGTGACATCCTATTATTGCTAATGAGATGGAGCTGGTTTTGTGGATCTCGATTCGATTGTCGTAACACCACAGGAAAACATGGCAGGAGATCACTGGCATCTGATCGGTGATAGCTACAACTTGCGGTGGCCGGCTAACAAGAGATGGATTTGCAAGTTGCAAGGCTGGTCATTCTCTGTCTATCAGTGTTCCCGTGCAGATCGATTATGCAAATGCTCCCAAAAATGCATATGCGGAATTGACACCCCAACCCCCAAGAATGGAGGGGTGGAGGGAAGACGGATGGAGGGGCGACGCCGACGGAGGGACGACAGATGGAGGGGCGGCGCCGGTGGAGGGATGATGCCGATGGAGGGATGCGCTAGCTGGATTTGCTTGGGGAGAGAGCGTATGGGATGGGGGAGAGAGAGCGCACGGGACGGGAGGAAAGAAAGCTCGATCTGCTCCAAATGGACATGGGGCCCACCGTTAGCCAATGACTGGCTGGCCAAGTTTAGCCAGTGGAGGGAGGGTTTTGGCTTGCCAGATGGCTTGATCATCTAGTTAGAGAGGTTGTTGGAGGACTATTTTTTACTAGAATAACTAAAATTTTGCTTGGAGAGTCATTTGGAGAGACTGTTGGAGATGCTTTAAGTCAGTCACAGTTAGTTCGTAGGTGACGGTTTTCCCGCAAGACTGCCTGGACGGAGGAGGAGATGGGCTACGGCCTATGGGAGACTTTGGGTTGTGCGCTCGCGCGCGGCCGAAAAATGCAGGTGAAAAGCGGGGGGTTCGACCCGCACATCGAAGCGGAGAAAAACGACCGGATAGGAGGAGACGACGAGGATGAGGAGAGAGGAACTATCTGAATCTGACTCATCAAGCAGTGACCGACACGCAACGGGACACCACCGGCCAGCTGTCTTTATGCGATCGACTGACATCCCCTACTAGATCCATGTGAGCCACTTTATCCACTGCTAGGCCTTAGCTTCGTCGATAGCGAACTTCTTTTTTTCCTTTTTTTATGACAATAACTTCTTTTTTTCTCATGACGTGGAAAAAATATGGCAACGGGAAAGAGATCGAAGAGAATTGCGTGCCATTAGCTTAGATGATCGACTATCAATTGCGTGATCCACGTTCAACTAGGGGAAATCAGAAAATAGGAGAAACAATCGCGACAAATTGGGCCCAAAAGCTAATCCATTTAGAGCATCTCACATCTCTATCTCACTCTCCAAACCAAATTTTAGTAACTTTAGAAAAAATACACTCCAGCCATCCCACTTGTTAAAAAACAGCACCTATCAAATATAGGCTAGAGCTGGCCAAATTTAGCCATCCGTATCCACTGACCATCTATGAGCCTCATCATCTCTTTCCCCTCTCTTCCTACTATCCGCACCATCCCTCCACCCGTGCATCGTGCCTGCCACGTCCTCCCTTCCTTCGCCCATGCCTACCACCACCATAGGAAAGATGTCATGCCTCGGCTTCATTATCGCCACAGCCTCGCCGTTGTCACTGTCGCTAGCTCGCATCCTCCACCCGTGTCCGCCACCGGGTTGAGCGCCTCCCGGCGAGATGGGACGGTGCGACGAGCGGAGCGAAGGGGGTGACACGATGGCGATGAAGGAAAGGCGCGACAGCGAGGGAGGGAGGCTCGACAACGTATGCATGGATATGCCATCGTTGTTGCCTCGCACTCACGGATGCGTTGTCACCATCGCCTCGCATGCATGGATCTGTCGTTCGTTGTCTGTCGGAGCAGGAGAAAGAGAAATAGCATATGGCTTGGGAAAATAGGAGAAAGAGGAGAAAGAAGATGGGGTAGTAGAGGTTGATATATGAGTTTTATTGTTATAGACTTAGAATGAAAGGTTATTGGAATAAATAATGAGTTTGACTTGTTAAATTAGATGATGTTTGGAGGGTTTGATTTAAGTATTATGTTCATCATGCATTGGCGTTGCTGATCCAGCGCAATCAGTGGCAATGATCGTGACATACAGTGAAGCTTCCTTGGTGTCGCATCGTAACGCATCTTCTGTGATCGCATAACATCTCTTAATAAAATAGAGGCATTGTTTTTTGCGTGTTCTCGGAAAAGTCGGCAGAATATTTAAATATTAGCTTCTGCGTATTCAATGGACAATAGGACATAGACACTCATGCTAATTCGGGTAATGTTGTCAATTTGATCCTTCATATGCTAGGGAAAGTTCGAACTGTTCTTACCTATATATTGATAGTTGTACAGCTATACTAATTGGCATTATGTAAAAATTCCCATGTTAATCAAACAAATAGTAAGTAAATAAATCAAGTCATCCATTTAGGCGGGATCAAATTACAATGGCTTAGATTATTAGAAGAAGAGTATATTCCACTAGCAACTGGCTAATTACTATTACAAATTTTGGGATTAAATTAGTAAGGTTGGAGTAGTTTTTAACTTTGAATGTTAAATTTTGGAAAAGAAATATAAAATTTAGGTCCAAAGTAAAGTACAAATTCGTATGGAGGATATAAAAGGGGTTGTTTGGATGTTGGCTAACTTTGTCATCACTCCATTTACCGTTAGTGTGACAAGCAATATTTGTTGGTCACAGCTTTGATAAACTTTGGTTAGAAAATATAAGTACGACGTGTGGGCTAATGTGCTGATAGACTCAGTCGTGGCACTCCAAATGTTTGGCGCGACAAACTTCGGCCGCCAACAAACAGCCTCTAATCTGAAATTTACCAATTATCTTATCAAGAAAAGTTGAAATTAAAAAGTCCACACCAAATACAGTTTTCCCTATATATCTATTATTTTTAAGACCAAATCTGTTATGACTTTCTATTTATTAATTCCGAGAGTCCATGTCAAAATTATGAACCCACATCGGTCAATAATTATTTTCTTGAAAAAATAGAATTATTAAATTAGTAGAAACTACACTTAAGATTTCAAAAAGAGTAGGGCTTGTTAACTGTGAATTTGTACAGAAAGTAACGTAAAAGGTTTTAGAGTTGGATTATATGTATAGTGTTTTTATGTACTAGATGGAAAAGTGGGAACGAGGGTTTTTACTGGCGTGCGGCGTCAAGCATTGCCCCGAGCTCACGAAGGCGACCCAAGGAAGACGCGGCCTGAGGGCATGTCTTACGCCCCGGGGCCCAACGTCTACTGTAGATAAGCATGTGCCTTGAGGACAGCGACAGACCTGAGGTTTCTCGAAAGAAATTTACTTCATAAATTTGACCGATTCCTGGATATTACTTTACTATGTCAATCTGCATTAATTGCGGAGTAATACGAATCTTGTGGGAGACGTGACCGTGCACGCTGCCTCTCAGGCTCCCATGTCTTCTCGGTGAAAAAGATGTGCAACGTGGCGTGCCCTCAACTCTCATCACTCAACTCTCACTGCACGGGCCTCCCTTTATCAGTCTTGCTAGCTGATAGGTGGGCCCATGGACAATAAAAATGAAGACCTCTGCAGCCCTACTCCACATGTCAGTTGGTAGGTGAGCACATCACATTCATCCGGCTTACTTGGAGGGACTGCGACAAGACTTGACTGTAACACCCTGAGGTGTTCTTCCCTGTTAAAAATCTAAAAGAAAATCATAAAAAAAATTGTTGGAATTAACTAGAGAGAACAAATAATTTTTACAAGCCAAATACTAAATGAAAAGGACATGGTAGGATTTTTCTTAAATTCTACATGTCAAAATACATTAACATGATTTTTAGTGAAATTTTCAGAGCACTAAAAATAATTTTTAACCAATTAAAACCAAAATAAAAATTAATAAATCCCGAGAAAATCAGTTTTCTCTCTCCTCCGTCCTTTCCCGCCCATTTTTGGCCATGGGCTGCCGGCCCGAGCCGACAGCCCATCCTCTCCTCGCCATATGGGCCACTGGACGGCCTCAGCCCAGGCCGGCCCCCACCCGACGCGCGCCTTCCTCTTCGCGGCCGGCCAAAGGCCGCGGCCCATCAAACCCTCGCGCCCGCAAATAAATCTATTTCGCTCCTCCTTTATCCCGGATGCCGACAGGGCCCGCCTGTCGCCGTCGCCGTCCCCGACCCCCTGCCTCTCGCGCCATTTTCGCCGCCTCCCTCCGCTCGGATCTCGCGCGCCCGCCTTCCTCGCGCTCCGGATCCCACCGCCTTAACTCCCCACCGTGCCCGCCGGCATTCAAAACCCCGCCGCCGCTCCCGCACGCCCTAATGGCCGGATTTCATCACCGGCCATTACTTCCCAAATTTGCGCCGCAAGTAATTCCGCCCTTATCCGGCCGCCGCCGACCTCCCCATCCCCTATTTAAGCACCTCCTCGCCCTCCCGAGCTCCCCACACCTTCACCCGAGCTAATCCTCCTTTCCGTCGTCCCCGTGTCATGCGCCCTCGTTTCGGAACTCGCCACCGGACTTTGGCCGCGATATCCCAACGTCTCGATCCGTCCTGGACCTCGCCGCCGTCTCCTTCCTTCTTCCCGGCACCCGCGCCACCTCGGCCACCCTTCCCCGCGAGCTCCCGCCGTCTCCTCGCCGCCGTCGCCGTCATCCCCTCAACTCGGCAACTCCCGCGCGAGTGTCCTCTCCTCCGCTCATTTCTCGGTCGCTCGTGCCGCCTCTCGGGTGCGCGCGTTCCACCGCGCGTAATCCGCGGCACCCCCGCCCAGCCGCCGCCGTATGGCCGGTCGCCTTCGGCCACCGCCGCTGCGCGCCTACCGCGCCCACGCTTTCTTCTGGCCGTCCGATCGGCCGTCCGTCGGCGCCGTCTGTCCCCGCTTGCCCACGTGGCAAGCCACGTGGTCGCCACCTCGGCACCACGTGTGCGCCACATGGTGCGCCGCCCGGTCTGACCGTGGACCCGGTCCACCGTGGACCGGCGCTCCCGCGGGCCGCTGACGTCAGCCCTAGCCATTGACGCCTCCCCCGGGATTTATTACGCAATAAATCAATTAAGGATTTTTTTGTTTAGTAAAAAACCAAGAAAACTTCTAAAATCATATCTCTTCAATCTGACCTCCGTTTTAGCCCATTCAAATTTCATTAAATCCATAAAAATGCCAAGAATCCATAAGAATGGTTTTGTTCCCTCTTTTAGTAGCTTTTTAGCCTGTTTTGTTGAAGTGCTTGTTTGCCGTGTAGATCCTGCTAGTTCCGCCGACCCGGTCTACTTTGAAGTCGTCGCTGAAGTCCCCCAAGCCGAAGAGCAAGGCAAGTCATACCATATTATTGATCATATTTCTCCCATTTTTCTAAAATACCTATTTATTTCTATGAAATTGCAGGTATTTTTATAATGACATTTCATGGGGAATAGTACACCTTATGCTTAGTCTATGCCTTAGGTTTGGCACCCCTAATCCTTTGATTAAACTTGGGAAAATAATATGATTAGATTCGGGACTAGGTTATGCTTAGCCTGGCTTAGATTCACTAGCTCACTAAATGGGTATTTCTCACTTAATATGTCTCTCCTGGACTTCTGTTCGGAGGATTAATGGTTAGAAATTCAGGTGAACCGGACTAATAACTAAAATATGACAATTGGTGGGATGTGGGCGCCATGGTTTTGGTTAGCGGCGCCCATGGCAATTAAGGACCGGTTCACGGGACCCCTCGGGAGAATGACCATGCAAACCACAAGCCAAAATGGGTAAGGTAGGCCCCGTAGTGTAGTCTCTCCTACCTGACGGACCCATTGGCAAGGGTGAGTGGGATGGAGTTTCAGTCGGCCCCGGTATAAGGGTTGCTGGGCTGCCGGATTCACCGAGGAACTCGGGGGGTGCCCATTCCTAGGGTTCGGGAGTGGGGGCGAAACCTTGGTGGGGTTCGCTTGGTTAGTGGGGGGTTATACGAAAGGTCTTATCACAGTTCCCTTTCCGGGGTACCACGGTGGTATTCCAGCGCACGGGAGACCGTGTTGTGGGGCTGTGTCTTGTGGGTACAGTTGTACACCTCTGATCATAGTAAAACTATTCGAATAGTCGTGTCCACGGTGATGGGCGATCGACCGAGCTCTCCGTGATTAGTCCCACACTTTTACACCCTATTTATTGGAACATGACTAGTATAGGTGGATGGTTTGGGCCTGTCACAACGTGGGGATAACGTTGGACAGTGTTGGTGTTCAAAATGCTTAAATTACTTAAATTATTGTTGTATTGTTTGTGTTCAAATTTTTTTTGTTTGGATAAACCCCTGCTGTTTGCGCAAAAGCAAACTTTAGCCAAACCCTTGTCTTCCCTGCATTCATTTTTCTCCCCTTTTGGTGTGACTTGCTGAGTACGTGAAAGTATTCATCCTTGCCTCTTCACCAGAACCTGAGCGAGAAGCTGAAGAAGAAGACGAAGTGGAGTAGGCTTGTCCTACACTCTGGAATCTGCCTGTGGAGTGGTCAAAGCCACGTGGCCAGCGTCAATCTTAGGCTTAGGCCCTTTTTCTTTTTCCGCTGCCCTTTTGTAATCTTGTTGTATTGTTTCTAAGACGTGGAACTGTAATATCGACAATTGTCGTATGTGTACCCTGGCTGGTCCTGGACAGGGATTTTAATACACATATAGCTTCGGAAATTCGGGTCTGAATTTCTGGGTGTGACAAGGACATACCAACCTCTGTTAGTTGGACCCCATTTCTGCATGCATGGGTATTGTGGACTCCCCTTTGTAGAGGTGGGCAAAAATAACCGAGACCAAAGAACCAAACCGAATTAATCGAGACCGAAAACAAAAAGATTAAAACCAAAAAACCGAATTAAATTTCGGTCTCAAGAGTGCAATAACCGAAATAACCAAATAAACTTTGGTCTTGGGCCTCGGTTACTCAAACTAACCTAAGTGACCAAAGTAAACAAGCCCAGCCCAATTGTCTTTACTCTTCATCGCGCAAACAACCCACACATCCGGGCACACATTGACCCATTTGGAACTTTTAATTATTGGCACTTGTAAGTTGTATATTTGTTTGAACTTGTTTAATTGTTGCTTGTAGCCACTTTAATGTTGGAAAATAACATCATGTTGTTCAGTGAACTAGCTAATTTTATTGAAATGTGACTTGTCCTGAAAATTTCAGTCCTGACCGAAGAACGAACCAAACCAACCGAAGACCGAAGTGCTCGGTCCTGACTTTTTAAACACCGAATTCGGTCCTGACTTTCTGAAGACTGAAGTTTCAAAAAGACCGTGGAACCGAACCGATCGGTTCGGTCAGACCAAACACCCACCCCTACCCCTTTACCCCTTTACGTATAAAAGGAGGATCCATGATGCAAAAAGGGGGTTCGAACTACTTGAATAGCTAAGTCATACTTAACCTCAGACGCAGTGAACAAGGGTTCATCTTCTCCTACCTAGAACAAGAGTTCATTCTCTCTTACTTAGATCATCTCATTATCTCTCATTGTGATCACCTTCACCATCCATAGCAAGAACACAGGAGTAGAGTATTACACTTCTTAATGGAGGAACCTGTATACATCTTCTTTCTTCATCTCCACACATGACCCGAGCACAAGTTCGGAACCTGCATCCTGACCAAACTCTCAAAGGGAGGGTGTACTGTCTTCTCGTTAGAGGAGCTCCTTGTCGGAGGGTGTACTAATTTTGAATTTCAAAGTAGAGTAAATTTTACAATACTACATATACTTGGACCCAACTATCACAAATATTTCACAAAATTACAGACTTTTCATCAATTTTATAACAAATATATTGTATGTAACTCCAAAAAAATAGCGCGAGGAATCTAAATTCTAAAATTTATAATTGTGGGATAGTAATTTCATTACTAATTATGTAGTTTTGTTGGTACTAAATTTGTATTTTTGAGCAATTCCTTAAATTAGTTTTAATTATAATAGTTTGGTCAAATTATATGTAGTTTTGTAAACTTTATTAAGAAATTTGAAATATTTTATCCTTAATTACTTAAAGATAAACATTAAATACATATAAAATATATGCAATATAGATAGTCCGTGAATGCACAGCGCACAGGCCAGCTAGTAATCTAGCATCGCTAACATACTAAATAGAACTGCATCTCATGCACGGAAAGCGCAGACAACATTTCACTTAGAAGATTGTTAGCTGCACAGCATGAAAGATGCAAATAAGAACAGATGCATCAATCTTCATTTCGCACTGAAAGGGTGATTGATATGGTCACAAATGAAAATGAAATAGAGATCCATATATGAAACTAAACGGGTACGAGGGACTGCACACTGATGAGAGTGATGGTTGCTATGGTTTGGCGCATATTTTATTTTAAAAAGAACTTAACAATAGGCTTATGATCTTGGGTTAATTGGACCATGCCATTGCAAATTTGCCATATTAGAAAAATGCCACTATTATTCATGATATCGGTTGGATGTCATTGGAGCTTTGTAAAATTAGATCTATGTCATCGCCGTCACGTTTTCCGTCACGCTCTCCTTCTTCCTTCTCTTCTTTTCTTCTCCTCTCCTTCTTCCCCATCGGCTTCTTCTCCCCGGAGCTCCACATCGGACCCCCGTTGCACCTGCTACCTCGTCAGCGCTCCTCTTTGCAACGGCCCGTCTTCGTCGCGCACGATAACGATGCCACCAGCACGCTGTAGGTGTGGGGACGGGCTGACTGACGGTAGCGTGCTGAGGACGGGGACACCTGGAGTACTGCAGCAGGTTGTCATGCACAAGCATCATCCCTCGCCAGGGTCTCGCTCCCTGTCGCCATCCTCGTGGCTGCTGTCGGGGACTAAGCTTGGCTGGACTCCTGAAGAAGTCAACGTCGCTGCTAAAGCTTGTCGACTGAAACGAGAACCAACTGCTAACTTCACTTTAGGATGCAATAGTACGCGGCGCCGTTGATCTGGGTGAGCCCCAAGTCCAGCGTCAAGGATAGCAAGATCTGCAGCGTTGTGCTCCTGCAAATATATCAACAGTTTGACTAGTAGATCTTGTTAGATGAGATAGATTTGGATAGGTTTTGGTAGTTGTAGAGATATGACTGTAACGGGTTTCTGTTATTGTATGTGTTGTCGCATGTGATATCGCATGTATCCAATCTGTATCCGAACTCTGTAATTGCCACGTCGGGGGCTTTTCCTGCGCTACATCAACATGGACGCGAGCCTGGAGGAAGGACATCGTTTCATCTCACATGGTATCAGAAGCCTACCCTCCATCAAATCCAATCTAGCCTTTCCTTCGATCGATCCAATCCCGGTTCATGGCGTCGTCTTCTTCAGTCTCCACGCCGTCTACCGTCAATGGCCAATCGATCTCAGAGAAGCTGACAAAGGTGAACTTTGTTCTCTGGAAGGCGCAAGTACTAGCAGCCCTGCATGGTGCCCAGATGTTCGACTTCCTTGATGGGAGCGACAAGGCACCAGAAGAGTTCTTGGTTGTTACCAAGGACGATGGAAGGAGCGAGAAGATTCAGAATCCGGCGTTTGCTCAATGGAAGGCACAAGAACAATAGGTTCTCAGCTACCTGTTGTCTTCTCTAGCTATCTCGAGAAGTGTTAACTCAGGTCGCAACTCTTACCAGGGTGACTGAGGTTTGGGAGGCCATTGAGAGCCTTTTTGTGTCGCAATCCCGTGCACGCGTGATTAACACCCGCATGGCCCTGTCAACTATACACAATGGCAACCGAAGCATCGCTGAGTACATAGGCAAGATGAAGTCCCTGGCAGATGAGATGGCGTCTGCAGGGAAACCACTCAAAGACGAATATCTTGTCTCTTATATCCTGGCTGGCCTTGACTTTGATTACAATCCAGTAGTCTCCTCTGTCGTTGGCCGTTTTGAACCAATCACTGTCAACGAGCTGTATGCTCTACTCGTCAGTTTTGTGACCCGCCTTGAGCTACTTTAGAACGGCTCCCATACCTCAGCTAACACCATGTCGCGAGGAGGGTGCAATGTTGTACATGAAGGCAGATGGCGCAGCAACAATGGACGCGACAGCAGATTTGGACAAGGTCGCAGTGACGGAAGGGCGAAACCCATCTGTCAACTCTATGGCAAAACCAAACATGTGGTCGCCAAGTGTTGGAAAAGGTTTGATCCCTCTTTTACAGGAGAAGAGAAGAATGTCAACACGGCAGCAACAACCTCTTATGGTGTTGACACAATTGGTATGTCGATAGTGGTGCCACTGATCACATCATTGGTGAGATGGAGAAGCTGGCGATAAAGGACAAGTATACCCGACAATGAACAAGTCCACACCGCCAGTGGTAACGGTATGAATATCAATCATGTTGGTTATTCCATTATTTGTACCCCTGCTCGCAATCTTTTGTTAAAAAATGTCCTTCATGTTCCTGATGCCTCTAAAAGCTTAGTTTCAGCCCATTGTCTTGCCAGAGATAACAAAGCTTTTGTTGATCTTCATCCTTATTTTTTTTGGTTAAGGATCAAGTAACGAGAATGTCGCTTCTGTGAGGCAGGTGTAGACGTGGTCTTTATCCTCTACCAACTGATAAGATACCCAGCTCCACCAACAAACAAGCCTATGGTGTTATCAAGCCATCATTGTCCCGGTGGCATAATTGTCTAGATCACCCCCTCTTTTTTGCTATAGTCAATCGATTTGTTAGTTAGAATAATTTTCCTGTAATAAGAGACTCCAGTCATGAGTTAGTTTTTGATGCCTATGAAAAGGGAAAGAGTAATCAGTTGCTTATCCTAAGTCTAGCAGTGTTTCTTCAGAACCTTTGCAGCTTGTGTTCTCAGATGTTTGGGGCCCTGCTCCTAGTTCAATTGGCAATAAAAGTTATTCTGTTAACTTTATTGACGACTTTAGCAAATTCACTTGGGTATATTTGCTCAAACACAAGTCAGAAGTCTTTGTAAAATTTCGTGAATTCCAAAATTTGGTGGAACAATTTCTAAATAGGAAAATTAAGGCTATGCAAATAGATTGGGGTGGTGAGTATCAACGCCTAAACACTTTCTTCAATCATATTGGCATCGAACATCATGTATCATATCCCTATGCTCATCAACAAAATGGTTCTGCTGAACACAAACATAGACATATTGTTGAAGTGGGGTTGTCTCTTTTTGCTCATGCCTCCATGCCACTCAAATTCTGGGATGAAGCCTTCACCACAACCGCATATCTCATAAATCGAACTCCCACCAAAGTGCTTGCTTTTGAAACACCGCTACAACGCTTGTTTAATCTTCCTCTAGATTATTCTCTACTTCGTACTTTCGGTTGTGCTTGTTGGCCAAACCTTCATCCTTATAATACTAGGAAGCTTGAATTTCGCTCCAAACAATGTGTTTTCTTGGGATATAGTACACTTCACAAAGGATTTAAGTGTCTTTACATCTCAGTTGGTCGTGTTTATATATCTCGAGATGTTGTCTTTGACAAAACTTATTTTCCCTTTTGCCTCTCTTCACTCCAACGCCGGTGCCAAGCTTCGGTCTGAGCTGCTGCTTCTGCCGGCTCATCTCCTTCCATCACCATTTGATCATGGGGGCGAATTAGTGAATGATCAACCTCTGATTAATGACCATACTAATGCTGCTAATAATGCTACTAGTGAGAATGATGCAGGATAGCTTTCAAGGGATTCAGGAGATGAACACAGTGGTGCCGGAACTGGAGAAATATCTGCTATAGACTTAACTGGCTCCAGCGGGAATCAGACCGCCGCAAGTCCCTATGCTGACGTGCCCGGTACTACTGCTAACGTGCCCACTGCTGGTGATCCCGAGGCTGACGCATTCGATGGTGAATTTGAGGCAGCGGCTGGTAATCCCGAGGAAACAGTGGCCGGTGCAGCACCTGAAGACTTGGCAGACTCCACATCCTCTAGAGCAGCAACAGGCAGCACCGAAGAACGCAAGTGCCAGGTCCTGTGACAAGAGCAAGACGGGGTATTCACAAGCCCAAGAAATATACAGATGGTACAATAAGGTATGCATGTTTTGCTGATACAGGTGAGCCAGGTAATTTGGATGAAGCATTAGTGTCGACGGGATGGTCGACAGTCTTCCGAGGGGGCTACCCAAGGAGGTGAAAGAGAGTGGTCGGGGTGTCTCACCGATGGATCCGATGGTCGACTCAGGTATCAAACGAGCCAAGAGATAAGAGAGTTTATACCGGTTCAGCCCTTCCGAGGGATAACAGGCCTACGTACAATGTTCTTTGTTGGGGTGGTGTATGAACAAGGATTATAATGAAGAGAGTTCTTGGACGTTCTAGCGATTGGATCTAGCTCCCATAGACTAGAGTTTAGAAAAGAGTTCTCAGAAGGCGATCCCCCTGCCCGCTCACCCTGCCCTCCCTTTTATAGCTCAAGGGGGCAGTTACAAAGAGGACTTGGAGGCCAAGAAAGCTAAGACTAAAGATTAAATAACAAGCACAAACAATATCTGAAAAGTACATAGAGATTCCCCCAGGTCCTACGCACCGTGGGCATCTCGTGCTCTATCCTGTCTTGGGATCCGTCCTCCACAGGTACTATTTGTGTAGTCTTGTCGGGTGACATCATCTTCTGTTAGGTTGTCTCCTCCTTGCCTTCTCTGCGAATCTTGCAAGGCAAGCCTTCCTTCCCGAGAAGATCTAAGGTCAGGCCACTGAGCTGTGGTCGAGAAGGAACACCAAGGTCGGACCTGGGGGGGAGGTCGGGGCGGTCGACCCCAAGAGGGAATCGAGCTTCCGACCCGAGACCGAGGACCCCCGATCCGACTTCAGCTGACCTTAACTTCGCTCTATAAGCTACCTCGGGATGACACCCTCACAATTAGCTAATGCAAATTGGAAGTTAGCCATGGATAAGGAGTTTACAACTTTAATTCATAATAAAACCTGGCATCTTGTTCCACCACAATAAGGAGTTAATGTGATAGACTGTAAATGGGTTTATAAAATTAAAAGAAAGGTTGATATAACTATAGATAGATATAAAGTCAGGTTAGTAGCCACAGGTTTTAAACAACGCTATAAAATTTATTATGAGGATACCATTAGTCCTGTTGTTAAAGCTGCGACTATTAGACTTGTTCTGTCTCTAGCTTCGTCACAAGGTTGGAGCTTGAGACAGCTTGATGTTCAGAATGCTTTTCTGCATGGCTATCTTGAGAAAGATGTATATATGAAGCAACCACTAGGATATGAGGAGTCAAAGACACCACATTACCTCTGTAAGTTGGATAAGGCCTTGTATGGTCTGAAACAAACTCCTAGAGCTTGGTATTCCAGATTGAGCAGGAAGTTAATGGAATTTGGGTTTATTCCATCCAAAGCTGATACATCTTTGTTTTTCTTCAATAAAAAGGGTCTTACAATATTTTTGCTAGTGTATGTTGATGATATAATTGTTGCTATCTCTTCCTCTCAAGCAGTAGTAGTGCTACTAAAGGAAGTTGAGAAGGATTTTGCTCTCAAGGATCTGGGAGATCTGCATTACTTTCTTGGCATAGAAGTGAAGAAGTTGAATAGTGATCTGCTATTAAATCAAGAAAGGTATGCCAAGGATATCATTAAAAGGAATGGTATGTGTGATTGCAAACCTGTAAGTACTCCACTCTCAACAATTGAAAAATTATCTATTAATGAAGGAGAATTGTTAGGCCCAGAGGATGCAATTCAGTATCGAAGTGTTGTTGGAGCACTACAATATTTGACTTTAAGTAGGCCTGATATATCATTTTCTGTTAATAAAGTTTGTCAGTTTTTCCATAGTTCCACTGTTATACATTGGGCTGCAGTGAAAAGAACACTCGGATATATACAGGGAACAGTTGGACTTGGAATTAAGATTGAGAAGTGACCTTCCAATATTGTGAGTGCTTATTCTGATGTAGATTGGGCAGGATGCCTAGATGACAGAAGATCTAAAGAGGTTTTGCAATATTTCTAAGATCTAATTTAATATCCTGAAATGCAAGAAAGCAAGCAATAGCATCAAGGTCTAGCACAGAAGCAGAGTATAAGGCTTTAGCAAATGCGACAACCGAAGTAATGTGGGTACGTAAGTTACTAACAGAACTTGGTGTTCCTCATCCTGAGCCCGCACAATTGTGGTGTGATAATATTAACGCTACGTACATGTCAGCGAATCCACTGTTTCATGCAAGAACTAAGAATATTGAGATATATTTTCATTTTGTCAGAGAACAAGTGGCAAAAAAACAGATGGTAGTTCGATTTGTATCTTCACATTTTCTAAGTCTCTTCCTGTTAGACAATTGCAAATATTTCAGAATAATCTTAATCTAGGATGTTTGCAATTGAGGGGGAGTGTTAGATGAGATAGATTCGGATAGGTTTTGGTGGTTGTAGAGATATGGCTTTAATAGGTTTCTGTTATTGTATGTGTTATCACATGTGATATCGCATGTATCCAATCTGTATTTGAACTCACTAATTGCCACGTCGGGGGCTTTTCCTATGCTATATCAACACGGACGCGAGCCTGGAGGAAGGGCATCGTTTCATCTCACAGATTTGAACTCTAAACATATCAGACAATCAAGCATAAGTGCAGGCGCAGCCATGTGTTAATCGACATTCTTTTTGAATCCTAGCATCGCAAGCTATCATGCCATGTCATGGCCTCCACAAGCGCCCTCGACACAGTCTCGTCCTCCTTCATCTCCTCTCTTTCCGCCGTGGTCGTTGCTAGGTCATTGAGGACGGACTACGCAGCCTTCGACGTCTTTCGGTCAAGGGAGAGCGTCAGGACGACCGGCACGTCGTCGGTGCTGAGGATGGCGACAAGGAATGGGAGGAGCTCGAAGGAGGCGAGGGGGAAGTCGGTGTCAGCGTCACATCGGAGAGAGATAGAGAAGGGAGAAAAGGGGAGGATAGAGGAAGATGATGGAACCGATGTGTGGATCTCACACTTAGGGGTATTTTAGTCTATATGAAGATGGAAAATGTGACGGCGATGACATGGATCCAATTTTACATCCATTGACATTCAACCAATATTATGAATAGTAGTGTCTTTTTCTAATATAACAAATTTGCAATGGCATGAATCCAAATTAAGCCGATGATGTTTGGGTCCGTTTGCCACTCAGGCACCCACAACATTGGCCCATCGACCATGTCAGGCGACATAGACGCTCAAGCATGCATTTTATTAAAATAGGTAACTCTCGGATGGCGGAGGCGGCTCGCGGTTGGGTAACGACGATGCCATCCCTGGTCCCCTCCCGACGGTGCCGCCGGCGCCGCCGCTTCCTCCCTCCGTGCCGGTTCCCTCCTCCCCTAGATCCAGCTATCTAGGCAAAAGGGGAAAAAAAAGCTCCATCTTCCCCTTATCCGATCTAGCTCATCAGTGGTTGCGGTCAATCTATGCGCCGGTTACTCTGGTTGTGCACGTGCTTTGTGCTTCGCCCTTGCGTTGGCTGCTCCCGCCTGCAGGCTTGCCGCTTCCGTAGCTGCGAGTGTTGGCTACTGTTGGAGTCTGGAGAGGTGTCTATACCGAGGCCGAGCGCGCGTCATCCATGCGTCGGCAATAGCTGGATTGTGTTTGGCCTTCAGATGTTTCGTTTCTCTCATCTAATTTTTTTTACAACAGGGATCAATTAGTTTTGCAGCAGTTGTATTCGTAGACCAGCTATGAATTACTTTTGCAGCAGTTGTATGCATACAGTGGCTTCGTCTGAAACAACAGGTATGAATGTGTGAAATTCTTGCTGTTTCTCCTCTACTACAATCAATTTCCGGCGAGCTCCCACTGCACGTTTCTCCTCTCCACCCCCATATAAACCTCCTCTTTGATGCAGCACTCCAACACACTGTGCGAGACACCACCCTGTTAGAATTGATCTCCTCCCGTTGGGCCCAACGGCCCAACGGGGATCCTTGACCGCGCCTGATCGGGGCGCCCAGCCTCCTATGGCTGGTGGGCCCCTGTCGCCTGCGCCATATAAAAGGGGTGAGGGCCGGGGCGGCACACGACACGAGGATCGCTGCCGCCGCCAAGCCTCACCCACAAACCCTAGCCGATCTAATAGCGGGGGCGCAGTAGCGACGGGAAGCGCCACCACCGCGCCCCATGACATCGCCACCAACACACGACGACGGCGACGACCTCCATGGCCGACGGACAAGCATCGAGTTCTCACTCCACCGGTAACCCTAGTTCTCTCTCTCTCATCCGAATGCGCCACTTTTGATCTACCCGAACAAACCCTATTTGCATCGGTGCCTAGTGATCCTAGAGCATATTACATTGGTATCAGAGCCACCTTGTGCATCGATCTAATTAGGGTTGAAAATCCGGGAAAGCCAAAGGAGATCCCATCGGATCGGAAGAGGAAAAGTAGTAAAATCGCATCAAAAGGAAAATGCTCACCTCGTTCGGTCTTCGGCCGCCGGGGCAAAGGGCACCGCCATGGGGCCGGTCGACGGCGGCGCGCGCAACCGAGGAGCACGCGCACGCCGGCGACAGGACCCGCGGCGGCGCCGAAATCCTCCGCATCGTGTGGCCGTCGTGTGGTTTGCGCCGGTCACATAGAGTAAAGTATGGAGAAAGAAGAGTGGAAAAGGGTCGCCGGCCATGGCTCGCCGCCATGGCGCCGGCGGCGAAGCGGGAGGAGGGAGACGGAGGTGCGGCCGGCCGGGACGGGAAACCCTAACCCTAATTAGGGTTTCGACCGGCGCTGTACTCCTCTTATTAATCCCGAAACGGCGCTCGGCCGTCGGATCCATCCGACGGCCGAGATTGAGGCGGGGCGTGCGGCTCGTTTTGGGCCAAATCGGTGGCCCAGCCATTGGCCGCCGGGCCCCGAGCCCACGCGTGAACAGTGCCCGAGCATGCCAAAGGCAATTGGGCCGGGAAAAAAAAGGAGGAGAAAAGGAAAAGGTTTATTCTTTTTATTGTTTTGTATAGTTAAATGTTTTTTTTGTGTTTAAAGTTTCCGCTGCAAAATTGACGTTTCTAAAATTGAATTTCGAACCAACGGGAGAATTTCAAATTTTAGGAATTTCATTTATGGTATATGATGTTGCTATTTTCTGACCAACGTTGTTAATTGCAATATCATGCTATGTATTATGCCTAATTTCGCCCAACGGTGATATAGGCTTAATGCATAGGAAGGTTATGTGATATCTTGTTTCTCACTTTTCATGATCAATTTTCGGGAGGTTACTCCTTGATGGGATGCATAAAAGATATCCCGACCCTACAAGGAGATAACTACAGTGAATGGAAAAGGAAGCTTGACCTTGCTTTCATCTTGGGAGAGGTGGACTGGGTGCTAACCACACCCTGTCCTATAGAGCCTGCTGCATTAGTCAGAGGCAACACAGAGTCAAACGCTGACTTTGAAAAAAGAGAAAAAGAAAATGCTGACCTTAGACAACTATATATAGTTGAAAAGGCAAAGTGGGCTTCACCAACAAGAAATGTATGGTCGGTAAAGAACACAATTGAGCGAGCTATTGTAGGCTCAATTCCGTAGACCGACAATGTCTCGAGTATCTTGAAAGAATAAAGACCCAGTTCACTGGTTCTTCAAAGACACATGCCACAGAACTCATCAAGGACCTTGTCACGGATAGGTACACTGGAGGTGGCATTAGGGATTTTATCCTACAGAAGAGTGCACAAAATGCAAGACTAAAGCAATGGGACTTGGATCTAAAGGAGGACTTTTTGGTTCACCTGATCATGTCTCGATTGCCAAAGGAGTTTGATCCTTTCATTCTCAACTACAATGTGCACCCAGAGAACTGGACCTTTGATACTCTTCTTGCACAATGTGTACAAGAGGAGGAGAGGATTAGGCCCAAAAATGGTGGCGTTATCAACTACGTTGGTAGCCCAAAGAAAAGGAACTATAGACCGTCCCAATCAAAGGACAAACAGCCTCTAAAGCCCCAAGGTCAGCACCAACCTCAGCAAAAACAATTTACAGTGGGGACAAACCAGTGCCTGTACTGTAAGAAGGAAGAACATTTCAAGAAAGATTGTCCTGATTTTTTAAAGATGATAATGGCAAAGAAAGGTGAGAATTTTATCACTTTTGTAAATGAATCCTTGTATGCTAGTTATTCGAAATCCACATGGTGGATCGATTCTGGAGCAACTATTCATGCCTCCAACTCCTTACAGAGATTTCATTTGACGAGGACTACGCAAAGAAGCGAAAGCAACGTTAAAGTCGCAAATGGAGTTGAAGTGAAAGTTGAAGCCGTCGGAAATCTCAATCTCAAACTTGATAACGGCTTTATCCTTCCACTCCGAGATGTTTTTTATGTCCCATCTTTGCATAGAAACTTGATTAGTGTGTCATGTTTGGCAAAAGATGACTATTATTGTTATTTTGACAAAGTACAATGTCGCATAATTCATAATAATGAATGTGTGGGTCTCGCCTTCCGACGAGACAAACTTTATATGCTGCCTATGCACGAAAGTGTGAATGTTCTATGCAATGATACAAATGATGTGAATGATGGGTCCTCGTTGACAAAAGAAAATAAGAAAAGAAAGAGAACTCCTAATGTCTCATCGAAATTGTGGCACTGTCGTTTAGGCCACATTTCGAGGGGGAGAATAGAGAGACTAGTTAAGAATGAAATTCTACCTCCACTGGAGTTCTCAGATTTAGAACAATGCATAAAATGCATCAAAGGAAAATATACAAAGCACATTAAAAAAAGGTGCAAATAGAAGCGCAGGAACATTGGAGATCATTCACACAGATATTTGTGGTCCATTTCCTGTTAGAAGTGTGGATGGTTATGACTCTTTCATAACATTCACAGATGATTACTCCCGATATGGTTATATTTATCCAATTAAAGAAAGATTGGAAGCATTGGATAAATTCAAAGTATTCAAAGCTGAAGTTGAAAATCAACACGATAAAAGGATTAAAATAGTAAGATCCGATCGTGGGGGGAGTACTACGGTCGGCATACTCCTTATGGACAAGTCCCAGGACCTTTTGCAAAGTTTCTAATGGAAAATGGCATAGTCGCCCAATATTCTACACCGGGCGAGCCTCAACAGAATGGGGTGGCTGAACGGCGTAACCGTACCTTAATGGATATGGTGCGCAGCATGATGAGCTACTCCACCCTACCATTGGGTTTATGGATGGAGGCGTTAAAAACCGTCATTCATATTCTCAACAGAGTACCTAGCAAATCGGTGCCCAAAACACCGTACGAGCTGTGGACCGGAAGAGTACCCTCACTAGCTCACCTCCGTGTTTGGGGGAGCCCTGCGGAGGCTAAAGTATTTAACCCTAACATCGGGAAATTGGATCCCAAAACAGTCAGTTGTCATTTCATTGGCTATCCTGACAGATCGAAAGGTTATCGTTTCTACTGTCCGAACAGTTATACAAAGTTTGTGGAAACGAGACATGCTGTCTTCTTGGAAGACGAAATGATAAAGGGGAGCACGGTAGCTCGAGTGATTGATCTTGAGGAGAAGCGGGAATCTATACCCACTTCGACGATTCGAGAACCTTTCTTCTCACTACCTGTTGATGTTGCGCCTGCAATGCCTGACGTTGCGGCTCCAACACTGTTGTTCGCTCTCCCGTGGTGGAAACAAATAGAAATGAGGAACCGTCCTTCGGGATCCATCGAAAACACTACCACACATGAGGAGGAGCAGCAACAGCCTCAAATAGAAGATGTGCCAAATCAGGAGACTTCACAAGAGTCTCAAACAGAAAATGTGCCAAATATAGAGGCCCTTAGAAGGTCTAAAAGAGTAAGAAGAAAAGCTATACCTGATGATTATCAGGTGTATAACACAGAAGAGTCTCATATAGAGGATGATCCCGCCTCATATGAAGAGGCCATGAGAAGCGCCTGCTCATCCAAATGGCTGGAAGCCATGGAAGATGAAATGAAATCCATGAAATTAAATGACGTTTGGGATTTGGAGGAAATTCCTAACGGAGCCAAAACAGTAGGCTGTAAATGGGTCTACAAAACAAAATGTGACTCCAGAGGGAATATAGAAAAGTTTAAGGCGCGACTTGTGGCAAAAGGATTCACACAAAGAGAAGGAATTGATTACAATGAGACGTTTTCTCCAGTCTCTTGTAAAGATTCTTTCGAATAATAATGGCACTAGTGGCACATTACGACTTAGAATTACATCAAATGGATGTAAAAACGGCACTTCTAAATGGAGATTTAGAAGAAAGAGTCTATATGGCACAACCAAAAGGTTTCGTCATGAAAGGAAAAGAGAATATGGGATGTCGATTAAAAAGATCCATTTATGGATTAAAGCAAGCTTCGAGACAGTGGTACTTGAAGTTTGATAGAACCATAAAGAAATTTGGTTTCCAAGAAAACGTTGAGGACAACTGCATTTATACAAAGTTCAAGAATGGGAAATTCATATTCTTGATTCTGTATGTGGATGACATTCTACTAGCAAGTAGTGATGTTAGTCTTCTACAGGGAACAAAAGAGTTCTTGTCCTCAAACTTTGATATGAAAGACCTTGGTGAAGCATCATATGTTTTGGGCATAGAAATTCACCGAGATAGAAGAAAGTATGCACTGGGATTGTCTCAAAAGGGATATATAGAAAAGGTATTGAAGAAATTCAACATGTCGAAATGCAGTGCTACGCCTGCTCTTATAGTGAAGGGCGAAAGATATGGGGAATGGCAATGCCCCAGAAATAAATTCGAGCTCGATGAAATGAAGTCAAAGCCATATACTTCGGCGTAGGAAGCCTACGGTATGCACAAGTGTGCACACGCCCGACTTATCTTTTGTCACCGGGTTACTTGGCGATTTCAAAACAATCCAGGCCGAGAAACACTTGAAATTGGTAAAGAAAGTCTGCGATATGCGCAAGGAACGAAAGGCCTTATGTTGACATACAGAAGATCTGACTCACTCCAAATAGTGGGTTATTCAGACTCTGATTTTGCTACAGATAAAACAAAGTCAACATCCGGATACGTGTTCACTCTTGCAGGGGGAGCTATTTCATGGAAAAGCTCTAAACAGACCATCACCAGGGTCTACAATGTATGCCGAATTTATAGCATGTTATGAGGCCACGGGGCGGTGAAGCGGCTAAAGAAGTTCATACCCGGTTTGAGAGTGGTTGACGGTATTGAGAAACCACTAAAGTTATACTGCGACAATAAACTCCGCAGATCGTACTCTCACGACAATCAGTCAAGTGGTGCTGCCAAACACATTGACATAAAGTATTATGTTGTGAAGGATAAAGTCCGGGATCAAACAATAAGTCTCGAGCATATAAAGACTAAAAAATGCTCGCGGATCCGCTAACGAAAGGCCTACCACCCAACTTGTTCAAGGAACATGTAGCCGGCATGGGTTTAAGGAAGCCTTATGATTCGGACTCGGGGCCCAAAAGTTAAAGTATAAAGTATACATTTACGAACGAGAGATGTGTATAGTGGCTATTGAATCTATCGGCGATTGACCGTGATGATGAGATATGCTCTATACGTTAATTTGTGATGAAACAGACAAAGGTTAAAAGTAATAGTAAATAGATCAAGGGAGAATGTTAGAATTGATCTCCCGTTGGGCCCAACGGCCCAACGGGGATCCTTGACCGCGCCTGATCGGGGCGCCCAGCCTCCTATGGCTGGTGGGCCCCTGTCGCCTGCGCCATATAAAAGGAGTGAGGGCCGGGGCGACACACGACACGAGGATCGCTGCCGCCGCCAAGCCTCACCCACAAACCCTAGCCGATCTAATAGCGGGGGCGCAGTAGCGATGGGAAGCGCCACCACCGCGCCCCACGACATCGCCACCAACACACGACGACGGCGACGACCTCCATGGCCGACGGACAAGCATCGAGTTCTCACTCCACCGGTAACCCTAGTTCTCTCTCTCATCCGAATGCGCTACTTTTGATCTACCCGAACAAACCCTATTTGCATCGGTGCCTAGTGATCCTAGAGCATATTACACACCCGCCTTCATTTCTCTCCATTTGGACCTCCCAAAAATTCGACTGAAGTAGCTTGGAGATTGTGACCATGGAGAGGCGGCGGACCACAACGACGGAGGAATTTTGGGGTGGCGTGACGCGGAGAGATAAGATGGGGAACAGGAGAAGATAGCGTCGGGGGAAGAAATTAACGTTTGATCTTTGATGTAGGAGGAGCGATCGCTACCTGCGGGCTTACTTACCCGTTTCCAATCCTTACTCATGTTTACCTGTCACACCTTTTAAGGATGATAAAAACACTCTTAGTACATATATTCAGGGGGGAAAAAAGAGGAGAAGACGAATCACACCTTTTAAGGATGATAAAAACACTCTTAGTACATATATTCAGGGGGAAAAAAGAGGAGAAGACGAATCATTCCAGCTTCCAAACAAATCTTATCTTTGATGTTTATTCACCTGGGTGGTTAGTGAAGGTAGGTACAATTTACAAACTTCCACTCCAACAAAAATTGCACGAATTCGAAAACCAAAGAAACAACCGCAGGATTTGGAATGTAGTATAATTTACAGTGACAGCATTACGTGTGTATATACACGAACAAAATGATTCAATTCTTTCGATCGCAACCTTGACGATCACGGCTAACTGTCCCGGGCTCGCCGGCCGGGGCACCGAAATTCCGGTGTCACACCCGGCCGCCACGTCTAGCGGTAGTCCGCCTGCTCAGCCTCTCCGTGCCGGCCACCTCGCCGCTGGCGCCGGCCGTCATCTGCACGTCCACTGTCACCTCTCCCGTGTTGCCGCCGGCCGCGCTGGCGGTGTACTCGCTGGACGGGTTCAGCCCGTACTCGCTCGTCGGCTCGCTGAACTCGCTGCTCGTGTACTCACTGACGGTGCCCGTCCCGCTGGCCGAGCCGAACGCCATCTTCCTGAGCCGCCTCATCTGGTCCGTCGTGCCGCCCCCCGTTCGCTGCATCGCGCTCTGCCCCGGCGTCACGCCGGCGTTCAGGTCCTCCGCCGCCAGCTCGCCCTCCAGGTAACGCACGATCTGACGATTCGAGTATAACCGTTCAGGGTACAAGCTACGGAATTGCTGAAACCGGAATCCGTGCAGTGTGTGCTGTGTGTTTGTTCAGTGAAGGTGTGAGGAATTTTGGAGGGAACCTGGCTCATCCGCGGGCGAGACCGCGCGGTGTGGCGCACGGCGGCGGCCGCGCAGGCGATCAGCCGCGCCATGTCGTACGCGTCGTAGTTGTTCTCCAGCCTCGGATCGACCAGCTCCTCGAAGTTCTCCTCCTCCACAGCTCTCACCAGCAGGGGTCTCGCCTGTTGGACACACACAGAGATTACTTCTTCCACCAGTCGTGGGCCTCGTGGCAAATGGGAATCTACGTGTTTGGTTCATGACTTCGAATTAAACCCACTCACCCAAGAAACCAATGTGTCAGGCTGATCACCGTGAGACACCATGATAGGCTTCTTCCCGGTGATCAGCTCCAGGAGCATCACGCCGAATGAGAAGACGTCGGACCGGTCGTTCACTTTGCCAGTGGCAGCATACTCTGGAGCCAAATATCTGGAGACACAAGTTTTTGACAGCACAAAGTTTAGTCTGCGTGGTGCGTGCACTGAGGAACTTTTGACGTAGGAGTGCGAGGGTAATTGATTGTTGGGGTTGTGATGGTGATGTGTTTACCCAAAAGTTCCCATTACGCGCGTCGAAACAGCGGTCTGCTCAGTGGCTTGGTACTTGGCCAACCCAAAATCTGCAACCTGTAAAGACAAGTGTGCAGTTTCGCGATAAATACGACATGCCGTCAATTGCAGGTTTCAAATTTTCGCGATTTACCTTTGGCTCGAAGGTGTAGTCCAGCAGGATGTTGGCCGCCTTGATGTCTCTATGAATAATCTTAGGATGACCTGACAACAGTCCAAGCAGGCCATATTGTCAGAACAACAAAGCTTCAGATATTTCGCGCATATTCAGATTTCAGAGAGACGCAAACACATCAAGAACGCAGGTGGAACTCACAGTCCTCGTGCAGATACGCAAGGCCCTTGGCCGAGCCGACCGCGATCTTCCACCGCCGTGGCCAGTCCAGTGCCGGCCGGCCGCTCCCTGCAGAAACCAACCAATGCAATCACTCGTGTCAGGCGCAGCTCCAGCATATTTGAGGCAGCAATGGTACAGTATCCGGCAGCGCGGGAGTACTTACCATGCAGGTGGAACTCGAGCGTCTTGTTGGGGACGTACTCGTAGACAAGAAGGCGCTGCTCGCCGTAGATGCAGTAGCCAACGAGGGAGACGAGGTTCTTGTGGTGCACGCGGCTGATGATCTCCACCTCGGCCTGGAACTCGCGCTCGCCCTGCCCGCTGCCGGAGCGCAGCTTCTTGATGGCCACCTCCTGCCCGCGCACCGTCCCCTTGTACACCTGCCCGAACCCACCCTGCCCGAGCAGGTTCGATTCCGAGAACCCGTCCGCTGCCGCCGCCAGCTCGTCGTACCCGAACGCGCCACCGATCACCGCGATGCCCGGCACCGCCGACGCCGCCTCGGACGCCCCGCCGCTGCTCACAAACGAGTGCGGCTGCAGCAGCAGCGGCGGCGTCGACGACGGGCTCGGCGACAGCGCGTGGGACTGCTGCTGCGACGGCGGCCGGTGCGGATCGTAGAATTCGGCTGTTGGTACCGCAACAAACAGAAAATCAATCGATCAGCTCAACGCCGCGCACAGATCGATGCATCCAAACACATAATTCGTCAAGAAAATTTCACGAGCATCTCAACTAGACGAAATTGTCAGCAGTAACAAGTGTGCAAAACCGCGCGTGTGCGCCGCGAGAGCGAGACCCCAGACACGAGTCGGACGCGATGGTATACGTCGCACCCTACGCGATGCCGATGTGTCGCCATCATCACCATAGGTCAACCGCGACGACCGCAGCGAAGGGCGTGGATGGGATCGCGCTAACACGAAAAAGCTGGGGCCCGCGTCGCGCATTGTCGCGTCGACGTGGCCGCGACGTAGCATGATCTCGCGCAACCAACACGCAGCCGGGCGCGTGCCAAGTGCCAACTGCCAAGGAAGGAAGGGGAAGACGCGCTTACGTACCTGGGAAGGGTGGGAACCCCGGGTGGTGCGGCGGCGGCGGGTGGTGGTGGCGACGGCGCCTCTTGCCAACGAAGAAGTAGATCAGCCCGGCGGCGAGGCCGAGCACGACCACCGCCGCGACTGCCACGCCGACGGCCACCACGGTCCCGTTGTTGGAGGACTTGGAACCGGAGGAGGCCGCCAGCGTCGGCGTCGAGGGCGGTGGCGGTGGAGATAAAGAAATTCGCGAGGGCGGCGGTGGTGCCGCTGGTGAGGCTGGGACGTTGCTGGGGGGCGGTGGAGGAGACGGAGCGCTGTTACTCGGTGGCGGAGCGGTTGGGACATCGGGAGGCGGCGGGCTCGCGGCAGGGGAGGGGATGGCACGTTCACCGGCGGAGGTGGGGACGGCGTCATCGGTGTTGGGGTCGGCGTCGGTGGAGGCGGTGAAGGCGTCACTGGTGGAGGAGCCACCGGTGTAGGAGGATTCACCGGCGGGGGGCTCACCGGGGGAGGTGTAACAGGTGGGGGGCTCACCGGGGGAGGTGTCACAGGTGGGGGGCTCACCGGAGGAGGCGTCACCGGTGGGGGAGTCACCGGTGGCGGCGTCACCGGAGGGGGTGACACCGGCGGGGGAGTAGTCACCGGCGGAGGCGTCACGGGGGGCGTCTGCGGCGGTGGAGCCGCCGGCGTGACCGGCGCCGCCGGCGCCGGAGAGGACATGGTGGCACGCGGCGCAAGTGCAACGTTAGCCTCTCGGTATGATTCAACGACCACGACCAAATACCAATGGGCTAGATAATTAGGAAGACTACGTGCAGATATCTATGAGCTGGTTGCAGTTCACCGCGAGGTGGCACTTTGGCCGTGTACAATTCTTCAGCTTTGCTTGCTTGCCTGGTTTAAGCGAAAGCAATAACTTGGCATCTCTTAAAAAAAACTCGAATCTTTATGTCCTTTGTTTGATGGCAGTTAGCAAGCCTGGGTGGTTAGATAAGATTGACCGTGCTGAAGTCAGAGTTCGGTTGGATTGTGCATTTGTGCTTCGTTGTGCTAGGATTAGTAATGGCGCTAAACTGCTAATCATGAACTTAATCATGTATGTTGATGCAACTGGGAGTTTGTGACAGGTAGATCAACCTGGTCAGATACAGGCAGACCGCGCGGCACCAGCAGCTAGCAGCCTCACCAACTTCGGTTACATGGGAGCAGCGAGCCAAGGACAAGGCTAGACCGACCCATTGCGTGAAGTAGCAAACACAATTACACAAACCACTTGCCGACTTGTACAGTTGTACTACTTCTTGGCAGTGGCTGCGGTTTTTATGTTTTCTCAGGAAACAACAGACAAGTACGGACACAGATCAGCCTTCAGAGTATTCTGATTTCTGAGACAATTGATCCACTACTCTGCTCCGATGATAAAAGTTTCGTGACTGTCCCGATCCATCGAGGGGAGAATATTGTTCTTTTTGGCAACTTGGCGAAAAGTGGTCTTGGTTAAGAAAATCTGCCGCGCTATAGGCTGTAGCACATGCAAAACCAGCAATTTTCCTGGACTGTTTCATGATGGGAAAGGGTTGTCACGGCGTCACGACCAATTCTATACTATATATTGTCTATACATATTGGCAAGTTGGATGCATGTTTTTGCTGTGTATGCATCAATCAAAGTTCTGGTAGGCGAAAGCAATTAACTGGAGTGATCAGCACGTACGTTTTCGATGCCCACCAGTACTCCCAAATCATCGCGTAGGATGGGTATTCGGGTTTAACCAAAATCTGGTCACGTAATTTAGATTTTTAGAATTTTGGGTTTTTAAAAATGTTATCCAAAATATTACCCGAACATCTTATTACCCGAAATTTTGAGTATCCATTATTTTGGGTTCGGGCTTTGGTAACCCGAATTACCCAAATTATAAATGGCTACAAATTTATACGTATTCTGCTATTGAATTGTAAATTGTAGTATTATTTCCAAGAATAAGACTGAACCCCTATTATATGTGTCTCTCCTAGTGGGAACTAACCCCTATTATATGTGTCTCAAAAATAGAATGCACTAACCGGGTACTGATAGCCGGAGGAGGAGAGGGGAAACCAGTGGCGGCGACAGGAGAGAACTTGGCCTGTTCGGGTATTTCGGGTTTTTCAGGTATTGGGTATTGTGTAACACCCTGAAAATCCGAGGTTTTAAAAATTAAAATATAAAAAATCAGAAATTACAAAAATTTTCTGTTTGATTGCATCTTATCGTATTTATTTGCCTCCTATTCGCAAGTCTTTGATGCCAAGTTAAAATAAATACATAATTGTCTTGAAAAGAGAGGATTGGATGGCAATTCAAAAACCCTAAAGAGGAAAAGAGAAGTTGCAAAACTGAAATATTTAAAATAAAATTCTAAGAATATAAATTGGAGAAAATTATGATTTAATAAAACTTTCTTTTGAGAGCCACTATTGAATTTTTGGTAAAATATCAAAATTGCTAATTAGAATTAAAAAGGAAAATATCCATATGAATATATAATATATATATATGTATATAATATATATATATATATATATGTATATATAATAAAGTGGGAAAAATTAAAATCTAATTAAATTACAATTGGACCAAAAATCCTTTTAATTTATATGTGAAAAAAAGGAATTGGTAGTGAAAAAATCGGAAATAAAAAAAGACACTATTCATTGCACTCGAGGTGTTCGAGCCGGTCCCTCGCGCGCGCGCGCGCGCGCCGCGCATCGCGTCGCCTCGCGCCTCACGCCGCCGCATCACGTCGCCATCGCCGCCTCGCGCCCGCGCCGCCCGCCGTCGCCCGAGCCCGTGCCATATCTCGTCGCCGCGCGCCGTCGCGTCATCTCTCTCTCCTCTCCGGCCATCTATAAAAGGGGCCGAGCACTCTCCTTCCCTCCCCACTCCGCCGCTCTTCTCCCCTCTCTTTTCGCTCTCTCTCTCGTCGGGTTCCCGTTGTTTTCACCGCCGTAATCCGTCGCCGCCGCGCCGAGTTCGCCGCATCACCGTCGTCGTCCGCCTCACGGTAAGCCTTCCCTCTCTTTCCCTCCCGTAGTCGACCGCCACCGCGCCGCGCCGTGCGCGTCCATGCGTCGGCCGAACCAAAGAAGGAAGGAAGAAACAGAGCAGGAAGGGAGAAAAGAGCAGGCAGGGAGAAAAGGAAGAAAAAGGAGGGAAAAAAGAGAAAAAGAAAAGAAAAGGGAAAAGAAAGAAAAAAAGAGAAAATAAAATAGGAAAAAATTTAGGAAAAATTTTGGGAAAAATTAGAAAAAGTGTTTGGAAAATATTTTGGGAAAATCTTTGGGCAAAATTACATATTTTTCTCGGAAACAAATTTTGATTTCAAAATTAGTTCGGGACCGATTATCAAACGTGTTTTTACGATAATTTAGCCGTCGCCAAGATTATTTAGGGATTTATTTATATCTTAGCTTGTCTTCAAATATTGTTTTTGATATATATCAGATTGCTAAACCTAAAAGTCCAAATTATTTATTATAGTGTCTAGCTTCTAGATTAATTAACTATTTTGGGATCGATTATTAACCCTAGGTCGTACCAAGGCTAGCTTTTCGGAAATAATTAACCGTCCCGCAGTTTACTCGTTTAAGATTTTATTTACAACTTAGTTGGTCATCGCATAATATTTTTCTTATAGATTTTCTAAAACTTAAAATTCTAACTTATTTAAGTATATGAGTCTAGATTCTAGTATCAGTTTATTTTGATTTAAATTTAACCCTAGGGTTGTCAGCCCAATAAAATTGGATAAAATTAAAAATTAACTATATCTTTTTATTATTATATTTTGGGTCATCACCCATAATATTTCTCAAACTTTGAATATATTGACTGGAAATAATACCACATCATAAATTAATTAAATCGATTCAACGCAGAATTTCAAACCTTTGTAACTCGCTCATTCTAACCCGGATTTTATCGGAACTCGAACCAAAGCTCACATAAAATCGTAGCCTAGTGTTAGAAGCCGCTTTTACGATTTATTTGACTTTTATTGGATTTTATTGGGTTTTATTGAATTCTAAACGAATTCAATATTTCTTTTTCGCATGTATGATTAGCATCCGAAGGAGCAGGCATCGACTACGCTGAAGACCCCGTCCAACAAGTGTGCGAGCAAGGCAAGTCATCACTCCCTTTGAACATATTGATCCTATTTGCGAACTTATGTTGATTCTAAAACTAAAATGTGCATGCTATACACAAAAAGAATACCTATTCTTGTTATGCCATGCCTTGATGTTGAATTACCTTTAGTTATGTTCTTTGTAACCCTCGACATGATGTAACCGAAGGAAATTTCGGTAAAAAGCTTAGCCATGCTATTATTAGATTTATGCATACTCATGTTTTTGCAAAGAGCTATATGCTTGGGCAACTACCTTTAGGAAAGTTAGTTGAGGTACGGCATGTGGAGACATGAGCGCCACATTGCCATGAGAATGATCAAATAAGTTTTGATGAAAATTAAAAATACCAAACAAATGTTTTAGACTGGGGCGGCTGAATGATTTGGGTGGATTCCGGGAAAGGCAAGTGCCGACCCTAGTCAATTAAGGACCGAGCCATGAGATAGCCGGGAAACAAGCCAGTACAACCGTACTTCTCGAATGGGTATAGACGTAGCGGAGTAAATAGCCGAGCGGAGACGGTACCCCTGCATAGTGGTTCTTATGTATGAGATGAGACTGAGAATGGATGATTGAAAATCGAAATTAATTATAACTTGAAGAATAAAGTTTTTCCTTACCCCGAGAGCGTCAGAACTCCTCACACTGCTAGGAAAGGACGGCTAGAGTGCAAGAGGATTTAAGTTCATGGAGCGGGTACTGCCAAAGTGAGGTTATCAAAAGGCTTTGCCGTGACCATCCCATATAGAGGGATGTAGGCTCATTCAATGGGCAGTTGTGGAGTACGGGTAAAGTGTACATCCACTGCAGTGTGAATAAATCAATCTATTCGAATAGCCGTGCTCGCGGATATAGAGCATCGTGACAAGACTTTCGCTTGGCTAGACTCATAAATTTTAAAAATGATGGGATGAGTTTGCATGATGATTTTTATGTACTGGTGGACTAACTTCTCGAAATACGAGAAGGGTAGACTCTCCAGAAAACCATGACGATCCGGTGACGGGAAGCTATCCTTGGGATCACAATGGATGGTGGACAGAACCGTCGCCAACTTAATGAACTATGGTAATAAAACTTGACCTGGCTAGACATTAGGTTTGTGAAATGATTTTTCGAAAATTAGCTTTATGCAAAAGAACCATAGCCATCCTTTGAATGACTCTATCATGTGCATCATTTCGTGTTGGCTTGCTAAGTACGTTGGGTACTCATCCTTGCTATACACACAAACCTTTAGATGGAGAAAACGAAGAACTGGAGGACCCCTATGCTTACTACTAGGATGAATGAAGACATTGGAGCGCAATAGGTCTTAGTCCCCAGTCGTTGCATGTGGCAATCGACATGCCGTTGGCTTCCGTCTGCTATCTTATCTAATCTCTGATTTTGGTTGTATCCGGACCGGTAGATCCCATATGTATTGGATATTGCCTTCGGGCCTATTATTGTAATATTTTTGGTGTAAGACTATTCGTGCACTTTGCACCTGATAATTCAGTAATGTATTCGTGGGTACCAAACTACTCGATCCAGGGAAATGGTACTATGAACACGAATGATTCCCATCCGCAAAAACAGGGATCTACATATTACAACCCGATTGTACCCAAATTAAAGTCGGGTTTTCAAGTTTACTACCCGAAAAATATTTTTAGGGCTTCGGGTTTTGAGTTTTTCGGGTTTAGATTCGGTGTTTTTTGAGTTTGGGCTTGGGTTTTATGCCCACTGCTATCATCGCGCAAAACTCTTCAACAATAAACAGCACATAATCGATTTAGTATTTGCCATGATTTTATTTATAAATTTAGAATAAATCAGTACCTAGCCATACTCGGTTTGAAGATGCAACTTCATCTTTCTCATGAGTATTAATTCTGAAATTCGTAATTGATAAATTTCAAATTGTTGTCAGTTTGGAGTTTAAATTATAGCTCCTTTATGACATAATAGTTTCAAAATTTATAGTTAAGAAATATATCAAGCGGACTCGGTTTGGAGCCCCAATTAAATCTTATTGTATGATTTAATAGTCTAAATTCGTAATTAATAAATATGGAGTTATACTTGGTTTCAATTCTCAACTATAGCTTTTTATGGTTTAATAATTCTAAAATTCTAAATTAATCACTATACATATTTGTTCTCAGCTGGAAGTCTCAATTTTTAGCATTAACTTAATTTAATGATTCTAAAATTCGAAATTAATAAGAATGAGTTGCATTCGTTTGGAGTCTCGTTTTTAATTAATGTAAAGAACAACTTTAAAAAAGTACACATGATTTTCCAATGGCATGTTTTTTTATCACACAGATTATATTTATATGGCCTTTAAAAGTAGCCCATGACGTTTTCACTACAAATTTGGTGGACATGACACATAGTCCGTTAGTCTCAAAATAAATTTATTTTTCACTCGTCTCACATATACCAATGAAAAAAAAGACTAAAAATACCCTTCATTTTATCAAATCATAATGTAATTATTATTCTTTTTATCTACTTTTAATATATTTATCCTCATATTTCACAAACTTCAATACAATAATCTGGTTAAAACTAAATTTATTTTGAGACTAATAGAGAGACCAATATGACCTTATTTTGTGAAGAAGAAAGTATTGTATGGGCTTAAAAGCGGCCCGCAATGTTAAACACACATAGATTTTTTTATCTATGATCACAATAAGTGCCCCACAATGTTCCCGATTAGTGTACATAGGTAAAGCTGGATAGATAATTCCTTGTGGCAAATTGACTAACTATAACCATCGTAAGGTAAGCTAGGTGACTTGAGGGTAGGGGGTGAAAACGGGCTGGTTCGGTCAGATCACAACATTCCTATATCCTAACCTATGTATTTTTTTTTCAAATTCAGAAACCAGGTAAATACGGTGTTAGATAACATATCACTCATCTTGTATCATACTCCATATTATTTCCCCTGAATCAGATCGAGAATGAATATTTATCTGTATCTCAAATTAATATATATTAAATATAAGACAATTAAAATGTTAAAAGAGATACATCAAATAAAATATTATATAATATTACATGTGAGCTCATAAAATAGAAACCAATCTTTTATTATTGTAGAGGTGAATTTATAATAGATTATATATATATATAGATGGAGCTTTGTGTGCGCGGCGCGCTGCCCATCATCCGTGTGGCGTGGCCGAATCTCTAATTTGAAAACTCAAATTGAAAATCGAACCGTTCAAATTCTTCTACATATTAATATCGACTTGTATATCAAATTTTATATTTTTTTAAATTTTTTTACTATTTTATCAGATAGGTCAAAAATGCAATAATCCAACGATTCCTCGAGTATCTATTTTATTGTATTTTTGACCTATCTGATAAAATAGTAAAAAAAATTCAAAAAAATATAAAATTTGGTATACAAGGCCATATTAATATGTAGAACAATTTGAACGGTTCAGATTTTCAATTTGAGTTTTCAAATTAGAGATTCGACCATGCCACATGGGATGGGGTTGTGCGCGCGCACAACATATTATATATATATATATATATATATATATATATATATATATATATATATATATATATGTGTGTGTGTGTGTGTGTCGTAGGACATATGAATGGATACAATTATTTCATATCCTAACTCATGTTTTTTTATGGAGTAGAATTTGGATAGTACCGGGTATCTCATTTTATCTACCATATTTTTTTCACAAGCCTCGGATTGGACGGGCAGTCGAAAAATACCCATCCCATTCTTATTCTACTTGAGGGAACTAATTAATCCTTTTGAAAGAACATCTAAGCTTAGTCCCTCAAGTCTTAGGGCGTGTCTAACAGCCTATAATAGTAGGTTCCTAGAGTTATCACTAGGTAAATTTACAGACATAAAAGAGGATAAAAGAGAAGACATATCCGATGAAAACCATCGAATAACTGAAACCCCCTAAAAACTATATCTAAAATTTTTATAGATTAATGAAAAAAATATTAGAGATAAGTGTAAACATGAAATAAATTCTCAAATTTCTTTGAGAAAAATAAAAAAGATAAATTTCAAATGAATAGTGTTCTGCTATATTTATCCAAAAATTGTCTTTTACTTCATAATAAAGTTGAATTTGAACTTAAAATTTTGTATTTCATGTCTACATCTATCTTTAGTATTTTTATGAATTTCCAAAACCTTTAGATCCGATTTTTATGAATTTTCACTTATTCGATGATTTTCATCTCCGGTTTTTATGAATTTTCACTTATTCGATAATTTTCATCAGCTATATCTTCATAAAAACAGAATAATGAGAGGATAGGATACGAGACACGAAAGAAACATTGTCGTTTCGGTCAACAATAGCTCAACAATTACTCATAATGAGAAAAACTCTTAATGAGGAAATCGTGAGGAGATCAATCAGATAACACCGAGCACTGTACAAATCCATTACTTGAACAAGAGTCAGCATACACATACGGTACTTTCGTTTTTTTTAATATATGACATTGTTAACTTTTTAAATTTGTTCATTCGTCTTATTTAAAAATTTTATAAATATAAAAATATTTAAATATATATAACACCGTTATTCAAAATTTTTATAAATATAAAAATATTTAAATTTATATAACTCCGTTATCTTTTTATTTGTTCATTCATCTTATTCAAAATTTTTCTAAATATAAAAATATTTTAATCATAATGATAAATTAAGTCATAATAAAATAATTGATAATTAAATGTTACGAAGTCTGCATCGGGATTTACCTTTGACCGTGCCCTTGCTTCTAGTAGATTTTGGTCCCCGACGTTTTACTTTGTCTTGTCTAAATGTAACTTTTGTCTAGTAATGATCATAAGGTCTACTGTTACTCTATAGATATGAGATATGTAAGGTCAAATTAGATTTATAAATAGAGATAAAAAAAATAAATGTGACTATGACGTTAAATTCACTCTTACACGTTTGTGCACCAAGAAGTGATAATCTATGTAGGAATCTATATATAGTACGTTCTTAGTTTTTTAAAACTATTTTAAGCGTGTGCAAGAAAAGATGGCATATGTCCTGGTGGTTAAAGTCGGAGTTGCTAAAAAACTATCGTAATTTTTTGAAGAAAAACTTTCAAATATAATTATAGTATAGTTATTTATAATATAATTATATCGTAGTACATTGTAAATATAATATGCTATAACTATATTACAATCTATTATCTCTGTATATAAGATTTGTATATTATTTTAGTGAAATTATATTATAACTATACTAGATTTGAAAGTTTATCAGATCTCTTACGTATGAACATCTAATGCTTACTTTCTCACAAATAATGCAATACTTTTTAACTTGGTCCAATTCTTAATTAGATAAAACTTGTGACAGTTTGTTAGATAGTCCCAAAGTTTCACCACCATCGATCGCCCGCGATGCCCACACCAAAGGACTGAAGTAAGTTCGCCGCAAAAACTCGCGCAACACCGCAAAAACTGGAGCTCTCGCACTGGCGATGCGTGCGCATTGTCACATCGTCGGCATGCCAGCGACGTAGCATTATCCCGTGCAAACGGTGTCAAAATGTCAATACGCAAGCAAGGCTATATATATGTGCGTAACTTACTTGGAAACACCGGGTACGGCGACGGCTGGTGGTGGCGGCGGCGTCGCCGCCCCTTGGTGACGAAGCAGTAGATGAGCACGGCGGCGAGACCGAGCAGGACGACCGCGCCGACCACGCCCGCGGCTACCAAGGTCCCGCTGTTGGACGACGACGAGGAGGGCGCCGACTGGGGCGGCGACGGCGGTGGAGATAAATTAATGAGCGACTGCGGAGGCGCCGGTGAAGACGGGACGTTGTCAGCGGGTGGAGGCGGTGGTGAAAATGGGAGGCTGTTAGAGGGTGGCTGCGGCGGCGAGACATTGTTACTCGGTGGTGGCTGAGGGGTTGGGACCTTGGCAGCCGGCGGCGGAGAAGGCACTGGAACGTTCCCCGACGGAGTTGGGGTTGGTGTCGGCTTTGGTACTGGAGGTGGAGGCGGTGAAGTTATCGGGGGTGGCGGAGGAGGTGTCGCCGAAGGGACAGGAGGCATCGGCAGAGGGGGAGGAGGAGGCGGCGGCGACGGCGGCAACGGGCCAAACCCCTGTCCATCAGGAGGACTCAGGGCAGCGGTCGGCAGCGTTGGCGCCGCAGCGGACATGGTTTCGCCCCGCGCAAGTGCAACGTGCAGGTATCGGTATGATCCGTACCAGGAAAAGAGCTTTGGTTTGCTTGCCTCGAGCCGAGCGACAGCGACGGCATATGTATAGCTCTCCGCCGCAGTGCGTAATCGTGAGCTTTCTGATGCCAGCGTGGCAGGCGGAACTGGTCAGATGCAGCCGGACAGCACGCGACCAGCATAGCATAGCAAACTCACAACTTCGGTCGCAAGGGTTTAAAATGAGCAAATGATAAAGGTTTGACCGAAATAAAGATGAAGCCCAAGCTGGCCCGGCGAAAAAAACAACAAACGAAGCTGTTACCGGAAGATTTGTATCTCTAGTTTCTTACGTATCACTTAAATAACTATTATTTTTAAAAATAAATATATATTAATACGAGATATACACTCCACAAATTAAATTTGACTTTTACAAATTAAATAAAAAACTAGTTAACGTAAATTCACAATCATATTTGTTATTTTATTGCAAATTATATAAGTTGAATTTGGTATTGTATGATTATAGAGTGCTATATCTTACATTAATTTATTTTATTAATTTTTAAAAATAGTTTTGATAACTATTTAGGTGGCATGCTAAAAACTTGGGGATATGTGTTTAAAGGGATGAAAACATCCTATTACCGGTATTGTACTTTTTCTGAGCCGCGTGGCTGCGGTACATGTTCTCTCAGAAGATAACTACGCTATCGATCAACCTGCGGGAAGGGTTCTGAATTGATCGGTCAGTCTGGAGTAATATGTTTTTTTTTTCTGCTCCGAGTATGAAGCTTGCGCGTCTCTAAGTCAAGCCAATGTAGATTATTTTTCTTGGGCAATTTGCTGAAAACGGTATGGGGCTTTGGGCTAACTGATTAACTGAATCCATCCGCCTCTCGCAAACTCAAGGCCAACAGTTTTTCGTTGACTGTTTCATGAGACGGCCGGGAAATGGATGTTTAATCAAGTGATTTCATCACTTCCGTACTATATATATGGAATGGTTGGATGCATGCTATTGCTATATACTTGTACGGATCAATCACGTTCTGAAATGCGAAAGCAACCTAGGAGGAAATACAAGCATGTTCTGATTACGATGCACAATATATCAACTGCATATAATGTGAATCGGATTAGCGGGAGTAATTTAGACTTTACCTTAAAAGATAGTAATTAAATGGATCGGTAGAACTATAACTCACAAGTAATTTGCGCTATCCGTAAGATAGGCGTTACGAAGCTTATAGATTGCACAAATTACTCATACTATTGTTAACTTTGATATACAAATCAAGTTCAAGCTCACATTGGACGGGTTAGGCCAAGTTAGACCTGCACGTGTACAGGTTGGCGCACACGTTGTCTTGGCTATTTTGACTAGATTTGTACACCTAAAATAAAATGTATAACTAGTTTGAACAATTTTTGCAAGATGAATGATTAACTTGTACTCGTTTTTCAAAGTTGTGGTCCTAACAGCTCCCTCGTTTGCTTAAGAAGAAAGACAAGGTTGTTGCAACTCATAGTTCAGTAGAAATGTCCCCATATATTCCACTAGACAAAGATTGCAAGTTGGACAGCTACCTGTTGTACTCGCCAAAGTAGTGTCTCGAAGTGTGACAAATATAATTTGTCAAATATTTATATTTAGCGCTCTCTTATGGCTACCAGTTCTTAACCTATCTAATAATCATGTGAGTGGACCTTGTTCTTTTTAAGCTTGTTTATCAGATTGTTTACTCCAAGCTTCGACGAAGAATATGTTTTCTCAGAAAATTTTCTTCAACGACCACTTGTTCTAAGCTATTTATTAAGATTATTTCTTAAAATATCTAATTTATCTCTATAATCAGATATAATCAGATAGATAATCCATGGTAATAATCGGCTCAGCAATCTAGTACGAGGTCCAAAATCCAAATCACCTTTGCATGAATGCTTGATCCCAATCATAGCCTTACTAACGAGAGATGATTGCAATTAAACTTTTTTAAATAATTGTATTTCCTTGTAACAAGTTGCATAAGTCAAACATGCAAGGTAATTAAAGAAGCATATATACTAATATTTTGAAACGAAGATAGAGTCATGGTTTGCAATAAATTAAGAAACAATCCTTAACAAAGCAACATGGTCGCCTTTTTTCCCCATTTTTTAAGACACCATTTTTATTCAAGATGCTTGAAACAAAATAAAGGAGGCATTACATGAAGCTGTAAGAACTATGAAGTCACAGATAGTCAAAATACTAGGGGAAAAACTAAGCAGTTTTTCTTAGTATCGCAAAGATTGTGATTTTAGAAAATACATGGCACCAACCTAAGCTGCTAAATGCCATCGTAAATAAAATTTTGAATTTTTAAAAAAGTGTTTTTTTCATCCCAAAACTATGAGATGGCCATTTCGCTTCCTTATTTTGTCCTCTCTTCCTTATACCTATTAGTAGAATCGAATAGTGAACCGAAACAACATATATAGCATGTGTCCTCGCACTCTACCCATTTCTCCACAATATGCAAATGATCAGTATATAGAATATTCACAGCAGAATTATTTGTCTCCTTAGTGTCTGTAGCTCGAATTGGACTTGAGAATCTGTGTGAGCGACATGTTTGGCCATACTCGATGTACTATTCAAAACGTTTCAAAATTTTTGGCAACTATTTGGTTGCATGTGGGAAAACATGTAACTGTGCTTTTAAGTTGTAAAAAAGATATATCCACACCGCTAACTCAATAATGGTTAGCCCTAGCAAATCTTCACAATGGCGTGGATGTGCCTTTGAACCCTATGGCCATATGTCCAATTGAGTGACCAAGATCACCCCGTGACGCCCGCAGTGATCAGAAGGAATAGATGGAATCGTACTAACACCACAAACAGACTCGACGTAGGTACATTACAGCAGAGCGAGCGTGTCAAGAAAGGGTAAGCGTATCAGCTGCGATGACAGTGACCTACGATGACATGCCGTTCCGGCGATCTCAACAGTTAGATGAAGGAAGCAAGTCAAGCAAAAGCCTGGATTACATCGAGCGTAGCAAACAACCAGCTGCAGTGCAACACCTGCTTCAGCAGCAACATCGTAATAGATCTGTGTCGTCCGTTTTAGCCAACCGTTCATATTTCAAATGGCGTCGTGCCTGAAGGCAAGGAATGTGTGTTTCCCAGGAAAGGTGGTATGAGCGTATGCGTATGTACCTGGCAAAGACGGCGGAGGCTGCTCTTGGCGATGGCGCCTCTTGCCGATGAAGAAGTAGATCAGCCCGGCCGCAAGACCGATCACGACCACTGCCGCGATAGCCACGCCCACACCCACTGCAGCCCCGCTTTTGGATGATGGGGGTGAGGGCGGCGTTGTTGGCACTTCGACAGACTGTGGTGATGGGGGTGATGGCGGTGGAGGTGGAGAATTTTGGACCTCGGGTGGTGGAGGGCTTGCAATAGGCGGAGGAGGAGATGGCGATGGTACATCTGGCGAAGGTGGAGACGGTGTTGGACTCGACCTCGGTCTTGGTGGTGGTGGCGGTGGAGGATTCACAGGAGGTGGTGATGAGGGAGTCACAGGAGGAGGTGGAGGGGGGAACACCGGAGGAGGTGGTGGTGGGAACTGTGGATTAGGCCTAGGGATCGGGGAAGGTACGGGGGTCAGACTAGGGGTCGGACTAGGTGCTGGGGCTAGGACAATCACAGGAGGGGTTGGACCAGGTGCTGGGGCTAGGATAATCACCGGAGGAGGCGGTGGTGGAAGAGGTGGCGGGGGAGGAGGCAGTGGTGGTGGGAATACTGGAGGAGGCACAGGAGGATCCACTGGAGGACGTGGAGTAGGTGTGAGGGGTATCATTGGAGGAGGAGGTGGGGGATTTTCGGGAGGTGGTGGAGGGTTCCCTGGAGGAGGTTGTGGTGGAGTAACCGGAGGAGACGGTGGGGGTGTTGCTGGAGCAGACGGCTGGGGTGTTGCCGGTGGCGATGGGGGCAGATTTGCCGAAGGTGGTGGCTGTGGAGGCCGATCAGGGGGAGGAGGGGTCGGCGACGGGCTGGACATGATTGCGCGGAGCGCAAGTGCAACGTACGTGCAGCTCCCAGTGTGATCACTAAACGACCAATAGGTCCAATACTAATGGGCACGAAGAGGAGAGAGCATCGCGAGCTTATATATGCATATGGGCTGGACGCAGTTCTCCACGAGGTGGTTTGCGCTTTGGCTGTGCAGGTCTTCGCGTTGGTTTTGCTTGCTTCAACTTTCAAGCGACAGCAGCAACAGATGCACAGGAGAAACTTGGTCCTCCCTGAAAAGACTGGGTTAATCTTTTTATTTTATGTTTTTTGTCTGGTAGCTATCAGTGTTAGATAAGATTGACCGTGGAAAGTCAGAATTTGATTGGATTGTGCTAGCATTAGAAATGGCTCGAAACTGCTAATCATGAACTTAGTCATGGGTTTTTGATGCAAGTGTAGCAGTAACCAGGTAGACCTGGTCAGATACCGGCAGAGCACGTGCGACTGTGCGAGCCAATGACATGGGTTGGCAGCTTAATACGTGCAAGTAGATAACACAAATGAGGCTGACCTGTGTTTTTTTTCCTGAGCAGTGGCTTCTACACTTGCATCATCGTCCATCAGTAGACAAGGCCAGCAATCAACCTGCAAGATTCAGAAACAATGTGTCCGCTCTTGTTTTTCTGCTCGGAAGTTCGTCATTATGAGTGAGAGATTCAGGATTTCGACATATGAGGCAGATTTATTGTCATTTGGATGCCACTATGATGACATGTCAAATGCAATTTCTGTGATTATTTGGTACTAAATATAAGAATGTAACATCAGAAGGAAAGAGCAAACCCGGCCACATCAGTTATCTTAATTCCATTTTAGAAGGTCAGAACAAAATAAAGGAAGCAGCCCATGAATGATGAAGCTTCTGCACTAGAATAAAACACGGTCACAATGAGGTTATCCACAAGTGGTACATTGAAATAACAATTTGGTAACCCATAGACTTTTTGTGTTCATACTTCCTGATACACATCTAGGAAGCAACAAACTAAACAAGAACTAGCAAGTTTCATACAACGCCAGTAGCTATTCGAGTGGATGAGAAGGTGACAGCTTAATTGTATAAAGAAATTAAAGATATCAAATGTTCAAGTTGAGATGGTTATAATGGTTTTCCAATATTTGGTGCATGGGGTAACATCCAAAAACACGATGTGTTAAACAATACTCAATCCTTGTTAAGTCTAATCTAACATATGAACCCAGTAGTTTGAAGGAGGCTGTAGGTACATATGATATAATAACGGTGCGTCAGCAAATCGACCGCATATATATATATATATATATATATATATATATATATATATATAGTTGAAGAAGAAGCAAAGATTTTGAAGTTGCTAGCATTACCATCTTTTCCAGACCAGGCTGAATTAGTTTGCTCTTCCTAGTACGTAAAAAACATGCCCTTTCAACCAACCACGCTACAAACATATCTAACAAAAGAATATCACAAAATCTACCTTTCTTACTAACAGAACCCAGTTATAGAAGTGTAAGGACAGGTATGCAACACAAGCACATCTAGGGTAGGCTTGTGACCTATGGTCACATCTTCATCTGTTACATTCAGCGGATAGGCTCATCAGTATGCAAGATTTCCAAATAAGACTTCACCAGACGATACGATAATATAATAGCAAGATGGAAGTCAACCGTGGTTCCATCAACATGGAGCTTGGCCCTTTAAAAAAGAAAAGAAGGGGGGGCTTGGCATGCTCTGCTGTAGCCGTTAAAGAATGCCAACTCTAGAAAACTTATTACCAGAAAACTGTTAGTACTCTTACCTATTGTTTCCATCAAAATGAATCAGAAAAGTATTCAATTCTGTTATCTCCAAATCTGCTCAAATAACATTACCTATTGTTTCAGTAGTCCATGAGTTACTGCTATTGTAACTAACAATTTCATCTATACTGAACGTTGTGAATATATGAAGTTTTATACATGAAAATACTACTGAAGAAAAGACTAGCTATATACTATAGTATATCAGTAAGGTGTTGTGAACAAGCTGTGAACCTAAAACAAAGTTGCCCAACATTTGCCAGGCAATTGAGACTACTCAAGCAGTTAGGCTGTTCACAAACTCAGACCAGCATATCTAGCAAGTGCTGAAGGAACTTACCAGTATATTGAACACACAAAAGGAACTTAATGTTTTTATAGGCAAAAACTGAAAAGGTCCTAGACACCTACTCATGTATAGCAAATACACTGGGCATAGTGGCTAATGAACAAGTATAATAGAGAGTGCTAAAGTGCAATGATTTTGAGACTAAGAAATGAAATCTCATCCAAGCCACATAGGAATCATTATCATTATCACTTCATCAGTGCCTCAGTGCAGCTTGCAATCCATACATTTTTATTTAGAGTCTCCATTGGGTTGCTATTAAACGGCCCGTATAATATCAATGCACTCAAACTCTCAAAGCCATAGTTAATCGTAAAAATGTTCTCAGTCAATACATTGCCTCATGGGCATCGGTGGTATGGTATCTGCTTTCTGGATATCTTCGGGTAATCCAATAGCTCGTACTATGTAGGCCACACTAGAGAAACGACATGCTAAAATCATTCACTGTAACCCATTTCAGATTTTAATGAATGAAACAACCAAACTATGGTTCTAATTAGTACCTGAAGAACGCACAAACAACATAGCAACACTGTTATTCAACCGAATTAACCGAATAAAATCTCCAAGATTTCAGCAATTGAAAAGATAAGTAGTCATTACAGCTTATTCAACAGATCCCACACATCAGTCTGAGCACTCCAAAATACTCTGTCCAATTAAAACAGTATGGAGAACAAACCGAACGGAGAGTCCTTCTCCCGGTCGCAGCCTCAAGACATCCAACCACTCACAGGAACTTCCTGTACGGACGGCCGGCGTCCTCGTCCTGCATATGCTGCAGCCAGACAAGCATACACACACACACACACACACACACACACACACACACACACACACACACACACACACACACACACACAGATTCTTCGTTAGGACCTGGATAACCCAGGAGAACACGGTAAGGGAGAGGGGATTCGGAAGAGGGGATTACGAATTCGCGGACGATGCCCTTGTAGACTAGGATGGGGACGGCGAGGCCGAAGAGGCCGACGACGGCGAGGCTGCGGCGGGTCCAGCGGAAGTTGAACTCGAGGTTCTCGCGGCTGGCGTTCCACTCCTCGATCCACTTGTTCTTGTGCACCTCCATGCCGCCCCCCATCTTCTCCGCTCCCTCTCCTCGATCCGGCGCCGCCGCCTCCTCCTCTCTCCGGCTGTGAGAATGCGCTGGTGGGTCGCGAAAGGGGAGAGACCCGACGCCGATCTGGTTTGGGGTTGGGTAGACGGCCGCAAGGTCGCTACTGCGTCCGGCGTTTGGGGATTAACCAGCACATACCGCAAGACCAGCAACCCGCAACCGGAGAACGAAAGCGTACTCTATGAATCGCACTTGCGAGTTGCGAATGCACTTCACCAAGAAGACCCGTGTTAGCTTCGTGAAGACGGCTTTCCAAATTACGTTGCCTTCGTTGAAGCCTGTCGACTCCATCACTCCAAAGTCTCCAACTATATATCCAGAAAAGCTTTAATCCGGAAAATAAAGCAGTTACATCTTGCGATAGCTGGCTTCTCGTTTGAATTCTTTTAGTATGCGTAGGAAAGCAAATCCATTGGCCTGAAATATAAATAGCATTGTCTTTTAAAACGATGGAGGATCATTATGGGGTGTGTTGAGTAGTTATATATAGTTATTATGTACACTTCATGCATAATAAGAAATATTTGCCAAAAACTAAAGGATGGAGCAATCTTCGATTTGTTCTCCCTTGTAATTTGGACATTGTAAAATTTGCGATATATATGGATTTTTAGTTCTACCCTCAGAACTGAAAGGATTTATATTAGGTAGGTGAAACTAATTTGGCTACTTGTGTTTATCAGGCAAAATTCGCTCAAGAGATTGTGAAATTTGTGATAGGACTAAGATGAAGAGTTGATCGAGTGTTTTGCATTGGTGAGATTATTCGGGATAGTTTAGCTTTGTACTCTTGTCTCCTTTTTTAGACCGACCTTTTGTACTCTTGTCTTCGTTAGGGTCAATCTAGCATGGAACTGCTCCATTACATCGGAAGCCCTGCAGTGCCAAGAAGGCTGTGCATTTGTGGTTGAATGGAATTGTCTACCTATTATTGTTGAGTCCGACTACGAGCTGACAATGAAAGCTAACAATCTTGCAGATGATAGGTTGCCAAAATGTTTCAGATATGTGAAGATGTGGGTGGGGAAGGGAACTACAAAGCTGCTCGTGGGATAGCTCAATTCCCTTGAAGTGTTATGCATGTCGTTATGTGTAGAAGTATATAGCTCAATTCAGAAACCTGCCTTTCAAAACTGTGATAACTTTTTATAATTAGGCACAGTTTGAGATAACTGAAATCGATGGATAATTTGATTTCTTTTATAACTATTAGAGGGCGTAAATGAATAAATTAACTACTAAGACTACATAGTTGAAAAGTTATTTTAGAAAAGTACTCTAATAAAATTTTATATAAATTTGTTTTTACAAAACACACTGTTTAGAATACTCTCTTGACCCTTCCTGGGAATACATGCGTGCGAACAAAAATCTAAAATTAGAAAAGAATAGAGACTTGATATATCAATTTGACCCTCTTCTTTTTTTTAATAACTTACACTAAACACTATTTGTTTTCGTACTTGACCACTTATCTCTATGTAACATATTTACAAATACATTAAAGTACGACATAATGTTAAAGGATATAGTCTATACTACTTTTAATTATGTTAGTGATGGTGTCCAAGTTATGCCTCCAAAACCATAAGCTGACATGTAAGACCATAAAATCGTCACACGTGAATGTATTTACTTTGGATATAACGCTATTTGGATATGACATTATATGTCTAATCAATTAATTATTTTATATACTTGTTTTTTTCTTTTGCTTTTATCTCTTATAACTAGGTGAAACCCTCCCACGTTGTTGCGGGAGTTTAGTATGATAACAAAAAGTAGAAATAATTTGTAAGATAGATAGGTGACATAAGCTTACATAAATTGATGTGGTTTATGATAATTTAAATAGTATATAGAATGACGATTCAAATGTAAAAGTAAGGTGATGTGGCTTTATGGGAGAAGAAAAAGGAGGAAAATAATTTGGACCATAGATTAATCCCTCAGGGCTAAAATGAATTGAGATTATATGGTTTAATGAGAGAAGAAAATGAGAAAGATAATTTGGACCATAGATTAATCATCTAAGGACAAAAAAATTGATGTGATATGGCTTAATAAAAAAGAAAAATAACATTAACTAAGTGAGGAAGAACTATATACTACTTAAAAAAACATGCATAGGTATCGGCCTAATAGGTGTCGGTTCAAAAAAAGGACACCTATTAAAACAATAGGTAGCGGCTTTAAAGAAAAACCGGCACCTATACTATAGGTGTCGATTTTTTTTTAAAAATGACACCTATAATATATTATAGGTGTTGGTTCTAAATAAAAACCGACACCTATAGTATAAGTTCCTTTTTAAAAAAAACGACACCTTTTATATATTATATACTGTCGGTTTTATAATAAAACCGACACTAAAACGAACCGAGCCGCCCATCCTCTCATCCTTATCTCTTCTTCTCACCATCTCTTCACTCTCACACTCACTCTCACCATCTCTTCTCACTCTCACTCTTTTCTCTCATCCATCTCTTCGCCCGGAGGCTGGAGGCGCGCCGGGCGGGACGGTGGGAGTCGGCGGGAAGCGGGGCGGCGGCGGGAGGCGGCGGGAGAAGGGGAGGTGGCGGGGCCGGGCGACGGTGGGAGGCGGCGGGAGAAGGGGCGGCGATGGTCGATCTCGGCGAGGAGCGTTGCGGCGATGGAGGAGCCCTTCCCCACCGGATTTGGCGAGGGGAGGCGGCGGTGGCAGTGGAGGTGCCATCCCCCCATCGGATTTGGCGAGGAGAGGCGGCGGCGGCAGCGGATCGGCCAGCGTCGGGTGCTTCCACGGGCGGGGCATGGCGGGTCCGGGCGGCGCATGGAGAGATCCCAGTGGTGACCCGACGGCGCCAGCGACTCCACACCGGTTCTTGATTGCTTTGTGTTCTTTGATTTTGTTGTCCTTGTTCTATGAAGGATGGAATGGATTATTGTTGTTGATGGAATGGATTATTGTTGTCCTTGATCTATAAGGATGGAATGGATCTACTGTGAAGTATTGTTGTTGATGATTGTTGTTGATGGAATTGTTCTTGTTGATTATTATTGTTGATCTGTTCTTGAATGGCGGATGGGATTAGGGGCTATTCTTGAATGATTGATGGGATTAGGGGCGGCTTGAGCCGATGCTTTGGTGAGCCAGCTATTTTTTTAATCAGGAGAGCATAAAGGTGTCGGTTCTATAACCGGCATCAATTATCTAGTGTTATAGGTGCCGACTAATTGGTGTCGGCTGCGAAACCGGCACCTATGCCAGGTTCTGTAGTAGTGATAGAAAGATAATTTAGATCATAGATTAATCATCTAAGGGCTAAAAACAATTGAGGTGATATGGCTTAAAAAGAGAAAAAACGAGGACGATTATTTAGATCATAGATTAATCATCTAAAGGCTAAAAACAAATGTGATATGACTTAATGATAGAAGAGAGAACAACGAGGATGAACTATAGATACATATGTATTATAAAAAATGATGGACATATATATTAAAATATTATGTGAATTATGTGGGATGATGATTTAACATGTTTTTATTTTAAAACTCTAAAATTTAATAAATTATAGAAGTATAGATAATATAACATGCTTTACGTTTAAGATGTAATAATTGTTAGTAGATGATGATTTGACATTTTTACATGTTGAGCTTTATGATTCAGTGGGTTGTAACTTCATAGTAAGATAGGATATCTGTTGCAACGCACAATCATATGATTTTAACTAATGTCTTTAAATATAAGCAAAATATAATTATTTAAAGTAAAAGGTGAAAAATTGAAAGTTACATTGTCAGTTAGTTGAAAACAATACCGTTATTGTGAAATTCAGACTACATTTCTCACACAATACTATTTAAACTTTAAGGCCCTGTTTTTCTTTTCTACTTCTGTAGAAGCAAGCTTCGGCTTCGACTACTATTACCTCCGGAAAGTGGAACTACAAAAGCTAAACTCGTTTCACAATTTTCTTCGGGATTAGCTTTTAGACCAAACGGAGTTCAAAATATCAAAAACGAGTTTAAAATATTCGACGGGAGAAGCTAGACAAGCTGGTGCGTTACAGTGGCAGGTGAGTAATTTTTCTCCTCAGAAGCCAGAAAAGTCAAATGCCTTTTAAGAAGCTAAACATAGAAATTATTGTTTTTTCGTTTTTGTCTCTTGTGGTGAAAAGCAGTTTAGTAGCTAAGAAAAGCCGAAGCTAGTATAAAGAAACATGGCTTAGACACTACAGTAAAAGCCCAAAACTGTGGTTTAAGGTTTTATATCCAAAAGCAAAAACCTCGTATCTTCAATCACTGAAAACACAAATCTTCTCTCGTTAGAAGGAACCACGATTTTTCCGATAGGTTTCACCGCTCGAAGAACATTTCCCTTTCCTTTACCAATCGCCCAGATCGTTTTTAAATACTTCAGCACACAGTAGGTCCCATGATAGCAGCTCGAGAGTCAGTATATTAACCGTACTGAAATCGTGAAAGCAACTTGGGCAGTAGGGATTAATGTAAACAACGGAAAAATGTGGGCCTAATTAAGCCATCAAAGTCCAGCAAATGGCGCACAAAAACCCTTCAGTCCCATCACCCCTCATGCTGCTCATCCTCCACTTCCAAGATTTCAAACCCAAAAAAATCTCCATCCAGGCCGGGGGACCCGCTGGGCGATTGACGCATCTCCCATCTTACCCCGTCGAATCAAGAGCGCTTCTGCCGCAGTGAGGAGGTGGAGCAGAGAGCCATCCATCTCCGCTCGCGGATCCGGAATTTCCGAGAGGAGGCATGGTGAGTTTGCAGGGGGCGCGAGGGGGCGGCGGCGGCGGCTACGGGTGGAGGTGGGGGGAGAAGGCCGGCCTGGTCGTCTCCCTCCTCGACGATGCGCTCTTCCACGTCCTCTACGCCGCCGAGGCCGTTGTCCTCTCCGCCGCGCTCTGCAGCTTCTTCCTCTGCTGCGGCTGCAACATCTGACGAGACGTGTTGGGTACCTGATCTGCGTGCTCTTCTTCTTCGATGCGGCGGCGACGGCCGGCGACCTAGCCCGACGTGAAGCCTGATGAAGGGCTTCCACATCTCCGCGCTCGGCGCCTGTATCATCATCTCCTTGCTCACTTCGCATCGCATGTAACCTTTTTGGCGTTGGCCGTCGCGTGGCCTGTTCAGTTATGTTTGGCTTGTTCTTTTGTGAGCACGCACGCTGCACCTGACCCGACCCGAGTGCTTGTTGCTGCTGCTGCCTCTTTCGTTTGATCTTAGAGCAAAATTTTTGTATCGCGCTGTTCCCGTTCTGAATTCCTGATGTAGTAGCAATTTTCAGTTCCGATTAAGTTTTGAATTTTCAAATCCTGCAAGTGATCTCATAATTTCCGGAATTTTGTGCGATTTTGCTTTGTAGCATTCTAATCGTATTCCGTTGTGCAATTGGTGTTCTAGCAATTTCCTGGTGCGCCTGACTCTGGTTAGAACCAATAAATCCTCTTCCCTCGTTTTTATCGGAAGGAAAGAAACTAAGCTATTTCATGTGATTTTTTGCGCAAGAATGTTTGTGACTTTTGAATTTAGATTAGATAATTCCCAGTAGGATACAGCACTTAGGTATGACTCTTTCTTGCACCATTCGCGGGTGAACTCCTCGTCCGTTTTTCATTTATGCCGGCGCAATCCGCGCAAAGGCGAGAGCACGTAGTACTAGCGCCCAGCTGAGCACATGATGGATGCTGGCACTGGCACGCTGCTGCTGCTGCTGCCATCCAGAAGTAAATGAAAGCATGGAACAGCATGGTCCAGCACATGGTACATGGATGCCTGGCTCTGTGCACGAGGCGGAGGAGGAGAAGAAGCGTGAGGAGCGCGGAAGTGACGTGGTGTGTGTTGACCATGACTCCACCAGAGAGATGCCCTAGGTGTCGCTGGAAGAGTGAGGGCTGAGTGCGAGAAAGATATTTTGTCCTTGTCAAAATGGGGTTTCGCCGGAACGTCACTTTTAAAAGTAATTTTTGTTAAAATGTCATTCTCAAACATAGATAACATGTTATAATATCATGTCTTTTATTTCTTTCTAGTTTAGTAAATTCATGAATAGAATCCTGAGCTGATAGAGTTGTGTTAAAATCAGACTCAGATGTAGTTGGTTGTGTTTAGTGATATGAGTTGTGTGAGAGTCAGAGTATGTAACTTTAATTACAGATAGAGTCCTAGATTAAACCGATCCTAATAGAATCTATAGGTATAAATATCTATACTCAGGATCTATCATTTAACAACAGTTTCATATACATCTTTTGACGTATCATCACCCATTTATTCTCGATGAGTTCTTGTTTGTGAGTTGGGATCCATCGGTTGAATTCAATCTCCGGCAAAAAGTAAGTTTCGTCAAATTTTCGCTTGTATCGGTGAAGTTAGTACTTTTTTGGTTAGGTCCAATATATTAATTCAACTTTTGCTTGCGTTGTTTATCAGATATATTAGCTCTTGCTTCGATTGCTTTGCGTTCTTAAGTTAAGGTTTCTATATCAATCACTATAAATAGCATCAATTGGCTAGTTCAAACTTCTCCAGATTATCTTTAAATCTCGAATTGTCTTTGTTAGGTCCAATCTTCTAGGATTTAGTTTGTTGGATAAGTTTACTCAAGTCAATAGGTGCTAATTATTGTTTCATCGAAATTTCAGCTGATGAGTTATCTGCTTACCTTATATTAATTTATTGTATCGGTTTATTTACAAAATCTGATATAATCAGCTAGTTATTGTTTTTACTATTTTAAATCTTATATTATCTCGGTTAGGTCTGATCTACCAAAATTGAAGTTAGTAATTGCAATTTGCTTATGATTATAATTTAATTCATGATATTTCAGTTTACTTGCTAATATTGAGCATTGTTAAGTTTTAATTATTGAATAAACATATCGGCCTATATCTGGGATTATATATATTTGTTTGTCAGATCTAAGTCTTATCATTATTCAATCTTATATTGTCTCGGTTGGGTCCGATGTATCAAGATTGATTTTAATAAGATTAGGGTTTACCAAATGTATATTTATTCATATTTCGGCCGATACTGTTTTTCGTACTTAACTTTTATTAACCATAGCCGATCGGCTCGAAATTATCATCGCATCAGCTGGGCACACGGTATCGTATCGACTTCAAAGCCGATTGGCCCAAGGACTAATATTTTCTTAATTATCTTGTTGGTTGCAGGATCAATCAGGTTTTCTTGTGTGCTAAGAATTTTACGTCAACACGCTATTTGCATGCCCAGTGGGACATTTTCATCATTACCATGGATAAGGAAGTTAATCAAGAGGATATTATTCCTATCACAATAGAAGATCTATCGGTGGAACAAAAATCATAATTGGATCAAGTTACTCAAGACTTCCAGAAGTTGTGTTTGGAGTCCTTCAGCTTGACTCGGCAAGGAGCTATACAAATAACTCAATTTCCCAAGCTGATGATTGAAGGAGAAGGAAGCAAGACTATAAAGATTCTTGTTCAAACTGTTCAAGATACTATAGATGAAGCAGTGACTCGAGCTTTGATAAATTAATCTGGAGTTCTAGTGAATACAATACAAAATCTGATGATAAAGGTGCCCGATGGGACCATTGCACCACCTCACCATTACAAGCTGATAAAGATGGAGTTCCAAGAACCACCTCATGGTGAGACAAAGGATTTAAATCCATCATCCCGTAGCAAGATTCGTATTCCCAAGGTGCTAATCAGAAATCATAAGGTGACTTACTATGGAGGACAACCAGAACCAAGTCAATATGAAGAATACAATCAATTTCATCACTAGCGACTTGATGGGCCACAATACCAAAGGCACTATCAGCAAGAAGGGTAAAATCAATATTATCAAGGGGGGCGGTTCCAACCCCAAAGAAATCAGTATGCACCAGAGTCGATGCAGCATCAATATGGGGGCAATGGAAACACAGAGTGGGCTGATAAAATTGTTGAAATCATGTGTGAACGATTTGGACTTAAGCCTAAAGAGAAAACATGTATGTATCGGCACCCATATCCTGATTGGTTTTGAAAGTGCATCTAGCCTCCTAAGTGAGTTTTGATGGTTAATGATAAAATGGTTAAGGGACCAATGCATTTTAATTGAGATAAACACAGGTGATTAGTCCCAAAGTGCTTAGGTGTGCAAAATGTGTGCAAAGGAAACCCCCAACAACAAATGCAAAGCGGCGAGAGGATTCAACATCCTATTTAATTTGTCATTTTTCATTTACTCTTGAGTTTTAGGAAAACGTACTATCAAGAGGGGTTTCAAGTTATAGCCTGAGAAGATCTAAGTGCTTAAAGTCGAAATCCTAAGGAGAGATATTTTTCTAGTTTTTTTTCCAGAAATTTGCCCTTTCCAGGATAGAGAGTCTTGACCGGTAGTTTTGGGGTTCTTGACCGAAACTTCCAAGCGTCTTCGCCAGCAATTTTCTAAGTGCTGACTGGAAGTTCTAAGGGTCTCTGACCGGAACTTCTGGACACCACTATAGTTCAAATGTGAGTAACGGCTAGGTGACGATTGCACCAACCTATATATATCCCACACCCTCTCCATCTTAGTTTTGGCAATCCAACTTTCGCTTTTCTGTCTCCTAGCCTGTCCCATGTTATTCTAGACCACTCCACCTTGTTCTTGAGCCTAGGAAGTGAATTTGTGAGAGAATTGAGAGTTTTGAGAGGTTTTGTGAGAGTGAGAGAGCTAGGATGATTTGAGCATTTGGTTATTCTCATTGGGCTATGGTTTGATGCTTTTTACTCTTAGACAGTGACCTCCTAGATGGTTAGGTGTCTCCTATGAGTATCCATCCATTTGTGGATTGACCCGGGAAGGTTTGTGAAGGTTTTCCTCACCTCTGCAAGGAAACGAGGTATGTTTAGTGAAATTCTGAGTTAAGCCTTCGGAGGTGGTCTTGGTAGAGTGATCCTCGTTCGTGGTGCTTGCTAGGGAGTCAAGTTGTGAATCTTTGTGGTCACTTGATCTCTAACGAAAAACATTAGGAACGTTGGGTTGGAGACCTCTTCCTAGGGCTTTGCTTGGTGAGGCAAAGGATTAATCGAGACCCATCTCTTTGGAGGTTCTCAACGGAAAGTAGGATTCTCTGAATCTGAACTTCGGGATAAAATTGTGTCTCAATTGTGTATGATCTCTACTTTCTGTTAACCTTTTTCTTTATCCTGCTTACTTCAACTTGTCACATGCACATAGGCTAGTCTTAAGAGTCACTTAGACTCGAGATCAGAACCTCGAAGTGCTAGAACACCGAAAGTTCTGGAACAGAATACCGAAAGTTCCGATCAGCCTGAGTTGTCCAAAAGTTCCGAAGTTCCTCTCAGGAAGTTCTAATCCCTGTTGTTTTTGACCGATGCAATTTTTAAAGTGATTTTCAGGATCGCCTATTCACCCCCCCTCTAGGTGACATCTACTGGCTTTTAGGTTTGAAAGGGTTCCATTGCTTAATCGATGTAGAATTCCATATTTCTAAAAATTTTCACGGCATGAGAATGTTTCTACAATTGAACATGTCAGCCGATTCTTGACACGATGTGGTGAAGCATCGGCTAAAGACACATTGAGGGTTAGATTTTTCCTGTTGTTCCTTTCTGGATCGACTTTTACATGGTTTTCATCTTTATCGCCAAGCTCTATTAGATGTTGGGCCGATTTGGAAAAGTATTTTCATAAATATTTCTTTGCTGGGGTACAAGAGATGGAATTATCAAATTTAACATTTATTAGAAAGCGATCAGATGAGACAGTTCCTGGTTCCATTCAAAGGTTTCGCGATGTCAAAAGTCGATACTATAGTCTGAGTTTGAATTACGTGCAGTTGGCATATTTAGCTTTTCAGGAATTACTGGGTCTGATTACGGATAAATTTTCTTCACAAGACTTCGAGAGTTTACCTCAATTGGTGCAGAAGGTATCGACTCATGAGCAGTGGTTCCAGGAAGCCAGAGAAGAGAAATTCTCTAAGAGAGTAGCCAATGCGAACAATTATGATTCATATTCAGATCGGGATGAAGATGCAGAAATCAACTTGGCAGAGTGGTCTAGGAATAAAAAGATGGTCGTATGTCAATGGGTGAAGGATACCAACAAAGAAGAAAGATACACTTTTGATATAAACAAAGCTGATAGGATTTTTGATCTCATTCTATAGGAAAAGCAGATTTAGTTACCACAAAATCATGTTAGTCTATTAGTTGAGAAGTTAAAGAATAGGAAGTACTGTAAATGCATAATATAACTTCTCATCATACAAATAAGTGCAAAGTGTTTAGGCAGCAAATCCAATCAGCTGTTGAGCTAGGAAGAATCAAGTTTGATGATGGGAAGAAGCCGATGAAAATTAATGTGCATTCTTTTCCAGTAAATATGGTTTACATGGGTGGGGCAGATGATGAAACCAATAGAAAAAGGCATCAGGATCAAAGGACCACTGTGGCCGATATAATTAAGAAATACCAAAAGAGATAAGAGAAAAAAGCTCAAAGATATCATGAAGAGGAAGATGGGTACATTCCGCACTGGGATTGTGATTTTTTTTCGATTTTGCTGGAATCAAGGGATGATGTTGCCATTGGTTGAAGATTGTCCAGAGTGTAATAGTAAAAGGTCAATTTATCATCATGGGAGTTCTTCTTATCGGCATAATCAAAGTCATTAGGATCGGCCTGTTCAAAGGACTCCGGTTCACGAGAGGTTAGGGCTGATTCATCAAGATTATTTTGAAGAGGAAGATTTGGATGAAGATGATAAGACACAAAATCCTCAACGATGCCCAAGTGGAATTTTTCCTAAAAATCAAAAGAGAATAGTTCAAAGGATGTGGAATAGGGAATAAATGGAGGAAGTTGAAGAGGAAACCAATCACCGGCTAAAGCAGACAAGAAAATAGTGGTGAATTAAGATTAAATGTTATTAAAGCCGATGAAACAAGGCCTTTAGCTCCTATGGACATCAAAGGGAAAGTTATCAAGACCGATGATGTGGGGACTTCTGCTCCTGTTAATATGGTGTTCATGTTGCTTGCAGAATATAAAGCACCTAGTCTGATGATGAAGAATATGTAGAATTGGTGGCACAATTGATATTGAATTCACAACAAGTAGTATTTTATAAACCAGAAGAATCAGAACATTGACATCTTAGACCTTTATATATCAAGGGTTTTGTCAATGGGAGACCGATGTCAAAGATGTTAGTCGATGGTGGAGCAGCAATCAATTTAATGCTCTATACTACTTATCGAAAATTAGGGAAGACTCCAGGGGATATTATCAAGACAAACATGGTTCTAAAAGATTTTGGGTGGGATTCATCAGATGCAAAAGGGGTGTTAAATGTGGAGTTAACCATTGACAACAAAACAATTACTACTACGTTCTTCGTGATGGATGGAAAGGGATCTTACAACTTATTGCTTGGTAGGGATTGGATTCATGCCAACTATTGCATTCCATCATCAATGCATCAAAGTTTAATTCAATGGCATAGAGACCAAATAGAGATCGTGCTCACCGACAGGTCAGTTAATGTTGTTACAACCGATTATCTATTTGGGAAATGGAAGAAATCGATTGCTTACCTGGCAAGGTTTGGGAAGGAATTTATCTGATTGTGATATACAACCGACTAATGATGGAGGAGCCTAATTGTTGCTTTGTGGGCACCGTGGATGATATTTAGGGTAAGTTAGGGCAAGGGTTTATATCGGCAGATGAATTAGAAAAAGTTGATACTGGACTAGGCGATAGGCCTAGGTTGACATATGTAAGTGCTAAATTGCCCGATTATTATAAAATAAAGTTGGTAAATTTATTAAGAGAATATAGAGATTATTTTGCTTGGGAGTATCATGAAATGCCATGATTAAGCCGAACGATTGTAGAACATTGGCTACCCATTAAACCAGGATATCGGCCTTATAAACAGTCTCTAAGACGATTCTAACCAAAGATGTACGAAGATATTAAAGCAGAGATAGGCTTTATGATGCCAAGTTCATTAGGCTTTGCCGATATGCTGAGTGAGTTTCTAGTATACTGTTGGTTTTGGAGAAAAACGGGAAACTAAGAGTTTGTGTTGATTTTCAAAATTTGAATAAGGCTACCTCCAAAGATGAATACCCAATGTCGATTGCAGATTTATTAGTTGATACAACTTCTGAACACAAAATTATTAAATTTATGGATGGCAATGCATGATACAATCAGATTTTTAAGGCTGAAGAAGATATTCGAAAGACTGTTTTTTGGTGTCCTGGAGCAATCGGTTTATATGAGTAGGTTGTTATGACTTTTGGACTTAAAGTGCTGGTGCTCGATATGCTATGAATTATATCTTCCATGATCTCATCGGCTTATTGGTTGAAATATATATTAATGATGTGATTGTGAAGTCTAAAGACAATGATGGACATCTAGCCAATTTACGAAGTAGTAGAAAGAGCTAGGAATTATGGTCTGAAAATGAATCCAAACAAGTGTGCCTTTGATGTATTGGTTAGGTAGTTTTTGGGTTTTATTGTTCATAACAGAGGGATTGAGATTAGCTAAAGGAGTATTAAAGCTATTAAGGATATAGAGCTGCCAGGAAACAAGACAAAGTTGCAATCTTTGATCGGCAAAATAAATTTTGTAAGGATATTTATTTCAAATTTATCAGGGAGAATTGAGCCATTTACTCCATTATTGAGATTGAAAGCCGATCAAGAATTTGTGTGGGGAGATAAACAACAAAAGACATTGGATGAAATCAAAGATTATCTAAGTTCTCCGCCAGTGTTGGTACCGCCTCAGAAAGGAGTTCCGTTCAAATTATATCCATCAGCCAACGAGAAGTCTATCGGTTATGTTCTTATTCAAGAGTTTGATGGCAAAAAAGAGTTATATTTTATTTGAGCAGAAGACTTCTTGATGGTGAAACAAGGTATACTTTAGTGAAAAATTATGCTTATATTTGTATTTTTCATGTACAAAGTTGAGACATGATTTATTATCAAATGAGTGCACAATGATTTGCAAGGCCGATGTAATGCGACATATGCTATCAGCTCCAATATTAAAAGGGAGATTTGGAAAGATGATTTATTGTAACACCCTAAAAATCCGAGGTTTTAAAAATTGAGATATAAAAATCAAAGCTACAAAAAAACTTTTGATTATTTGCATCTTGTCAAATTTATTTGCCTCTTATTTACAAATCTTCGATGCGGAGTTAAATAAATGAATATTTATTTTTAAGGGAAAGTCGATAGGGTTTTAAAATCCTAAAAGAAAGGAAATTGCAAATATCGAAATAAAATTATAAAAAATAAAGACTTAGGGAAGAGTTAAGATTTAATAAAAATTTACTTTTGAACAGAGGATATTAAATTTTGGGTATAATACAAAAATTTACTAAGTTATATATAAGAACAAAAAGTATAAAAACAATAATAATAAATAGACAATTAAAATAATATATATGTATATAATAAAGTGGGCAAAAGCTTAAAATCTAATTAAATTACAATTGGGCCAAAATCCTAATTAATTTATATGTGAAATACAAAAGGAATGGATAGTAATAGAAAAAGAGAAAAGAAAAATCGTAAAAATAAAAAAAGCACTATTCATTGCAATCGAGGTGTTCGGTTCGGTCCCGAGCCCCGCGCCGCGCGCCGTCCCGTCCTCGCGCCTGCGCGTGCCGTGCACGTCACCTCCGCCCCGCACGCCGTCCGTCGTCGCTGCCGCGTCCTTGCGCCCGCGCCCCTCTGCACGCCGCGCCAACGTCGCCATCGCCGCGCCGCGTGTCGCCACACCGCCCGTCCCATCGCCGTGCCGCGCCTCGCACCCCGCGCCCCTCTCCCGCCGCGCGATTGGCCGTCGCCATCGCCACACCGCCCGTCCCATCGCCAAGCCGCCATCCCCGCGCCGACCCCCTTGCGCCCGCGTGCCACCGCGCGCGTCTCGTCGCCGGCCCGCGCCGCCCATTTCCCCTCCCCCACCGGCGCGTCTATAAAAGGGGAGGCACAACCCTTTCGTCCTCACCCCACCGCCCCTCGTCCACTCCCCACGTTCCCCTCTTCTCTCCCGTGCGCCGGAGCTCCACGACGCCGCTCTTCCTCGCCGCCGCCACGCCTGCGCCGTGCCGCGCCGCCTCTGTCGCCGACACGCCACCGGTAAGCCCCTTCCCCCTATCCCCCGCCACACGCCGCCGCCTCGTGCGCCCACCCCAGCCTTGGCTCGGTAGCTGCAAGAGAAAGAGAGAGGGAAGGGAAGAGAGGTAGAAGAGAAGAAGGAAAGAAACAGAGCAAGCAGGGAGAAGAAAGGAAAAGAGAGGAGAAGAAAAGGAAAGAAAAGAAAGAAAGAAAAAGAGAAAAAATAAAAAAAATAAATAGGAAATATTTTTGAAAAGATTTAAAGTGAAAATTTATTTTCTCTCCTAGAATAAAAGTGTATTTGGAGACAATATAAAATAGCAATAATTATAAACTAGGAATTTAATTGTGACTTAGTTGCTATTATTAGACCCCAATTTTATGAATTTATTTTGAGTTCAATCCTTAAATTATTAAATGCAATCTTTTGTTTAGAATGAATCATTTAGGAATTTAAATATAATTGAGTTTGTTAGTAAAACCTAGAACATTGTCATATAAAATTTTTAGAATTTAAATTCTAAATCACTTAGCATAGTGACACACTTTAGAATAAACTATCTTAGGATTCGAATTAATTGCAACCCTAGGATTTGTTGGCTCGTTAAAATTGGAAATAAAGTTTGAACTAACCACTTCCTTTGTTGGTATAATATTTTTGAATTGTCGACCGATATCTCTTTTCTAAATTATAATAGACTAACTCGAAATAACATCACCTTATAATTAATTAACTCGATAAAACGCGAAACTTCAAATCTTTGTAACTCGCTCATTCTAACTCGGATTTTGCCAAAACTCGAACCTAAACTTACATAAAATCATAACCTAGTGTTAGAAGCCGCTTTTGCAATTTATTTGGCTTTCATTGGATTTTATTTGAATTCTAATCGAATTCAATTGAATTTCTTGCACGTACGGTAGAATCCGAGGGAGCCGTTGAGAACATTGAAGACTCAAGTCAACAAGGTCACGAGCAAGGCAAGTCATCACTCCCTTTGAACATATTGGTCCTATTTGCGAACTTGTGTTGATTCTAAAACTAAAATGTGCATGCTCTACATAAAAAATACCTATTCTTGTTATGCCATGCTTTGATGTTGATTACCTTTAGTTTTATTCTTTGTAACCCTCGACATGATGTAACCGAAGGAAATCTTCGGTAAAATGCTTAGCCATGTTATTATTAGATTCATGCATACTCATGCTTTTGCAAATAGATATATGCTTGGGCAACTATCTTTGGGAAAGGTAGTTGGGATACGGCATGTGGAGACATGAGCGTCACATTGCCATGAGAATGATCAAATGGGTTTTGATAAAAACTAAAAATACCAAACAAATGTTTAGGACTGGGGCGACTGGATGATTTGGGTGGATTCCGGAAAAGGCAAGTGCCGACCCTGGTCAATTAAGGACCGAGCCATGAGATAGCCGGGGAACGAGCCAGTACAACCGTACTTCTCGAATGGGTATAGACCTAGCGGAGTAAGTAGCCGAGCGGAGGCGGTACCGCTGCATAGTGGTTCTTATGTATGAGATGAGACTGAGAATGGATGATTGAAAATCGAAATTAATTATAACTTGAAGAACGAAGTTTTCCCTTACCCCGGGAACGTCAGAACTCCTCACACTGCTAGGAAAGGACGGCTAAAGTGCAAGAGGATTTAAGTTCATGGAGCGGGTACTGCCAAAGTGAGGTTATTGAAAAGCTTTGCCGTGATACGTCTCATGTGTTGGGACGTAGGCTCATTTGTTGGGTAGTCGCGGAGTACGGGTAAAGTGTACATCCACTGCAGTGTGAATGAATCAATCTATTCGAATAACCGTGCTCGCGGATATAGAGCATCGTGACAAGACTTTCGCTTGGCTAGACTCTAAATTTTAAAATGATGGGATGGGTTTGCATGATGATTCTTATTCACTGGTGGATCAACTTCTCAAAAGGCGAGAAGGGGTAGACTCCCCAAATAACCATGACGATCCGGAGGCGGGAACCCATCCTTGGAATCACTATGGATGGTAGACAGAACCGTCGCCGACTTAATGAACTATGGAACTAAAACTTGACTTGGCTAGATGTTAGGTTTGTGAAAAGAGTTGCAAAGTTGGCTTTGTGCAAATAAACCACGACATTTCCTTGAGAATCCCCTATCATGTGTATCTTTTCGTGTTGGCTTGCTGGGTACGGTTGGTACTCACCCTTGCTATACGCACAAACCTTCTGATGGTGGAAATGAAGACTTGGAGGATCCATATGCCTACTAACAGGAGGGCAAAGAAGCCGATGGCGCCTGGTAGGTCTTAGTCTCCGGTCGTTGCCTGTGGCAATCGACAAGCCGCTGCCTTCCGTTCCGCTGCCTTATCTAATTTCTGCTTTTGGTTGTATCTGGACCATGAGGTCTTATATGTTGGATATTGCCTTCGGGCCTATATTGTAATACTTTTGGTGTAAGACTATTCGTGCATTTACACCTGATGATTCAGTACTGTATTTCATGGATACCAAACTACTCGATCCAGGGAAATGGTACTATGAACACGAAAGATTCCCGTTCCAAAAACGAGGGTCTACATTTATGTCTTAACGGAATATGATCTTCGGTACGAATCGGCTAAAGCTATCAAGGGACAGGCCATAGCCGATTTTGTTGTACAACATCAGGATGATTCAATCGGCTATGTTGAGCCGATACCATAGACTTTATTTTTGATGGATCAGTATGTGCACATGGATGTGGCATTGGATTAGTGATTATTTCACCTTGGAGGGCAAGTTTTAAGTTTGCATTTACAATCAAACCGTACTATACTAACAATCAGGCAAAATATGAGGTTGTACTCAAAGGGCTACAATTGCTTAAGGAAGTTGAGGCTGATGCTATAGAGATTATTGGGGATTCATGGTTGGTGATTAATTAATTAGCTGGGGAATATGAGTGCAAGGATGAAATTTTAAGGGTGTATCATAGAAAGTGCCAAGAATTGATGAAAAATTTTAAGATAATTTTAATGAAGCATATTTCCCGAGAATAAAATATTGAAGCCAATGATCTTGCTCAAGGGTCATCAGGTTATAAGCCGATGTTAAGAGGTGTGGAGATAGAGATCACTAATGTTGATGCCGATGACTAGAGGTGTGAAATTGTTAAGTATTTGAAGGATCCATCTCAATCTGCATCTAGAAAGTTGAAATATAAGGCCCTTAAATATGTGTTTGCTTGATGATGATCTATAGTATCAGACGATTGATGAAATTTTACTTAAATGTTTGAATTTGGAGGGAGCCAAAGTGGTTAAGTGTTAAGTACATAAAGGGATTTATGAAACACATCAATCGGCTCATAAGATGAGATGGTTGTTTATAAAGTAGGATATTTTTGGCCGATGATGATAAAAGATTGTTTTAGATATTATAAGTGTTGTCAAGATTGCCAGAAGTTTGGAACAGTCCAAAGAGCACCAACATCGGCTATGAATTCGATAATAAAAACCTTGCCCATTCAGAGGTTGGGAGATTGATATGATCGACCAGATTAATCTACCATCAAGTATGGGGCATAAATATATCTTGGTGGCTGTTAACACTGGAATTTGGTAATGGGGATCCTAAGTCCTAAGAAAGCAAGGTGGAATCGGATCGGCTGAGGGCAGAAGTCGTATCGGCCAAAAGAGTGATCGGCTGCAGGGCTGGTCGGCTGAGGATGGGTTGAATGGAATAGTCGACAGCCGATTCCGAGTTCAGAAGAGATAAAACCGTGTCCAATGCAGAAACTTGAGGATAAGTGGAGATTCGGATGTTAATTGCGCGTTTAAAGATATTGCCACTTATAGATAGAGTCCTGTAATGGCAGTTGTATCTGTAATTTAGGAGTTTGTTAAATTGTTAGTTGTAATGCATTATGGATCTCGCTAGGGATGATATGATGTTTTAAAAGGTAGTTTAGATAGAGACCGAAGTTGTTACAAATATTTGTATCTTGGGTATAAATAGGACCCGAGACCCTCTGTATGAGGACGATTCAATCAATCTAATCTTCGGCGCATCGCCATCCTTTTCCTTTTTAGACGAACACCCTGTTTGGCTTTGGGCTGCATCGTCTCGATCCCCAAACTCAGGTAAATGTTTGTCGTTAGTGGTGAGATTGCTTGTTTCTGATGCTTCCATCGCAATGACACATTGGATTCAATAGTTTCACTACGATATATATCATATAGTGCATATGAACCAATTCGGTGCTTAGATCTATCTTGTAGTTGACTCATCTTTTCGGGGGTATGTGGTCAACAAGGCTAGGTTTAAGGGATGGTTGGTTCGTATGTAATATCTACCATCTTACGGAGTGTAAGTCGAAAGTAATAGATTGGATGCTTCTTTTGATACTTAATGCGCATCAAGATCGAACTATTGAGTCGTCTTTAGAATCGTTGGTAATCTATTCTTTTGGACTTACATTATCTGGAGATAGCGTCGGGGTTTCAGCTGACCTTACTCACCCTAATGTATTTCTTTTAACATAATTGTTATTAAATCTGTAATAAGGCTGTATTTCATGTCTAGATTGTGCTTGCTTACATCTTTGATCTAGGAATGTTGCGCCTGCACGAGGTTCATTGGAATACCAGCCGACTTGATGTTAGTCTCCCAGCATCGGTTGGTCCGTTGATCCGTATATTTATTATTCTTCGTTATATTTGGATCGGACGACTGATGATTGTCTCGGTATAGCCGATGCGCTTTGGTCGTTTGGCCCAAATATGGTCTGGAATAGCATATATACGTTCATGGATTTCCTTGGCCGATCCCGCGGGGACTTGACCTAACGCTTAACGAACACCTCTTGTCTTTTTTCTTGTTGATTGGCAGATCAAATCAACTGGCACGCTCTACACATTGTAGGCAGCTAAGAAGGACCTGCACTGGAGTCAAGCAGATCTCCCAGGCCAACGCGTGAGAGAGATTTCTCATCAACAGTGGCCACTGATTATTTTACGAAGTGGGTTGAAGCAATCACGTTGAAGAAAGTCGATTCTAAAGATGCTATTGAGTTTATCAAGAATCATATAATCTATCGGTTTAGAATTTCTCAAATGATAACAACAGACCAATGATCTATATTTGTAGCCAATGAGTTTGTGAGGTTTGCCAATGGTATGAGAATTAAGTTATTAAATTCTTCACCTTATTATGCACAAGCTAATGGGCAAGCAGAGGCATCCAAAAAAGTTTGATCAAGTTAATTAAAAGGAAAATTAATGAACAACCGAGGAAGTGGCATACTATATTAGCCGATTTATTGTAGGCATATCGGATGGCATGTCATGGTTCTACTCAAGTTCCACTTTATCAGTTGGTTTTTGGGCACGAAGCTATTTTGCCTTGGGAAAGTAATATCGGTTCAAGGAGAATTACATTGCAAGACCAGCTGATGGCCGATGAATATTATAATTTAATGACCGATGAATTAGAGGATTTTGCCTAGAATCGGTTAAGGGCGCTTGAAAAGATTAAGGGGTATAAAGAAAGAGTTGCCAGACATTACAACAAAAAAGTGGTACCCAAATCTTCTGAAGAAGGAGAATTAGTATGGAAGTATTTGCCAATAGGGACAAGGGATAAAAGTTTAGAAAATGGTCACCTAATTAGAAGGCCCTATCGGATTGAAGGGTATATGCTTTGAAGGTTTTGATGGAGAAGTTTTTGGTAAAACACTTAACGGTAAATGTTTGAAGAAGTAATATCCTACTGTTTGGATCAACTCATAATCGGTTAGACGATAGCCGATCTATGTAACAACAGATGGGTAAACATTGCCTTAAGATGGACGATATAAAATATTGCCCTTAGAACAAAATATTGATCAGAACAAGAGCATATATATTAGAAAGTGTATCAAATGTTTCAAGTAAAAGTATTGTGAATGTTCAAACTATTACATCAACCCAAGAATTTTTAGATTGCCGATATCACATGCTGATGAATTTGATCAACTTCTTCAACAATGTGGAGATCAAGGATGACGCTGACAACAACATCATGCAATATGAGTATATGGATAATCCAACATGAACAGGAAAGAAACAGTATAACCATAAACTGCATAATAAAAATAGTTTAATGAAAACTAATCATATCTATTTAGAATCTTTGATAAAATAGGTACAAATAAAAAGTAGTCTATCTTGGACTAACTTTATATTTTTGAACGACCAGCACCAGACAACGTGATGATTCATTGAACAGAATATGAAAAAAATTACAAGGCTTGAACCCTGGAAGGCAAAAGCTAGGAAAGAAAAAAAATCCACCACCACGCGCCGACATCGCCTACACACAACCAACGAGAAAGCTAGTACCGGACCGACCATCGCTAAACCAACAAGGGAACTATAGCCGAGATCGTCCAAAACCAAGCCCTAATACGGAGCACCAAACTCAACTCTAGTCACATCTTTGGAATTGAGGGGGAGAGAGTGAGAGAGAAGAATGGAACCGCTCTCCCCCCAAAGCCCTTCAACGTGGCCAACTTGCATAAGTTAGAGCGTCGTCACGAGAGGACAAGACATCTAGAGTGAGCTTGTACTAGTTGTCTAGGAGAAGTTTTTGCAAGGGGCTTCCTAGACGATGTTTCCATGGATAGGAGCGACGATGACACCGCCGTCGTCGTCTGTCAAGGTCTCAAGAAGAACCAGAACATGATTTTCACCCGGCGGCCCCACTAAAGAAAAGGGGACGGTTCGACAACGCCCCCAAGAGAGAAGACGGCGCCCGAAGCGCCGTCATTGCCGGCCTGGCCAAGACTGGGCTAGGTTTACACCCGTCAATCCACAGCTAACGCTCCATTACTCCACTACCATCCATCCTCCGTTGGCGCATGGACACCTCCGCGCCAACGCCCCCTCCCCCCGACCAGCCTCCATGTGCCTCCACACGAGCACCCGTTCTCTGCACCGGTCTCCCACAACCATCAGGCCTGTTGTCGCCGCCGGCCATGCCTCCTCGCGCCACGCGGGCCTCCGCTATCGTCAGTCATGCCTCCTCGAATAACTTCATAAATCCTAAATAAAATCGAACAACTTTATATGCTACATTGTACGTTTGCGCACTGAGTTTTTTCATCACCCCTTGCAAACGTAAGCGCCTAAGTGTACGCCAACGTAAGCTTCCGGTTGTACCGACGGTGAACGTGAATCCAGCCCATCAATCCGGTGTTCCGTCCCTTCGTGTTCGCATATTCACGGTTCACACGCCCCCAGCCTCACGTGGGGATCCCCCGCGCATCTCCATGGACCACACTTCATACGCACGCCACACCACGACTAGAAACCAAGGCCACCACGACTAAAAAACCGAGGTCTCGGGCGCTTTCCAATCCAACAGCCGCGGCCTCCTCCAGTCAATTCCTCCCTGACCTGACCTCCTCCGCCTCCTCCGGGGTCCGGCCGCCTCCTCCGCCTCCTCTCGAGCCCGCTGCTCCGGCTCAGGCCTCCGCGCCAAACCCTAGCCCTGGGCCATCCCCTGCCCGCCGCGAGATGCGCCGCCGCCCTCAGGCCCCCTGATCCTCACCCTCCTCCTCTTTCTCCTCCTCCGCCGCCGCTCGTCGTTCCCCGGGCATATGGGCCGCCACGGCATGTACCGCGGCGCCGCGGCCGGAGATGGCGGGGGATGCCTGCCGATGCCTATTGTCGCGGCGGAGGCCGCGCTCGCTGTCATCGACGCTTCCATTTCCGTCGCCGCCTTCGTGCAGGTGCGTGTGTGGCAATTCGATCTGGTTATCTCGTGGTGGTGCTCTGTTTGGGACTGATGGCGGGGACAAGGAGTGGGGAGACGGGCATGTCTTGTGCGTTGGCCGTCCTGTGGTAGCGGGACGGGGAATAGGGGGGGGGGGGGTGCCGGATTTTGGAACGATAATTTTGCTCTTTACGAAAATTAGATATCAGTCAGCTACATAAATTGTTATGTGCCATTCACCTAGGGATTCCTGCAATGTTATTGCACTCTGGTATTGCTATGATGTTACTATCTGGTGATGTTGTGGTCATAGTGGAACGATGTGTAGCCTAGTTCTGTAGTGCACTTATCTTACTCGGTGAATTATGTAGTAGTTGTCATTACTCATTACCAATCAGCTCTGTTGCAAATTGACCTAAATCCTTTACTTAATCTGATCTCTTAAATCCGTTTAATGAGTATTAAGCACTTCCAATTTTGCAGCTAGCAAGAATTCACAGGCATGATCAGCAGCATGGATGGACTCGGCAAAAGGTATGCACAATTCCTATTTGTGCTATTTTTCATGTTGTCCAACTGTCTGATATGTTGTTTTGCAATGAGTTCATATGTTTGCACTAAATAATATCTCTATGGTTATCATGGATAAATACTTAATTGGCTGATGCTCTAGCTAGGTGGTTAGGTCCATAAGTTTTTATCTCTGGTTGGAAGCTTTTGCTTACCTCTATATCTAGTGGCTAGTCACTTGCATTGAAAGTTTGGAGGCTCAAAAATAACCAAGCGCAGAACCTCTTTATCCTGTTTTTTACTTTGGATATCTCAAGCTTCATACTAGGCTTCCCCCATCTACTCTATAATACTTTTGTTATAGTTAATACGGGAGTAGCTTATCTTCATCCTTAAGTTATCTTTCTACACTTTAGTAATTTAGATTACTAATGGTACTATTTGTGGCATACCACTTTATATCATGTTCAGTATGCATTTATTTAGTTTGTCTGATTCCAAGGTTTGGATGAATTGCAATATTGTCTTTGTTTATATAATTATATTTACAAATGTTAACACCCAAAAGTTATTTCATTTATGCATGCCTTTAACGATGTGTAATCATGTGACCTCTCATGAATGAAACATAACTATAGATTGTCAAAACAACAATGTGTTTTATAGTCTATCTATTTGACAGAAGCAGCAAGTTTCCTTGGTATGGGACATTTTACTTCAATATGTGGGCTATAGGGTTTTCGAATGAGAGCTTTAGAGTAGGATATTAAATAATGCTAATTAGTGCCTCACTTTTTTTTCCTTTGTGTTGTGAGCTCAGCTGCCAGATTTTTAATCTTATATGCCTACATTCTTGCAGATATTCCATTTTATGATTGGCCTATGCAACTTAGGTGAGATTTGTATTGCTATGATAATACTTCTTTTCTTTATTTTGGTTGAGGTTTCTTTATTATTTTTGTGCACTGGAAATTTCTGCATAATGTAGTTAGTAGTTAATGACTGTCTTAATTGTTCTGAATGGTTCCTGCTATCCATGTTCTAAACATTTAACTAATGGCAATTGGAAAATGCTACTATTCAAGTTTTTTGAGCGAGCTTTCTCTTTTACGATGCTGGAATGCAACCACTATGACATTCAGGAAGCATGTACACAAGGAATAGTTGAACTATTTATATTCTGGTTTTGAAACTTTGATCAAGAAATAGAAGCTAAATCTCATTTTAGTTTGCAATTTTTCTATTATGGCCATGCTAGTTTTCTCCTTAAATAGGTCCAATTTACACCAAATGACATGACTGCTGATCACTTGTCTTAATTTGTGCACAATTAATGAATTAAATATACTGATGTTTAACTTTCTAAGAAGAAAAATGTTGTTACTTCACTAACAGCTTCCCAGGTTGACTAGTTTCTAAACAAAGTATTTGTATTATCTCTACTAGTGAATCAGGTTAATCATGTGTACTTTCTTTATCCCGTTCCTTTGACAGTATTCCTTGCATATTTTATGATTACCAACATTCTACTAACTTGATTTTTATCTTCCCAATCCTATGGCAGTATTCCTTGTGTATTTCGTGTCTACCATCATCGCTACCTGTGAGAGATGGCTTTGTTGGATCCATGGATGTGGATTTGTACTCATGGGTATATTTTACTGGATATATAGCTTTGCTGTTGTCCTTTCGTTTTTTCCCTGCTTATCTACAGGACCTTTTATTGTATGTTATTTTTCTGACCAGACCTAATAGTTGTGCATTCTCAATATTTTGCAGCTAGTCCACAGATATTGCTTCTTGCTTCTTTTCTATTGCTGTTGTCATTCTGGTGAGTCGGCACTTGTTTCTTACAGTGCATTTCTCATATAGCTTTGCTAATAATTTTGAGAGTAATAAAGATTTGTTTTGGAATTCCCGTTCGTGTTTACTATGTCTCTGTTTCATATATCCAGTTGAAAGAATTGTCACTTGATGAACATATCCAGTTTTTTTAAACCAATTCTTATTTCTTAGTTATCTAATCTAGACCAAGTAAATATCCTCTACAACTACAGCATAGACTATGTCAATATGTCATGCATAACGACCAGTCAATCCATCTGAGCATAAAAGGAAAACAACATTCCTAATTGATGCTTGATTAGAAAACTGATGGATCTTCTCATTATAATTTCTTTGGACTTCAGTAATTTAGATCATCTTACTGTCTGGGTAACCCTGTTAAGATTGACCTCTTATAATCATACAAGATGGCCACATGACACTATTACTCGTTAGCATATAATCTCTGATACATGCTGCATTGCTTTTTAAGTCATCTCTTTTTCGTGGTTATGGACATTATCCAGTTGATTGGACAACCATATGACGACCACGATTGATTGGTATGATCACCGTATGATTTATTATTGATGGTGATCTATGCTTGCAATCTCAGTGTGATAAGAGAAAATGTTCTTTTGCTCAAAGTGGTATTATGTGAAAAGGCTTCTCCATGTATGGACTTATTGGAGATAAGCCCTACCCCTAAGTGAGGTTTGGGTTATACTCACTTCAACACGGTGATAGGATACATGGAAGGTGATCACGTAACCCACATATTGCTCCGCAGTCTGAGTTAGGGTCTTTCTATGCCAACAAGCATCCAATGGGGCCTAATAACAGGCTTCCAAATCATGAAGGGACAAGGGAAGAGTGCTTGTCATTACCGTAGAAGACTTTGTTTCCCTTGCTTCATACACCTTGTTTGTGCACTCCTTGTCCTTGTATAGGCAAGACATACTAGTACTGTCTTTAGCTCAGTTCTAAGCTGTAACATATCTTGTAGCACTCGCCACAACGGTTGCACTTGAGGTATCTAACTACAAATCGATGGTCGGGTGCATCAGAAATAGTAAGGTCTCATCTTGAGGACCAAACCTGTATAAGTTCTTACTGTTATGCATTTGTTTACCACGCGATGTTTGAGAGGATCGCATTAGAGATGTTAGGGTGAAACAAAAAGGGGGAAGATGATGGTCATGATGTAACAATGTCTATGAGATAACACATGCCATGAACCTTGTATTGTCAAATTTTTGGTTTCTCATGAATTGTTTTATTATTATGCATATGTTTTTCTGCTTTTCTTTACTTCTCATAGTTGCTTTTTTCACTTTATATTTCTCTAAAATAATGGTCTTACAGGGTTGACCTGTGTCACCAGACAAACGATGAAGATGAAGAGGATACGAGGAGTCACCATGAGGCCTTACTGGATAGAACAAAAAATAAACCTGGCATCCGTGCTGTTGATGTTCGCCAGAGGTGTTGCCCAGGAGTACAGCTTGGAAGTCGGCAAAAATTTGTGATTTTGGTAACTTTTTTAGTTTTATAACTTAATGACTAATTAAGTTTTATAACTTACTGAATAATTCAACATGGCATATTCCTTGCTCATGCACATAAAACACATTCCTTTATGACTCTTTTATTTAGACTGTTCTGCTTTGAGAATGATTTGTTTGATTAACTTTAATCATGTAGTGCACCTACCATCATATAGTATTTGTGAAAGTAGAACTAACAACTGACCTAATATTTTTTTCCCATACAGGTGCTTCTGCTGTCATTTGTTGTTACAATTGCATTCGCCATCCTCATCTGGATTGGTAGAGGAGAAAATCCTATTGATTCATCTCTATTGAAAAGGGTATGATGGATTAGAAATTCTTTATGTTTTTATGTGCTGCATGTCCTATGATATATCAACTTAATTTTGATCAATATAATAGCATGGATGTGTTGCAAGTGCTGGAAGACAGCCTAGCAAATGCATTATTATAAACTCAAATCAACAACTACGGTAAAGAAATAGAATGAAGAAATACTAGCATGTTTATCTCACATGGAATCTGATACTTGTCTTCTAAGTTCCAACACTGTGATGTGTTGCGGTTTGCACAAATCTGTCATTATTGTGGACTAAGTTTTCGAGGCACATTAAATAATCCTCAAGCCAATGCATTCTAAACCTATGCACAGCAAGGTTAGGTAGACACAACAATGTGAAATTCATTAGATCAAACATGAAATTTTCATCAGATCAAACATGACATTTTGTTAGAGATGGTCCAGTAGAGTAACAAAATCCTATATGTTCTATTTGTGATATGTCTGATGCTATAAGTACAATTGTCTCCATTATGACTTGTATCTTATGTTCTTCACACTTTTTATTCATGTTTTCACATTAGTTTACTTGATAAATTTACAAGCTCACCAATTTCATCAATAGTTATTTAATCACCTATTGTGTTGTGACTTGATTGTTTAGCCAAATATTTTATTTTGTAGGTTTACTTGGTTGTATTTTCAGTAGTTGTTCTTGTACTTGGTGGTGCGTTGGCGTGTTATGGTAAGCATATAATACTGCTTATGTATACTCATCTATACCATACCATAATTATGTCACAATATTAGGCAAGCTGTTTTCTAGTCAATTGTTTCAACCTAAGATAAATTATTATTATTTTGTTTCTAAATCCCTCGCAGTAGATTACTAAATATTGAATGAGTCTCACAGTCCTAGTTCACTTTATATCTAGTTTCACATCCGCCTTGCTAAATAATTTGACCTTCATCTGCTACCACTAGTACATCCTCTCATTCAATATGTTCTTGACTTGCCCTTTTCTTTTATTTTTTATGATCATTTAAAGGTGCAATACTATTTTCAAAGATGAGCAAAGTGCGTTCTGAAACTGGATCATCTGAGAAGCGGAAGGTATAACTCTTTCAGTATCATTCAATTTGTGGATTGCATCTCTCTACTGCTTTATCATTTGCTGCATGTATTGTATTTTGTTTTAAATCATGAGAGATCAAACTAATAATGACCATATACAATATTAAATTAATTAAATAAATGGTCATATATTCAAAAGATACAACTTTTGGTTTGAGTTCTGATATAGACACAGCATTCTATACTTTAAGATATCATTTCAATATGTTCATAGTGCTTATAAAACCAGATGTCAAAAAACAGGATGCGTACTCCTGCTTCCATAATCTGTATGAGCCCATGTATAAAGAACACCTCACTTACACGTTTGTCCCCCTTTTGCATAAAAGGGTCAACTCGGAAGTGTTTTGATTGGGATATACGGGTTTATATGCTGGCCCCAACTTATGTAAACTCTCGATGTGGGACTAGTTGCACTAACACCACACCATGGGCCATGCGGGGCTCTACTATTGGCTGGAGACTGGAGTATTACATATGTAGTAGCATAAATTATGAAAAATAGTATGTGTTTTTACGAGGACTATACAGTCTATCTGAATTTCTTCAATCTTCAAGGATATATTATTTTGGATCTGTAATTCTCTATATCAATGCTTGCTTCTCTGCAGGTTGCAAGTTTAGCTGCTGTGTCACTGATTTGTTTCTCTTCTTCCGCTATACTAGCACTTGTTACTAATGTTCCAGTAAGTCTGATTATACAATAATAGCTGACATATCCACTAGCTGGTTCTTGAATTGCTAAATTATCAATTTGCTATACTTCTTGTTGCAGGTGCTTGTGTATTGGTACTCAGCAGATGAATACATCAACAATGCTATCATATTGTTTATGTACTATTTCATAGGTATCTCTCTACTGTCTATGGCTAGAAATAACTCCTCTTAAATTGAATGATAACATTTTATTAAATGTAGTTCATGTTGCAATGGGAAAATATGGTAGGATGTGGTGTGCCATCAGGCTTATTATGTGCACATGCTTTGAAGCCTGATGGTGAATGCATGTGAGCATGCTCCAACATGGAACCATATGTGGGAATTAGTACAATAAGTTAGTGAAATTAGTAAGTTTGGTGATAGGGGTAGATAAATTATTTATCCAACCTTTCATTTCCCATACCCCCCAGGTTGAAGCTTGTCTAGATCTAATGATTCTACGTGTAGTACCAGATTGAAATACTCAAACTCTGCTAGTTGATATATTGCAATCATGTCATAACTTATATTTCTTTTTGTTCTTATATTTATGATATCCACTTTGAAGGTGGATTCTTAGTTCTTACCTGATACCTAGTGAATGTTGTGCAACTCAACTGTAGGGAGCAACACCATCAAACTAGTGAATGATTTTAGAAAAATAATTAGTTGCATGGTGTATTTACGGCACACATTGAACTGCAACAATGGAATTGCTTAGTCACAAAAATGAACTCTTCACTAGGCATCCAATCAATCAAAATAATTTTGAAATCAGATTGCATGTTGTATAATAGGTTTTTTCTGTTGATATTTTCTCATGTTTATTGCGAACAGAATATTCCATTCTGAAGAAAGCACTTGGCACAGCCTCTTTTTTTTTAGAGAGAGAGAGAGATGGCACAATCACTTGTTAATTTTACTTCTGATACTCTTGCAGGATCATCCATACCGTCAGGATTTGTTCTGTGGGTCATGAAAGATATTCCTCATCGGCAGACAGTAGAAAGGCCCACACAATCAAGAGTAGTTACTTTGTTCAGGGATAGACAATCCACTACACAGGATCCGCAATGGAGGACAGCCGTTACATCCTCTAACAAGGTACTCGCAGTATTACGTTATTCAGTTAAAATTCATAGGTTTCTACCTCGGCATACTTCTAATAAACTGACTTTACTAATCTATCGATGTATAGGCCCTCAAGTCAAGCCCTATTTAACCAGAAGACAAACCGTTGATATTGAAACTTTTCAGTCTGCTTAATCTGCTAGAATTTTACCAATGCGTCATTTGTGCACTGGCATCTAGTAGCTTTCTGACAGGTTGTTGGTACAAAGATGGATATGTAATTCCAACTTCAAGGAAACTTTAGTGATCAGAAAAGAAGGGAATTACCTGTGAATGTAGCATGGTTCTCCAATGAGTGCATAGTATGCGTTTATCCATTAGTATTAACTCTGGGTAAGGCTTTAAGGATTAACAAATGTAAATAGCCATAGAAATGAGCGTTTTTCATGGTTTGGCTGGCTGTTCTTTCAGATTTTCCCCACCGTCACATTGGCTTCCTCAACTCAGTTCAGTTCATAGAATTGGCCAAGTAGGATTTCAGCTAGTCTATGAGAAAAGATTGTCTTAAGAAGATCTCTCCTTGTTGATACTGTATCGTTCTTATCATGCATAAAATGTTTCAAGGGCGTTCTGATCCTAGCAGCTGGCATAGCTTCCTACGCTCACTTCAACCTGTCAGATGCGCTACATCATTCTGTTCTACTAGTTATGTGGGGCCCAAATGTCAGTGGGTGGTTATGGTGAGGCCGATTCACCGCCACCACAAGGAACGTTTAAAGGAGTAATAAACACTGTTGCTAAACAAAGTCGATCGACTGTTAGTTACTACTTGAGAGCAAACTGCCATTATCATCGAAAAGCTCTGCACGACAAATAATCCATAGTTGCTCGTGTTATAGCAGTTTTAGACGTGTAGAGCGCCATCTTAGGCGGGGCGTCGCGTTAGCGCCTTAGCAGTGATGCACCTGCAAATCGCGGTGGAAAGACCCAGCCAAATCCATCGGGAGAAGCCTAAAATCGAGGATTTCACGGGCATTTTGTAGTGGCGCGGATCGGCAGGAGCTTTGGACAACGTTGCTGATTTGGTAGAGGACGGCGAACCCAACCCACATGACTACATGAGTAGTACATGATACCCAGGCAATTGCACTCTTTTGATCTTGGAGGTTGGCCGAAAAATGGATTAGAGATGGGATAGCGGGATAATCCTAACAAAGAATAGTGTAGGCTAACTGTTTGGGTAATCATCATATCATATCCTCTCGCAGATGGATCATTCATATCCTCTTGCTGATGGATCAAATTTCATGAGATAGGGTGTGATTTGCTCAAAAGATTAGTATGTATGGCTTCAGAACACAGTTTCTGGATGATCTCTCGCGGTGTGGGTACAACCAACCACGATCTTGTTTTGGATTAGAGGACCACTACATGATCGTTATAAACAAATCTGAAGGAACAATGGTATACATTGTCTAGTGTAAATTGGACGACGGTCCTAATCAAGCTGCACATAAAAATTATGCTGGAGAAATGTTTTTTCTGATCAACAAGACGTTTTTGACGTCCTTATCATCTTTAAAATGCAATTTAATTTAGTTAGGTACCCTATTTAGAAAATATGTTGGCCCATAATATATTTACGAGAGCTTTACAGTGGCTCAAACACCAAATCGCTATTTTTTTAAAAAAAAATGTACAAGATGCACCTTGAAAATCACATTCTCTACTATCCCGTCACTAACGTTTTTTTTCTTTCTTAACATATTCCCACGAATATAAGATAGTAGTACTAACAATAAAATTCTAATCCACTAACTACTCATTCCACAACTGCACAAGGATCACTCATCCTCTTGTGTCTAAAAATAGCACAAGCTCCCATGCATGCCTACTCCATCTCCCAAAGTAACCACCACAAAACCCATGAGCTGATCTCACTCTACCACTTGTCTACTCCAGAACCCAATAAGCACCTTTGTTTTCTCATCTCGACATGCTAATGCTATTACTTAGTCTCGCTTCCCATATAACCACAGGTATAACCGCCACGAAAGAACCCTCTCCCACTTCTTCCTGCTAGCCTCTCGGTACGCGAAACCACCATGGGGGCGGGCACCACCACCGAGCTAACCGCGGCGCGCCACCCCGCCGCCAACGTCTCCGGCGGCTCATCAGGCTGCCTGCCCTCCTCGTGGCCTTCGCCGCCCGGCGCCGGCAGCACAGGCAGGCGCCGCGGCTCCGCCGTGGTCCGGAGCCTGCAGCTCGTGGTGCGCGACGTCAGCCCCGCCGCGGGCTGGTGCGGCCACCGCGCGTGGCGGCGGCTGCTCAGGCGCCTGGCGCAGGAGACCAGGTGCATCTGCAGCTCGTCGTCCCCATCGGGCGCTGCCTCCAGGCCCATCACGTTCGGCTACGACGCCGCCAGCTACGCCAAGAACTTCGACGACGGCCGCCGCCCAGCCGCGCACTACGCGGCGCTCGCGCCCGCGCCCGGCGGCGCCGCCACCGTCGTCGTCGCCGCCAATGCCGCCGATGAGCCGGCCGGCCGCTGACTCGATCGCCTTCAATGCCAGTTTGATCTCGACCGGTCTTGTGGTTGCCGAATGCTGAGCGATGTTCATTCCTTTTTCTTCACCTTCTTTTTCCTTTTTTCTCTCTTTTACTTCTGTTCTCTTCTCTCTTGCACTCCATTGTCGATGATATTGGTTTTTGCAGCAGTGACTTCACCAATAGTCGGTACGTAATTTTGTAATTTGTACATAGCAAGGAGATAACATAAGTGGAATTTTGCCGAATTTGCATGATTCACATTTTCATGTTGTGATTTATCTGCATGGCACCAATGTGATTCTTCTCGTTTTTTGATAGGTCTCGATCTGAGCTTAAACAAGCCACTAGTTCTCCCTATGCCCATTATTCTGAGAAAAAATTTTACTCCATTTGTGATTGGAATTGGATGGTAAGAAAGACGAATTTGACTGTTCTTAGTTCATGGATGAAAAATCATGAAATGGAACTGGGTAGATCAGTATGCAGATTATGACTGACAGGCAGAGATTTCATTACTGTTATTCAGATCGACAAGGCGTTAAGTGTCAGTATTTACCATAAAAATAAAGATAACCAGAAAAGAAGGGAAAGAGACCAGCTTTACCCATGGAAAGAGATCATGCAATGATGTATTGAGGAACAAAATGAGAGGCAAAAGAGGAACGAGGACACTGACCATTAATTAGTAGGAGCAGCTTAATCAGTAGTCTTGATCCTGCATGCCAGGCCATTATCTTTTAGACTAGATCAGGGTACGCGGCTGCATTTCTTTTCAGCTTTAAAGAAATTTTTTTGGATAATTAAGTTTCTGTAGTTAATGACCGGTAGCCTGCATTAGCTTTGCCCTTGAGAGTGAGACAGGAACATTGCTTCCTGCAAGAGCAAGGACATTTGGTACACAGGTACCAAAGATTGGGCTCCATACCAAAAGCAAAGGGAAGTCTATGCTATGCACAACAACACAAGGCCCCGTTGCCAGAAAGGCAGCAGCTTCCCTTGGGTGCTAGCTGCCGCCTGCAGGCTTCCTGCTGCGCATGCGGAGCTCAGCGAATTTTGTCACCTCCTAATTACCATCTGCAGCTTCAGAAATCAGAATCACCTTCTGAGTTTCTGACAAAAGAAAGAAAGCCACAATGAGAGGGATCGGATTCATTAGAACTGAACTCAGATAGAAATTGGTCTCGCGGTAATAGAGTGGAGTAGTCTTGATCGATCGTTTCTACTACGAGTAGCGACCACCGTAAAAGTTGTTTTGCATCGGGTATCCTGTGATTCCCTGCTACTGCATACTATTGATTCTGTGTACATACGAGAGAGCTAGCATTCCGTCGCCATTGTCAGTCTGTCATGTGGTTTCTGCAGTCTGCGGGGACGCATGAATCATCATCCAATGGGAAGCAAACAACATGCTTCCATATAATTGAGCTCGCTCGATCGCTCAACTCAAGACATAGGCTGTGTGCTCAGCATGCGTTGTCAAGGAGGAGGCTTTTGTGGTCCATAGTGACCCCCTTCACGGTCACCTCAATAAAAGAGTTTGGTCGCAGTCAGAGGATGCATCCCCTGAGCCTGAATAATGGATGCTCACCGACGCCTGCACGGCTGGACCGTTACCAAAAGACCAAGGTGCATCAGTACATGTAATATACGGAATACGGAGTACACACAACCGGCGAAGAGAAAGTGTACAGCAAATCGACCAGCGTACAGAAGAGTAGGCCCAAAACTATTTTGGGCTGTTCCCATACTGATCTTAAAGGGCGCGGCCGGTGAAGTGCTCGATTCAGCCTTCAAATTTCACATTTCCTCGCATTCTTAGGGCCCGTTCTATTTGAGCTTAGCTATTTTTTCACACTTTTTAAACTAAATCTTTATATGTATAAGGTGTTTTTAAAAATTAAATAAATCCTTTTTTCGAGTTTTAATTATGTTAATCATGTTAATCATGTTATGCAGCTAATCAGCTTAAAAACTTCCACCGGAAAAAAAACGTGCCCATAGCTTAGTTTTGTTTGCCTCTTGCAGTTCAAGTCCTTCTGTGTGGCGTCGATTAGTGTTACTTTTTTCTTTCTAAAATAAATAAATTTTTTAGTCGTACAATATAAAAAACTTTTCATGTTTAATATTGTTTAATATTATAAGTCGTTTGATCAAGTTTATAATTTTTTAGCAACAACTTCAACCCAAAACAAATATATTATCAAAATATATTAAATATTATTTTTAATAAAACTAATTTGGTGTTTGGTGTTATAGATTTTTTTATATTTTGTTATAAATTTGATTAAACTCAAAGAATTTGGAAGGGAGAAAAGTACTGATGAGACCGATGAACTATTTATTTTTCTCTGTTCCTCCAACGCCGACTCCGTGGCCCAATGGATAAGGCGCTGGTCTACGGAACCAGAGATTCTGGGTTCGATCCCCAGCGGAGTCGAACGGTTTTTTTTACTAACATATTTTACCCTCGATAGCAAGCTTCAGAACTGCTTCCTACAATAATTGTGCATTTGCCATGCTACATTCATTCTTGCAACCTACGAACATCAGCTAAGTGAACCGTCCAAAGATGATAAAGTTGGATGTTAATCAGTACCAGACATACTTAGTACCCCTATGAACTACAAAGTAGCTATACCTTAGAACGGAGTAGAACGGAGAGAGTAACAATTTTAAGTCTTGAAAGCCTCTGACAGAAGATGGGACATGAAAAATATTGATGTATTTATTAGCACATATCCGTTTATTATATTTTACTGTATTTGACAATCACAACCATAAATCCATAATGAAACATATCAAGTTAACAGAGGGATTAGAAAGAGTATTTCTAACGCCAGCTGAAACAGCGACTTCAGCAGTTTCTACGACTTTGCAGGAGCTGCCGGTGCAGTTGCTGTGTAGAGGGACTTCAACTGCCTGTGTATAAGCTTGCTGTCATACACAGCTAGCTGCAGCTCCATGCCATCCGACCACCATTGTTCCAGCCCATGCGCTTCAAGAAACTTTTGTGGGCCTTTTGATGTCACAAAAAGCTTTGCGACCACGTCGCCAGCGACCTCACTTGCCTTTCGTTGCTGCCGCTGTTCATCTGAAGCACCATCAGAGGTGGTAGTGGTGGTGGAGGAGCAATTAGGGGCATTGTAGTGACAGCAGATGTAGTCACTGTTGTTTACATATAAATGTGGCACCCATTTCTTGTCAGCGCGCAATTTCTTCTTTGCACTTCCCTCCTCCTTGATACTGTCAGGCAATGCTTCTTCAGTCAGTGGTAGACTAGCCTTAACTTTTCTCCACAGGTAGCTGGCCTTCTCACTCATGCTCCTTACACCCATGGCAAGTGAAACAGAAGGAGGATTGAACAGATGACACTCCACGAAGACTCCTTGCTTAGCGAGCTCTTTGCAAACTTGAAGGGCAAATCCAGCTCCCAAGGAGTGCCCAGCAACACTGACATTAGCGCTACCAAACCTCTCAACTGCTGTCTTCAGTGCTTCTAAAGCACCAATATATCTGACTGAACCCTTTAAGCTCTCCCACACCAGGAAACGAAGATCATCTTGCAGGTCTCTCTTGATGGTGGGCTTCTGAAGCAGCGTTCCTCGGAGAGCTAACACAGCTCTTGGTGCACCACTTGGTCTTATGAGGATAAGGTCAGACAAAGCAGAAGAACGATCCCACTCAAGGACGGCACCATAGATGGAACCATCTCTCTCATCAACCAATGTCTGTGTGACCTTGTACTTGAAGGGCTTCCACCATTTTGGAGCAAGGCCATCCTCTTCTCCTTTCTCATCTTGCCTGTCCAGTTCAAGCAGGTAGACTGCTTGAATGAAGCAGGCCATCACCATCCTTTTGTAATTGGGATCCTTCCTGCAATCAATTTAAAGCAACATTGATGGCGTTAGAACTAAAGGTAGCAGATACAAATTAACAAGTGTGGTACACTTGGTTAAACACACAAAGCATATACTGCATTACCAGAAGTTCTTGTATGTATGAGGTCAAATCGAAATATATTTGATGTAATAACTAACTGACAAACTTTGACAAAAGAAACCAAATAGCTCAGATTCTTTTTTTTTGGGCGGGGGGGGGGGGGGGTTATGTAATGCACCTCCTGTCTGCTAAAATTTTCAGATTTGCATGTTTCCATTTTCACCCGAAGTCGTGAAAAGCTTTCATCTACTTATGGAGTCAGGTTATTAACAGGAATACTGCTATATCCTTGCTACAGATTGGAATTACTAAGACCTGACATCCTGAGCACTGATAATGTTCAGGACGAAACGTGCAATTCTGTGAACATTTCTTTTTCAGAATACCAATTCTGTGACCATTCCCACCCATGCTTTAGAGACTACATCCAAGTACTATAGCACAAAGCAAAGGAACTGTGGTGATAACTCTAGTTCAACCAGTAGAGTTTGTTACCATCCAATTGAAATGGTATAGCCTAAAAACTAGAGCAATAGCGTGTAGAACTGTAGATTTGATTATTATTAAAGGTCAGAAAAAACAAGGGGCGAGGAATGATAAATACACCTCTTCAACAAAAGTAAGTCCACACATATCCCATAGGAAAGTACCACGAACCAGCCACAGGACCTTGGTTTCAATCACTGATTATCTGCTACTTCACTTTCTTGTTTAAGAAGAATACTCAATCCGTAAGAAAAGGTAGGTGCATTTCCAAACGCATGCCTCACGAAACAGTGTATGGAAGGAAGGGCAAATCTGTATTCTGTAACCTGACTTGCAGGTTATTACTTGTAGGTGCGAACACTAACCAACTAAACACAAGGCTGGAACGCCGAATCACAGGATCATCAGAAAAGACATTGAAAAAAAGTTTAAATTTTGTGCAGACACTTGTGAGGTGATCGATTGGAGATTTTAATATCACCAGATGTTAATGCTCCTATACCTTGCTCTAGTGCAGATTGCAACACAATCCTGAAACTAGCAGTAAACTCGGTTCCTTGTTTACAATCCAACGAAGCTATCGCCTTTCATCAAGCATAATCCCCGCCTTCCAATTCTGAGAGCCGGGTGCAACCGGACGGCAATCCCCTTCCTAAAACCCAGCCCCTTTTCCGATCAATCATCAGGACTAGAGCGCGAAGCGGAAACAAACCAAGGTGCCCCCGGCGTCAACGATGCCCCACAGATTCACGCCCATGGCAACAATCTCCATAACGCAAAATGCATATCAAACTAGCTAAGATTTCGCAAGGAAACAGGTAGGAGAGAGAGGGAGAGCGCAATCGGTTACCGACCAGCTCGATCTGATAATCTCCCTCCAGTTGGGCGGCGGCAGGTTCCGTGGCCCGGACACGTGGAAGTCGTAGGGGTGGCCCTCCACCTCCGCATCCGCCGCGGCCACCACCACGGCATCCCCGCCGCACACCCCGCCCTCCTCACCCTCCCCCTCCCCCTCCTCTTTCTTCCCTCCAACCGCCGCCCCCGTGACCTCCTCAGCCAACAGAGGCAGCGGCGGCGCCAAGTCGATCCCCATGGCCCGCGCGGGCGCGAGGAGAAGGGGAGCGCGTGCGCGGAGCGGGCGAGGCGGCAACGGTCGAGTCGGCGCGAGGGGTGGGGGAGGAGGAGAATGTTGTGAGGATGGAGGAGGAGGAGGTGTTGGCAGCACGCGAACGCGACGAATCGTGGGGACGATGCGGGGGAGATGGGGAGTATATCTGGGATCTGGAAGGGGACAGCGCCCAACGGTCATGTTTGGCAGGGGGGGCATATGAACTGGAGGGGTTTCTTATGTGGGCTATGTGGTTGGCTTGGGCAAGTGGGTTAATGATGAGTATGCTTTCCTCCCAGGTCTTCCTCCTCCCCAATTTCAGCTGCCGCCTTGTGCCTTTCTATTCCGTTTGGGGGTTTCACTTGACTCCATCGGTTTGCAGTAGCCCTTGGGTTTGTGTCACCTAAGGGTGGTGTTTTGTTCTTGACAGAAGGTGTTGTTCCATGTGAGTTTTATTGAGATGATTCTTTAGTTAAATACTAGAGCGAATTATAGGGAGAATTATAGTTTAGGCCATCTTTTATTATTAAAATTTTATTTTTACTTTGTATCATCATTTAACTAACATTATCACTTTAGATTAGATAAATTTACACGTACGTCACTTTGGATCATCCTAACTCTCTTATCCATTCAGATACAACTTATCCAATATTGAAGGTGTGATCTCGATATCATTTTGATAGCGGGTCCAATCGTAGGATTAAAAAAACAGATAAATAGAAAAAAACACATGATTCTGACAGAAATGCAAGTGCAAAACATAGGACTACGAAATAAAAAAAACATAGAAATGATCGTTTGATTGAACCATAGGAAAACACATAAGTTGAATGAGAGATAGACTCAAAGAAAAATTTTCAAGAAAGTGGAACTCTTGCTAAGTTTCCTTTAAAATATTTACAGGAATTGTCCATTCATAAGAATTTTAAAGGATAAAATATGATTAAATCCTTTGTTTCAAAGGTGAATTTTTTCTATAAGATTGAAATCCTCCAAAAATTCTATGTTTTTTCTATAAATCAAAGGGTCGCCTATCGGTGTGCTAGAGCCGGTGTAATCAATATTATTGATATACTTGGTAAGAGAACTATGGGTGATCCAAAGTGACACAAAAACAAATTATCTAGTCTAAAGTGAAAGGTTAGTTAAACAATGGTCCAAAATAAATGTTTATCAATAAAAGGTGGCCCAAACTTAAGGCCTCTTTTGATTTGAAGAAAAATTATAGGAATTTTATAGGATTTTAGTTCTATAGGATATTTTTTTTCTATGTGGCCCTTTGAAACAAAGGATTGAAATTTCTAAGGAATGTCTTCATTCATACTAGTTTTGGAGGATTTTTAATATGAGGTCCAACCTCATAAAAAGTTTCCTACAAGTCTATCTCTCTCATCCAATGTCTATGTTTTTTATGGTTCAATCAAATGATCATTTCTGTATTTTTTTGTTTTACAGTTCTTTATTTTGCACTTGAATTCCTGTCTGAATCAAATGTGTCAACGGGTGGTCGATCAATCATCCAAGGGGGTTACCCGAGGAGGTGAAAGAGTGGTCGGGGCATCTACCGAAAGGATACGATGGATCAGTCCTCCCGGGGATAATAAGCCTATGTCATGTGTTCTTTGTTAGGATGGTATATGAATTAGAGTACAATGGTGTGAGTTCTTGGGGCTCTAGCGATTGGATCTGGCCTCCAAAGAATCGATCCTCCTTGCCCGCGCGACCTGCCCTTTCTTTTATAGCTCAAGGGAGCAGTTACAAGTGAACTTGGGGGCCAAGAAAACTAAGACTAAAGGCTAAAAAGCAAGTACAAACAACATGTGAAAAGTACATAGAGATCCCCTGGGTCATACGGTCAGTGTGTATCTCGTGCTCCATCTTGCCTTGGGTTCCGTCCTCTGCAAGTACCTTCTGCGCAGTCCTGTCGGGTGACGCCATTTTCTGTCGAGTTGTCCCCCTCCTTGTCTCCTCTGCGATTCTTGCGAGGCAAGCCTTCCTCCCGAGAAGATATGGGGTCGGGATAATAAGTTAAAGTCAGGTTAGAACGCTGAAGTCGGAACAGAGAGGAAGTCGGGCCGGCCGACCCCATGAAGAGGTTGGACTTCTGACCCTCTTTCAAGGACTACCAGTCTGACTTCAGCTGATCCTAACTTCGTTCTGTGAGCTACCCGATGTGATACCTCTACAATATGTTTTTCCTATTCCTCTGTTCTTTCAATCCCGCGTTTCAAAAGAGCCCTAACTTACTTTAAATTGTATCCGAGGAGTTCTATCATTGTTTGTAAAATTTTGAATATTTTGTAAGGAAGGTTTTTAATATCTTTGTTTGATAAATGTTATAGAGTTATATGGGGTGAAATATGGGGAATGGGAACTATATAATTCATCTATTGTGAAGTCTATACAAGTTGACGATGTTTTACAAACTTAAAACTTTGCTTCTCATGGCGGAGCTTTTGCTACTGAGAGACCTTGCACAAGGCTTTCCATGTATTTAGTAAAGTGAATATAACTCTATAATTATCGTATGTCAGTAGATATCTTAAATCCATAGATGTAAATAAGATAAGGGGGCCATGACATAATTCCCTACTTCACATGACGATGAGATATTGTCCAAGGGTGTCTTACTATTCTATTAAACATTTCGTATATAAAAGTTGGTTTTGTGTGTGTCCTCCAAGGAGATAAGATCGAGATGGTACTTTTCTGAATGACATGGGACTGTTCAGTTCTTCAAAACTTTTGTCTTGTCGTCCCATTTTGACTTAGTGACATATTTTAATATTACAAATTTATTTAAATTTATAGTAATAAGATAACATTTTATTTGTTTATTTTTTATGAAATGGATGAAATAGATATTAGATTTATAGTAACTAGCAAAATGCCCGTGTGTTACAACGAAACGACGACGCAGAAGAGGGAAGCGGACGGAGGCGAAGGTCCGGTGGCGGCGCGGGAGCTCCAAGTGACGACGGGGGGGCGCAGCGCGCGGGGGGGCGACGCGGATGAGGACGGAAGAGAGGGACGTAAGAGGTCTTTTTTTCATCCAAGCCCTCTCTTTCTTTTCAGCATTGGGATTGCGGATTAATTTTATAAACACTCAAGGGGTTTTTTGCAAAATAACCAGAGACGGATGAAAATTTTGGATAGAAACACTAGTTGCTTTATAGATAGTTATATAAATATATATAACTTTGAAAGTAAGGGTATCTTCAACTTTATGTACCACTGGATCGTGATTAAGAAATAATATCAGATAGACATTTAGTGTAAGTTAATTTAATTTTACCAAATTAAGTAAAAAATATAATAAAAATAGATATTGACTTACTGATACTTTAAACTGATTAGAAATTTAGTAAAAGTTTAAAATATTTATGACTCGGATATTATTAGTTAGAAAAGTATATTGATGAATAGGAAAAGTTGCATGTATATCGACGATGGCACGCTAGCATGCAGCGTGTGCTCGGCGCCGCTCAGGGCAATGCACGACAACGCAAGAGGCGCGTAAGTCGGGCTTGCCTGCTGGTAGGACTAGGCGTTCGGGTTTACCCAAAATTTCGGGTCGGGTAGTTCGGGTTTTTTAAATTTCGGGTTTTCAAAATCGATACCTGAAATATTAACCGATCACCTATTTACCCGAAATTTCGAGTACCAGTTATTTCGGGTTTCGATTTCAGGTTACCCGAGCTGCGTCGACGCGAGGGAAAAGCGAGCTACGCCGAGCGCGAGAGAGCGCGCGGCGCGCGGCAAGCAAAGACGGGGCGCGTGAGCATGGCCGGGCGCGGGCGGGCGAAGAAGACGCACGCAGCGAGCGGCGCGACACGCGGCAAGCCGCACCGACACGAGGGCGAGCGGCACGACTCCGGCGCGAGGGTGAGGGGCTAGCGGCGACGGCGAGGGGCGCGAGCGACGAGGCGGCGGCGGCGCGGGAGGGGTAGGGTTAGGGTTAGGGTTACGGGCGGGCGGACGCACGGGGTAACGGGTTGCGGGTGCACGGGTTGTTCGGGTTATCTGCACGCAAGTTACAACCCGATTAACCCGAAACAATATCGGGTTTTCAAGTTATCTACCCGATATCGTGTTCGGGTTTCGGGTAGTTCGGATTCGGGTTCGGGTTTTTTCGGGTTTGGGCTTCGGGTTCGGATTTTATGCCCACTCCTACCTGCTGGAGGTGAGGAAAGTGAGACAACAATGAAGCGAGAGGTTATACGGATCGAAAATTTTATAGATTTGGACGAAAAACCGATTTGATGATCGAAAAGTTATAGATTTTTTAAGTAGTTAAGATAAGCTCTATCGTATTTATAACTGGGTTTTTTAAAAAATAGTCAAGTGGATTGTGGCTTAATTTCGAAAAAATGATTTTCTGCAAAATAGCCAGACATAACAAAATTTGGGTGGAAACACTACTTGCTTTATAAATAGTTAAAGATTAAAGATATATATAGATTATAGATTATAGATATAGATAAAATAACATTTCGTATTAGTTTGTTTTTATGAAACGGATGGAATAGATATCAGGAGATTGTGTCAAGACTCCATAGATGGTTCTACTCATTAGGGCCTATATTGTGTGGGCCTCGCCGTGGGATAAAGATCAAAGCCCAATTGGTCCTGTCCCTCTCCGAGCCAATCGGCCTTGTGTCACCGATGGATTCCAGGGTCTCACGTGTCAAGTTAGAATTTGTGGGATTTTTAATTTTTATTAAAATATTTGCAAAAATAATTTTTGTTTTTAACTTTTGCAAAATTAGTCATTTGTCGTCTTTTGAAATGGTGTTTTTTAAAAATCATTTTTTTCAAAGAGCGATTTTAGTGATGTGGCGACGGTCGTTGGGCCGTCGTCGTCGTGGAGGGTATTTTGTACTAAGGCCCCTTGCCGTCCTTTCGAGGGTGGCAAGGGGCCGCGCTCCGGTTTTTTTACAGATGGTCCCCTAAATAAATAGGAAAAATCGTTCGTGAGGATAGAAGGGGGCAAAATATAAATTGACGCGCGTGACAGGTGGCCAACGGTCGTCTGTCATGGCATTAAAATCGCTCTCGGAAGTGCGAATTTTAAAAAACGCCCTCGACGGCGGATAACTACTTTTGCAAAATTTAAAAATAAAAATTATTTTTCAAATCTTTTAATAAAAACTTAAAACCCCAAAAATTCGTCAAGAGCACATGCAACAAAATGGCTAAATAAATTCTCAATAATTATGTTTTTAGTTATTCATAGGAAAAATTAATTCTCAATACATCATCTCTTATCCAACGTAATTCTTAAAATTTGATTTCCTATAAATTCAAAATTGCTCGGGCATGATTTCGACGACGTTGTAGGATGCGACGGCGAGGAGGATGCGACGGGAAGGAAAGAGAGAGGGAGGAGCGCGGCGGTGTCGATATGAGGAGGCAACGGGAAGAGGGTGAGGTGGTGGAGGATATGGCGGCCGTGTACGAGGAGGGGTCAACGAGGACGGCAGTGGTAGAGGAGGCGGGGGAAGATGCGGCGGCGAGGGACGAACAGGACCAGGCGCACGACACCAAAAACGTACGCGTGAGAAGAACAACAATGACGTGAAACTGATATTGAACGTCAGACTCGGTTAGCTATTTGTTAAGAACGAATGATGCGAAATGAAACCAAGTTTTTTTGAAAATAAGGTTGGCAATTTATTTGAAGATAAATTTCGTTTAAATTAATTTAAAATAAAAATTTTAGAGGATATTAGGCAGCTCTTACATTGCGTGTAAACAAACGGAGAGGAGAAACCGGGAAACCCATCGCGCGTGACCGGTTTCCTACTTGAAGCCCGAGCGGTTCGGGAATCAGAAGTTCGCCCTCCCGGATCCATCCACGAAAACCTCCCCCCTCCGATTCCGTCGCGCCGGGCCGCGCCGCCCCGCACCGATGGCACGAACCCCATGCAAGCGCCGCCGTCGCCGCCGGCGGCAGGCCGGCGGCGGCGGAGGGGGCCCCGACTACCTCTCCGACCTCCCTGACGACGTCCTCCTCGCCATCCTCTCCCGCCTCACGACCCGCCAGGCCGTCACGCTCTGCGCCCTCTCCCGCCGCTTCCGCGTCCTCCCGTCCCAATTCGGCCGAGTCGACTCGGCGTCCGTCGCTGACCCGGCCCTGCCGCTCCCGTCGTTCCCCGCGCGGCCGTCCCTCATCCGCCGCCTCGCCTTCGCCCCGCCCCGCGGGTTCTCCACCGCCGCCTTCCGCCGACTCCTCGACGCCGCCGCCGACCGCGGCCTCTCCGAGCTCGCCGTCCGCCTGCACCGCAGCGGGTTCCTGCCCAAGAACCTCCTCTCCATCCGCTCCCTCACCGTGGTCTCCCTCGACTCCTGCGCGTTGCCGCGCTGGTGCCCCGCCGCGTGCCCAACCCTCCGCACGCTCAAGCTCCACCACGTTGCCATCCCCCAGCGGATGATCAGCGTCATCCTCAAAGCCGCGCCCGTGCTCGAGACGCTGGAGATGGTATATTGCATGGGATTCGCCGGCAGCTGCAGCATGGAGTCGTCCGCGGTGAGAAACTTCTTGTTTAAGTCGGCTCTGGAGCAGCGTGAGGTTACGGTGAAAATGTCGGGCCTGAGGACGGTCACACTGTACACGCGCCCCAAGGTGCAGATGGTGCTGTTGGATCCTGCACCGGAGATCAGGAAGGCATACCTGCACATCGCCAGGCCGCGCACCAAACTGCAGTTCAGGATACGGCCGTTCTTGGATGCTGGCACGGGGTTGACCTGCCTCACGCTCAGGGGCATGGCCATTAAGGTGCGCTTTCTGTTGCATATGATTTGCATCCTATGGTTTATTAGCTGCTCTGATGTGTTTCACACAATGTTGATTTATGTAGTTCTGATGAAATAGGGCACTGTTTGTGATGTGGTGCTTTAAGTTGTGATTAATGGAAATCATATAATGATCTAAACAGTTCTTAGATTACATCCATAGAATGATTTAATGTAGGAGTCATCTAGGCTAAATATTCCTAGGTAATGCTTCACATTGTCATGAATATGTGCTTGTCTCTGGATAGGCCATAGTGAAACCGCTAATCAGGACATGTGTTGTTCTGAATAACTTTCAGACTTTGATCCTTGGAGTAGGTTAGTAATACTCATATTCTCCAATTTGCAATGGTGCGTTGATGTCTAAGCACTGTCCGAATAACACGGTGTTGATAAAATGTGCTCTTGAGATATATTAATATGAAAAGATAATTCATATGTCTAACGTTATATAACTTATAGCACAAATAGCTGGAGTGTAAATCACACACCTGAACATCGGAATGTGAATATGGTCTAACACAAGCATGTGTAACTCTTGCTCTTTCAGAAGTTCACTCATCTCAATCTGCAGAATTTGTCTTATTTTGTAGTTGTTGTCATCTGAATATAAAGAGACTCCAACGTTGGCGGTTACATATGAATACTTGAGAATACTGTCAGTGAGCTTGGATTTCTCAAATGAAAGAGAACTTATTTTCCTTCTGAAGCTGCTTGAGAATTGTCCCAACCTGCAACAGTTGACTCTTTCAGTATGCAATATCACCCATTCACTCTTGCATTCACATTAGCCAATAACATCTTATTATATTGAGTTTCATCAATAGGTTTACCACTAATCTGTACCTACCATCCATGCTTAGGCTGTTGATGCAAAAGACGACACTGCATTGCCAAATTTTGCTGATCATGAGGAGAGGCTTGCAAAGATATCATGCCTAACTGAGAGCTTGGAGCATCTCAAGTTTCTCGGATTCAGGCCTCAACGGTACCAGAAGGAACTCTTTATCTTTCTACTAACTCAAGTAACGAACCTGCAGAAGGTGGGGGTGGAGTTTTCGAAAGACCAAGAAGCTGCCGTGAGGAGAATTTTGTCTGTGAGGAGATCCCCCACAGAGAGGAAAACTACCCAGTACAGTCAATTCTACCTGGAGTTAGAGTATCCTTCGGAGCCTAACTGCTCATAGGGCTTCCAAGACGCTACATGACTGGTCTCTCTCGCACATACATTCACTCCCTAGACTTAACCGGATAGGTTGCAATTCTCTTTACAGAATTAACACGCCAGAAAAGTTTTCATTCATTGACTTTAGCGTGTAACAAAACATTGGAGATGCTTTATTACTTTGTGCGTCATGTAATTTTCAATTGTTTGGTTACAAATGTTACAGGGAACCATGCGAATACATGGGGCACGAGTATTCAAACATGCTTGTCACACTGAAAGTTTTAAACATCTATGTCGAGATGATGATGAACATCTATTTCTGATGCCAATTACTCTGAAGCTCTGCCATAGACTGTGTGCTCAAATTTGCCGCTCCATCTGTGCATTGTTCATGTCAAAATTGGAAGTAGTACAGATGATTAGGATAAAATGTTGTTTGTGTGAATGATAATTTGGATTTTAGAGCTATCGTTCACCTGTTAGAATCGTCAGATGGGACTTGGAGCTCCTTTTCTGAACTGAATGGTTCAAAAATACGGTCGATGTCCTCGTTCTTGACCTCCTCAAGGGTAGCAGGACTCCACTGTGTTGCAACAAAAATTAAGAAACAACAAATGTGTAGTAAAACAAAAAAAAAGTCCAATTACTTCCTCAAACTATTTTATTGAATCATTTAACCCCATAAACTATTTTTGGCTTATTTTATCCTCTAAACTATTAAAAATGGATCAAATTACATTTCTCTTCTTTCTATCTCTTTATACAAGTATTTTAAGCTTAAATTTTGTAGAGCCATAGATGACACCATTAACCATTATGAAAGTTCTAAAATAGTTTCAAAAATTTTCATGACTATTTGATTGGAATTTAAATCCTCCGTATTTAAATTAGTCTTAGTGCTTTCGACCTATGTAAACAGCGATTAAAAAATTCAAAAAAATATAGAGAAGTTATAATGCATATATTAGTCCCACCAAATTTCATTACAAAATATGACCTATATATAAAGAGAAATAAAAAGACAAATATCATTAGAAATAAAAAGACAAATATCATTAGGAAGTAAGATGAACTATTTTGAATAGTTCAAGATGTAAAATGAGCCAAACAAATTAGGTTAAGTGCTCCAGCGAAAAGTTTGGGGATGGGTAAAAATGACTTTTTCAAACAAAAAATTATAGACAAATGTTTGAGAATCTGTGTGAGAGAAAGAACCTTGGGGGCATTGTCTTTGTCGATGCTGAGAGCTCTAATTCCCTGCCAAGTTTTAAGTGCAATTATTAGGATGAAATCTTAGTCTTGCCTGTATCAAGAATCACCGTTACTTATTCATATGGTGGCAAATCACAATACCTCATAGACATCGCCAGTAACTACAGATCGGAGAGTGTTCATTGTAAGTCGGAATTCCTTCTTCAAACATTCCGGCAGGCTCTGCTTCCGACCTTCTCTGATCTGAACAGTAAAAAACAATCACTAGTATTTAGTAAGAATACATTCTTGCCTTGTGCAAAGAGGAGTTGTAAATGCACCACAATACATAACAAATGTCAAAAATTAGTACACTGCACAAGATAAAGAAATTGTTAACCAAGGAGAAGTCGGTAGCTATTATGGCTGCTAACATTCACCATACACAGGAAGCACACAATTATTATTTAAGACAAGACAAAAATCTTCAACAATCAGAAACGATGTCAGAGTTTGTACCGATCGCAGAGTCATCTTCAGTGAAGTAGGAGATGATCTTCGCATACCCTTCAGTACCGGAGCTATCCATTGGTTTCCATCAATGCCCCCTTCTGATTCCTACAACAACAGCGAAAATCACACAGCTTATAAATGCAGGAAAAAATGTATTGCCTTGTTATAGTGAAGACTGGTGACCGTCGAATGTATCATGTCTAGTTCTCTACAAGCTTGGTTGAAGACAATATATTTTGGTGCAAGATGAATATTTTCCGCTTATTGTTGTTGTTTAGAATCTTTTGTAGCATGAAATCAAGGTGAATATAATATGCCATAGTCTGAGGAAATCCAAACACATATCAAAGAAGTAATTGAAAGAATCCTTACAAAAGCTTTTATGATCTCCTCGACAGTCTCAGCAGAGAAACATTTGTTAATAGTTGGGAGCCTATCGAAGTAAGATAGTCATTCCAGTGTCAATTTATTTCAGTAATAGAATAAGAAATGCATGTGCAACAAGTTCCATTTGGAAATAGCCATCTGTTCTTAACTTGTTTAAAATACTATCTTCATCAGGTTGAACATCCGTTGAGAACTCTTCAATAGCAGCTCGAACAGCAGAATCATTTCCTGTGTTTAAATTCAGTAGACATTTTTCAAGTTCTTCTAATTTCTGCCATTCACATTACAATCATTTTGGTTAGTCCAACCACAGAAATACAATATATCAACAAGCATGATTTGTCGATCTGCATGTAGAACAATTAAGGAGGAAACCATGCACCGGAACCATCATGAATATGAATGCCTTACTTCAGAAGGAACAAAATGAGTAGCAAGACCGGCAGCAATCATTTCCTTTGCATTCAACCTTGCACCGGTCAAAGCTAGGTACTCCCCTAAGAAATATTCAAGAAGAGAATAAGCAAATTGGCACAAATGCCTATGTCAAGTGATACATTACAGAACCATATTGTCCTAATATATGTTTAATTCGTCACATAAGTCACGATCAGATTTCTCATTACATCACAAAAGTACATTAAGCCTATAGTAAGGCAATGGAAATTAGTATATGGTTTGACCTCTGAATGAGAAAATGATATTCAGTACTTACCTAAATATCCAGGGAGTCTAGAATGGATATAAGAAAAGCTGCAGTCTGTGTGTAATCCAACACTCGCCTCAGGGGTTGCAAAGACCTATACACACACAAAAAGAATATCATCACTGCGAAACTCCAAAACAGAGTAATCAAGATATCAAATGGGTTCGTTTCAAGAATAGGAGTGCTCTCTCCTTTCTTTTTTTCATAAAGTACTAATAGTAGCTGAATTGAAGAGATGGTGGCATGTAGAGGTGTGATTTACAGATATTGATACAGCAAACCAACAAACAAACATATAACACAACACCGCATTAAAAAAACTCCAAAAGAACTGGACTATGGACTAGTGTTGCATACTGTTTTCTCTGTGACAACAGCAAACTTCAGTGGAGAAACCATGGCTGCACCTCCACCCATGACAAGTCCATTAACAAAAGCCACCTGCATGAATTAAAATACAACCATAAAATTTGAGTACATAACTCGCACGGCAAGTTAGAAAACGGTCCTCAAACATGAAAGAGGGCATCACCGCGGTTTTCTTATACGTGTGGATATGGTAACAAAGCCAATACATCCTGTAAACAACCTCGAGGCAGGAGTCATCTGCAAAGGAGTTCTGTTAATAGGTTTAAATTGCCATCAGGTGTGTGCGAATGTGAGTCTTGGGGATGGAAATCAAATTATACAGTAAGGTCATGTGATGTGGTACCACTGTTACACTGAAACAGTCATATTATACCAGATTTTCCTTCGTAGAACATCTTTAGGTCCCCACCAGCGGAAAATGCGCGTCCAGCCCCCTGTTCATCATCAGACCATATATTCATATGCTTGGGCCAATCGATGGATACCATACAAAGTCATAGCAAAAAGTTTCATTTGTGACATGATGGACACCTCACTTCAACGCTGCCTTATTGCCAAACTTTCTAAAGCAAAACGTTAGCATATGTATCAGTACTTACTACTGCGCAAAATTCAAATGTTGGCCAGGCACCATTTGTATTCATCGATTCCTTAAACAAGCAACACGTCTCATAGTTTGTACGAGCCAAGTGCCCATGCATTGCAAGGACTTTGTCCCTGCTCTTGAGAGACAAACTAGAGTAAATGATTTGTTTGAGTTGTCTCCCTGGTATCAAATCATGCACGACAGCTCTAGGCTAAGCCCTGTCCTTGTCTGAATTATAATCAGTTCTGCCATAGAGCTTTATCAATGCAGGGTGCTAAGAGGGCAGTGCACACACCTTGAAGATGACCAACTTGGCATTCTCATCTTTCTCCCAGATCTCCAAGAACCGGGCGAGGAGATAGACCTGCAAGCAGAAGCCGAGCACATCCAGTTACAACTTCCAGCTGCTGCCAAAGCACCCTACACCTTCCGGCCCAAGATCGGAATGGAAGAAACGAAGAAAAGCGCACCACTCTACCGCAGATGACGTTCAGCTGGCGCGGCCGGTTGAGGATCGCCACCCTCGCGCCGCCTATCTCTTGCCCGATCACCACCTGCATCTGCACAGGGAAGGGCGCCGTGTTTTCACTTCCGCCACATACCCCGAGCGAGCGAGCGAGAGAGAGAGAGAGAGAGAGAGAGAGAGAGAGAGAGAGAGAGAGAGAGAGATGGCTTCGTTCGCGTGGGGCTGATCGGTACCTCGTCGGGACTCGCCTGCTGCTGCGCCATATCAGCAACCTGAAATCCGCGCGAGGGGAGCTCGAGTTGGACGAGCCTGCTCCAAGAGAATGGGTTGGTCAGCTGGGTGGAGCAATATTGGAGGAAGGTTGGTGAAGGGAGCCGGTGGAGCGGAAGGGATGGTGGAGTAGTAGTGGAACGGTAGGCCGGGGGTTGGTGCGGGAAGACAGCGAATGCGAAAGGAAGATCCGCTGGGTCGATGCAGGTTTGACTTCAGCGACAGGTATTTCTTTGACAATTCACCATCAGTTCTTCACTTCGGTAAGATGTACTACTACGGTAGCGTTTTCTCGTTAATTCTAGTTAAGACTAAAATTTTACACTGTTAACATGTTTTTTAAACTAATAAACAAATGACATGTTTCATAAAAAAAATAAAAATTACTTTAAAATATTAAATATATTTTTTTAAATGTGTAATAATTAAAATTGAATTAATCATACAATATCTTTTTAATTTTGCATACCTGCATCTAATCTAAAATCTTCATCAGATTTAAACATAGCCATCTATCTGAAAATGTTACTGCCTATCCGTCCCATAAAAAACCAATCTATAATAAAATATTTCCTCTTTCCGTCCATAAAAAAAAACAATCAAAATATTTCCTCTTTCCGTCCATAAAAAAACAATTGTTTCATCTCTCCCTCACATAAAAAACAATATTTTCCTCTCATAAAAAATCAATCTATAATAGGTGACGTTCAATCTATAATATCTATAATATGATATAATAGGATGTGACATTCAATGTTTTCTGTATAGTAAATATGAAAATGTCACATTCATACTAAGATTCATTTATTTTCGTTTATTATTTTTTATTTTATGACGAAGGAAATACTATCTGTCCCAAAATAAATGCAAGAAAATGTCACATCCAAAAAATGCTCCCTTTGTTCCAAAACAAATACAACAATGTTTAAATTTAAACTACATTCTTTGTCTCAAAATAAATATAATCATGTCCAAATTTAAACTACATTGTTGGAGTATCATATATATAATCATGTCCAAATTAAAGATACATTGTTACATAAGAGTATCATATAGTAGTAGTATGATAGAGAGCTAAGAAGTGTCCAATCGTTTAGGACGGAGGAAGTATAGGATCTAGTGTTCATCTGTTTTACTGTTCGATCTAGAATGCCAAGGGTAAATAAATTCTCGTCTAGGAGAAAATAAGAAACCAAGAAGAGTAGCCAGGTAATTGTAAATGAACATCTCTGTTAGAAAGAGACAGTTATACAAGTTGAAGCAGTTTTGTCTCCGTACACCATTCTTCGGTTGAAATAACTTGTAGGTTCTCTGTTTCCCGCTTTTCAGCTGGATTGTATTTCCATAAGAATGAAAGCAAAAGCAGGCTGGGGTAGCAGGCGAGTCAAATGCTCCAGAAGTCGAAACAAATCACGACATTTCACAACGCCCAGCTTATAATACCGAACCACGAATTCCGTACCATGCTTCTGGTTGAATCCAGAGCTCCACAGTTGGATCCGCACTCATCAGACAGAGCCTGCAAATAAGCAAGGGCCCTGTAGATTCTCGGCTCTCCGCCCTCATGAGCCTCCAAGCCATAGCAACCCCCTTGAGGAAATTATGATCACCGCGTTGCAAATCCGAGATCAAAGAAATCTAGCGAAGATGTGGATGAGGCTGGCTAATGGGTCGGTCATCTTCCGAACCAAAGTAAAAGGCACTTAAGTTCAATCAGATTCAAGCCGAGGCTGTAGATCCTCGTGCAACATTGCACGCCAACAAAATAAACAATCTTTCGGAACAGCCCAAAGAATAGAGAGTTCTACAACGTATTGTTCATGTTGAGATCATTATACAGTTCCCTCAACATGTATAATTGAAAGACACATCAAAACACAAACAGATCTCGGATAAAAGAACATGTGATTCCTCATGACTATCTCAGTCAACAAAAACCAAACAACTGTGCTAAAAATAGTTAACATCGATCACTCAGAGAGCCGTAAATCAAGCTTGGATAAAAAAGATGTTAGCTTGGATGCAAACCAAATAACCAGATAGGTAAATGGAGTTCGAGCAACCAAGCAGCAAATGATATGGGCAACAGGGAAAAAAAGGAAACCAAATTATGCCTTGGTAACCTCGGCAAAGTTGCCCAAAACATCCCAAATAGCTAATGCGACTAGAAAAACTTGAACATTAATGGCATGAGCACAACTTGATTGCAGTAAAGAACAGCCAAATAACATAAGTATGCTATATACAAAAGGTAAAAAAAACAGCCTTGTATACTGTCTTGTCTTGCTCCAGAAAGAGACATTAAGAAGCACAAAAATAGATTTTTTGGAGGCACAAAAGTGAACTATAATAAAGAAAAAAATAAAGCTATTACTCCATGCCAAAATATAGTTACCTTTCTATTTCAATATTTTGGGACGGAGGGAGTATAAGATAACTTGAACTACAAGGGAGTATAAGATAACTTGAACTACAATGTTATATACTTTACCATATGATGTTAGCTAGGATGTTCATCCATTAAACCACAAGGTTTACAGAAAAGAAGCACCCGACAGTTAAAAGAAGCACCCGACAGTTATCTGATATTGGCAACAGGGAAAAAAAGGGAACCAAATTAACTGTTGGTAACCTTGGCAAAGTTGCCCATAACTACTTAAAGTATATTTGTGATGCTCAATGAAATACAGAACTTTTTTATGACATCAATTGATATAATAAATGCTGCACCAACATCCAACCAACAAAACGAAAAGTTTTACAAACATATATCAGAAAAAGAACACTAATTTATACCACCAAAATAGATATATTGGTAATTCTCAGCTTTGAGCCAAACAAACAACCAATGCAAAAGCATGTAAAATACAACAATCATGAAGAATTAGCATGTACATTTGAGGGAATAATAAGCACACAAAGCACAAACGATGCCAATCATTGAATATACAAAAAGAGAATCGAAACACAGTTCAACTAGACCATCATGATTCTACATATCATGCAATTGAGCTACCACAAGCAGTATGCAAACAACCTTTTAGATATTTCAGTAAACCAATATCAGAGAAAACAGGCAATTATCAGCATAGGGCATCAGATGATCACAAGGCAAATGAAAAGGTTATGATAAGAGAACCTAGAGAGGCCATGGCATGGACCTACCAGATAACTTTTAAAACAATACGTTTCATATGGATAAGATTCATCTGAACTAGGACTACACCATACTAGCAGAGCTTTCAGAACATTGCAGGAACAACTTGGATCACATAAACAAGTTTGGCCTTGATGCTTTGAAGGTTGTCTTCAGCTTCCTGGTTGGGGGCCTGACCTTCCTGTACACCAGTGGGAACTTGATATCTGACTTGTGGAACTGTTTAGTGTTGTCACGCTTGCAGAGTTTAAAGTGGACAGTAGCAGTCTTGATGATCTGAATGCAAGGGAACCTGACACGGTGGCGGGAAGCCATCTCGGTGTACATCTGCTCAACGGCACCATTGAGGGTGGTATCACGGTACTCCTTGTACATGTTGTGGTAGCCAGTCCTGCTCTGGTAACGCAGCCAGATTCCGTAGTTCTTGATAGTGGTTGGGTTCTTCTCAAAAATCTGCAGATAAAACAACAAAAGGCAATATTGTTAGGCAAACTATTGTAAAAGCTGATAATGAACTCAGCATAAACCAACTCAAATACAAGTAGCATTTTAAATCATCACACATCCACAATCATAATCCATCATAAAACCTCCAGGAGGAAAATGTACAACAGAATAATCAGGATTGTTCCGATTCACAACAAGAATACACAGTTGTACATCAGAAAAAAATAATAAGTAGATAGCAGTAGACAATCAAATCCAACACCAAACATGGAAAAAGGCATCTGTGAAACAGACTAGCATTGGTGTAACAATTAGCAATTACATTGTATGGCACATCGAATAGCCACTACATTTCATTTCGGCGATTAAATGAGCAGCACTCTACAATCAAAAGTGCATAACTAAGCACGAGTTCCCTTAGCTATGATATACTCCAAAATACGCTGCACAAATGCTAGTACTAGTATCAAGATGCACACATGAGATTAAGGTGAAAGGGGCAACGAAGAGATAACCTCGTTGATGGCAAGGATCTGCCCGTTACTCTTCTTCACCTTCTTTAGCTTGCGGAGGAAGTACCTGCACGCATCCGGAGTAAATCCAAGTTCACCGGATAACATCGAAACACCTAAACAAGCAAGCCCGAAGCAATGGTGCATCAGCGAGGGACCCGAACCCTCACCAGAACTTGGACTTGGCGCGGACCTCGTTAGTGGCCCAGAGCTTCATGCGGTAGATCTTGGGGTGCTCGTCGGTCGGCGTCGGCAGGCCCCTCCCCACCACCTGGTACTGGTGGAACTGCGCCGCGGAAACCAGAACGAGACAAAATGTCAGATGAGATCTCGCGAGATCAAACCCGCCCTCGAGGTTAGAGGTACGGAGGCAGGGGAGAGATGGGTGCTCACCCTGAAGGCGCCCATCTTCGCCGGAGTTGCCGAGGTCGCTGGGCGGGGAGGCGACGGGCTGGCGGCGTGCTACGGTGATCCGAGATGGTGGCGGCGCGGAAGGTTTTGCGGCATCCGGGACTTTATAGGGGAGGCGAGTGCGGAGAGGAGCACGGAGAGAGGTGGCGTAAAACCCTAATGGGCTGGAATGATTGAATATGGGCTGGACCTCCCAAGTTCCCATCATGGACCTAAGCCCAGTATGTAAGACGCCTGAGGCATAGAACTTCGAAGTAAGTCCACTTGGACTCCCTCGATTATAAGTGCAATCTAATCCGGATATCTTTTGACTTCCAATTATCAAAACCGACGTAATTTTGACTCATTTAACAGTTTTTGGGTTGGTTTTAGCTGACGGGACACATTGATTAGTCCAACCGGCTACTTCAGCAGCAGATGGGACTCACGTGTTAACGTCCCTAACTCTTCTTCCTTCTTTCCCTTCTCTTTTCTTTTCTTAAACGGGCCAAATGAAGTCAAACGGATGCGCCGAGAGATGTCATGCAAGTACGGCCAGAACGAGGAAGCAGCAGCTCAGAGCGTATGAAGTTGGAGACTTGCAGGCAGTATCATAAGACGCTTTAAATTTGCACGAATTTGCACGACGCAACTACTCCCTCCGTCTGTTGTGTCATATCATAGGACACTTTAATTTTCTTAAAAAAAATCAAATTTCAATAAACTTAACAAGTTTTTGTAAAAAAATAGTAACTCTTACAATTCCATTAGTAACTCTTACAGCTGTCATTAAATTTAACATTAAATATATTTTGATAGCTTATTTGTTTGGTCACCAAATGTTGCTATATTTTTTATAAGTTTAATAAAACTTAAAGAAGTTTAATTTAAAATAAAGTCAAAACGTCATACTTATCAATTCATCATCTCGCGTTAAACACCTGGGTTCCTCTCTTTTATGATTCAGAACCTCATAGAATCACCACAGTTACAGAGAAGTTTCAGGCAGGAGTCGCAATAATGCATCGCCCCAGCTGAGGACGGACTTCATCATCTCCTACATCGTCGCAGTAATTTATTCACGTAATTTTTCCTACATCGCTATATGGACTTACTTCATCATCTCTGGCCCTGGTCGACTAGCAACTCTGCTGTGAAGACTTCTAAGATACGAGCAAAATTAATACATACTCAATACTCGTACAACCGATGCTTTTTCTCTCGACTAGCAATGCAGATGTTCCAGACGTCCCGGTGGGCAACCGTGTAAATCGCTTCCTCTATCTCCAGTTTTCCGTCATCCTTGGAGAGTTGGAAGCTTCGAGGACTGCAAATGAGTGTCATTGTACAGTGTACTCCATATCAATCTTCGGACTTTCTGAGTGACAGCTCACCTATCCTGAAAAAAGGCACAAATTCTCTGATGAGTTTATTCTCCATCACAAACTGAAAAATAAATTGGGGCTATGTGTTCACGGCAGCTTCACAAACTGATAATGCTACTATTGGTCCTGAAAGCTTAATTCATAAAACTACACTTTTACCGTTTACTTATGCGGCAAAGAAATCTGGCCAAAGTAGGAAATATTACACAAACAACACTATCAATAAATTACTCACTGTTTTTCTTTCTTTCTGAGAAAGAGAGGTGAACCCTATTCCGTTTGTGTTATCAGAAACGGACAGGTTAAACACAGGTGGTCATATCACTGGGTTAAACGCCAAGGAAATAGGCATGCCAATAAAATTTCAAAATAATGAGTTCGTTGGCAAGTAAAGATCTTATGTTATAGACAAAGTAAATTAGGTCATAGAATATGCCATTTACAAAATGGGCTTATCTAGCAAGTGTAATCATAGTTTCGCCACCGGCCAGTGGTCGGGCCTTCTGTGACCGGCATTAGTATGCCGCTTGTACTCATGTTCTTCCCTTGATTGATCGGCAGAACTCCTGCCCTTTGCTTCCAAAAATGCTATTTATAAAATTCCTACTAGACAAGACAAAGTGATTGAATGTGCAGGGGCCGATGGTTTCTTACGTTTCAAAATATAATGTCTTCTCCGTGTTCTGGTATGCCGCCGAGCAAAGCAGACAGCAAATGTACATATAACAAGACCTAGCTCAATGATTACAGCCATTCTTAATCCTGCAAACAGGACAATTAAAATACATTAAAAAATGCATATCCATTGGAACAGCTACATCTAAAATGGCATGCTGAACAGAGATAATACCTCTTAGCTTCTGGATAAGATCTTCTATATCTAGAGTATGTGTCCTACCAAGATCATCATTCTTTGTAACATCCTTTATGTTCCTACCAACATCATCATCCTTTACAACGTCCTTTCTGTTCATACCAACATCATCATCATCCTTTCTAACATCATTTCTGTTCTTACAAGTGTTCGGACAATGGATGCCACTTTCATACTCATCACTTCCATCACAGCAATCTATAAGGGAATACGGAAACACTGTCAACAAATAATAAATAGTTTCATATGTTGAAACGGAGAACTTGAACATAAGGATAAAAAACCATATTCTCTCGAGATTAGCATTATTTTGTAAAAAATGCAATAGCATACCACATATTTCATCATTCACAACAGACGAGAACAAGAAACGAGGGGTGTCTCCAGCATTTCTACAGTAAAACATGCTCTCTGGACAAGCCGAAGTTCCTGGATGACACAAATAATGTGAGGGACAGCATTATATTAATTAGCGAACATCTTTTGCATCGGTGCTATTATCAACTATGAAGCAACAGAAAAGGCACATAGTTGTGGAAGAATTTTCTATGTTAGCATTCAGAATTTCACAAATGGATGCTGTGGCCGTGTGGCCGGTCACTGGCTCACCTCAGCTGTATACGCACAAGAACGGCAGGCCACAATACTGAGACTATCAATAAACCTGATTTGATGTAGCTTGTAGCTAAATGTGCTAGTAATCTATGATTTGCATTAGCACAGAGTAGGCGTAATAGCTTATTTGAGTTAAAAACACGGCAAAAAATCCTCGAAAGCACTGTAAAAATCGCACATTCCTCATGTCCTCCGAAAAATCAAAATCACACCCTTTTTTACTGTAACAAAATCGCACATTTTTCTCCTTGGTGAATTGGAAAAGGATTGTGCTAGCTCAAGTAAATACGTAATAAGATAAATATACCATCACATCAATTTTAACCTCCAACGCAATATTCCATCAGATCTCGTCACACACGCGAAATCGACCAGATCCCCAAGACCCCGGAGTTCGCATTTCGCAGCTAAAAGGTCGGCGGAATCGGAAATAGAGATCGAGGCGGTGGGAGACCTGGCTCGTCGGTTCCATCGGAGCAGTCGCAGTACCCGTCGTTGAGGCGGCTCCTAGGGAAGGATCCCGAGCCGTCCCTGCAGGCGATGACCGCCGGCGCGAAGTACGCCTCGTCTGCAGAGGCTATTTGGTCATGTCGAGTAAAGAAAAGAGATGGAGGAGCGGGCGCGTAAGCATGCGGCTCTGTCTTCACCTTGAGGAGAGACGCCGAGGAGCGGTGGTGCGGCGCCGGCGGCGCCGGCGAGGAGGAGGAGGAAGAGAGTGGCGGGAGCGGAGGAGGCTTGGCGACGACTTGGTGGTTGGGTCGTCATCTGCCGTTAGATGCGCTCGCGTCCGGGCGTGCTGATCTGAAGGAGTTTGGGTCCAGCTTGACCGAACCAAACAAAACGTCCGTCAGGTCAACTGTCCAATCCAAACTACTCGTACCTTAATTTTTGTGAAGTCGAAGAAATTGAAGTGCCGATGCTTAAAAACGAGACTCGTGATAATAAATTGTACTACGAGATATGCACATATATACTGACGCGGCAACAGCAAGCATATACACACGTCACAACACATGTATCATTATATTCACATCTATATAAATGTGTTTTCTAACACAATAAAAACCAACGATACATTACTAATCTCACTAAATTATTTTTATATGTTTCATCTAATTTATGTTACTGCATTTAAGAACGAAAAAAGCAATAGATTTGGTTTAAAATTGGTTTTGCACTTGATGTCAGGTATTTTGAAATTCGTTGGAAGGGGACTATGTCGCCACTGCTCTTTGTTGGTTCACGTCATGGCCGATTGCTCTCTATCCAAAGGGCAGCTCTAGTGTTGGTTTGGTAAAACGTTAGTTCGACGTCTTCAATGTTAAAATCGATTAAGTGAAACCCACGAATTCAACCATGTCGTAGAACAGCTACGTCAACGGATCGCTCAGATCCGCTCCCTTTCCTTTCACAGAAGACGAGACGCCAAGAAGATATAGAAGCCCATATCCCTTACCAATCAATCACACCACACCACAAGAGACAATGAACACAAGATATAGAGGTAGAGCTCTCTCTTTATTATCAATGATTATATGTACCATGATGGGCACCCATGCCTTCCTATTTATAGATAGAGGAGGTCTTAGAGATAAGAACAGTTTTATCTATAAAACTAATTCCAATTGGTCCGCAAGTTAGAATCTTATCTTCCCATGGAGATAATATTTGTAACACTCTCCCTTGGACCTATCCACAACCAACTTATGCCTTGTCAAAACTGCTACCAAAACCCAGTGAAAAAAAGGCTAGGAGAAAGAGTACATAGTTGTCACCATACATCACACATCGTTGCCTCATTAAAAACCTTTGTGAGGATCACAAGCTTCACTCAACTAAGGGAAAAAGAGTACAACATCGTGGACTTGCCGGTCCACTAACTAGGCCAACTTCATGGGTTTCTTTCCCCCTGAACCCTAAGAGTCTCTAAGCCTTCTTATCCTAATTTCTCGAACAAATTTCCGGAAAATACAAGCTGGGAGAGACTTAGTAAACAAATCCATCAAATTGTCACATGACTTGGACTTCAGGATTTCCACCTCACCTTGCTACCAAAGCTCATGAGAATAGAAGAATTTATGAGCATTATGTTTCATCATATTGTTCTTAACATAGCCTAACTGCATCTGTGCGACGCATGCTGCATTATCTTCATGGGTAATAGTGGGGGTATCGGAAATACTCAAACCACAAGACCGCTCAATATGGTGAGTCGTCCTTCTAAGCCATGCACACTCTCATGTGGCTTCATATAATGAAATGATCTCTGAGTGGTTTGTAGACATCGCTACCAAGGTTTGTTTACGAGACCACCACAAGATGGTTGTACCACCACAGAGAAACACAAAACCAGTTTAAGATCAGACATTATGGGAATCAGACAGATATCATGCATCTGCATAGCCCACCATGGTTAAGTCTTGTTGCATTGGAAAGAAGAGGCTGAGATCTTGCGTACCTTGAAGGTATCTGAGTATTGTCTTAACGCTAACCCAATGTCTCCTCGTAGGAGATGCACTATATCTTGCTAGCAGATTTAGCGCGAACGCAATATCAGGCCTGTTTAGTTCGCAAGGTACATCAGTGCTCCAATGGTGCTTAAGTATGGGATTTCTGATCCCAACACTTCCTCAGTTTCACTCCTAGGACGGAATGTGTCTTTGCCCCAATCAAGGGATCTCACTACCATAGGTGTTTTCAGAGGATGAGCCTTTGACATGTTAAATCTCTCAAGGACCTTTATAGTATAGGTCAACTGGTACACTAAAATCCCGTCAAGGAGATGCTCAACCTGAAGGCCCAAGCAAAACTTGGTTTGACCCAAGTCTTTCGTCTCAAACTCCATGTTGACATAGGTAGTCACCTCCTCAATGTCCTTTGCATGGCCAATGATGTTCAAATCATAAACATAGACTGAGATGATACAAAAACCATTATGGGACTTTCTGTCACACCCTGAGGTGTTTTCCCCTTTTAAAAATCTAAAGAAAAATTGCAAGAAAAATAGTTGGAAATTAACGAGTGAACAAATAATTTTAAAAGCAAAAAATCTAAATGGAAATGACATGGTAGTATTTTTCCTAAATTCTATATGTCAAATACACTAACAAAATTTTTAGTGGAATTTTCAAAGAACTATAAATAATTTTTAATCAATTAAAATTGAAATCGAATTAATAAATTCCGGAAAAACCTTTTCTCTCTGCTCCCGTCCTTTTCCCGCCCTTTCGGCCTATGAGCCGTTGGCCCGAGCCGACAGCCCAAAACCCCTCCCGCGAGCGCGCCTCCCCTCTCTCCCTCGCGGGCCGGCCAAAGGCCGTGGCCCGTTTGCTCCAGCGCCTGGAAAATAAGTCTGTTTCCCCCTTTCTCCGGGACGCTGACAAGTAGGGCCCACCTATCAGATTCGTCCCCAACCTCCGACCGCCCTGGCGCCATTTCCATCGTCCCGTCCCACGTGAATCTCGTGCGCCCGCCTCCCCCGCGCCTCGGGACGCCGCCGCCTTTACTCCCCCGCTCCTCCTGCCGGCTTTAATCTCCCCGACCTTCGCTCCCGCGCTTCCTAATGGTCGGATTTAATCGTCGGCCATTAAACCCTGATTTCTCTCTCCCTCTTTACTCCGACGAGGGATTACACCGCCTCCCGGCCGAAACTGACCTCCCCGTCCCCTTTAAAAGCCGGCCACCGAGCTCCCCGTCCTCCCCACGCCCTCACTCGAGGTCTCCTCTCTCTCTCTCTCGCTCCGGCACCATGCGCCCAAGCTCCCGAGCCCGTCGCCGGCCTTCGGCCACGATTCCCCGCCGTCCCAAGTCGTCCCGAACGTTGCTGCCGCCTCCATCTCCATCCCCGGCGCCCGAGCCCTCTCGGCCGCCCCTCTCCGTCGCCACCCGCCATCTCCCTCACCGTCCGCACCGTCGTCCCCTCCATCTCCGGTGTCCCCGCGGTGAGCGCCCCTCCCTTTTCCCCTCTCGGCCGAACGCGAGCCATCGCTCCCGAGTGCGCGCGGCTCTGCCCGCGCGTGAGCTGCGGCATTCCGCCGCCCCGCGCCGTCGCCCGAATGGCGCCGGCCGGTCTCCAGCCGCCATGCACCATCGCCGGCCGTCCATGCCGCCCGCGCCCCTCCCCGGCCGTTCGATCTGCCTCGACAGATCGGAGTCGTCCGCTCCCGCTCGCCCACGTGGCCGCCACCTCGGCGCCACATGTGCGCCACGTGGTGCGCCGCTCCTCTCGGCCGTGGACCCGGTCCACCATGGACCGGTGTTCCCGCGGCCGATGACGCCATCGCGACGTCGCCCTAGCGCGACGCAATTTTGGGATTTATTGCGCAATAAATAACTAAGGATTTTTCCTATTTTAGTAAAACACAGATAATCTTCTAAAATCCATATCTTTTCAATCCGAGCTCCATTTAAGCCCATTCAAATTTCATTAAATTCATAAAAATTCCAAGAATATATTAAAAATGGTTTTTCCCCTGTTTCAGTAGCTTTTTAGCCTGTTTTGTTGAAGTGCTTTGTTTATCGTGTAGACCCTGGTAGTTCCTCCGACCCGGTGTACTTTGAAGTTGTCGCGGAGTTTCCCCAGTCCGAAGAGCAAGGCAAGTCATGCTTTATTATTGATCATATTGCTCCTATTTTTGCTAAAACACCTGTTTTATTCTATTAAACTGCATTTATTTTTGAATGTCATCTCATGGAGAATATTACACCATATGGTTAGATTTAAGCCTTAGGCTTGTCACCCTAACCCCTTTGATAAACTTGGGATAACAACATGACTAGATTATAGGCCTAGGTTATGCTTAGACCTGATTAGACTTACTAGCACACTAAATGGGTAATTTCATCTAGACTACATTATGTTGGACACATGAAATGAAAGATATAATCCGAGGACTTTGTGGACCGGACTAATAACTAAAACATGACAAATGGTGCGCTGTGGGTGTTGTGGTTTTGATAGTGGTGCCCATGGCATTTAAGGACCGGTTCACGGGAAACCCTTGAAAGACTCACCGTACAAACCACAAGCCAGAATGGGCAACGGTGGGTCCTGTAGTGTAGCTCTTCCTAGCCGACGAACCCAGGCAAGGGTGAGCGTGATGGAGTTGCAGTCGGTCGGGGCTTACCGGTTGCTGGGCTGCCGGATTCACCGAGGCACTCGGGAGGCTGCCCACGGCCCAGGAACGGCAGTGGGGGCGAAACCTTGGTGTGGTTCGCTTGGTTAGCGAGGGGTTATTCGAAAGGTCCTATCACAGTCCCTTTCCGAGGTACCGTGGCGGTATTCCGGCGCACGGGAAGCCGTGTTGTGGGGCTGTGTCTTGTGGGTACAGTTGTACACCTCTGATCAGAGTAAAGCTATTCGAATAGCCGTGCCCACGGTTATGGGCGATCAACCGACTTCCCCATGATTAGTCCCACACTGTTGAAAACCTGTTAATTTGACCTTGATTAGTGCAGTTGGATGGTTTGGGCCTGTCTCAACATGGGGATAACGCTGGACAGTGTTGGGTTTAATGTGAATTAATTAATTAATTTACCTTTTTTTGTTTTCAAGTTCAAAACTCCTTTGTTTGCAAAAACCCTAGTTGTTTGTGCTAAAGGCAAACCCGAGCCAAATCCTTGTCTTCCCCCTTGCATTCATACCCTCTCTTTTCCGGTATGACTTGCTGAGTACGTGGAATTACTCATCGTTGCCTCTTCACCAGAACCTGAGCAAGAAGCCGAAGAAGAAGCTGAAGTTGAGTAGGTTTTGTCCTGCACTCTGGAAGTTGCCTGTGGAATGGTCGAAGCCACGTGGCCAGCGTCAAGCTTAGGCTTAGCCCCCTTTTCTTTTTCCGCTGCTCTTTGCTAATCTTTTTGTAATGTTTCTAAGACGTGGAACTGTAATATCAACAATTGTCGTATGTGTACCCTGGCTAGTCTTGGATAGTGATTTTAATACACATATAGCTTCGGAAATTCTGGTCTGAATTTCTGGGCGTGACACTTTCTGATAAACACGCAGGGACAATCCTCACTGTTGGCATATACTTTCCCCAAAAGGAAATTTCTCAGCCGGTTGTACCACATATGACCAGACTATTTTTACACGTACAACGACCTTTCCAAATTCACACTGTACATGTTGTGATTTGCTTTGTACGGGACCTTCAACCTTTTAGGGAAACACATGTAAATCTCCAAATCCAGCGATCTGTACAGATATGCTGTCACCACCTCCATCAATTGCATTTTCAATTCCATGCCAGCTGCCAACATTAAGTATCGAAACGTTATGCAGCTCATCACTGGAGAGTAAGTTTCATCGTAATTGATGTCGGGTCTCTGCGTGAACCCTTGTGCTGCAAGCCTTGCTTTATATCTCATCACCTCATTGTTTTCATTTTGTTTTCAGACGAAAACCTACTTGTAACCAACAGGGCGCACAATGGTGATGTCAGGCTTACCGGCCCAAAGACACGCCTCTTAGCAAGCGAGTGTAATTCTGTCTCAATCGCTTCTTTCCATTTGACCCAATCCGAGCGCTTACTGCACTCAGCCATGGACTTAGGTTCAAGATCATGATCCACTATATCCGTGATCTTAGAGACAAAATTTATGTCAACAAGTGTAGTCTTTCGGTTATACAATTCTCTCGTGATGGCATAGTTTGTGGCAATTTCCTTACTCATTTCCTCATCCTGGTTTCCCAAAATAGGAGAGGGTTCCGATGCGCTAGTTGGACTAGGTGTGCACGCTAGTCCATTGGGCGTTTCGTCGTTTTGGCGTCCATCCCTAGGTTGGGTCTCTCTGAGACTACTAGGAGCGTGACGCAAGCGGTACCATGTTCAGCTCTTGCGGACGTCTCCGCTTAGCCTGAATTGGACCATTCGGGTCTCTCCCCCTCTTCCTAGGCTTAGGGGCTGGAGTAGAGTCTCCCTCCATGGGTATCTCTACTCTCTTCGATGCATTTGCCATAGGAATATGCAACTTCAACACTCCTCTTAGATCAGTAAAAGCATCTGGCAGATCATTAGCTAAGTTTTGAAGGTGTATGATACATTGAACTTCTCGTTCAATGTCTGGTGAACGCGGGTCAAGAGTACGGATACTACTCGAGTTCCATTCTATTTCGCGACATTCCTTAAAGTCGAGGTACTTTCCTTCCCCTAATGCCGGAAAATGCTCTTCATCAAAGATGCAATCAGCGTACCGAGCTGTAAACAGATCCCCAAATTAAGGCTCCAAGTAGTAGATTATAGATGAAGACTCATAACCCACATAGACCCCCACCTTATGGTAAGGTCCCGTAGTTCTATGCTAGGGTGGTGAGATCGGCACAGACACAACACAACCAAACTTTCACATATGGGAAACCATCGGCTCTTGACCATGCGCCAGTTGATGGGGTGAAGCAGAGTGATATGCAGACGATCTTATACTGGATTAGCTTTACAGCGTGCAACACTGCATGGCCCCAACATGTAGTGGGTAAATTGCTACCCTGTAGCAATGGTCTGGCAACTAACTTGATCCTAATCAATGACTCAGCAAGTCCATTCTGAGTGTGAACATGGGGAACTGAATGTTCTACATTAATTCCCAAGGCCATACACTAGTCATTGAATGCCTTTGATGTGAATTCACCTACATTATCCATACGAATCATTTTAATGCGGTTCTCGGGGAACTCTGCACGCAGATGGATGATCTGTGCTAGTGCTGGCCAAATAGGTCGTCTGGCCCGACATGGCCCGGGCACACCCGCAGCACGACTCATTAGGCACGGCTCCTATAGCGGGTCGTGCCGTGCCGGCACGGGCACGCTACAGGCCCACGTGCCGTTCCGGCCCACAGGGCAAGGCGAGGTAGACCTCCGAGTACTTGCGATGCACCTTCTGCGGGGTGACATCGACGTCGTGGCAGGCGGCGACGATGACGCGGGGCGTGGGTGACGGCGTCGGCAACGGCGAAGGCGTGAACAGCGGGGGAGGCGTGGTTGGAGGAGGTGGTGGCACCGAGCACATAGATGGAGTTGACGAGGCGGTACACGATGCGGTACTATGACTCCACCCCAACCACGAGCTGCCCCGACCCAGCCGCGAGGGGGTCGTCGCCGATGGCTTCGAGTGAGGCCACCACCATGGTGGCTGGGGATGATTGTTGATGCTTCCCACAGGCGAGGTGGATGCAGGCGAGGTGAAAGGAGGAGATGACGACGAGGGTGTGGGAGAGGGGAACCAGGAGCGGGTCTGGAGGAGGATGTCGGTGCCGTTCACCGGCTGAAGGGAGATCGCGAGGCACACCATTGCCGTCGCTTGCTCACGCCGGCGAGAGCCTAGGGTAGGGCTCGAATCGAGCGGCAAGAAGAGAGGGTCACCGGTTCTAGTGAGATCTAGGCTGGATTGGCCGCCCCTTCCCCTCCCCCGCCCGTGCCGTGCGGCCGTGGGTGTGCCCGGCCAGACGCTACAGAACTATGTCGTGTCGTGCCGTCCCACGGGCTCGAGTGGCGGCCCAGGCATGACACGCCCCACCGGGCCGTGCTAGCACGGCCCAGACCTTCCCGTGTCGTGCCGTGCCAGGCTGAGCTATAGTGCTCGCGTGCCCGGGCCATCTGGCCAGCACTAATCTGTGCGATGAATTTGGCAAAAGTGTGGTTCCTCGTAGACAACAAGCATATGTGGCTCCACCTTGTATAAGCATCTATCAACACTATGAAATATCTAAATGGCCCTGACCAAGGGTTAATAGGCCAAAGATGTCCCCTTGGATTCTGTCCAAGAACCCTAAGGTTTCGACCCTCAACTTCTCAAAGGACGGTCGAATGATCAGTTTTCCCGTTGCACAATCGGGATACACAAACTCCTTAGGGAAGTTCTTAGTGTTTATGCCATGACCTGATGAGCTTGTGACTATTTTTTGCATCATAGTCAATCCAGGATGACCTAATCTCTCATGCCAGATTCTAAAAGATTTTGTGTTCTGATAGATGGTCTGCATCGCAACGTATTCATTTGAGGTTTTTTATATTAGTGTAGTACAATCCATCGGAGTTCCCTGGTATTTTCTCAACCACCATGGTCTCATCGCCCTCAGACAATGTCATGAAGAGAAATTCTTCTCCTCCTTCACGAGTTGTTGCGAGGTGGTAACCACAGTGACGAATGTCCTTAAAGGTAAGGAGTGTGCATTCAACACTTGAGGATAGGAACACTTCCTCAATGAAGATCCTTGTACCCCTAGGGAGGACAATTGTGGCTTGACTTGAGCCAACTATGTGACCATTGCTCCTAGCAATGGTGAGGATGTTCTCATCCCTCTTACGCAATGTCGTGAAGTACTTAGTCTCCCACAGTATTGTGTGCATTGTGGCACTATCAACCAAGCACGTCCAAGCTCCATTGGATCATACTACGTTTGTTCTATATGAGAGATTACATTGGTTCAGTTCATTATAAAGGGCATAGAACATGACAAGGCCAAAATAACTCAACAGGAAAAACTTTATTAATGTGAAGGACCACCCTAAACACATGGACCAGGATGCTATGCTAAAGCATCATCATTACATAAATGACTCATTGTTCTGAAAAATAAATCATCGCACTGACTCAGTATGATAAGCTAATCATACTAACGTATGATAGCCTAGACTTAAAACACATAACTGATAACTTGGGAACTACCGCATGTCCCCATGTACGTCCTCATTCATGAGGTCGTCGGTCTCGCCTTTCCCGTTGAATTCCCCGAGTTCAATGTCATCATCCTCAAGACCGACATTAGCATCAACATCAGTCTTAGGATCAACCTTCATGGTAGCGTTAGCAGGAGCAGAAGGAGTTGTATGCACCTTGGGAGCAGGGGGCATCAGCCACAGGCACTTGAACAAAGTGTGATTTCGGCTCCTGCTTCTTCTTCCAATCCTGGTATATCTCAAAGAGGTGAGGTTCTGCGTTGCAGTTGTGTGCCCAATGCTTCTTTGAGCCATAGCAAAAGCAACCCTCACCACCCTGCTGAGATCCTCCAGCAATACTAGCACCACCATCAACGCCACCAGGCGGATTGCCCTTGCGGCCCTTATGGCTACTTGGCCTCTTACCCCAATTGACAACCCTCTTGAAGTGATTCCTGTTTGGCAGTGTGCGACTCCTAGGTCCCTTCCTCTTGGAGGGACCCTGTCCAGAACTGTTATCCTTCTAATGAACAACATAAGCCTTTGGAATAAGCTGCGAACCTACAGGAGGAGTGTTGAAGTTGGTCATCAGAAGTTTGTTGTGGACTTCAGCGTTTAACAATGACTAAATAATCTTGGAGTACTTAGTGTACTTAGCCTCACGATACTGCTCTTGCATCATGGAATTCTTGGGATGGAAAGTGTCAAGGGTCTTCTCAATCATGTCTTCGTCTGTCACCATCTGGTTACAGAAACGAAGCTTGATAATGCGGTGCACAACACTATTGTAGCCTTCCACAGTCTTGAAATCATAGAACCAAAGCTGAGCCTAGTTTGCTCTAGCCTTCGAGAAAATGGCAGTCTTCTTTACGTTGTACTGTTCTCTCAGGGCCTCCCACAACAAGAGAGGCTCACGCAACTCGAGGTACTTAGCTTTGAGGTCCTCGTGAATGTGCTTCCTGATGAACACAAGAGCCTTTGCTCGCTTAGGCATCAGAAGCGGGGCTACACCGGGCACTTGCCGATGGATGGCGTCAGACAACTCCATCAAGGCAAGGTAGTTTTCACAGTCCATGACCCAGGTCTGGTAGTTTCCCTATTAACGGGGAGGATGGGAAATTCCTTCTTGGCGAGATCCACATCAGACATGGCATGTTTAACATGCAAAAAACCGACGCCGGGTTAACTTGCATGAAAAACTAAGTCACAAAACAAAGTAACATAGCCATATGTAATTATTGGTATTTTTCTCAGAATTTTCTTGCATTTATTGATTTTCTATGATTATTATTGGCCTTGTGGCATTAAATATTAAATATTATGCCCACAGAAAAACATTACACATGCAAGAAATTAAACCCCAATATGCTTCCAAGTGGAGGGTCTCTTACACTAGGTGAGCACAATTTTATGGAAGCATTAACCTATAAACCTTTTCTAGATTATTTAGTTGGAGTTGCATCAAGGTTAAAAATCAATTAAATTGCTTAAAATACACCATTACATGGTTGTTTATGAGTCCAGTGACTCACATGCAAGAAACCAACTAAAACAAGGCCTAAACAACAAAGTTAAAGCCTATATACACAAAGATATGTAATTTCAAAAAATTACATCGTCCAAGAAATACAATTACTTTGAACGGTGAACTTTAGGCATAAAATCGACCTTTCTTAGGGACTTAGATGAAATTTTTAGTAAATTAGAATAACCAGGCCGAAAGCGTCGTTCGGGCCGTGGTCTTATTGGGCCGGATTTTACTATAGCGGCCTAAATATCCAATTGGGCTGAACTCAAAAGCCCATTGGAATTTCTAATTTGCAATTTTTATTTTCTTTGTATGTGGGCTGCCACAAGCGATTGGGCCGAATGTGATCGAGAGGTGGTAGGCCGGTCCAACCGGCCCGTTTAAGTGACCGCGAGAGAGAGAGGGTGAGAGGGGATTAGGGTTTCCCTTCTCCCCACCGGCACCTGTGGCGGCGCCCGTTGCCCAGCACGTCGGTCGGACAAGCACGGCGGCGGCGACGGAGGACACCGACTATCAGTGGAGGTGGATATAGAAGCGGCTCACAGCGAGGACTTCGGCTCCCATCAACTGCCCAGCGGCAGGACGGTGGCGGCGGTGTCACACCCGAGTGGCGTTCGGTGCCGTGGTGGCTCAGCGTTGTCCGGCGGAGCTCTACCCACATGTCTAGAAGACGGCGGCGGGGCGAGCTCAACATCGACGGTGAAGCCTCCTACGGCGGCAACCGAATCACGTCTGGCCACAGCGTCCCGTTGGTTTTCGATCCAAGGTCGGCGGCCGTTAGTCCCATCAACCCTCACCATGGCTCCAGGCGCGTCGATGAGGGGCTGCCGGCGATGATTGCCCGTTCTCGGCATCAAGTCCAGCGACGACGACGACGTGGGTCGTTGTCCTCCTCGTTGGTGGTGGTTTCCCGTAACGGCATCAACACGACAGCCGGTGGCATCCCAACAACGATGACGAGCAGCGACCAGCTAACGTGGCCCCAACCCAGCAGCGTGGGTGGTCTGGCGGCGGCGACACGTGCTCTCGGCATGGCTTTGACGAGGGGAGGGGCTGAGAGAGAGAGAGAGAGAATCGAGGGATGCGTACGGATGATCAGATGGGCCGGGTCTTCTCGTGTCGGATCGGGCACATGAGCACTGTAGCTCGACCCAGCCCGACACGACACGGAAAGGTGTGGGCGATGCCGGTATGGCCTGGTGGCGCATGCCGTGCCTGGGTCATTGCTCGTGTCGGCACAGGCACGACACGGCCACGGGCCCGGCGCACGACATGGCGGGGAGGGGAGGGCAGTTGATAGCGCACAGGCACTAGGGTTAGGGTTGGCGGCGACGGTGGTGGCTACTGCGGGGGGCGATGGGGAGAGGGGAGAGATCGGCGACGACGGCGGCACGGAGGGACGGGTGCGTGGAGGGCTCGGCGTCGACGGAGGCGGCTCGACGTCGGCGTCGGCTGCAGCAAAGCAAAGGTCGGCGACGCGTCACGGATGGCTCGACGTCTCGGTGACGAGGGTGGCGTGGAGGTCGGCAGCGCGGCGCGAAGGGCAAACCCGGCGGATGTAGCGGCTGGGAGGGAGGGGAGGACGGACCCGGCGCGACGGCATCGACGTGGGAGGGATGCTAGGGTTTTCGGTCGGACGGGCCGATCTCGGCCCATGGGCCATTGACGGGCCCATGCTGGCACAGCACGACAACCCCGTGGGTTGTGCTTGGGTCGAGGGGTCGGCACATGGGCCAGCATGACACGACCCGCTATAGGAACCGTGCCTTAGTTGTGGCGTGGGCGTGCCCAGGCCGAGCCATGTTGGGCGGCCCGTTTGGCCACCTATAGGGATGCAGGAGAGATCGGGGACGTAGTGAGGACGACCGGTTTAGCCCAGCCAAACCGGGTTCGGTCCAACGAAGGCATCCCGGTCAATTTATCGATTAAAACACACGTGTGTCTTTCGGTTTTCATCATAAAACAATAGATGCAAATAGATCTAAATAGGAAATTAATCGGCAGGAAAACCAATCTACTGCTATTATTGCATCTAGAACATGATGAAAAACAAGAAAACCAATCTAGTAATTGCAACAAACAATTTTACCGTAGATTTATCGATGCAGTAGGACTCGAAGCAGTGACGAGTCGGTTGCGGTGGAGGAAGCATGTCTAGTTGTAGCAACCTATCAACGTCAGCCCAGCGGTAGAGGTACTGATAACATTTGTAGAACAACTACGTCAACGGATCGCCCAGATATGCTCCCTTCCCTCCCACAGAAGATGCGGCATCAAGCAGATGTAAACCCCCGTATTCCTTCCCGATCAATCATACCACAAGAGACAATTAACGCATAATGTAAGGGTGAAGCTCTCTTTTTATTATCAATGATTGTGTGTACAATGATAGGCATCCCTGCCTCTCTATTTATATGTAGAGAGGGTCTTAGAGGTTAAAACGGTTTTATCTCTAAAATCAATTCTAATTGATCCACAAGTTAAAATCCCATCGTCCTCTCCCTCTGCAACAACAAATACTTTCTTATTAATGACTATGTCATTCGACTTCTGTTTTGAGTTCGCTTTTTGTCGGACACAAATGGTTTGATCCCCACAGTATCTACGATTCAGTTTACGGCGTTGAAATCGATTTTTGGTTCACACTAGAGCCGCTCTAAGGGCATCTCCAACAACCTCCTTACAAATGGCTCCTTAAAATTGTAATGTAAGGAGGTAGCTAAATAATTTGACAAAAAAAATTACTGCTTTCTCCAACGGATAACCAAAAAGTAACTCCCTATTTTAAAACAAACTTGCCATGTCACATGGAATCAACCGAAACCGAAACCAACAAGTACTGCGGTGCTTTATCTCCCGCGGTGCGACCGAACACATCTAATCCCTCCTGTCTAGCGACAAAATCTAGTGGCATTGGTTTTCCTTGGTTCTTTCCTAGCGACACGGAACTGCTTTGCCAGCAAGCCAATACTCTATACTTCCGTCCAGCAAATACTCTGTTCTCTGTGCTTCTATAGCCGCTGCTTGCCTGAGATTGATTTGGTTGAGTGCTGTGTGTTAACACCAGAATTTGGTAAGTCCCGGTGTCCCTATCGGCTAAGTGTTCTTATCGGCTCAAAGCTAAAATCGACTTAGAGTTCTGCATCAGCCGATGAAGGTTTTCTGTTATCAACATTTTTAGTAGTGAGATTCTTGTTAGATTTGGTTTGAGAAAATCTTATCCAGAAGAGACCGAGTTCAGGAAGGATGCGGCTTGTGTCTATTAATTAGGAAGAGTTTGTTAACTTTCTATTTTATCTTTAGAAAAGTGTTTTTGTGTCCAATAAGGACTCGGTTTGTTTCTTTTTATCTTTAGGAAAGTTTGGATTTGTAATCTGTTAGGATCTTTGTTAGCCTATGGGTATAAATATGTAGGCCCGAGGTTCATGTAATCGATCAATCTCACGATCAATACAATTCGGCTCATCACTACCTTTTACTCTTTCTACTTTATTCATCATCTGGTGGAACTTGGCACCTGACGCAGGGCTACATCAGCTTTGATCTCCAGCGAAGGGGTAAGTCCAATATCCCACCGGCCCAAGTATATCATCTCTATCTTTAGTTCCATTACTGTTTATAGTCACGTCGGTTTAGTTAAGACTTTCTCAATTAGGTCCGATATTCTGATCAAGTTGATGTTTCTCTAAACATAATATCGCTTTAGATAAATTTGTTATATCCATCATATTAGATAGATCTATTGGCTCATTGAGTATTAGATTATCATATACAATCTCGTGCTGTATCGGTTAGGTCCGACCTACTAGATTGTTGTTGATAATCTAAGTCTCGTTAAGCCGATAGGTTCATGCTAATACTTCATCAGAGGGTTAGCAGGTCTTATCTGACGTGTTAAATTTCTCTCTGATGGTTTCGCTGTCTTAGTTAAATTTAACACATGACCACTTTGATCGGTGTCATACCGACTAGTTTAAATCTATCATGCAATTATCAACCTTATGCTGCATCGGTTAGGTTCGATCTATGAGGTTGTGGTTGCAAGTTAGATTTATTTAAGTCAGTAGGTATCAATTATTGTTTCATCAGGGTTTTAGCCGATGAGTTATCTGGACATTGCATTGGTTTACAAGGATTATATATAAGTTGGATTTAGCCGATTGCAGCAAAGGTTTTATTGATTACTTAATCATTTGGATTTAATGACATCGCACCTTCAGCCGATGTGTGTTTTGATAGTCAGATCAATATCTATGTCAGCATGTGATTGGTTTATGCTCTTTTATCATCATGTTATCGTCGGCCGATCGCCTTTATATAGATGTTTGCTTAGCACATTACCGATAGGTTAAAACCCTAACTGCATCGGCTGACATCAGCATCGACTGGAATCAACCGATCGACTGTTTTTGTTATCGGCTTATCAGCCGATATGCTCTATGTTCTGCTGTTTTGTATATCTTGTCAGTGGCAAGATCAAACTGACTGGCACGCCTGTACTTCATCAATTTTAGGACCTGCTCTGGAGCTAAGCAGATCTCCCAGGCCAGCGTGTGGTTTGACGTCAACACATCTTTCGGCACGACAGCGGCGGTACGGATTTTGCATCAACACTGTGCAGCTGGCAGGAAATATTGATCTGCAAGGGATTATTTCTTCTGACGGTATGTACAATCGGAGCTTTTATTCTGTGATGAGGAGGACAAGTTAAATTTATATTTCGTCGTCTTTTTTGTGGTCAGGATCATGAACCGTCGTAGCACACTTGTGCAAGCCTTTTTCCATGAGTCATCGTCATCCAATGATGATGAGGAATTTATTGTAGCAGTACTACACGCAGCGGACAACATTGATGGAACGCGTCTCATTGGATCAGTTCCTAGGAATAGAGTTATTGAACGGAACAGACACGCAGGGCACATGAGATTATATCAAGATTACTTCGCGGACAATCCTACGTTCAGTCCAATAATGTTCCGACGGAGGTTGGAAACATTAGTTTGTGGTTATGAATTTTTAATAAACAAACACATCAACATTTGATATTTTTAACAGGTTTCGTATGGGTCGTAATATTTTTCTACGCATCATGCATGCAGTAGAACAACAAGACACATGCTTTGTGCAGAAACGCGATGCTGCCGGTAAACTTGGACTCAGCTGTTTACAGAAGGTAACTGCGGCTCTCCATATACTAACGTACGGGGTAGCGGCTGATGCTACGGATGAGTATCTCCGAATTGGTGAGAGTACTGCCATTGAAAGTTTAAAGATGTTCATTGCTGCAGTTGTCTAAGTGTTTGGCGAAGAGTATCTACAGTCACCAAATGCTAATGACATGGCCAAGTTACTTATGATCGGTGAGAGTCGAGGATTTTCTGGATGCTTGGATTGATAGATTGAATGCACTAGAGATGGAAAAACTGTCCAACATCATGGCACAGACAGTATAGTGGACGTATGTAGGACCTAACTATTATTCTAGAAGCTATTGCATCACATGACTTATGGATTTGGCATGCTTTTTTTGGGATGCCAGGTTCGCATAATGATATTAATGTACTCGACCGGTCTCCTCTTTTTTCTAAGTTGGCAACAGAAGGGCATGAGCCGAAGGTGAAATATACAATCAATGATCATGATTACACAATTGGTTGTTATCTTTTAGATGGGATATATCCTAATTGGGCAACTTTTGTTAAAACTGTTAGTGATATGCCCTAGAGGCAACATGGAGATGTTGGATATCACGTCAATGTTTATGTATTTATGAATAAAGTGTTATTCAGTTCCATGAAATAGACATCTTGTATTGATCAATAAGTACATGACTTATTTATGAGACTCGATATGTATGAATCTATTTCTAAACGATCCCTGATCATATGTCATATTGTTGGAACAAATATGATTCTAAGATCGGCATGTTTATTGATTGATGATGATCATGTCTCATAGATCATGGGTATGGAGATACCAAATCAATAAACATGGACATATGTGTTAGAGAACACATTGTTGGATAGACCCACCATGAGACACTACAGAATTAATGTGCCATTAGTTGGTCTCGGGTAGTGTTGGTACAAAGTCCTTAGACCTGAGATCACCATGGATTCCAACATGTGTAGTAGCCTACTTTGGGAGTACCAAACGCTATTCCGTAATCGGATAGTTATAAAGGTAGTTTTCGGGTTTGCTATGAAACATGGAGTGGGATGTGAGTGATCAAGATGGAATTTGCCCTCCTTTGGAGAGATATCTCTGGGCCCCTCGAGGTAATGGATTATGGAAATGCATGGCCATGCTAAGTTGATTGAGGAGTCAATCAACGGACGGATAATCCAATACGGTTCGAGTGAATGGTTAAGCTATTGAAGGGATGGCACACATCTTGCCTATAGCTTAACGGTATCGTGAGGCAAAGGGATTTGTGTACACATTACGGGTTCGAGTCGATATTATATTCTTGTATACTATGGTGTCAATATGTCTTGCTAGGCGCCGCTATTGACAGTCGGCTGAGTTGGACTCGAGCCGACGATCGGCTAAGTTAGACTATAGCCGAAACCGAGTATACCTGAACCTACGGGGTCGCACGCTTAAGGGGATAAGAACGGGCATTCGAGTTGGACTCGGATACGGCTCGATCGGATAGGGATCCGATCGGATAGAGTCCTATGGGCTTACGACGTGTGGGCGGCCAACTCTATGAGATACGGATGAGATCCGATTCAAAATAGAGTCCTAATCGGCCACTAGTCCCGCGGCCAATTCTATATAAAGGAGGGAGGGTGGAGAGGCGTGACACGTCAATTGCATCGCGTGCAACGAAGTCGCCGAGATCAATCTCCACGGAAACCCTCCCACTTTCGAGCCAAACCCTAGCCTTGCATCGCGTGCTAGCACACGGGTGTACGGCGTTCGTCCCCGGACGTGTGGATACGGTAGAGGCGCCGCTACGTTGCGCGCGTTGATCGGCTTCGGATCGGCCGCAATCGGAGCGATCGGCTGTGGTGGAATCGGGCTGCGGTCGGACGCATCGGAGCGAGGCGTGAGAACGCGGCCGGACGACTCGAATCGACCGATTGGCGAATCGGCCTCCGGGAATCGGCTACACTGTTCCGGATCGGATTGCCCCGATTGGCTATTTCGCCGCACTCTACTCCAATCGGTAACGATCTATCGGCCCTTACTTGCAAGTGTTCCTGGTTTGCACGGTAAAAGTTTTTGTTTTTGGCTAGCGTAGCCTCCGCGTAACCCTTCAAAAACGATTCCTATGCCACAGGAGAACAAGAAGAAGTACTTTGCAAAAGCGCAAGAAGCTATAAGAAAAGATGTTGAACACGCTTTTGGTGTGTTGCATGCCCGATTTGCCATAGTTCGTAATCCTGTGAGGTTGTGGGATAAAAATGCTATACAACAAGTAATGAAAGCATATGTTATTATGCATAACATGATAATTGAGGATGAGCAAGAAACAGTGTTTGAGACGAACAATTTTGATGGCCAAACTGAGCCAATGGTTGCATCACACGAACCTACTCCACATCTCCAACAATGTATGAACGGAAACAACTTGTTCTGCTTGTCTTCAGATTTGTAAAGAGTTTGTCCTGCACAAGCTGTTGATAGAAAATAGAAAATAGAAAAAAAGGAATGTAATAATGTTGTGAAGTGATATAATGAAGATTAATGAATCGTATAATTGACAGATGCCTAATTACTGCCATTTTGAACGAACTGATAGTAATAGTAATTACTGCTACTAATAGTACATGTTGTTTAGTTTAGTGATCAGAAGTACTAGCATCTTGGGACTCTGCAATTTAATTCAGACATGTTCACTGAATCTATATAAAAAGTTAAGGTTAAAAACTTCAACTGTACCTGCAACCAGTAATGCCGCAGCTAAGCAAAAACTGCATCTTGCAGCTGCCTAACATATATCAGTGGCATTGTCAACAAAAATGAAGAATCAAGAAACTTCAGATTAATTATTATACTGTTAATTGCCCAGTGTAAACCCTACCCATGTGCAAGTAATCTCTTTTTCTCTAATCAGAGCAACTAAACAAATATAGTAATCTGTTCTTCTAAGGATAGTAAGTAAATGGGTTTCATATTCAGACCAGTGCAGCACAATTGATGATGGCCTCTCTTCTGCGATTAGTAGTAGTACTAGTAGTACATGATCTAACGTATTTGTCAATAATTAATCAACTGCCGGTTGATTAATTATGGTTGTTAGCGAATCATGATCCTTGACCCAAATCCAACCCCACAAACAATTCCCTTTTTTTTCTTTAGACAGCACCATTGGGAGAACAACAGTATTTATATTAACACACAAGATGCTCACAAGACTGAAAGAAAGACACCGATAAGCTGAATCACACTAAACTCTCTTAACTTTACTTTATCTTAGTCACTGGCTTCCCTATATTATGAGGTGTCTTACATGGAATATTATCAATGCTGAACAGCACTACAGTGTGATTTATCTTCCAGAAAAAAAGGAATGATATGTTAAAGAAACCAGGACCAAAGCCTCAATATCGTAGAATGTAGCAATAACAAACAATATTTTTCATCTAATTGTTATTTCATGCACAAGATGTTAATAAAAAATAGAATATTGTTCATGGTCTTGAATATTGACCCCGCTTTGTTTTCTACCTCTATCCGACTAAGACAACCAGCAAATTTATTGACCGCCTTTTGCAAATCAGACCATCGGTGCATTAGAGAGTTCGTATTACTGTCCGAGTTAAAGGTCCTATGGGAATGGAAGGTACCCTTCGACTGATTTGTATCCTGAATTGGGTCTAAGTTTACGTTGATCCATACTGCCACCAACATCATATCTTCTTCTTCACTGAAATTTTTTTTGACCTTTTTTGATTCGGACGTGTTTGAGATGTTGGAACAACATTGGATGGCTGAGAAGGTATCTCCTGAGATGGATGATGGTTGGAACCCAAAGAATTGATGAACTCTGCGTCATTGGTACTCTCATTCATCAAGTCTGTGAAGCACATATTGTTGTACATATTTTCTGCAAATAAAGTGATAAAAAATCATAAGCAGTGATGCATACAATGGTACTAAAGGCGTTATTGTTCTAAATTTTAGATAGCACATATTGCAAACAATATGCAATATGTAATGTTTCCGAGTAGAGCAAAAGAAAGCTAAGAATCACTCATATGCATTCCCTCAGACTAGCAAGTCAATGAGTAGTATATAGTGGAATCCATATATGGCGATCAACCCATACAAAAAATTGTAGTTACTTCTTGTACTCTGGTCACTATAGTACTCAATACATACAAAAGAACACATGTTAGTTTTGATGTGCAACATTGCACCTAAGGACGAACTCAATCAACAAATAAGCCAGACAAAATTGCAATAGGCATGGTGTAATCCATAATTCCATATAAGGTTAGTTCTTTTGGTACAGTCAAGGCTAAAAGTGCATCTAGCCTCCTAAGTGGGTTTTGGTGGTTAATAACAATTTGGTTAAGGGACTAATACGTTTAATTGAGATGTGTGCAGGAGAATTAGTCCCTAAATGCTTAGTTGTGCAGGTTTTGAAAAAGGAGAACCCTCAAACATCAATTGCAAAAAGGAGAAAAGATTCAACGACGGTTTATAATAGTATTTTTCTTGAATCTTGAGTTTTAGAAAAACTGTACTATTAAGAGGGGTGAAACTCATTCCATCGGATGATCTAAGTGCTCTTAGCCGAATTTTCTTGAGTGAGATTTTTTTGGAGTTATTTTTTTTTGAAAATTACCCCTTCCCACGGCAGTGAAAGCCGATCGGAAGTTTCGGGGTTCCAAGCCGAAACTTCCAGACACCTTCACCTCGCAGCCAAACCCTGAGAACCAAGTGTTGGCCGGAACTTTTGGTAATCCCAGACCGAAACTTCTGGACGGTATTCCAGCTGAGTTTGTGAGTAACGGCTAAGTGATGCAAGCGTGTACCTATATATATCCCACCTTGTCCCCAGCTCACTTTTGGCCATCCAACTTTCGTTTTTCAATCCCCTAGCCTCTCCCATGGTGTTCTGACTCATTCTAACTAAATTCTTGAGCCACATAACCAAATTTGTGAGAAGATTGAGTGATTGGAGTGATTGTGAGAATGAGAGAGCTAGGTGACTTGAGCATTTGGTGATTCTTGCAGGGCTTTGGAGTGGTGCCTATTACTCTTGGAGAGCAATCTCCTAGACAGCTAGGTGTCTCCCGCGAGCTTCCAAAGAATTGTGGATTGGCCCGGGAAAGTTTGTGAAGGATCACCTCTCCTCCGCAAGGAAACGAGGTATGGATAATGACAAACCAAGTTGATCTTTTGGAGGTTGTCTAGGTAGAGCAATTTATGTTTGTGGTTCATACTAGAGGATCAAATTTGGATCTTTGTGGTCAATTTGATCTCTAGGTAAGAACCTAGAAACGTTGGAATTGAAGGCCGTAGACTTCTTCCTAGGGTTTTGCTTGGTGAGGCAAGGGGTTAATTGAGACCCAATTCTACGGAGTTTCTCAACGGAGAGTAGGATTCTTTGAATCCGAACTTTGGGTAAAAATCATTGTGTCTCGTGTGTTATCCCTTTACCTCCTCCTGCTTGTTTATTTTGCCTGTGTGTATCTTCCTGTTGCTAGCAATTAATCTGTGTATACTTAAATTTGAGTTCAGATCCTTTTAAGTCACAGAACACCGGAAGTTTCGGACTGTAATATCGGAAGTTCTGGACAACTTATGATGACTGGAAGTTCCGGGTTCAAGTACCAGAAGTTTCGGTGCCTGTGTGTTTTAACCGCTGCATTTTCGAGAAAATTTCAGGATCGCCTATTCACCCCCTCTAGGCGACATCAACGGGCCTTCAATTGGTATCAGAGCCTAAGCTCTTAATAGGCTTCACCGCTTAGAGTCGATCCAAGATGTCGGGAGTAGATAATCAACATGAAGACGATGCAAGTGGAGAAAAATCTTCAATCAAGGAGACAGGGGGAGCTTTTATACCTTTTGATTACAACAAGCTTAATAATCCCTCTAATAACTTCATCTCTGTGCCTTTCGGGCGTGCACCTCACTTTGATGGTACACACTATGCCACTTGGAAGCACAAGATAAAATTGCATCTAATCTCTTTGCATCCTAGCATTTGGAGGATTGTTTGCACAGGTATCGATGTGCCTACGGAGGATATGAACCTCACTCCGGAGCAAGAGCTAAGCATCCACCGCAACGCTCAAGCTGTCAATGCTATTCTCTTCGCCTTGAGCCCAGAGGAATTCAACAAGGTTAATGGGCTTGAGGAGGCCAAGGAGATTTGGGACACATTACAAGTGGCTCATGAAGGCACCCCCGGAGTGAGAGAATCAAAGATTGAGCTCTTGGAAGGAAAGCTCGGAAGATTCGTGTTGGAAGACAATGAGACTCCTCAAGAGATGTATGACCGCATGATGCTCTTGGTCAACAAGATCTGAGGGCTTAGAAGTGAAGACTTGACGGATCACGTCGTGGTCAAGAGACTTCTTCGAGCCTTTGGACCAAGAAATCCTACCTTGGTCACTCTCATCCATGAGAGGAAGGATTTCAAGAGGCTTACACCGAGTGACATTCTTGGAAGAATTGTTGCTCATGATATGCTAGAAGAAGAAGCAAAGGAGGTCAAGCAAATGGCCAAGAATGTGGCAATGATCAAGAACAAAGAAGTTGCTTTGAAGGCCACAAGTGATCAAGCTTCATGTGAAGATGAGAGTGATGATATAGAGATGGCTCTTATGGTGAGGAAGTTCAAGCAATACCTTCGTCGAGGAGGATTTGGCAAGAACAAGAGAAGTGAAGACAAGGGAAGAGCTCGCCAATCCAAGAGAGCTTGCTTTCAATGTGGTGAATATGGTCACTTTATCGCCGAGTGTCCAAAGAACAATGAAGCCAAGCCAAAGATGGTCAAGAAAAAGGTTGGGCGAGCTCACATTGGAGAGGTGTGGTATTCCGGTGATGAGACGGATCCCGAGGAGAAGGATGAAGGTGATGGAGGTGTTGCCACCATCGCCATCAAGTCTTCATCACCCACCGAGGAGCGCCTCTTCTCCAACTTGAGTGATGACAACGAGGCCTACACCAACCCTTCTTGCTTCATGTCCCATGGGCGCAAGGTAATACCCTCATCCAAGCCATCTATTGATGATGATCTTAAGAGTGATGAGGGAAGTGAGGATGATTTAAATGATGTGATTAAAAGCTTTAGCAAACCAACAATGCAACATGTGGCTAAGCTAATGAAGACATTGGACTACAAGGAGAAATCCCTCGAAAGGCAAGAGGACTTGCTCATTCTTGAAAAGAAGAGAAACCTTGCCCTAGAGGAAGATTTGGCTAAGGAGCGTGAGAGGATTGAGAAATTGACCGAAGAGCTCTCTTTGGTCAATGGATCAATGGCTAGCCAAAAGAATATCAATGACACACTCCAAGAAAAGCTTGTGATATTGGACCAAAGTCACAAAGCGCTTGAAGTGCAATTTGATACACATTGGAATAACACCCCTTCCTCCAATGAAGTCGCTAAGTTGTCCAATGCCTCCACTAGCAACAGTTGTGCTAGATGCTATATCTATGATTTGGATTCCTATGCTACTAACCTTGAAGCTATAGCGGCACTCAAGAAAGAAAATAAGAGGTTGGACACTTTGATGAAATATGGGTGTTTGAAGAATTATCACTCAAAAGATGCCCTCTACAAGACCATAGCCACCCATGTCAACAAAGATGGGCATGGTCTTGGTTTCTCTGAAGATAGCAAGCCATCCAGAAGGGTAATAGTGAACGAGAAGCCTTGCCTAAAGTTTGTCAAGGAAGGAGGCAACCCACAAGCAAACAAGGTGCCCTGTCCCTTGGCTGGTCAGAGCTCCAGAAGTTCTGGACCAGTTGACCATAAGTTTCGGAGAAAGAGATTCAGACAGAGAGAAAATACCAAAAGTTTCGGTCAATTTGGCTGGAAGTTCCGATCCTCTACGAGGTCAAGGGAACTGGTAGGAAGTTCCGGGCACAGGGCCAGGAAGTTTCGGCCAGAAGGTATATACTATGATTCATTTGTGATCAGCAAGAACCACAATGGTAAGATGGTTGCTCACTTAAATGGAGGTCACAATGACGAGTATTGTGCTTGTGTGTGGGTGCCCAAGGCGCTTGTGACTAACATTCGAGGACCTAAACTTCGACAAGTTTGGGTACCTAAAACCCTAGCATGACTTTCTTTTGTAGGCATACTCCTCCGGTGGATCAAGTTGGATGGTAGACAGCGGATGCACCAACCATATGACGGGGGAGAGGAGTATGTTTACAAGTCTTGATAAGGAGGGAGGAAATCACGAAAATATCATCTTTGGAGATGACGGCAAAGGAAAGGTAATTGGGTTAGGTAAAATTGCTATCTCAAATGATCAATCCATCTCCAATGTTATCCTTGTTAATTCATTGAGCTATAATCTTCTTTCCGTTTCACAATTATGCAAAATGGGTTACAATTGCTTGTTCACCAACGTGGATGTGATCGTTTTTAGGAGAGATGACTCATCCGTTGCCTTTAAAGAAAAGTTAAAGGGTGATCTCTATCTTATTGACTTTGACATAGATAGAGTAAACCCCAAAGCTTGTTTAATGGCAAAATCCTCCATGAGTTGGCTATGGCATCGAAAGCTAGCTCATGTAGGAATGAGGAATTTGTCAACTCTCTTAAGAGGGGAACACATTCTCGGTCTTACTAATGTAACCTTTGAGAAAGATCGTGTGTGTAGTGCTTGTCAAGCCGGAAAGCAAGTTAGAAATCTAAATCCTATCAAGAACATCATGACTACCTCAAGACCAATCGAGCTTCTTCACATGAACTTATTTGGCCCTGTGGCTTATCTAAGCATAGAAGGTAACAAGTATGATTTTGTGATTGTTAATGATTATTCCCGTTTCACTTGGGTATTCTTTCTCCATGACAAAAGTGAAGCTCAAGAAGTCTTCAAGCACTTCGCTAGGCAAGCCCAAAATCAATATGATCTCTCCATCAAACGAGTGCGAAGTGACAATGGAGGAGAATTCAAGAATACACAAGTAGAGGAATTTCTTGATGAGGAAGGCATCAAACACGAGTTCTCCGCCCCATAAGATCCACCTCAAAATGACATCGTCGAGAGAAAGAACCGCACACTCATTGAAGCAGCAAGGACGATGCTTGATGAGTACAAGATCTCCGATGTCTTTTGGGAGGAAGACGTGAGCACCGAATGCCATGCCATTAACCGTCTCTACCTACACAAGCTTTTGAAGAAGACATCCTGTGAACTCTTGAGTGGTAAAAAGCCTAACGTTTCTTATTTTCGTGTCTTTGGGAGCAAGTGTTTTATTTTGAGTAAGAGACCTCATTCGTCTAAGCTTGCACCTAAGGTGGATGAGGGCTTCTTACTTGGTTATGAATCAAATGCCCATGCCTATCGGGTTTTCAACAAAAACCTCCAGTATTGTTGAGATCACTAGGGATGTGACATTTGATGAATCTAATGGCTCCCAAGGAGTTTGAATTGTGGTGCATGTTGTAGATGATGTGGATCCAAACAAGACAATTGCAACGAAGGCCATTGGCGACATATGACCAGTCAAGACGCAGGATAATCAAGTGAATGTGATCAACCTCCATTGTTGACAACCAATAGCTCTTCATCTAGTCAAGAAGATGAAGTACCGGAAGTTCCGGTGCACACAACCCGGAACCTCCGGCCAGATGCTCTGAGCCCTAAGGGTCGGAACATCCGGGCATCAAGTCGACCGGATGTTCCGTGCCCAACAGGCCGGAACCTTCGGGATGCTGGACATCAAGGCGTGTCTCCGGCACAAGTGGATGGGCTCGACGCCGAGGGCACTCAAGAGCTACCTGATCAGGTTGTAGTCCCCTTGGTACACCATCCAAGGAAACACCATACGTTCAATGAGATCACCCCGTCGACAACATTCTTGGAGACATTCATAAGGGGGCGACCACTTGATCTCGTGTTGCAAGTTTTTGTGAGAATTACTCGTCTGTCTCTTCTTTGGAACCAGTTAAGGTGGAGGATGCGCTTGATGATCCGGATTGGGTGATGGCCATGCAAGAAGAGTTGAACAACTTCACTCGCAATCAAATATGGTCATTGGTGGAGAGACCTAATCAAAATGTGATCGGCACCAAGTGGATCTTCCGCAACAAACAAGATGAGAATGGAGTAGTTACTCGCAACAAAGCCCGATTAGTGACACAAAGGTTTGCTCAAGTCGAGGGCCTCGACTTTGGTGAAACCTTTGCGTCGGTTGCTCGTCTTGAGTCCATTCGCATTCTTTTAGCCTATGCCGCTAGCCATGATTTTAGATTGTATCAAATGGACGTCAAGAGTGCTTTGTTGAATGGACCAATCTTCGAATTGGTGTTTGTTGAGCAACCACCCGGTTTTGAAGATCCCAAATATTCAAATCATGTGTTCAAGCTTCACAAGGCACTCTATAGGCTCAATCAAGCCCCTAGAGCATGTGAAGAGTTTAGTAGGATAATGACCAAAAGATTCGAGATGGATGAGCTCACATTCTTCCTCGGGCTTCAAGTCAAGCAACTAAAGGAAGGGACCTTCATCTCCCAAACAAAGTATTTGAAAGATGTACTCAAGAAGTTTGGGATGAAGGATGAAGCCCATCAAGACTCCAATGCCTATCAATGGTTATTTGGATCTCGACGAAAACGACAAAAGCATAGATCAAAAGGTATATCGCTCATGATTGGATCCTTACTTTATATTTGTGCATCTAGGCCCGATATCATGCTTAGTGTATGCATGTGTGCTCGCTTTCAAGTGGCATCCAAAGAATGTCATTTGATTGTCGTTAAGAGAATCCTTCGATATTTGGTGCACACTCCTAACCTTGGCTTGTGGTATCTTAAGGGTTGTGCCTTTGAGCTTGTTGGCTATTCCGATTCGGATTATGCTGGGTGTAAGGTTGATCGCAAGAGCACTACCGGCACGTGCCAATTCCTTGGATGATCACTTGTTTCTTGGTCCTCCAAGAAGCAAAACTCTATTGCCCTATCCACCGCCGAAGCCGAATATATAGCCGTCGGATCTTGTTGTGCTCAACTCCTTTGGATGAAACAAACCCTACAAGACTTTGGCTACAATTTTTCCAAGATTCCTCTCCTATCTGACAATGAGAGCGCCATAAAACTAGCCAATAATCCCGTCCAACACTCAAGAACAAGCACATAGACATTCGCCACCATTTCTTGAGAGACCATGAGGCAAAGGGTGACATTGTCCTATCCCATGTGAGAACCGAGAGTCAACTAGCTGACATTTTCACCAAGCCTTTGGATGAGAAGAGGTTTTGTGAGCTTAGGAGTGAGCTAAATATCTTGGATTCTTGTAACATTTGTTAAGGATTGGTTGGCTAATCAATAGTCAAGCATGTATCAAATTGAGTGTAAATTGAAATTGAACATTTGTATCTTGAGATCGCTTCTTGGATAGAAGCTGGTTTTGATATGAAAATAAGGTTCAAACATTTCCATATTGCCCAAAAAAACCTTTTCCAAAATGTTTGCGAAAATTATTGTGTGCTTGTGTTGATTGCGAAAACTTGGTTTTTGTTCCTTTTGTGATGCATTGTGACCATCGTTATGTATTGATTGCTTGTGTGCTGGTCACATGTATCGCATTTGTTTACATGTCCATCCATCTCTAGATTTCTCCTTTCAGCTTCTTGTCGAAAGTTTCGGACCCCAGCCCGAAACTTCCGATAATTTCTCTCTGTCTAATTTTTGGGCCGACCAAAAGTTCCGGTCAGGACCGACCGAAAGTTTCGGTAGTCGGGGTGTTCAAATCCCAGGGGTGGCCGATGGAGAACCCTAACTCCCCATCTCTATCCACCGTCGCCTTCCCTCTCCTCTCTCACCCCTCTCTCGGCGATCTGTTGATTCCTCCATGCAATCTCTTTACTCTTGATCATTTTCCGATTGTTTTTGGTCGAGGATCGACGCCCCATGCTTGTTTTCGACTTCCGTTCGCCTGAGGTACTTCGTTCGATCCCTCTCCCTAGTTTCACCTTCTTTTGCCCCGATCTCTCAATTCTTGGACCTAGGGAGAATTCCTTTTGGTTAAAAATTAAATTAGTACCTTGTAGGTGGCCGATCTGTGAATTTTGAGGCAATGCACTTGTTTTTTCTATCGGGGGTCACGCAACTGCTAGGCCACCGGAAGTTCCGGTGTTCTTGGCCCGGAACATCTGGTCCTTGTGCAGTCTGCCGCAACCTTTCTCTCTTTCACTCCGTTTTGTCACTGCATCTCCCTTATGTTTTCTTGTTCCGTATTGCAGTGATTCCATAGCTCGTGAAAAGTGTAAGAAGGCTCGCGAGGACGTCTCGGGGGATGACGATGACAATAGTCCCCCCGTCGAGGCCCTCGAGGTCGTCTCGGCAAAGAAAAGGTGGTCTTTGAGGACAGACGTAAGGATCGGTCTCCTCCCAGGCCGTCCCGTGCTGCTCGGAACCGGCCCTTGACCATTCGAGATGCCGGAACCGAAGCAGCAGGAGGTTCTTAAGCTGCTGATCCTCCACCCCGTCCTGCTCAGCGTTCCACTGCCACCCATCCTTAGCCAGACGAGCCAGGTTCCTGGGGAAATCCCATCCCTCTGTACCCGTCTCAGGGTTATGACGTTGACCCCGCTCACCACACTAGGTGCCAGAGGACTAACTATCTCAATCAAATAGCCCGATGTGGTCGTGATCGCCTGGTGGATCCTGACACCGTTCCTCAGGAGTCCCTGGATCCCCGGTTCAGGACTTTCTTCCAACTCGACTGGTACAATTCAGTCTTTCTCCCCCGGACCAATCGGGTTGTGGAGATGAAGTGGCTAGACTAGGGCTATCTTCAGTCGAAGAACAACGCATACTTAAATGACTTGATGCAAGTATGAGAAGCCAAGAACCTCAAGGATGTCCTCTGCCTCGACTACTCCTGGAACACTGAGGTTATAGGGCAGTTCTATGCCACTGTGTTCTTCGGCTCCACCAAGAACGGGGTTCCCTTCGTGAAGTGGAGGACAGAGGGTCGCCCTTACAAAGTGTCTCTGCCTCAGTCACGGAGATTTTGAGGTTTGATCCGGTTGATCTGAACCGCCCCAACATCCACACTGAGGATTCCATCCCCATGGTGCGCACTAGGTTCCTCTACGCACCAGATGCTCCTCGTAACTGTCTCGGCACCACAAAGGAGCTTATACCTCAGTACAGGCTTCTTTACTCCATCTTCAGGTCTGTTTTTTCCTAGTTTCCATTCCTCTCCTGTTTTTGGTTCCCTGCGTCAAGTTTCTATGTTTGACTCCTTCCTCAGGTGGACCCTGCTGCCAAAGGCCGGGGATGCGACGACACTTCCTGTGCGTCATGCGCATCTCGTGAGTCGCATGCGGTACAATCAGCCGCCCTTCAGCGTCTCCAAGCTCATCTGATTTGAGATATACAACACCGCCTGCGATCCCAAGCGGGGGTGTGTGTATGCTCCATACATCATGAAGATGATCAACAATGTGACCGGCATCTTCTACACCCGTGACTCCACTCACAAGCCGTTTCGCCCTCATGTGCCGACTGCACCCAGGTTTCCTCCTTCCCGTCCTTCTGGCTCGGCATCAGGTGTTGGTCCTTCCTCAGCTCCTTCACGCCCTTCGGGCTCGAGCTCCAGCTTCAGCTCTAGCTCGCTCGATCTTCTGTCTTTGTGCCAAGACCGCCTCCAAGGTCAAGAAGATTGAGCGGTGTCAGAAGATGCTTCTAAGGTAGGCCAGTCAGACAGTCTCCGACGTCTCCGAGGATGAGGTCTATGAGGACCCCTTCACAACCTACGAGATAGCTCGCAATATTGCTGCCAGTGAGGGAACTTTTGCTTCTGTCCCTCACGCCTTTGCTGAGGTGTCTTCGTACTCAGAGGGGGACGAGGAGGAGGACGACTCTCCGGCTGTGGATTCGCTAGCTGCTGCCTCCGGTAGCGCCACCGATGTTGCCGAGGCCTCCCTATCTCTCGGTGGTGGTGACGACGACATTCAGAGTGGAGATACTGATATCGTCACCAACTCCGATGATTCCGAGTGACTTCCCTTCTCTTTTACCCTTTTTGGTGTCTTGATGCCAAAGGGGGAGAAGATTGAGAAAGAGGGGGGGTCAATTCTCGCTTTTGTGCTTCCTTGTCGGCTTGTTCCAGTCAGCCGACCGAAAGTTCTGAACCTTTCCACCGGAACTTCCGGCCGTGCAGCTATCTCCTAGAACTTTTATCTTTTCGCTCTCGTTTGGACATGTGAACTCTATATGTGTTGGGATATAATGATTGCTAGACCTTATGATATTAATTAGGCTTATTTGTATGATCGGTTGTGTGTTTTGTGAGTGGTGAAATGTTGTTTTCAATCTCTTTGTGTGCTTGCCATGTCATATGCTCTTAAATTTATTTCATTTCACATTTGTTGCACCCTACTGAGTAAGATGAGTTGGTTAGAAATTTTCTAAACTCCTCTATCAAAAATGCATATTAAATTCACTCTTATTTCACACTATGCATGCATACATTTAGCGGGAGTTCTATCTAACCCTTCTTACTAAAAACTTCATTTACTCCAATCTTTTGTAAGTTTTAACCAAGTTGTCATCAACCACCAAAAAGGGGAGATTGAAAGTGCATCTAGCCCCTAAGTGGGTTTTGGTGGTTAATAACAATTTGGTTAAGGGACTAATGCATTTAATTGAGATGTGTGCGGGAGAATTAGTCCCAAGATGCTTAGTTCTGCAGGTTTTGAAAAAGAAGAACCCTCAAACATCAATTGCAAAAAGAGAAAAGACTCGATGATGATTTATAATATTATTTTTTGAATCTTGAGTTTTAGGAAAAACCGTACTATTAAGAGGGGTGAAACTCATGCCATTAGATGATCTAAGTGCTCTTAGGCAGAATTTTCTTGAGTGAAATTTTTTTGGAGTTATGTTTTTTGAAAATTACCCCTTTCCATGGCAGTGAAAGTCGATCGGAAGTTCCGGGGTTCCAAGCCGGAACTTTCGGACACCTTCACCTCGTAGCCAAACCCTGAGAACCAAGTGTTGGACGGAACTTCCGGTAATCCCAGACCGAAACTTTCGGACGATATTCCAGCTGAGTTTGTGAGTAACGACTAAGTGACGCAAGCGTGTACCTATATATATCCCACCTTGTCCCCATTCACTTTTGGCCATCCAACTTTCGTTTTTCAGTCCCTTAGTCTCTCCCATGGTGTTCTAGCTCATTTCAACTTAATTCTTGAGCCACATAACCAAATTTATGAGAAGATTAAGTGATTGGAGTGATTGTGAGAGTGAGAGAGCTAGGTGACTTGAGCACTTGGTGATTCTTGCAGGGCTTTGGAGTGGTGCCTATTACACTTGGAGAGCAATCTCCTAGACAGTTAGGTATCTCCTGCGAGCTTTCGAAGAATTGTGGATTGGCCCGGGAAAGTTTGTGAAGGATCACCTCTCCTCCGCAAGGAAACGAGGTATGGATAGTGACAAACCAAGCTGATCTTTTGGAGGTTGTCTAGGTAGAGCAATTCACGTTTGTGGTTTATGCTAGAGATCAAATTTGGATCTTTGTGGTCAATTTGATCTCTTGGTAAGAACCTAGAAACGTTGGAATTGAAGGTCGTAGACTTCTTCCCAGGGATTTGCTTGGTGAGGCAAGGGGTTAATTGAGACCCAACTCTACGGAGTTCCTCAACGGAGAGTAGGATTCTTTGAATCCGAACTTCGGGTAAAAATCCTTGTGTCTCGTGTGTTATCCCTTTACCTCCTCCTGCTTGTCTATTTTGCCTGTGTGTATCTTCCTGTTGCTAGCAATAAATCTGTGTAGAAAGTACTTAAATTTGAGTTCAGATCCTTTTAAGTCACAGAACACCGAAAGTTTCGAACTGTAACATCGAAAGTTTCGGACAACTTATGCTGACCGGAAGCTCCGGGGTTCAAGCATCGGAAGTTCCGGTGCCTGTGTGTTTTAACCGCTGCATTTTTGAGAAAATTTTAGGATCGTCTATTCACCTCCCTCTAGGCGACATCAACGGGCCTTCTAAGGCTATTAGAAAAAAAAATCCAACATTTATATAGCTGTTGCATTGGATGACAAGAATGGAATCTTTTGCAAGTCTAAAGGTGTTCCATTTTAATCTAAAACCTAACAAAGACATAGCACAATAGATAGTACCTTCGTAGAGGTCATCACCATCATTGCGATTTCCATCTTGCTCGACAATTGGGCTCAGGAAACCATTCACGGAATTCTGCATCTACTCGGGGTCTGACGTCAACACAGGAGTTCTATTTCCTCCCGCTGCAACCCTACCAAGTTTATCGCGGTACATCGATGATGGAATATCAAACCCACTCCCATTCACCGAAGCAGACATCATGCGAGCTTGTGGGGGATGGCAGGAGGAGGACAGCGTTGATGTTGGGGAGGGCAGGAGGAGGACCGCGTCGTCGGCAGGAGGAGGACCGCGTATTGCCTTGGGGAGGGCAGCGTTGTCCGGGGGAGCAAATGCGGGGAGCACGGCCGGCGCGGGCGCCGGCGGGGAGCGGAGAGGACGGCGATCTTGTCGGGAGCGGGAGGCGGGCGGCGTTGGCGATTGATGGCGCGGGGCGTGTCATGGGAGGGGCGGCGCACAAGATGGGGACGGGGGCTGGTGCGCAAGATGGGAACGGGGGGCGCAGCCCTAGTTCTCGCGCGTAGATGGGGACGGTGGGCGGCGCCGGGCCAGAAATCACGTGCGGTGATTTGGTGCGTGGAGTTTTCAGCGTGCACGCGAAACGAAGTTTGGTGTCGATGGGAGAGGTCAGGGCGCTCGCTCGGTCAAGGGAGCAAAGATGGTAATTTGAGAAGGTCTCTATTATTAGTAAGGGTTTAAGGAGTTGACCTTAATTTTTACGTCCCTCATTACAAAAAGATCAAGGAGCCATGTAAAGAGAGCTATTTGGAGATGCGAGTTAACGATCAATCTAGCGTGCTCATCTCCTACCGACGCGCTGCATAACGATAGTGACGCTTTTGATTTAGTCCAAAAGGAGAATTTGCATTTTGATGCTATGATTTTTCTTCACGAGGTGAGCCGTGTAATTAATTGATTATTAATTATTTTAAATCTTAAATTGGATCAATATGATTTTTAAACAATTTTTTTATAAAAATATGTTATTAGTAGTTTCGAAAACATGTACCTGAAAAATAATAAAATAATAAAATATCTACTGCCAACAGCACGCATTGACGTCATCGTCACTAAATACGACATTTTAAGACGCCATGATTATCACTAACTACTTGACGAAGCTAAAAACAAGCTCCATTGTAGCAGAATTAGTAAAGGTGGAAGAGGAATAAAAACGATGTCATAAAAATATATTGGAACATGGATCGCGACAAAAATATATAGGAGCCTTAGATTTTTAGGGTCTCGTGCCATTGCTCATCCTGCACTTGTCTAGATGCAGGTATGCTTGAAGCAGAGCTGGAAGCAGGATATTTACCCTCGATCAGGACTGAGCTAACGACTCTTAACTGTTTTTAAATAATTATACAATATTTTTATAGATTTTATTTTAAAAAAATATACAATATCTTTGGTAGAATTTACATGAATTTATGAAATTAAACCTAGGGCTGAGAGGATGAGTCGACGGTCTTTTCTCTCCGGCCCTCTCGAGCTCTCACGAAACAACCTTTCCTCTACCCCCTCTTTCTCTGTCTCCGATGGCTCGTTGTCGGTGAATGAAGGGAGATGGATTGTGTTCCTCTTCTCTACTAGTAGGGTATAGATCTGTTAGAGGTTTTTCCCGTTTGCAGGGCTAATCCCATTCTTTTCTCCTCTTTTCTCTGTGAAGAGCAAGAGCTCCACCCATGACCAGTGTGTTTGTCCATACTGCTTCAGCCATGGAGGACCTTGACGGCATCTTCTCTGGCGTGTGCCTCCGGTTTGGTGTTTGTGTGGTTCGTACCCATTGTTGCTTGCTTCTCCAACGACCTTTCCACTTCAGAGTTGGCCTTCTTCCTCGCCTGCGTCAACGACTTTAACAGGTATGGCTGAAGACTCTGGTTATGTCTTCGATTGCCTTAACCTCCATCGTGTGGAATGTGGAGGTCCCGATTGGGTCGATGCAGCTGAGGCTACAACACCTGCAATTCGTCATGGTTTCTTCTTGCTTACCATCCTTGCTCTGCATATCAGTCTGCCATCGTCGTGGAACTAGTGCAAGGACCTCATTGCTTTTTTAAATCTTTGCAAGTCATCTTTTGCAAAATTGTTGTTTAATGTATAATTTGTCCACCCTATAGAGGCCTTAATATAAAACTCGATGATCATTCAGATAAGATTTGAACGAAGAGACGTCTCTCTAAACATTTTCAAACATTTTTTAAGAAGAAATTGTGAGAGTGTAATTCATCGTGGTTTCTTCTTGCTTGCCATCCTTGCTCTGCATATCAGTCTGCCATCGTCGTGGAACTAATGCAAGGAAGGACCTGATTGCTTTTTCAAATCTTTGCAAGTCCTCTTTTGCAAAATTGTTGCTTAATGTATAATTTGCTCACCCTATAAAGGCCTCAATATACAACTCGCTGATCATTCAGATAAAAAAAGATTGAAAGGAAAAGACGTCCCTCTAAATATTTTATATTTTTAAGAAGAAATTATGAGCATGCGAAGAATTGAACACGATATCTCGAGGTTGAAACCACACACCCCTTGCCACTGCACTATCAAGTGCATCTCATCATTCAGATTTTCTAATATATATCATTCGAGGCTTCTTAGCCTCGAAATAATAATAATAATAATAATAATAATAATAATAATAATAATAATAATAATAATAATAATAAGCTTAGGGCTTAAGCTCTAGCTTTTGTTAGGATTAACTAGTGCTGTAATGTGATCTGTAGATTAAGTGTTCTGCTAATTAAGCTAAGTCAAGAATGTTTCGAGAAATACTTCCTTCGTTTTAAAATATTAATTACTAGCAAAAATACTCGTGCGTTGCAACGGGACGACGATACAAGGAGGGAAGCAGACGGAGGACGAAGGTCCAGACGGCGACGCGGGAGCTCCGAGCGGCGATGGGAAGAAGGGGCGCAAGTGCGGCCCGAGAGCTCCGAGCAGTGACGAAAGGAAGGGGCGAGCGCGGGCGCGACGCGGATGGGGACGAAAGAGAGGGACGCAGAAGATCTTTTTTCCACACACACGTACACCATCACCCCCTAAGTGTATGTCCGTAATTGATAATTATTACGAAACAAACTTAGTGCTTAATTATCGATATATATATATATAATAGTAAATATGCTTATGTGTTGCAATGGGCATCATTTTATTTTATCATAATTATTTTAAAGTTAAAGTCTCATGTAATTTTAATTTATATTTTTCTTTATGTCTTTACTTGAGGCCTATTGTCCGTCACACTTGGAATACTAAACATGCTTGCACGAGTGATTTGAATTTAATTTAATTTAATTTGGATATTAAAGGTGAGTTTGTTTTACTAGTATGTAAACAATATCATATAAAAAATCTAATATGACTAACTCACACAACATTACCACTTTTCAGCATTGAGACTACGAATTAATTTTATAAATACTCAAGGGTTTTTTGCAAAATAGCCAGATGGACTGCGGGTTAATTTCGAAAAAACTTTAGAGATTTTTTGCAAAATAGTCAGGCAGAACAAAATTTTTGAGTGAAAATACTATTTATAAATAGATAATTATAGACGTCTGGCTATGTTTTGTTTTTATTGTATGCTTAGGCTATCCTTGGTCGGTTAGTCCGGCTGGGGAGTACTCGGTTAAGTTACGAGAAAATATTGTTACTGGTCATAAGTGGTAACACGAGATGCCACATCCTGGAGGATGCATGAATAACCCCGTTATCAGATAGAGACACCCCTGGTAGTGACCGTCAAACAAGACCCCACCAAATCTGTCCCAAATAGACCCTTGAGGCCTTGACCCGTATCATCGAGGGAGCAGTGGTGCAGCTCAAGTCCGCTGTCTAGTAGCCATTAGAAAACGCTCTTGGCCCTTCGCGAACAACACGAGTTTACGACCACCGCTCTCTCCGTACGTTGCTTTGGAAGGTTCCACTGGCCCAATCGATCGCTGTCCCTATGCCCTCGTCGTCGCTCCGGCCGGCCACCCTCGCTTACATTTGTGCCCGTAGTTAGGACCATTTGATTAGATGTCAAAATATATTCTATTAAATTGTTGGCATTTGAATAGTTCTGTGACTAATATTTAATTTGCTACCAATAATACTAATAAAACACGTAAGTTAAAAAATTAACACTATCAAAAATTATTGTTTAGGTTTTTAAATGGCAAATATTTTGATATGGTAGCAAAACCAATCAAGTCCTTAGCGCCGCACCGATATAGCAGCGATGTTTTTGGTCATAGAAGATCCAGAATAATTAAACGATCAGAAAAGGAAGACGTGCCAAATCACACCACGGCTCTGCAGCCTCGACCGGTGCATTTTCCCAAGTTCTTTCCTGGCTTTCTGTTCGGAGTATATGGCCAATAATTCGTTGTGTTGCCTTTCTGCCCAAGCATTCAGATGTGTGTGTACCATATGGCGATAAAAAGCGTCCACGCAGCCTCCACAACCCGTCAATGCCCCCACGAGAAAGTTATTAAGCGCTACCAAAAAAAGAAAAAAGTTAAGCGTTAGTAATAAGACAGCTTGGGTCGACTCGTAATTAACTAGCGGTATCAATCCTTGCATTGTTCAATGGAGCAGGTAACCTTAGCTGGTTATCCGTGCATAATGAACAGAGCACTCTCACCCTTACGTATTCTCTACGATGATAGGAATCCAACTAGAATATTATAATTTACTTTCTTCGTTTTATGAACTAACAATTTTTAAAAATTTAAGATATAGTTAACCCATCCGACCAAAATACTCTTATAAATTATAACTGTCAGCTTAAAAAAAATTAAAAAATAGAAAGATTCAGAAAGATACTTGCGTGAACAATACATAATAAAGAGATGATGCCTCTTTCTCGACAACCCATTACTTTATTGTTTTTTTAGCAGAACTTAATTTTACTTGGACAATTCCTCCATTTCAGAAATCGTTTTTTACGGAGGAAGGACACATCAAAGAGAACATATATGATAAGTTTTATAAATTTATAAAAAAATTAGATGTCAATATAAAATATATTATCATAAAAATCTCAAGTTTAAATTCGTTTTTATTATAAAGTAAAATAAATAAATAAATATTAACAAAATACTATTTATCCGAGAGTTTATACTTAAGATTTAATATGAATGTATTTTACATTTATACTTATATCTAATATTTTAATATATTTTTTAATTTATAAAACTTTTTCACGAGTTTTCATCTATTTGTAATTTTTACTGTATATTTCCCCGTATCAAAAGATAGCTTTGCTCGCCTTGGGCCTACCACGGTATCAACATCAAACCCACGGTGAAAATGGGAATTAATAATTGGCTAAGCATGCATGAACCGAACCATGCTTTGCACCCAAGGAGGTTGCGCAATCACATTTTGCATTCCACATGATGGCCCCTTAGTTAAATAATTAGCCCTTCCACTTCCAGAGTTCCAGGGCTAAGCTCTTCCCCGGGTTCAAATAGGGAACATCACGCATCGCCCCCCTTGAGACCACACGGCAAATCACTCTCTCCACCTCTCGATCGTCTCATGAGCTAGCGCGCTCCTCGCGTACAGTCCCGCATGTCTCTCTCCTTAGGGCGAAGCGCTGGCGCCGGCGCCGGCGTCGGTGCCGATCGCCTCGCCGCCGCGCCCGCGCTCCAGGCCGCCGGTGCTCTGCCGCCACGCGTGGACGTGGACGTGTCTCTGTCTTTGGCGCGCGCGGCCAACGGGCAATCGTCGTACCTCCCGCTCAACGAGAACGACTCGCTGGACATGGTCCTCTTCGACGTCCTCCGCGAGGCCTCTGCGGTGGCGGCGCTGTCGTCGTCGCCCGAGCTGGGCGCGCGGACGACGGCGCCGGTCGTCGCCGGTCACCCCGCCGGGCGCAAGGGCGGCAGTGATGGAGGCAGGGGAACGGCCGCGAGGGGCGGCGCGGGCGGGCGGCACTACCGCGGGGTGAGACGGCGGCCGTGGGGGAAGTACGCCGCGGAGATCCGTGACCCGACGCGGCACGGCGCGCGGCTGTGGCTCGGCACCTTCGGCACGGCCGAGGAGGCCGCCGCGGCGTACGACCGCGCCGCGTTCCGCATGCGGGGCGCCAAGGCGATGCTCAACTTCCCGCCGCCTGTCGCCGGGGACGCCGCCGCGACAGCGAAGCAGGTCAGCGTGAGCGACGACGGTGAGTGCGTGATATGAAATGAAGATCAGTTTGACATGTACAGCGCGTAGGATCAAAACAAGGGTTAATTTGCAGTAGGAACTTGGCCTTGATTGTTAGTATGGTAATGTTCTGCCTTATTGCTGATACAGTGGTACCAAGAGCATGTCATGTAGTTTGTTACTCTGTGCTTAGTGCTCACATTTTTTATGATAGCTTTTGTGGTGTGATACCGATTTCGTGAGCAAAGTTTCACTTGAAGGCATCAATCGTGTTTTCCAAGCACGAAGAAAATATTGTAACGTGGCGATATGTCCAAGGTATCATCAAAGTGCAGCATTCTAGATTGATGACAGTTTGGCCTGTCTAAAGCCAAATTCATCACAGAAGGAATACTTTTAAGTCCATTTTCCTAAACCACCTTAAAAAAACCACATTAAAAAAAACCTATGTATGAACCTTTGAAAAGAACAGAATCCGAGTGACCGGGTCCAATGCTAATTACCACTGTGAAATACTGAAATATTACTGTTTCTTACCGAGATGCCAGGGAAACGAATCCATCCACCGCGACCACACCGCCTTGAGATGTACATCATCAGATTTTTTTTATAAGGCCTCCATTGACCAGTCACCATTCTAGATCAACGAACTCCTGAAGTTCACGGATAGCTAGTGGCACGAGATGATTACACAATTTAAGTACACGACGGCGCAAGACTTTTCCCCATGCCATCCTGCAGTTGGCAGGTAAAATCGTTATAAGAAAAGCGTTAGATTTTCCCAAGTGGAACAGTGGCAATGCCGGCAACTTGTAATTAAAACCGACACAACAATTTTCTAAATATTTTCCATGGAAGATTCGCCGTCTCGTGCATGGCCCACCTTCTAGATGAACTCAGCCGTGACGTGATCGCCGGCTGCGTCGGAATCTACGCTTTCTCACTGACCGAGGATCCTCTATGGCCAGAGCAGCCATCAAACAAGCCCAGACCTGATGACGTCACTGTGCATCCGATCATCTCGAGATGACCATGGAAGTATCAAACCTTCCGAAAAGAAGCAGGCAGCTAGACTCACAGCTTCAAAAAGTCTCCTGTAATTGTTCTCACATCTCAACTGCCAACTGTTCATTCCAGGAAATTCTAACCATGGAAGAATCTGTGCCAAACGCATCATCGCAGAATGATGACCAGGACCCGCACTAAACCCACACGCGTTCCCATCTTCCATAATGATAATATGACGCTGATCTGACTTCATGCGGCACTTCAGAATCAGAAACCAGAACTGAAAAGCCTTTTTTACCTAAAAACTCGTTTTGCCTCTCCAATTGTGGGCCAAGGGCAGCCAATAAGATCTGCAGAAAGGAGTACTCTTCAACACGAACAGCAGCAGATGGAGAAGATGAGAATGCACGCAATAGCGACCACCACGGCTGATAAAAATATTTGTCTGCTACTGAGGACATCCACTCAATTTTTGTGCACCGCTTGTTGATGCTTATCCGTGTAAAGCACTGTCAATGCTGCAATCGTGCTGGGGGAGTAGATATCTGACGGCAAGCTCGACTTGTGCAGCTCCTCTTGAAATAGGCCACCTTGTTGCTTGATAGGTTCATAAAGCATCTCCAGTAACTGGTCAGCAGATTCAGCTTGGAGCTGACGAGCTTCACCATTAAAAATGACCTCACTGGTCCGATCAAAATATGAAATATGATCAGGTCCAATTGACAGTGTCGAATGCATACATAATATTTCTCAAAGTTATTTCTCAAAATGAAGAATTAACACCATTCAGAAAAAAAAAAGGAGAAATGGAAGCAAGTTAAGCAATTGTGCAACTAACAGGAAGTCAAGGAATATGATACAACTCTATATGTATATCGATACCTATACGCATATGGATACTATCCATGAGAGATAACTATATTCATATCTATGAGTTTTTTCTTTGGGTGGGGCCGCAGGGGATATTACCTTAGTTTTGCAGCTAGATTTTCTGCTGTGCAAGCCCTAAAAAGGATCTCAGGGACAATTGGAGAGTTTAAAAGAATGTTGGGTAGAGAAATAAAGTCTATCTTTTTCCTCAGATGAATCAAACATTCCGTGATGAAATGAGCCCGATAAGCTACCACGCAGGGTAGCTTTGCTAGCATCAGCTCCATGACAGCTGTTCCTGAAGTGCATAATGCTGCTCTACTAGCCTGCAAAACGAAATAACACTCTGCAGTTTACTCACATGAATTCAGGAAAGTGCAAAAAATTGACTGCAGACCTGCAGCATCTAGCACGCAATTACATTACCAATGAAGTTTCATGACGAGTGCTAGCACAAGCTATAAATTTCACATATTTACTATCAATTACATCATATAAATTTCATGTTTCTCTTTCATTAATAGAAATAACTACTCTAAGATATGTGCTTGAGATGTAGCAGATGCACATTCGAGGAAAAAAAGATGTAGCAGATGCACCTTAACAATTGTATAGTACCTCACAAGAAATAAATATGTTTTTCTCTAGAAAACAAAGAACAAATACTGACACAACCTTTCTTATCTTATGTGTATAACTAGTCTAATCATTCATAATACTGCTGAATCTTACTGTGGTTAGGGAATTGTTTCATATACTGCCTGACAAAAAGGGACAAAATATGTTAAAACATCATGCATGGGACAATCTACTAGCTGCAGTAATCAACAGTGTTCTAGATTAGACAGCTTTTTGTCTGCATATTGCAACAAGAAAATGTACTTCAGATACAGACTTAGCAATTCAGGGAACTTTGTCAATTAACACTTTTCTGGGGCAAGCACAGGGTACAGGCGCAGTGCATGATATGAAGCCTTCCATAGATATGCAGAAACCCATGATATAAGCATTGGGGCGATATGGTACTTTGAAACATAACCAAATTCCAAAATAATAGTACCCAAAAATTGAATTAGCACTCGAGAACTAAAGTCATGGGAGCTTACATTGAATGCACCATATCTTTCTTTTAGTGTTCCCCCAGGTATCAGTACCACTGGAAATGGCCCTGATCGAACAACATTTTCAACATATGCCCTCACATCCCGATGAGGAGCAACTGGGATGACTAGTGAGAGTTCGTTAAATGTATGACTTAGGTGTTGCACAGTTTGCAAGAAGATGGGAAGCATAAGGGCTACCTCCTGCATCCTGCTTCCAGGCAGTATGGTTATGATTGTGGAATCTAGCAAGGGTGAATTTTCTCATTAGAAAACAATCATGTATCAATAACAGAGAGTAAAAATGCAAATAAGATTAAGCCTATGAAAAAAATGATGCAGCTCCAGAGAGGTGAACTACCTAGCTATATATTGATGCACAAGATAACATGTAATTTGGAGCAGCATATCCAGATATGATTTCAGTGAATGGCTATTGATGCACAAGGTAACATGATAAATGCAAGGATCCAGGTCCAGGGCATAGTCCTGCAGACTTGCAGTGCATAAAAGGAAAATAATAAGTGCTCAGTTTTACATGTAAAATAGTTGGCTACACCATCTCCTAGTCAGAGCTTTCAGGTTTAACTATATGTTTCACCAGAGTTGCATGTGAAAATTATGATAAATGCAAATCCCGAGAAAGTTGAAATATCTGTGTAATATATATGCTTTGCATCTCATTTTTGAAAGCTGGCCTGATTGTAACACCATGTTATGTGTAAGCTACTTAGAACGTGCTGCAAAAAATAGATCCCTTTGCAACAACTACTCTAACAGTACCGAATTATATAGGAATTATTGAACCTTGATGCAGTAGCCATGAGTTTCACTTATACAATACAACATTACCCAGAAAGATAGCACAGTAGCACTTGACAATTGATAGTGGGCAAGTGTGCCCAAAATTGAATGGCAGTTAGCAACTGCTGGGTAGTTTGCAGGTTTGAAGTTGCACTTTTAACAGATAACAGGTGATGCTATCTATTTCCTTGGATAAGTTCAACGAAATGGATAAACCACATAACAGATATATAATTCATAAACTCATAAATACAAGCAGAAAACACAAAACAAACATAAGCATTGCCACTAAAAGCACACCCAAATAATTACACGTACAATCTACCTGGGGAAATTGCATGCTCCTGTCGAAAATCTTCACCACTTCGTTGATGCATGGAATTGACAGAAGATAGTCCCTTCTATATTATTTTTGGCATGCATAAAGAATATGTGAGTCAAGTCGGTATTAATACTAGCAATTTATATACATGCCATGAGCATCTCCAGATTACCAGATCAGAATGCTAGTTTATAAATGAACATGTGAAATATTTCACGTACGATACAAGACAACCATTACTAGCTATTCCATCCATGTCAACATTTTTTGAAACAAAGTAGAAAGACAATAGTATCCAGATCAAAATACTTAGTTTATGAATGAACATGTGAAATATTTAAATCACCTACAATAAGATAACCATTACTAGTTATTCCATCCATATCAACTTTTTCCTAACAGAGTAGAAAGACAATTGTACATCCTCCGCACAATCATCTTCATCTCATTCCCATGAAGACACTAGATGATTGTGCACATATCTTAACAACTGAACTAGGAAAGAAGCTAATAATTGCTACACATCAATGAGAATGATCACTTCATAAAATGAATAAATGATGAAAACTTACCTTTATTCTCTTATATTGCTGCTATGCATTGGTAGTAGTAATTTAATAGCTATTAGTTATATATAGAGAGAGACATTCTGGTACACTTGATTGCCATTCTATGTAGTAGATGTAACATTCACTGTGTAACGCAAAGCATTTATCCAAAGAAATCTTGATGAGATAACTGGATAGAGAAGTCACTTAAAAAAGTGCAGGAAAAATGTGAATGAGAGATTCGGACAGCAACATCTTAAAATTCAACAAACTGCTGGCACTGATGTTGAAACAAAGCACACAAGTCCATACCATATTCAAGCCAATAGCATCGTCCAATAATGGATGTCCCACATATGTAGCAGGCAACCCATTTAATCTGCAAATTTCTTCCTCAAATGGAAGGATACACAACAAATGGTCCACAAAATTATGCAATTTTGTGAGCCTTCTTTCACCGTCTTTCCAGGCCCAGAATGATGGTGCAACATAGTGGACATGTAGAGGATGAGCAACTTGATCATATCTACCTAGACAACAGAAAATGCTTTATCATATTTGCTCATGAGAAATTAGGAATGGTGTTGTAAAAAAATGCTTCTGTTGATAGACTTACATTTCAATTGCTTCAGAAGGCGAAAAGAGAACCCTTTTGAATCAACAGTAACTACAGCATGAGGCTGGAACAATACGGCAGCATCTGCAGTATCCTCAATCTTCCTCTGCAAAACCAAAATGAGCATAATTAACATACAGGTCCAGAAAACATGAAGAAAAAGCAAAGCATAAGAGTATGTTATGAGGCAGAACAATGCTGCACCTTGATATTATATATGTGTGACAGCAGTTCCCACAATCCCATTACGGAAATTTCCTCCATGGGAAAAAGTGATTGCAAGCCTTCATTACACATTAATTGCCTACATCAAAGAAAAGAGTCCATAGCTCCATTTAAGAGGTAAGAACTCAAGGACCAGATTTGCAGTAAAACAATGGGATCCAACTTGAAAATGGGTTTGGATTAACTCAGGTAGATGGAGAAGTGAAATGCTGCAATGATGCTGAATTAATTATTAAACGGGAATGTTGACCACACAAAAGTTAACTCTCTTCACAATGAAACAGATGGATACAAACATCAACATGTTGAAATTCAATTAGAAAATATAAGCCTAGATCAATGAGAAAAAACATAACTAAAGGGCAGTCACAGCTGATGATTCTGCATCTATGGAACCGCCCAGAAAAATCATAGTAGCAATCCACATACACACTGTTATGGGCAAAGTTTAATTGGGTTAAACACCACTAGAAGGATAGCTAGGTGGCATCGGCTGCTAGGGATGAGAGGTGGATTGTAGGTTGAGTTGATGAACTAGGGGGGATACTATAGATTGATCTTCGTTGCTTAGATCAAGAGACTCACTGAATACCCTTATATAAGTCAGCATCTAACAATCCAATCCCCTAACTCTGGAATCCCATTAAAAGTCACACCCTCACACGCATCCCTTGACTGGGCCACACCTCCCCCTTGGGCTTGGTCATGAGCCTCTGACTCCTCGCCCAATGCCCATGGTGCACACACATAGAACCTGTGATTGTTGGGAATCAGCCAGGGAGAGGGTTCTACATTGTTGCTATATCTATTACTGGCAATGAAAGAGAACTTTTTGCTTTATCCCAAGTGGGATGCCAAACAAGAAAAACATTTGCCCCCAGCTTTCTTTCTTTTCTTTTCATCTTTTCCAATCTTATATGCCAAGCATTGAGGATTGCGTAGAATAAAAATTTGTTGTTTCTTCAATGTGCTAAAACCTAATAAACCTACTACAAGAGTATCACATACTATTGTAACAAGAATTAAAATGAAAAATCTGTTGCCTGTCTCTTCAGTAAATGCTAGACACCTTGCTGAAGTCTCAAGGTATTGGCTGAAACTCTGTCTTGCTCTCCGTATGCAAATTTGAATATTTCAAGTGTGTGTCGATGAATCTGGCTCTATGTACAATACGATTAGAATTTAAGCTCCAACAACATTAAGAAAGACTTTAAGTAAGCCGTTCCAAAATAAGTCTTCCTTTGACTGTGTGAGCATGCCATGCATAGCAACAATGGTAGTTTTGTCCATGTTCATGTGAAACGAGAAAATCTATAAACATGCAATGTACCTAGAAAATTGACATGAAACATCAAATCAAACTAAAAGTTGGACAAATGCTGGTCCGATTTAAGAGCAACTTAAACTGATGTATAAACTCAAATTGTAATGCTCTAGTACAGTAGTACATCGATTCCACAGAAGTACTGGAACGAAAATGTAGGAAGGGTAGGGATACCAGACCCGCCAACGCCAGCAAAACGGACGGGGACCGGTGAGAGCGCCCTGAGAGACGCCATGAGGCGCGAGGCGAGCGTGTCTCCGGAGACCTCACCGGCGACCACGAACACTCGGAGCTCGCCGTCCCGGGCCGCGGCGTCCACCACCCTCCCGTAGGAGAAGGCGCGTGTGCGCGCCCCGGTTGCTGTGCCGCCGGCCAGCCCTCGCAGGCGCGAGGCGGCCGCGATGCTTCGCGATAGCATCGGCCGCCACAACCACGGTGCTGAATCGGGGAGTCGTCGCTGGCCAGCGGCGCCGGTCGACGGGAAGTGGAACGGCAGGAGGCGGCCAGGCTCGATGCCTCGACGGGAGAGATTGGGCCGAAAGAAGCCCAAGGACAACTATGCAGGCTTGTGGTCAATGGGCTTTACGTTCGTAAACTGTCCCAGCGATGACACGCCCAAATAAAACCCTTGGCCGCCGCCGCCGCCGCCTCCCTGCTCCCGACCGCGCGAAATATCACGCCGCCGCCGCCGCCGTATGGCCACAGCCATGCTGCTCCGCGGCCTCCGCTCGGCGGCGAGCCGGACGCGTCCTGCTTTCCCGTCCTCCGCCTCGTCCCCGGCGCCCTACGTCTCGCCCCTCCTCCGCCGCCTCTACTCGTCCGCCGCCGCGTCGGCAGCCGCCTCGCCGTCCTTGGGCCCCGGAGGCGCCCTCGACCCGTCCCGCATCCGCAACGTGGCGGTGATAGCCCACGTCGACCACGGGAAGACGACGCTGATGGACCGGCTCCTGCGGCAGTGCGGCGCCGACATCCCACACGAGCGCGCCATGGACTCCATCAGCCTCGAGCGCGAGCGCGGCATCACCATTGCCTCCAAGGTAACCACCTTCCACCACTCGCGCGCGCCGCGTGGTTAGTGAGGGCACACGAGAGCATTAATGTCCATTTCGTCGAACAAACTGCGTGCATCACATGAGGGATTAGAATGTTGGCTTGGGGAAGGAAGTGAGATCTGCTTCAAAAGCCATTCTCAAACTTGCGTTACTGTTTTCCCTGATATACATCGCTGAGCACGTTGGCAGATTTCAGCGCGTAAGTAAATTTCTGGTGAAGGATTTATGTCGCTTATGGTTCAACTACTCTGCTCATTTTGTACTCAGTAAAGCCTGCACATCTGTTGTTTGCTTATGTCATCAATACAACGGGTGCCTATAGTTCAATAAATCACTCCCGAAATCAGATTCTTATGATCTGCTCAGATAATCATTATCTTATCCTTTTGTTTTTTTTTGTTGAAACTTCTTCATTGATGGTCCTAATGAAGTAGTATTATTTTCTTGGCAAAGCTCGACATGCTTTCTGTCCAATAGCTGTATAACATTCAGTATAGTAACTTTTTATGTGGCATCTCACTTTTTTCAGCTCGGCTATTTGTGTAGGTTACTTCTGTCTCTTGGAAGGAGAATGAACTCAACATGGTTGATACACCTGGTCACGCTGATTTTGGTGGCGAAGTACACACTCAACACTCTTGTATAATTTCATACAGTTCAGAACAAGAAGAAATGATGATTTTTCTATGGTATCTGACATGATCCTCACCAATTATGTGACAGGTCGAGAGAGTTGTTGGAATGGTTGAAGGGGCGGTCTTGGTTGTTGATGCTGGGGAGGGACCTTTAGCGCAGACCAAGTTTGTACTTTCAAAGGCTTTGAAGTATGGCTTGCGCCCAATTCTCCTTCTCAACAAGGTTGATAGGCCATCAGGTTTGCTTATTCTCAGATGCTCTGCTCACTACGGCAGTATTTTGTGAGCAATGGATGACATGTACAAAACAAAGTGATTCAATTTTCTTAGATATGAATCAAGGCTACGATCTTAAGCTTAGCAAGTATGAAGTTTTGATGTGTAATTTAATTTAAGACAGACAAACAGAAACATATACTTTGGGGGTAAATACACAATGGTTTTTATCCAAAATGACACAACATTCCATTTGTCATCACAAAATTAGTACCATTTGTTTTCTATGTTTACAGAAAAAGAGAAATATCCAGTCTTGTAATTTTTAGTTAGAAGGCCTTTCCTTTTGAGAAGCCCATTATTGAATCTGCTAGCATTGAATGTTTTATAGCGCTAGCCATAATTTTGTTTGAAAAATGAGCTACTGCGATATATTCACTTCCCACAAGGTAAAAAATGGCCAACTGCAGTGGGATACACCAGCTCAGAAATATTCATTATTTTTGGCATATATAGATCCTGGTATATTATGTTTGCTATAGCTCTTTAACTAACTAATTCTACTCCAACAGTTTCGGAAGAGACCTGCAATGAAGTAGAGAGCTTGGTGTTTGATCTTTTTGCAAATCTTGGTGCTACAGGTGCATTTCTAGTACTTCAATTTGGTGGCCTTGGAAGTTTTTTCATAAATTTGTGATACTATTTTGTTCGGGTTTTGCAGAAGAACAGTTAGACTTCCCAGTTCTTTATGCATCGGCTAAAGAAGGCTGGGCTTCTCTAGAATTCACCAAGAGCCCTCCTGATAATGCAAAAAATATGTCTGCATTGCTTGATTCCATTTTACAGCATGTGCCTTCCCCAAAAGCTGACCTTGAGGCTCCATTCCAAATGTTGGTTAGTGTACTGCACAGCAGCTGAAATGGATATTTTCTTTAGACGAGGGAAAACTTGCTATTTCTTTTGTAGTTCTCCATCCATCTCTGGTGACATGTTTATTAGAATGAGTGAGTGACTAACTATTATGACGATTTGTTTATTTGTAATAGAGTTCCACTTGATTTAGCAACCAAAACAAAATGATGCCTTCATTTTTGGCCAAGTTTTCTCCAATCTTAGTCAATAGCTATTTGTAAGACTCCACCTCCTTTTCTGAATTTAAGACATCACAAACTTCTTTTTTCTGTTCCAAAATGCGTGTTGTTTTACTTTTGTAGGCAACTTTTCTCTAATGCCCCACCCTAGAATTTATCTCAAATTTACCTTTTTTGAAGATATTTATGTAAGGTTGTACTGGTAATTCTTAAGCGGAGCCAGTAATTCATGGTCTTCTACAGGTTTCCATGATGGAACGTGATTTTTATCTAGGACGAATACTGACCGGACGAGTAAGATCTGGGGTTGTCCGTGTTGGTGACAAAGTGCATGGTCTTCGTAGCACAGATGATGGTGTTCAGAAGATTGAAGATGGAAAGGTTTAACTGAATTTCTTGCACTTCTTCTCAGCAATGCTTAAACGCTGAAGACACATTTTCTCATTCAATATGTTTAAATTATTGTGTTTGTTAAATGCCTTAAGGACCTTTGCAAATTACTGAAACAAATTTAGGTTGTCAAGCTCATGAAAAAGAAAGGAACAAGCATGGTAACAGTAGAGGCTGCAGGAGCTGGCGATATAATTTCGATGGCTGGATTGGCTGCTCCAGCAATTGGACATACTGTGTCAAATTCAGATGTAGGTTGCTAATTCTTGCTGCTGAACGTCTTCTCTTTCTATTGTCAGATATTCCTTGTACTAATAATGGTTGTAAAATATAGATTTTGACTGCCCTTCCTACAATTGAGTTGGACCCTCCCACAATATCTATGACTTTTGGTGTGAATGATTCACCACTGGCTGGGCGCGATGGCACTCATGTAAGTAGCAAACAATTAACCTAGACATCAAAGTGTTCCTATTTGTTCCTCTTATTGTTTTCATGGTCCTTCTTTTTGGAGGAAATCTAGTCCTATTTGATTGAACAAGGAATACCCTATAACCTTGTATACATAAGTACAACAGTATGTGAATGTCATTTTCTATACTCCTTATAAAAAAGAGTAGTGGTGGTGGTGGTTTTGCCACCACCCCCACCCCACTATGAACTCCCAACTTTTTTTAAGGAAATGATATGTGGGGTTAAAGGGCCCACATGTCAACTACTCCCATCAACTCTCTACTTTTTGTGGGAAGGAAAAAACAGTGTGGAGCTAAAAATGTTCACATGTAACAAATATGTATAACAATTAAGATATGGTAATAACATGTTAATGATAATTTTCTTTAATTAAAATCCCGTTGCAACACATGGGCAATACGCTAGTTTGATCAAAAGCAAGAATTACATGATGGGTAATGCTATGGAGTTTACTGTATTTAATCATTTTTGCTTAAAGTTTGGTTATTATTTTAATATAGATCTCAGATTCCTGTAGGAGCTACTAATATGTTAATGGAACCATGATAGTCAGATGGTGTCATATACTGCCACAGCACTATGTTGCTCTGCATTTGGGGATGTCATATGCAGGATTCTAAAATAAAAAAAAACTAGTTAATTCATACTGGATCTGAAATTTGTTGCACACTGAAATATATTAGTTCCTTTACCTTTTGTTTTTTAAGAAAAAGAGTATAACATTTGGTCACTGCAATATAAGTTGTGTCAGCTAGAAACTAGACTAGATCTTGTTCATAGTCACTACTTGAACTACAAATAATGGGTAGATATCAAATGTTGATTTGCTAACCATGATACTACTAGATTATAATTTTCCTGTCAAAATAATCAGAAGGCAAACATACCGTGCATTTTTAATCATCTGAATTCAGTTACAAGCTCATCGGTTTTCCTAAATCTATCGGTGGAGCTAGTCCTCTGAATGAAGTTTTAAATTGGTAGGTAAGAGTAAGGACTAATAAGCTAACACCATTAGTCTTGGAGGGCTAAGGCCCTTTTTGTGTAGGCTTATAAACCAGCTTATGAGCTGAAAAGTTTAAGCCTAAACAAACAAGCAGCTTTTCATTTGGCTTTTTTAAAGCCATAAGCCACCCTTACACTATTAAACCAAAAGCTACGTTGGAGAAGCTTTTTGGCTTATGTGAGGTGGAGGGATAACTGCACCATTGAACTTAGGACTTTAAATCACCCGGCTTATAAATCATATAAGACAAAAAGCTGACTTAAAAGCTTAAGCCAATAAGCCTAAGCTTAAACAAAGAGGGCCTAAATCCAAGGTACGGTACTAGCCTCCTAGGTGTTATTGCAATGATATCCAAGCTGGTTTTTGGGCAGTATGTACATACTTTATTTAATGTGAAGTTTTATGTCATTTGTTTCTGAGGAATGGTACAATCAAATTTAAATTAGGATATAACGATGCAAAGTATGGAAGCCTTGGTGCCTCTAAGTAAAACACACTTCGTAGGTTGCCTATGATGACTACACATGGTTTGGAAAGGGCCTAATTTACCAATCTGTATGGTGCTATAGTAATGTAAATTAAGCATATAAATTTCTATTCAATAATTCAAGCAACAATAGCTGCTCTCTTTGTCTGAGTTCTTTCTAAAACGTTGTAGCTAACTGGAGCGAAAATAGGCAACCGTCTAATGGCAGAAGCAGAAACAAACCTGGCAATTAATGTTCTTCCTGGACCATTATCAGAATCTTATGAAGTTCAAGGAAGGGGAGAACTTCAGTTAGGTAAGTATATGTACCACTGATGAAATCCCTCCTGTTTTCTGATACATGCTATTTAACTGATTTTTTTCTTGATTCATTTGAGAGCACTTCACATGTCAACCTTGTGTGCAATATAATGAAAAGTTTCCTGCCAACAATAACATTTGATGATCTGCATAACTTCCAGGAATCTTAATTGAGAATATGCGGCGCGAAGGATTTGAGCTTTCAGTTTCACCCCCAAAAGTGATGTGCGCACCAATATTCCACACATCATACTCTTTCTATGCTTATATTTTCACTTCAGCCTAAAGTTTTTTAGTTCAATTTTCTTTCCAACAGTATTAGAAAAGCTAACCGTTTCTAGCTAGATATTTTGTTTTATTGCTTGTTTCGGCCTGAAATTCTCCAGTTCTATTTCCTATTCAGTGGAAAGTGAATTTCCACTGATATTGAACTCTATATCTGAGTAATTTGGTAGCACTGTTCCCACTATTAACTAATTTATGTATTAATTGAAATAGGTATAAAACAGACCGTGGAGAAAGGTTAGAGCCTATTGAAGAAGTAACTGTCGAGGTAGAAATATGGAACCTTGTTTGTACTTCTTTGTTTTTAGTTGTTTACTTTGTTGAATAATCATAAACTGTTAATACTTGAACATATTGTAGGTAGACGAGGAGCATGTTGGATTTGTCATGGAAACCCTGACGCACAGGAAGGGTGAAGTGATGGACATGGGCCCTGTTCCAGGGACAACTGGGAGAACTCGAATCTTTTTGACCTGCCCATCTAGGTAATCAGTTCATATTTTTGTGCTAATTACCAGCTGCAACACGTGTCACCTTCAAAACCATATTATAGTTAATGCCAATTTTGGACTCAAGTGTTTCCTTTGCCCTGTATTTCAGTCTGGTTCTCAATTTCTTATTATATGAATGATGTATTATGGATGCAGGGGTTTGGTGGGATTCAAAGGAATCTTCAGCAGCTTTACACGTGGAACTGGGTTTATGCATCGTGCTTTCCAGGGTATGCTATTTATTATTAAGTCCTAGATGATTTTGAAGTCCTTAACTCACCTATGCATTTTTTTAAAAAAAAAATGGGAATAGTAAGTGTAAGCTACGTAGTTATGGAATATAGCAATGGTTTGTAGATTTTTTATGCACAGATAATTGTCAAAACTTGACCTTTTGTTTGCAAATATTGAAGGTTTCTCACTTGACTCCACTTGTATGTAGCTTTAAATTTATATCTGTGATTAACAGAGATGTTCCTTCATAATCAGTGGTAACTCAGATGTTTAATGATATCTACAGCTTGGTGACTATGAGTTGCAGTAAATAAATGTACCATAAGTTCTAAAATCAAACGACCTGATGCATTAACAGAGATATAAAATATTGCTTACATATTCACATGAGATTAAACGGGCACATGCATATGCACGTAAGTGGACAATGACCTGATGCGATCCTTTACAAAAGACACTGCAAATAACACAAAGATCTCTACATGGATTCATTCACAAAAGATCTGAGATGATAAAACATGCCATTGCGGACGAACGCTTGCTTGGTTGGCAAGGCAAAGCCATCGAGCTGCCTGCTGCCCTGGTGCCGCACCCTCCTCCTTAAGTGAAATGCCAGAGCTCCTTGAGAGTATTTGACATGTTTCTCTGTGATTGCAGCATATGCTAAATACAGAGGTCAGCTGGGCAATGTTAGAAAAGGAGTTCTGGTAATGCCAATTCCCTCAGTTTACTCTTATTTGTCTCTGTACCAAACAAGTTTTACATTATTTTGCAATAATAAACAATAATGAATTTTAAACCAAGAATTAAGCAAATGGAATAAAGAAAGGAATATGTCATTAAGTGTAAGCAGGATTTGATGAACTGCATCTTATTCTGCTCAACTCAACATGACAAATGTAAGTGCTCTTATGTGTATATGTAGGTATCTGTTGGCAAGGGACTTATCACTTCACATGCACTTATGAGTTTAGAAGCTCGTGGGATTCTGTTTGTTTCTCCTGGGATGGAGGTATCGACATTTATTCATTTTGTTACTATGATCTACCATCTCAGTAGGGGATTACCTTATTCCTCTTTCTTTCTCCTTTCCTTAAGGCGTATGAAGGCATGATTGTCGGCGAGCACTCACGTGACAGTGATCTTGATGTAAGTTGATTATATGCTTATCAATGAATTAGGTTTCTCTCCTAATACACAAACTAAATAACTCTTCTGTTGTTCAGGTCAATCCTGTGAGAACTAAAGAACTTACAAACATTCGAGCTCCAGGAAAGGATGAAAATGTCAGGCTTTCTCCACCACGATTGGTATGTTGTGTTTTGAACTTTTACCAAGACATCAGTATTCAGGAGATATCACTTTATCGCCTTACAGACTAAATGGTGCTGCTTTAAACACTAGTTAACAACTTAATGCCAACGGAAGCCTTGCAAGCTTTATAATATTCCTGTCACACTCTCCCTTGGGTTTTGGGAACTGAGGAGACCATAAATCTAGATTATGTGCATTATTTGCTGAAAAATTTAGTGTTTCCTTCCTTTGGCTTCCTCGGAAATGGTTGTTACATAATGTTAACTAAAGGCACTGAATCATGCAGATGAGTTTGGAAGAGGCAATTGGATATGTTGCTGCAGATGAGCTTATTGAGGCAAGTTTTCTGTGTTTGTCTATTGATGATTCTACTTGTGTACTTGTGTGATGACTAAGTGGCACAAGCAGCGGATAGAGATGAGCTTTTCATTCTTCCCGATTCTTATTCTAATTTTTTTTGGCTTGTTACTTTTAGCTCTAGAAATAAAAAAATAATTTGCCTGGTAATTTTTGGATTTTGAAATGACTTGTTGATGACTATTGCCAATGTATAAAACTGCTTACATTTCAGATAAAAGCCTCTGCCAGACGAGATTCTGCAGGCTAATGAATGGATGCATTGTTATTTCTACCATATAATACAATAGTGTTAAAACAATATTAAGAACCAAAGAAAGAAAGCAATCAATAAGCATCCACCTGCAGTTTCTTGCTGGAAATAAATGAAACGATCAAATGTTGTTACATGCTACCATCTAGTATGCAGTTTGCTACTAGCATTTGTAAAGGACTATCTGAAATCTAAATTAGAAATGTGTTCTCTGTGCATGGGTTGGGATATAGGAATGCAGCCTACAAAAAAAATTTGCATGCTAGAGTACAGTATATGTGTGTTGGTCTACATCCAAATCCAAATTTAAGTTACTCTACATGCTGCTAGCTTTTGTTATTTATTAGAAGTGCAGATTATCCTAAGAGAAAAATCTTGTTCTGAGGAATATTACTCCCAATCTTTTACCAAAAGAAAATAGTCTTCTTGCTGGATTTACGCTTACCTGTTCCAATTCATATTCCAGTTTGCTCCCGGAGTTTCATATTGACATTTGAGCTTCATCAGGTTACTCCCAAGGTTATTCGGCTTCGGAAGAAATATCTGGATGCCACGAAACGTAAGATGATGAAAAACAAACCAATGGATTGAAGCTTCAGTGACACTAAACGACATCAAGTTTTGCTAGTGCTGCTACATTAGTCTATAATAATCCAAAAGGCGCAGATGCATCCTATTTATGTATAGGTTGGCGAACAACTTTTTCAAGTGCTACCAGCGTTCCTCACCATGACCCAGCATGCAAATTTCATTCAGCCGTGGGATGATACTGATGATTCACGGCATGCTAAGAACGAATAAGCCCGTGATTGGAGTTACTGCTATAACAGAAATACAGAACAGGATGGGTGGGCTGGTAACATGGATTTACCTCTGGAAGGGGCTGGTAACATGGATTTACCTCTGGAAGGCGATTATACCTTTTGATAGCCTTTTTACAGTAATTGTTGAAACGACCATAGATATTGCCCTTGAGAAGGTCATAGTATTCTTTTGTAGTTGGGTGCTGAAAAAATGAGAGTCTCTTTTGTGCTGGTTGTTTTTGTTTATAATTGTATGGGCATGTGTAACTGAGAGATGAAAGGAAATCATTTAAAACACTATGATGCATGAACTAAGGCAGAAGTACAGAAGGTCGTCGCGAGCATTTGTTTTACTCGTAATGCGTGTATTTGAACATTTCGCTTTCTGATAAAATCATGAAACCGCTCGTTGGTGCGTCGTTTGTTTAGCTGAGAAATAAAAAATCGTTGACAGGTCGACGTGACGAATCCTGTAGTTTGTAGCGGTTCCTAGTGTTTTTTTAAGACAAACTTTGCTGCAGAGTATTGTGGTTTTAGTTTTCGGACACGACAAAAGCGAAATATACTATCAAAACATCAATATTTACTGCTAGACATCTACTACCCTTGGCCCCATCAGTCATATCCTTTTTCCTCCTCTTGCGCCCCATCCTCCGTGCCGCGCTTTTGGCCTGCCTTCACGAACAAATCACGCGAGTAGACGCGAGATTAGAGGGGGGAAAACGCAATCTAATTAGTGGATGAAGGCCGCTTGCCTCGCAGGACTCGATCCGAATCAGGCAATGACAAGTTCAGTGGTCTGCGCCCATTGCTAACATGGGGGAAGGATGGGGCCCTCTGATGGCTGCTGTATGACATGTATGTGGAGGCGGAGGTCATGAGGGGCGGCAGGGTTATGAATCGATTCCGGCGAGGAGGGGCGGCAGGCTCAGAGGGCTTGCCACGCCAGCTACCGCGGCGCCTAGGATAGGAGAGAGGCAAGCGGCTATGTAAGGAGGGAAAAGGATATGACAAGTGGGGCCAGGGATATTTATGATATTTTACATTTTCTCTCTCCTATTCAACTAAAAATGATATTAGTATATCAGTGCCAGCAAATATCCCTGTTTTGTGATAATGTCTTTCCTCAAAACTTAACTTTTGTTATGTCCAAAAGCTAAAACCATAAAATCACTATGTTTTATAGCAAAATTTGACTTTTTATTAAAATACAACATTCTTTCTAGAGTGAATTGTGCTTTAGACCATATTTTATTATTTAAGTTTTACTTTGAATCACCGTTAAATCTATCTTTTCACTTTTCGACTGGGTAAATTTCTCAGTGTTGCGGTTTGGATCACCCCGAACGATTTTTTCGATACACATCAACAACCTTAAACGCATTGGCTCTGGTGTACAGGCGAACTCCTCTATGTATGGTCCATACATTTGTCAAAAGGATGTTAGACATGGCGAGAAACGTGTTCAGGATAGTCCAAACCGCAATAATGATAAATTTATGCGGTCCAAATTGAAAAGATGGGTTTAAGTATGGTCCATACATTTGTCAAAAGGGAAGTTAGACATGGCGAGAAACGTGTTCAGGATAGTCCAAACCGCAATAATGATAAATTTATGCGGTCCAAATTGAAAAAATTTATGCGGTCCAAATTGAAAAGATGGGTTTAAAGGTAATTCGAAGTGAAACTTGAATAATAAAAGATGGCCCAAAGTACGATTTACTCTTCTTTCTAATATATTCTTTCTATTATAAAATACAAGTATTTTTAGATGGTTATAACAATAAATAAAGTTGAGGAGGAGGGGGGAGGAGGGTGAGGCTAATCGGCACCTGGGCGCGCGGCGCTCCTATTCGATGCGCCTCCCCCTTAGGCTACCACTGTTGATATATACTTTATACATATATATGTATATATACGTATAAACTTGATATACATGTACACAAAATTTACACATGTATATAAAATATATACATACGTATACATATATAATATATATATATATATATAAATTGTATACACATACATTTCTGACATATTAAAAAATACACATATACAAACTTTGTATACATATTGTATACGTACATATACAAAGTCTGTATACGCATCAAAAAAATGTCACGTGTCCCCACCCTGGCCTCTCCCTACGCGCCATGTGGTGTCGGCCTCTGCGACACCCGCCCTAAGCCAGCGCGCGCCTGGTCATTAGGGTCAACTCCAGAAGTGCACATAGCTACATTCCAGTCAAAATCAGCAATCACATGATGGCGCTACTTCAGCTTGCACATAGGCAATTTTGAATGAAAGCATGGAGTGACTGTGCTACGATCAACCCTCAAGTATGAATTTACGACCTAGAGGTCTTGACACTAGCTGACTTCTTGATGGCATAATTGAGAAATTTCAGGTTTCATTGATGACAAAGCTTATTTTTCTCCTAAAGAAGCTAAGGTTATTTTAATGTTAAGCTAGGAGCAGCATGACCATGGATTATCTCCACTCTCCAGTATTCACAACGTTTTTGCTTTATATATCAACGTAAAACGCAAATTTGGCATAAACTGATCATACTACATATGCACCCTGCCAAACTCAAGTTTACTTCAAGCCATGTCGACAAGACTACAGTTAGTCAATGCATAATTTTATGGAAATATTGAAATCGAGACCGAGTTTAAAAGATACTAGGTGCATATAAGAAATAAATATCCAGCCAACACAGCTCACGCTTCATTGTCCATGGTTGCCGCAATTATTTGCGTGCTTCAGCCTTTCTCTGTTCTTTGGCTGCCAAGAATAAAATTAACATCACTATACATATTGCAATCTGAGAAAAACATTGTTACTGACTGAATGTGTAAAATGAGGCATCACTGCATCTCAGTGCTAAACACTTGGTGTGTTATCTACGAAATGCACACAGAATGTTATCAAAACTAGTAAACAAAGGCATCAAAATGGTTTCACAAACCATTGAATATAAGTACTCCATGATGCTATGATCAAACAATATCTTTACGTATATGATACATCTGCAACCAATTCTGAATTTGACACAAGAAAACTAAAACCATGAAGGAATATACAAACAGCAAGGGAGATGTACCAGCTTTCTCCTCTTCACGTTTCTTTGCAGCATCGGCTCTTTGTTGTCTTATTAAAGCAAGACGTTCTGCATTTGCAAAATTATAAGGGGTCATGGCTGTTTGCAATTCACAGGTAATTCTTCAATATTGAACACACCAAAAAAATATAGGATGTCAATTCTAAAAAGATATATAATAACGTCAAATGGGCAGTTCTGACTGAATCTGACATTAAATGGTAGAAGTGCATCTCACATATAAAATGGAATCTTCTTTGTTCTAGAAAAAACAATTTTCGTAAGAGTAAAAGTAACTATTATGCACCCATTGTGAGACAACTAAGAGGATTACATAAGTAGATTTCAGGTCGAAGTTCAGAATGAATACAAGATTTTTGGTTAAAAATCATTAAACAAGACGCAGAAACTTCATCCATAACCTGACACTCTTAAACCAGTGAAGTCAGCTGCATAATATGCAATAATTGTAGGATCTGTCCACATATAACTTGATTTTTTTAGTGTAATGCTAGTATTGGTACTGAATCAGTACAATTTAATGTCCAGTAAGATGTCAAATCTAAACCGACTGATGTTTATATCTGATTAAAGATATCAATTGGGTTAAAGAGTCCTGGTTTATTCATTGTTACTGATCCTAAATTTTTGTACATCATGCTAGCTTGTTAGGCTATTCTCCTTTGTTACAGTGTCTACACTGAACCAGATTTAATGAACGCTCATAGGTTGTAAGTGATAAAAATACATATGTAACTACAACCAACAAGGAACACCAATAGAAAGGAAGAGGTGGACATAATATAGATAAGAATTCTCACCCAAATCTTTCCTAGCCTGTTCTGTTTTTCCTTGCTCCTGGAGCTTCATATAGCGCTCATGAGCTTTCTGTTTCTCGATCTCCTCTCTATAAAACAAACATATTTAAAGTATTGTACCTTAAAATTTTCTTAAACAACTAAAAACAATGCATGGACTGAAATATGAAAGGTACCTTTCACGCCTCGAGAGCTCAGTTGTCTTTCCGAGCTGTAAAATGCAAAGTTAGTTGGACATGCATGAAAAAGATAGTAATTGGTACATATGAACAAAAAGATTCAGAAACAAATATCAAAGAGTATAAAGATCAAGAAAAAAACAGAAAATATAGTCCCAAATGTTATCAGTAGTCACCAACTTACATCAACTTCCTTGGCTTTTATATTCTTTGCCTTCACTAAGTTCGGGTTTTCAATCTGAATAAGACCTTCAGTTCCTTTATGTTTCTGGAATTGTTGCATAACATGTCGGATAGGTAAGAGAAGGCACTGAAATATGAACATATAGTTGCAGAAAGTAAGATTACTTACAGCCTTCCCTTCAGACTCATCTTCAGATTCTTCCTCTTCAGATTCTTCTATTTCTTCTTCTTCCTCCTCCTCCTTTTCCTCTTCAGCTAAATTCTATTCGATACTCAATTCATTCATTAGAACGAATATGACAAGGTAGTGTCAAAACAAACCAAGGTTTGGTGCAAATAATTGAGTAAACATTTGTATTTGCAGTGTTCTTGATTTCAGCACTACGGATTAGCAATATTCATCCATGTGGATACTGCAAAAGCTCAGCATAAAAAAATAAACACAAGCCATTAGATGTGTTATTCTTTACACTGGAACAGATGCTTTGACCACAAACAAAGCTAACCAATGAAATAGTGTTCTTCTTATCCATTCTGGACAATGATTGCTCATGGTGAGATACAAAATGCCAAGAGCAAAATAGTTTAGTCTAATATTATCCTAAACCATGTAACTGACAAAAAAAGGTTTGTTTTTGTTCTTCTAGGAGTGCCACACTGCCACGTGGTAGAAATGCGGACAAACCTTCTTAAATGTGCGTGGACGACCTGAAGTGCCAGCAGCTGCATTTATTTGAATGGAAAGATGATCAGAAGCAAGTAAAAAATATATTGTGCAGTTAGCAAGATATCAAAAACGAAATCCAAATCCAGAAGCACAAATAAAAAAGAAACAGTCTTCAATTGTACATCAAAAACTTAAAAGTATAGTATTTGCTCCTGTATATAGTCTCAAAAGTTCCTTTGTCTGAGACTAGATAAAGACAGAGGGTGCAATCGATTTCTCACTGCGTTTAAACTCCACACAAACCCTCATTCCGTGAAGATCTGAAACAGTGAACTGGAATTTGTAACAAACTAATAAATCAAAAGAAGAAACCGAATCGAGCTGTACTACTGCATCATGGGATAGAGCCAAGCATCTAAAGTTGCGGATAGGTGCCCGACTGCATGAGCATCAAAATCAGGCAGCATAAACACCGAAGCTTAGACCCATGTCAACGAGCCGCTCCCTCCTCCACGACCATAATCATCAAACACCATCGAATTGTATGCTAACCCGTACAGCATCATAAAAAGCGCTCTATGCGTCGCGTTCAAGTCAAATTCACATCCGCTCGTGTTCTACCAGCACATCCCAGCCTAGCGAAACCCGAACCCCCGCCGCAGCATCAGATCGAGCAGCCGCCCATGACGGCGGCGGCGGCTGACGGCTGAAACCAGATTTCTCACTGAAAACGAAACAGGGCCGAATCGAAAATAGGAAAGGGCGCGACGTCGTTACCAATCTCCTCGGGGGTGGAGAAGTTGCGGCGGCCGGTGGGCTTGCCCTTGAACTTCCCCCTGCCCATGGTTGCGGCACCGGCGGCGGCGGGGCGGAGGACGAGGTGAGGGAGAGAGAGGGGGGCGTGTGGAAGGGAAGGAGGAGGGTTCGCCTAAGCTGCACGCGGGGTGGGAATCCGAAACCCTACTGCCGCAGCGGCCGCTTTTTACAAGAGGGGGTGTGTGTGGGCTGAGGAATGAGAATCTGGGGAGGAAATGGAGACCGGTGATGGTGGAGCTGAGAATCGGGTGCGACGCGACCGACTGCGCGAGTGCGTGCGCCGTACGTATTGCTGGTATATTGCCAAAGCCCCACATGTGAAATGCCAAATTCAGAAGCTGATTTCGCTGTAGTATTAACGGCTCTTTTTTTCATATTATAAATTATTTTAATTTTTTAATCTAAATTTTAAGTTTGATCAAGTCTAAAACAAATATATGAATTGTTAGATTTTTGAAACGAAAGGAAATATTTACCACTCATTACAGGATTCTACAAATAAAAGAAATGTAGGGATATAATCACCCACAATAGAATCATACAGTATTTCAAAACACATATATATTAAAAGTAAGGACTTTATATAGTTTCATAGTAGAAAATAAAACATAGAAATTTAAAAGAATTACAGAGAGTGTAAGAGAGAGAAAGAGAGTAATCGCATTGGACCTCTTAACAAAAATAACAAAATGGAATTCATTTTCTTTTACTGCGGAATGAGGACTTATGAAAATAATCTATAAGTCATATCCTCTGTTCCAAATAACCTTATATGAAATAATTTTTAATAATTGAAATCCTTCAAAATTCTTATGAGATTCCCCTAATTCAAAGGAGTGAGTGTTACCACTATTCCATGATGACATGGTTAGCCCCTTTAAATTCTTATGAGATTCTCCTAATTCAAAGGAGTGAGTGTTTACCACTATTACATGATGACATGGTTAGCCCCTTTTTAACTTATTGGTTGAATTATTATCACGGATTATTTTCTACACGCTTCTAAAAATATGTTTTTTAAAAAAAAATCTCCTACTACATTTGTTTGACCGATTATTCTATTTGTTAAGTTTGTTTTTTAAAATATTTAATTTATCCCAATAACAAGTACACATACATGACAATAATTCAATGAATAGCCTATTTTGAACGCTAAATTTATGCTTAATAAAAAATGATGTGACCACTATGTTGTGTGCCAAAGCAGTACTTGCAATACATGCATTCTATCGGGTTAGCATCCTCTTTCATTAGGGGGTCAATGATAGAGGCGAACAGTAAAATATGAGACATGCTACAGTATTTTACTATAGACTAGCAATTGTGTTCGTGTGTTGTAACGGGTGAAGTCAAAGACGCGACGCGGATGGGGACGGCACGGAGGGGCACGGGAGCTCCGAGCAGCGATGGGAGGGAGGAGCGCAGGCGCGACGCAGGGCGCGGCGCAGATGGGGACGGGAGGGAGAGGCACAGGGAGGGAGGAGAGAAAGAGGTCTTTTTTTTAATTCAAGTTATCACTTTCTTTTCAGCATTGGGACTGCGGGGAGGGCTGAACGAAATACTCGTGGCTCGTTAGCTCGTTCGGCTCGTGGTTGGCTCGGCTCGTTGAGAAATGCTAACGAGCTGCGCCAAGGGTTTAGCTCGTTAGCTATAACGAGCCAGTTCGAGTCAGCTCGCGAGCTGCTCGTGAGCTCAACGAGCCAGATGCAATGGACAAAGCGGGGCTTAATGTTTTGCTTGTTTTGCTATTCATTGCTTATTTTGTTATTGATGTGACAATAAATAAATAATTTTTATGATTTTATGATGGTCTGCTTTAGATTATAATAGTAATAATATCTAATTGTTGATGGACAAGTGTTATTACGTTAATTATGGACTTAATATATCACTTTTTACTTTTTTTCAATGTATATTTGTATGTTTAATAAACTTCGAAAAATTGAAATGTAATTTGTACATGAATTGCACTGTATTTAAAGTGGCTCGTGAGCTAAACGAGCTGGCTCGAGTCAGCTCACGAGCCGAGCCGAGCCGGCTCGATATCCACCCTTGCAAAAAAGCCAAAAAAGCCAGGTAGAATAAAATTTTGGATAGAAACACTGCTTTGCTTTATAGATAGTTATTATAGATACACTAAAAAATGTTGGTTTGTTTTGTTTTGGTTTACTACACACTATTGTAGCGATTGATCTAGTAAGCTTCCATGTTTGATCCAATGGCTATAAATAGGGCAAATAGCTAATGGCATGGAGCATTGTAGCTATCTGCCTTTGCAATTGGAATGGCAGAGGACATGATCCGCATTCTATAGGATTCTCGTAGAATTTAAACCATCTTTTTCAGTTTTCCTCAAAAATAAAATTTTGCAGGATTTGCAAAGGATTCAAATCCCATAGAAACTTTTCCTATGTAGCAGTTTGGATTGTAGTGTTGGATTAGCAAATTTTATTTGGAATCATTTCTTTCTCCTATTTTTTAGAGGATTTCAGCTCAAACCTCGTGTGTTTATTTCCTTTGAAAAGTGGAAGGTGCTTTATCTCTCATCTTAACTCTATTCTAATAATATTTTTTCCTAAAATTCCTTCAAGTTTCTTGTGGAGTATCAAAACATATGTTTAATTAACTCGAGTGTTTTCAATTCCTACAAGATTGTGTATATCATGACGTCCGATTTATGTTTTTTTCTCGTTCTTAAGTTTTTTTTTAAGTTCATGTTCCAAGGAGTCTGAAGGAGGTCTTAAGGTCTTCCCGGTTATTACACAGCTCAAGATTAGGAAATTAAGCGAGATGTGTATGTTAGAATCAAGTTCATTGAAATAATGACTTCCTCCATTCATAAGAAAAGGACCCTGAATCCCTGAGGTGTACATATATATATATAAAAGATTTTTGTCATTTTTACAAAACAAAATGATAAAACCTCGTTTTAGGCCTTGTTTAGATGGCTGAAACGTTTCAGATTCTAATAAGAAAAAAATATGTCAAATGAGAGTGAAACCAATAGTTTCGAAACATAGTTTCACATGAGCCAAAATAAAACTAGATTAGAACAGTTTCTAGTGATTCATTTTCACTTTTTCCACTTCACTCCGTGACCAGCCAAACCAGAAAACACTCAATGAACATATTAATCTATTCCAACTTCTTATCTACTTTTCAGAATTAATGTCTAACAAATTTATCAAATGGTTTCATAAATGATGATTCTGATTCTCTAGATAATCTGAATCAATCTAGCCTTACTAACCGGACCCTTACTCTCTATTTCACGATCAACGAGCATCCAGTGACACTATCTTACTCTCTATTTCACGATCAACGAGCATCTGACGCTATTTTCATTGGCAACATAGTGGCCCCATCGGAATCTTGGGAGCCTTGAGCTAGACAGCAAAGGAATACCTTCTCTTTCAGAGCTAGACAGCTGGGACCAGACCAGACATCAAGAACGAGCCTTTGATGGCTCAATGTCACAGTGTCACTTCAATCGACAACTTTCTTCAGTTTAGGCATCAGCTGCTCTATCATCTTCTGATGTATCAGTAGTCTTCGTTGCTGTAGCAAAAATGGTAGCCATCGACAGTATAGCAGAACATATCACTAACCAGCTAAATATTTGCTACAAGATGCTTTCATTTCAAGCATGTAATTGGGGTTCAATCATAGAGAATACAATTTTATCAACAGGTTAGTGCCTTCAATCATAGAGAACATTGCTTCCAGATTCAGAACAGCGTCACAAATAAACGGGTCCATCAAATAGCTGATAGACCCGCATAAAAGGTTACAAGTCTAGCAAATCTGCCAATTTATGTTACATATGCTCTGCACCAAGGGAGATGCTATTGTCAAGACACTAGGCTATTTTACATTGTCGAAGTTATTGCGGACAAATACAACTGCAGCGCTGGCATTTTCAAAGAGGTTTGATGTAGATGCAACCCATGATAATTAGAATGGTGGGGCCATGCCAATAGATTAGACCCCATAAGTATAGCTGGAGCTGTTAGAACTTGAAGGCCAAATATGCCATAGATAAAATATGGTTACCCTTCTTCAAGCTCCATCATTTGAGCTCCAATAGAAGTCACTTCTTTCAGTTGAGTAACTGTATGGGAGATGAGGCCCATAAACAACATTGCCATTCAAATATGTCATCTGGTCCGCTTGTGACACTGCCTGATAAGCATTTGGGATACTGCCTTGAACTGTAGTGTTCTGAACTAAATAGATGTTGCTATTGATATCATTTGGGTTAGCCTTTGTCCTGCTGCGGGCAGACCGTTTGTTTTCCACAGGGCTATCTGCACTCAGTCTAACCATTTGCTGCTGGATCTCATTCAGTGGGTTACAAGCTACTTTTGATTTAGCAGTTTTCTTTGCATCAGAAGACTTGAATTCAAGCCGGTATAAGGCAAAAGCATCACAATCATTGATCTCATACTCATAGAGGTGCCATTCATAGCTGTTAGACGGCTGTGGATCCATGTAATAGGACCTCTTCAGACCCCCAAAGTCTTTCATCACTTGCTTCCTTGATTCATGCCAACCGCGTCCATTGTAATCTGGCAATGATCTTTGCTTTCGATTTCCACTCTCAAATGCTCGTCTTGGTTTGTCAAAGAACAGCCACTCTCTAATAGATTCACCCTCAAAAATATACAGATCAAAAAGTTCTGCAATGATAGAAATGAACCAGGATTAATTCAAACACTTGTCTGTGCCAATACAATGGGAGGAGTTATGTAGCAATAACTTACCAGGTGCATTCCATGGGGACTTTGCAGTTGCAGCCCCTTCACAGACAGGGATACCAACATGCTTTCCTTGGATTTTTGCACTAAGGGCAGCAAACAGAGGGCCATCTTTTAAATCAATACCTCTTGGACGGATCACAGGCATTGTGCCTGGTGGACCCTCTTCCTTCACGGCCAAATCAGCATGATACATGCTGCAATAATCTTGCCACCTTTCTGATCCTTGAGTAGGCCGAGGGCAGTCCCAGAGAGCGCATTTGGGCCTCAGGAATGCAGCAGGTACTGGAGACATTGTAGTGAGCAAGTCTGACATGTGGAGGAAAACATCTCCAGCATTTTGCCCACGGTTACTCATATCAAGATATGAATTAGGGGGTAACCCTTGTGGCAAATTGAACTGCGGATATTCCAGCTGACCAGTACCTTCCAGATTATTGAGAACATCTGCATTGGATCCAGGAAGGTACATCTTGTAATTATCATCATAAAGGAAATCCTCGACAGTAAGTTCCTGGTTCACATAATACATCTGCAAGGGCAAGGTAAAATCTTGTTAAAATTAGCTCCCCTCGTCGAACTTTAAAGTCAAGAAATGTACGTGGCGGAAAGGCAAAATCGCAAGCAACATGATGATCTGTGTTCTTGCCTATTACATGCACGTGGAATACATGAAGACAATCCATTGCAGCAAAAGAAAAAAAAACATTGTTAGGAGTATCACATGACAATTACAATGCCAAGAAGGTTCATAAGAGCTCAGAAATAGGCAAAAGAAAAGTTCCGGTCAATGTCTTAACCTAAAATCTAAAATGCAATACTGATAAAAGAACTATCTATCATCAGAAAGAGCAGATACATAAGTCTTCTGTTTTCTTCTCTGAATACACTAGAAATAAGATTTATTGACCACATATTAAGTCCCCAAAAATTACATTAGCAAAGCAAAGATTCAGATCACAACTACAAGGAAACAATCACACATAATTTCTTAGTTCAATTCCAATACAAAAAACAATCCTTGTACCAATCAAGAGGAACAGAAACAGAAGCTTTTTGTTCTTCTCCAAGTGTCCCACACAATCAAACACACTATAGCTTAGCTTAATTAACCCAATATGCAGATCCCAGTTACAATAAGCAATATAACAAACATCAGATTTCTTAACTACACAGTCCAAGTTTACCGTTGTAAGATAATTTTGGAAGATCGAACTAGTCACTTATAACCAACATTTTTTAAATGAGCAGCAAAGGTTTAGTTTGAAGTTTGAGCCATCAAAACAATCATATCCTTGAATTTAAATTTTAAACAAACATCAAAGATTCAGCCATTTGGTAGTTGTAAATGGAATGCGCTGGAAACCAAATCTCCAACACAATGATCTACAGCTAAGTGCATCACTGGCTCACATTCTTCAAATTCGCACTTAACAAGTTCTCATCTACAGATTTATTTCAACGTCCTGGCATGCATGTTGACTAATGCTTGGCTGGGACAGCCACAAAAACCTGTTTGGTCCCGACCACAACCATGACAAGTCCTATGCTCATGTTCTTGCCCGACCTCACACTCTCTCCACCCATGTAACTCCTTCACCCAATTAGCATTTATGGAAATCATCAACTTTGAGATGATAAAGCATACATTGCTTAAATTGTCCAAGACAAGTTATCATGCCAAGGCTATAGATTGTGCATCTCTATGACTAGGCACATCGAGCTTATGGCGTTGCCTTCCACATTGACCCCCTTATTCTAAGATGGCAGTAAAACCCACCTGTTTAGCTGAAATTTCAGTCTTACTGGCTTGATCAATGTCTTGCCAGTTTTGCATTACACCTTTTGTTCGTATTAAATTTATCCACTCGGTCCCTTATCCCTCACAAATACCCTACTTCTAGCAAATCAATATGCAAACCCTCAATTCAGAACACAATCATCCCCAAAATTACCATACACATAAATCTAGAGATAAAATCACCCGCCACAAGTGTAGCAAAGTTCCAGCAGAATAAATACCTGGATATATGAAAGGTGGGATACAGTTGTTCAACAATTGCAGGAGCAAACTTAACAGCAGTGGAAAGAGAGGTAAACAAAACATTACTAACTTGGGAGTGGCAAACTGCAGGAATGTCAAAACACCCCTGTCATATGTATCCCAAAGGGCAGAAGAACGTTAGCAACAATGCTTTGGACACACTAGCTGTGCATCTATATGTTGCTACTGGAGCATAATAACCTACTAATAGCAATAAACGTCACATCAACGAGCTATAGGAGCAAAAAAAATGATGCTGGCTGAAAAAAGGCCATAAGTAGCCCGTGCCTCAAAGAAGTGAATTGAATGGTACAACACATATAATGTTCACTTTCCACCTTACGTCACACATATAAGCTTAATTTTATCTACAAATGGTCAATACACCTAGATCAAAGCGTCGTCCATTTGAAATCTCCATTACAATGCAAAACCAAAGCTTTCCTGTTGTGGTTACGGTGAGGCCTATTGCATTACCGACAGAGGGCAAGCACAAGTGCACATGAAGTTTGTCTACACAAGAAAAGCAGAAACTCCCACCAAATGATTCAATGGTTTTGTTTTTGCAGATCACATTATATCCAACTAAACGCACACAACAAGGACTTCATAGAACATCTGTACATAACTGATAACTAGAAGAGTACACCACAGACACAAAATCACACCGAACCGAAAAGCCAAGCCGCTCATATCTCTGAAGAAACACTCTCGTTTCCAAGGAACCACATCCACCATACTAATAACTAGCCATTGTGCCATATTTCGCATAAAGGTTGGAGCTTCCGTTCGACAGACTACTAAAAAAAGTTAAAATCTTATACCTGATCATGGAACACCGCGGCAGCGGCAGGTGCCAGCATCCCTCCGCCAGTCGCCAGAACTCCATGACCTGGCGACTGCGGCTGCTGCGGCACCGTCAGATCAGCCGGGGAGGCCACCGATTCCTCCGGTGGCTCCGGCTTCATGTCCTGGCCGCCCTGGTTAGCCGACGGCGGGTGCTGCCGCTCGACGAGCTTGCTGGTGGCGTCGTCCTCCTCCTCGGCCGCAGCCAGCTGCAGCAGCCGCAGCGTCTCCGACGGCGGATCCGACAGCTCCCGGTTGTTCCCCTGCTGCTAACCAAAATCCGCCCAACGAAGCGTGAGCCGAGAAGCCTAGAAATGGACGACGGTGGGGGGAGGGGGGAGCGAGCGTGCTTGCCTGGAGGGACGAGGCCGGGGAGGAGACGCTGAGCTCGGCGCGCCACTCGCGGAGCATCTGGTGGAGCTGCGCCTCGAGCACGGCGGCGTCGGTGGAGCGGGACTCCTTGCGCGCGGACTGGAGCCCGGAGAACATCTCCTGCAGGTCGTCGACGCGGGTCTTGGCGCGCGCCCGGAACTGCTGGTGCCGCGCCGCCCCGACGACGACCGCGCCGCGGCCGGGCCCTTCCCCATCCCCCTTCCTCCTCCTCGCCCGCGCGCGCCGTCCCTCCCGATCGCCCCCGCGCGGATGGACGGACGAACCAGGGTTGGCGAGTTCGAGGCGAGAGATGCTCTTCGTTGCTCTCCTCTTCGACGGGGAGAGGGGCGTGTCGTGTTGCTGGTTCGGCTCCCGCTTTTGGTCCGCGGCCGCTGCCCCACTTTGTTGGGTGGGGGTGGGGGTGGGGTGGGGTGGGAGAGTGGGCTGCTGCTGCTGCTGCTGGGGCCGCCTCGCCTCGCGACGCCACCAAAAGCGACGGCCGCGGCAAAAAGGGAGGGAGGGGAGGCGGGCGGCCGACGCGGATGGGGATGGGGGCCTTCGGGCTGGCGCGGATGGATTAGGCTAGGCACGAGTACACGACAGTTAGGGAGGGAGGGAGGGAGGAATCCACGAGTCGTGAAAGCCGAAAGAGTCGTCCCGGCAACGGCCACAGCACAACTCTTCGTCTTTAGGGATAAAAACGGTTGAAAACGATAGGAAAACACCTTAATCATTTTCATAACCATATTTTTTAAAAACAAAATCAAAAACGATAAAGTCAAAAACAAAAACAATATCAAAAATCAGAAATAAACAATACAGATAAAAATATATCGGTACATATCTAAACTGATGACAAATACGAAAACATTAAACTATAAAAATAAATATTAAATGTAATAATTTCAATAGAATTATAAATTAACTTCGTTTTAGCCCTGCACTAAAGTTATTGAAGATTTGATTAACTGTGAGGTAAAATAGAATATCGACATATTTAAAAATACAATATTTACCATATTATAAGATACGGTAGTTTTAAAAAAATATGATAAATATGGAAACGATCGATACAACAGCAAAACAATTTTTATTTATATATTCTGTATCATTTTTATTTTTATTTATTATTATTTTTATATGGCTCGACCCATAGAAAATCGAAAATGAATGTCAGTCGGCCAAAAATTTTCATTGCCATTTTTACCCCTAATCGTCTTCCTCGACTCGGTCTTTTTGTTCGTGCAGTCTTGAAAAGAAGAGCTTATGTTTGTGCCGATCCGATACCCACAGTCGCTCTCTCCTCTGCAGTTTTTGTTTTATGCTTTGCTTCAAGTCTTGATCGAATAAGTCATCGTCTTATTTCGATCTTTTTTTTTTTGAAAGATTGTCTTGTAGTCATATTTTAGGGTGCTGGTATACACGATCTCTATTAGTAGAGTGTTTTGTTATTGCGAGCAGAAAAAGGCTTGTTATCTGGCCATACACAAATCTTTTGTGATACAAAGTGCATGAAAATGTCTCGTAATATCCAAAGGAAGATCAGATTTCATGAAGAAATAAAGGTCAAATGAATTATCCAGCCAAGATTTTTTTAGTAATGTCTCTGCTGTTGTAAAAAGGTGAATTTCGTTCGTCCATCCTCAGCCTTGCTCGCTTGTCTGCTTATCAGCCGTTCGAACAGTATTTTTTTCTCACAGCAAACCAGCCGGCTTGCCTTATCAGCTGGCTTATAGGACTAACCGAACACGCCCCTCCTCTACATATTATCTTAGCATGACCTGAGAATGCAAACGAAGTGAACAAGTATGTTTTTCTCTCATTTATTATAATTTTAGTTATTTTTAAGAAAATATTGTTTTAGTTAGGAAATTAACTATCAAGCGGTGTTTTTATGCGTCACACTTGCATCTCAAAAAATCATTTGACGCCAAACTCTATCTATGAAAAACAAAATGTTGACCACCAAACCGGCTTTCTCAGTGCTCTTTATAAAAAATGAAAGCCAGTGAGATTAGACAAACTCCCTTCGGTTTGGTCATGTATTAATGACGGGAGAGATTACATCCATGGCAGCTAAGCATAGTAACAGTCTAATGGGCCGAGGCCCAACTTAAGTCCTAAAACAACCGTTACAAGCTATTCCTTTCGACCCATACTATACCTAATGCCCAACCACTCTCGACTCGACCCCCAACTTGAGCAGGCGCTACCTCAAGCCTCCGCCAATATACACGGAAAAAAGACAGAGAAAGTATTCGTTATAACGCATGCACATCTTTGCTAGTTACTTCGTATCTTTTTTTCTAGTTAAACAATTGTTGTTTATCTTACCTTCCTTAAGCAAAAAACTTTGAAGAGCAATTTGGATCATACTCATATCCTAAACCTCTCCCCACCCCTTAGCCCGGCCTCCTATTTCAACCCTAACCCTAACTAGTATATCTTGTATATCTTGATGCAAATTCGACGATCCAAAATCTGTAAAACTTCATCCCAAATTTCTATCACATGTTATTTAGCAAATAAAAAAACTTACGACTAATGGGACTTTAAGCCTTTTAACGTAGCATATGGCGATACAGGTTACAGGTTCATCGCATTAAGAATGAAAGCATGTCTACCTGAATCTTTTTAACGCTGAAACAAGGGACTGATACCAAGTGGCTACACGTAAGTAAGGTATACGTGTAAACCGGATCAGCGCCAACCTCTCACGCCACGTCCGATCGACGGCCCAGAATCTCTCGTCCCTCCTCCTGGCTGGGAGCCGGACACATCGCCCCCACCTCGCCCTCTCGTCGCTCGGCTCCGCGAGCTCGCACGGTCGCACCCCTCGTCGGGCCACGTCTGCTCGCTTCAGGACACGTTGAACCCCACTCCCTCTGTCCCCACATGTCAGAGGCTCATCTGTCGATGTACTTGTAGCACACTCCCCCCTCCCCCCTCCCCCCCTTACTCGTCGCCTTCTCCGGTCGGTTTCCCAACCCGAGAGGGTGTCGCAGCCATTGCCGCCTCGCTCCTCATCTCGCGGGAACGCCGCCGCCGACACGACCATTAGGGCCTAGGTCTTAGGAGGCTCCGTGTCCTCGCCGGAGATGTGGTGGAGGGCCGCGAGGGCTCGCCGGCGGATCGCCGGGGCGCGGGCGGCGTCCATGGCGGCGGCGGCGAGTGAGAAGAACTGCCGCGCCGTGGTGGTGCCTCGGTTCGGAGGGCCGGAGGTGCTGGAGGTGAGACAGGGGGTGCCGGTGCCCGATCTGAAGCCAGGGGAGGTGCTCGTGCGCGCGCGGGCCGTCTCCATCAACCCTCTGGACCTGCGAGTGAGCGCTCCATTCTGGACTCCCCTCCCTTGAGAACCATCTGATAAAATAATCACATTTTCTTTTTCTATTTTTGATATGTTGGGTACAAAAACATTGGCACGGGTGCACGTTTTGGGTCAATCTTTGCACTGTAGGTAGTAGTCACTGATCCGTTGGTGATACCTGCTAATGCAACAGAGTGATGGATTCTTATTTAATGCTATATGAACTAGGAAGGGAAGGAGTGCAATCAGCAGTAGGTTTATAACCTGTGATCGCCAAATGAGAAATGTTGTGACCAAAAGGCCAGGTGACCTCAGTCCCAATTTTCATGGAATTAGAGACCAAATAGGTCTACAACAGTTTTGAGTTAAGTTATACTCTGTTTGAAGCCTGGAATTAAGCAAAATGCAGTTGACCTGAACAATCGGATTGCATATATTCTCGTGCTTCCCAATTTACGAAATGGAATAGATTGTTCTTTTGTGAAATTTAATTTATCTCATAAAAATGTCTGTCCTCAGATGCGGTCTGGCTATGGGCGTTCAATATTTGAGCCAGTCCTACCTCTGATCATTGGACGGGATATAAGTGGTGAAGTTGCAGCTACAGGGACTTCTGTGTCATCATTTACTATTGGGCAAGAAGTGTTTGGTGCTTTGCATCCAACAGCAATAAGAGGGACATACACAGATTATGCAATTCTTTCACAGGATGAGCTTACTTCCAAACCACCTACACTCAGTCATGTGGTATGAATTCATCAGATAACTCTTCTCTTCGTAACATCGATATTTCAAAATACCATTTCAGGATCACGTCAATTTTTTCACCGTTAATCTTCGCATGGTATGAACTGGACAGGCCTGGTCCTTTCCCCTGGATGTATGCAATATGTTTATTCCATTTCAGGAATGTACATCAATGCATCAGATTTTGTATTAAAAGGCAGTGTGGCTGATGGATGATGATAGAAACACTTTTTTATACATTTTATAAAAAATGCACCCTTTGAAAGCTTTTTATGAAAGTTCTAAAAGGTTTTGAGTTAATGTTTATTGTTTATTAATGGAGAGAACAATTTATGTCTTCTTAATTAGATGGCTCAGGACTTTGTTTCTAATGTTACTTGTATGTGACAAAGATACCTTACTGCAAGCTAATAGAACCGAGCTGTGTTATATTGCAGGAGGCTAGCGCTATCCCATTTGCCGCTTTGACTGCATGGCGTGCTTTACATGGTACGGCTCGAATTTCTGAAGGGTATGTCTGATTATACGCCACTGTTTGCTAAACAGATAACAAGTTCTGCTGTTGCCAATGCTGTTTCCTATAACTTGCGTCTACCTTTACTTTTAATTTATTCAATAGTTAGCATGGTACGTAAGTAGTGAATTTTAAATGGCTTTGGTATCAAGTGTGCTTCTCATAGTTTGCTTTTGCGGCAGACAGCTAGAAGCATACTACTAGCAAAAGTTACTTCATCTCCTTTCATAAAGTTGCAGGATTTTTCACAGAAATCTAGTTACGTATGTAAATTCTTAATTTTAATGCTGATCTGCACTACACTTCCCTTTCTTTGGGTTCTATTGTATAACCATAAATTATTCAGGAAAATTGTAATCTCTTCTTGTATCCGAAAACCTATTAATTAGGTCCAATGCACATGCACAAAATTATCATTATCAGTAAAATGTTATTTCATGTCTGGTTGAGTGGTTACATATTGATGTTATGCTCATCCTTCCGTTTGAACTGAATGCAATTAGTTTCTGGGTTTAGGCAAAGAGTACTTGTGATTGGTGGAGGTGGGGCTGTTGGGCTAGCTGCTGTTCAGCTTGCAGTAGCTGCAGGGTGTAGTGTTTCTGCAACCTGTGGAACTAAAAGTATTGAACAAGTGTTGGCCGCAGGTGCTGAAAAAGCCATCGATTACACTGCTGAGGTAAATGCTTTCAGAAGTACAAAGTCTTGTCCTTATATTTTCTTTACGATGAATCAATGATGATGTAGTGAATTATCTTGCCCTTGCATTATCTTAGATCTCAACATAGGCAAGTCATATCCTTGATATGTCTAGCTACCTATCTTTATTTGTCTTCGCTGAGATAGGATTGTCACACAGCAAGGGATGGATAATATAATGGTACCATGGTGCCTAAGAACGCTGTTTAGCCATTGTGGCTCGTAGTTCTGTTAGCACATTATCTGAATATAACTCTGAATCGCATATTTTTCATCCATTTTGCTCTGTGAAGCTGCGACGGAATTGATAGCAGCTAGAAGTTTTTCATCTTTTTAGCTGTGGAATCTCTCATTTCTCCTACAAGGCTACACGGATGAAATGTTACACTTGACATATGATTTTTCTTAGGTCCAATGTGACTGTTTTCTTTTCTTCTTGCATTTATACGAAACATAGTACTTTATACTTATAGATTATTAGGGCACGCTGTTAGTACCTACTGCACAGTAGAAGAGTGTTTCCTTCAAAACATGCAACTCAGGTGCCGCTGGTGGTGTAGGTGCAGAACTGCAGCATCACTGGCCAACAAGATACAGTTTAGACGGGTTGGGAGAAACCTGGAACAAACAGCCCTATCACTCAGTAGTATTATATGTTGGATTTGAGCTATTGTGTAATTCTTTGTGTCCGGTAAATATAGGAGAGGATACTGAAGTCTTTCGTTATTCTCCATGAGTGAGAAAACATTAGTGAACTTTGTATCAGGGACATGGATCATTTCTGTGATTGGATAATATTGTTAACTCACTAACTGTCCTATCGATTTTGCTTTTTTTTTTTCTCTTCAAGAAATTTCCCTAGATGAGTACTATCTTCTCCATAATGTTCATATTTTATGGTTTACCTTACAGGATACTGAATCAGCAGTTAAAGGAAAGTTCGATGCCGTGTTGGATACCATAGGAGTACCTGAAACTGAGAGAATTGGCATTAATGTTCTGAGGAGAGGTGGACACTATATGACCCTTCAGGTCGTCAACCTACCCCTTTTATTTTTTCTGTGTTTCTGCTGTGATTGTCATTTGTTCAGTGTTGTATCGTCCTTCTGTGTGATAGGGAGAGGCGGCTGCCCTAGCAGATAGATATGGATTGGCTGTGGGACTTCCTGCTGCTACTGCTGTTTTACTAAAGAAACAAATGCAGTACCGGTATTCTCATGGAATAGGTTTGTGTCTATTCATATAATCATTTTGGGTAATTTACTGTGTCTTGAGGGGATATATTGTGCTGTAACTATAGTAGCTGGTCATAAACTAATAGACCATCTAGGTTAGCACTTTAAAACACTTCCACCAACTAGAACTTGGTCAATACCTGATTAACTGACGAAGAGCAGGCTTGCTTTAGCCAAAGTCCAACGCCCATGCTGCCTGGTCTCTCAGATAGCTTTTTAGATCAATATGCAAATCTACCTAACCCTACTCAATTTCGCTCATAAACACTCCAACCATATACTGCAGAAAACGTCTTACTAACTACTATCAGTAGCTTTGAAAATAACCCTCAGAGAAAAAATAGACATGTACAGTGAATATAAAATATATTCATTTTTATTCAGCGATGCACTGAATTCTTGACTGGATAATAGACTGCATTGGCGTGCAGATACACATGCAAGTTGAATACAAAGGTAGACATGAATACAATGGGCCGGCTCTTCTTTAAAGTTTAGGTCCATCATTTGAGTGATTAGTAATGACTATGTTGGTCACTGCTGGTGTTGATTGCATGTGAACTGCTTGATTCTGATATCAGCAATGGGTTAACGACTTAATTCTACCTTAACAATGGTTCAACATAATTTGTTTCTTTCTTAATAGATACAATCAGGATATGTGTGTCTGTCATGATATCTTATGTTAATACATTTGTATTCATGTCTACCTTTGTATTTAATTTAGGAATGAAATACTTTACAGAATTTATCGATCTATTCCATTGTTTATACAAGATGTTCTCATGTTTCTTTCAAATTTAATGTCAGATTATTGGTGGACATACATGAGAGCTGACTCTGAAGGACTTCATGAGATACAGAGGCTGGCTAGAGCTGGTAAATTGCAAATACCGGTGGAGAAGACTTTCCTAGTCAGCCAAGTAAGAGAAGCTCACGAGGCCAAGGAGAAAAGGCTGGCGCCTGGCAAGGTGGTTTTAGAATTTGACTAGTGTTAGTAAGATTTTTTCTCTGGTAGGCACAGAAGAACCGCACCTGTCTGTAAATCGTAAGAAGTTTCTCCTTTTCCTTTACCTCTTTTGGAATTATGTATCGGTTTGTTGGCCTGACAAAATTTGGTCGTCCTCTCAAGATGCATTTGTCATACATGGAAAAGCAGTAAGCAATAACGTGAGGCCCGAAAGAAATTTCCAGTTCATCTTTTACCCTGGCACATATATCTGCTGAGAGTTATTCCCCTCCTAGGAGTACATGAAAGGTGAAAAGCATGAATCGATCCCGATAGCGGTAGTGCACTAAAGAACTTGGGAATTATAATTTAGTCATAATTATTTAAGTTAGATTTATTAACTAATTCAGCAAAAGCCTAAGTTGACAAGGAAAAGTAGCCAATTCACTTGTAATACAATACAACACTGAACACCTGCTGTCTGGGATTTGTTTCCTCGTGTTAAAAAAACATGAAACAAACATAAAACATGAACTTATAGTCTGAGAATTCATTTTAAGTCCTCGGTGCATTTGCTAGAAAATGCAAAAGATGCTGAAAGAACAGTGATGGGAGCAGGCTATTTTGCCTTTTGTGCTAGGTTAATGGCAGTTTTGATTTTTGAAACTGCACCATTTCCCGCACTACCGGGAAGCGAAGCAAACGGTCACCGGTGTACAGTCTTACACATCACTAAGCAAGAATATTGCAAAGCACACTTGACTATAGCATATCCGAAAACAGTATAAAAACTTCGAAAGGGAAACAACCAGATGGTCACTGATCCGCCCATCAACAGCTTCAGCTCAGAGCAAAACACCGACCTCTCTCGTATGCCATTCACAAGGTCAGAACTCAGAACGAGCGCAACAAGTACGAACTCCAGCCGTTCGCCGAATAACTACAGTTGAATCAAGCTACGCGATGAGAGGAAAACAGGGGCAATCTGCGTTAGTCCTTCCGAAATGCAGGACAGGGGAGACAGCCTATGGACAGTACCACTGGAGAAGCTAAGCAGCAGCAGCCGTGGGCTGCTGATGCTTCGGCTGTGCTGCTGCCGCTGCCGCCGCCGCTGCCGCCGCCGAAGCCGCCTGCGTCGGAGCGGCAGTGGTGAAGCCGCGGAAGTTCGGAAGGCCCCGTCGCTCGTACTGCAGCCGCTCGATCTCACTGATCCTCTGCTTCATCACCTGCACCTCACTGGCTAGCTCCTCTATCCTCTGCTTTCTCGCCTGCCATTTCAAGAACAGGGACAGTTTAACAATCTCTGCAGGACGCTTGCGTATTGCAAAGATTACAGTACACTGTACACAACTACGCATGATACCATCTTACCTCGATTTCCTGCTTACGGATCTCCTCTTTTCTGGCTTCTGCCCTAGCACTTCTCTGCACCTCGTAGATAATTGCAGCACCAGCGACCTGAAAAATCATGTGACAATTCATGTCAGCTACTCAGCTGTAATCATTTGAGTATCAAGTGAGGATTCATGTCAGCTGTAATCTTTTGATGCAATCAAGTGCTTCTAGAGCCTAGGAAGCTAGAGAAAAATAAGAGTTCTGGAACAACCAGTTTTCAAGCTCTTGAACTATAGCATGTGAGAACAAAATATTCAGAATTTTCTGGTATTAACAGACAAAGCTCATTTAGAATAACTGAGATCAAAGTCCTTGCCGAGAAAACAAATAGTTCACCAAGAAGATCTGCGGCAGCTTGAATAGCCTTCTCCTCATTCAGGGGCCGAATGTGAATGTCAGTTGCACGGCCGTAAAGCCGCCTCTGCATGTTTGTGGTGAAACGATGGTTTGCCTGAACATAATGTGCCGTACACCTTGTCAGTACAGTAGCCAAATAATCTTCGCCTCAATCTAAAACAAAGGCATGCATGAGTTAGGATAAGCAGAATTCAACCATTCTACTGTGCTCAGGTCGCCAATAATCTCAGCCTAAAATTCTTTGATGTTCTACAAAAGGATTAAGCAGCAGCATTATGTATTCTTATTTGAAAATACCCATCATCAGTATATGCAGAAGCCATTTTAAAGGTTAGATTTGTGAAGTAATGTGAATTACTGGTGGTGCTCTCAACAGATAAGGGTCATGGCTATTGTTTCCTCAGCGTTGCAGAATATAAAAGCTACGTATTACCTAATACAGACGTAATAAATCATCATAATCCGGCTCTAAGCTTCAATCTAAACTGCCCTTGCTTTTCTGAAGACTAACTGTCCTTGCTTATTATTCCTCTTGATATGAACATCAAAATCCTGAATTACTAGCATGTGATTCTGACATCAAAGAATTGACCTCAGATAAGATTATTCCACTTGATATGAACACCAAAATCCGTAGTTACTAGCATGTGCTTCTGACATTTATCCACATCAAACAATTGACCTTGGATAAATGTTGCAGATTATTCCACTTGATATGAACACCAAAATCATGAATTACTAGCATGCAGGGTTTACCTTATTGCGAAAACTGCCGTGGTTTTCGCGGTTTTCGGTCGTATCGCGGAGGTGCTACGGTATCCATGCAGTTTCATTGGAATAATTTGGTGCAAATTCAAAAATTTTTAAAAATTATTTTATCACAAAAATATATTTATCAGTAATTTTAGTATTTTTTCAAAATACATAAAAATAAATTTCTCTTTGTACGCCGTAAAAACCGTGGTATGTGGCGCGGTTTGAGCGAAAACCACGGCACGACACCGATTTGAATTTGGTTCAAATTTAAATTCCGTCGCTGTTCACTTCGTTGCAGTTTGCGCGGTTTTCGTGTGAAAACCACGATACCACCGGGGGCGATATGGCAGGCCTTCATGATATAATAAATCCTGCTAGCATGTGCTTCTGACATTTATCCACTTCAAACAATTGACCTCAGATAAATGTTGCAGAAGCATTAGAGATGAAATAATGAATGTACATTCGTAGGAGACCCAAGCAGCATTCTGAGTTATGCAAAACCTTGTAGGACTCAAGAAAAAATATATCCAGAACTCACTACAAAAACAGAGAGATCCATTACACAGTACTGCTCTGATCATGACCTGAAAGCTCCATGACAGAATGCTGCAATCAAGCCAGCAATTGTGCATAAACGCAAGCATCCAATGTATAGCTATATCAATGATACAACCCACTAATTCACCAAAGAGAAACAGAACTAGCTCGTCATACTTTGGTGTTTGCATTTCGTCATACACAGCCCTGCACTTCGCTAGTTCCCAGCAAAATGAATCCCAAACATCCCCGAATCCTTCAAAGTCCAAACCGCACTTACGAAAAAAAAACGATCGAAAAGTTCAATCCACCCAGGCCACGCAGGCGACGCGGCAATCTATGAATCCAAGCATCAACAGGCGGAGCCGCGGAGAGAGATGATCAGGAATGAGACGTCACCTGGGCGAGGCCGATGATGAAGCCGCGGAACTTGGGGTGGATGCCGGCGTTGTGCTTGAGGCGGGCCGCGATGGGCTTGCTCAGCGTCCGGAACGCGAGCGACCCGAGCTTCACGAATGGCAGCACCATCATTTCTCGCCGCAGCGCCGCCCCTCCCTCTCTGCTTGCTTCTTCTCCGTGCGCGCTCTTGTTGCAGGGAGGAGGAGGAGGAGACGGCGGCGGTGGTGATCGGTTGGCGAGTTCGTTGCGCTCGCCTAGTTGGCCCTTTCTTGGAGAGGAAGGAGAGAGGGAAGCGAGCAGGAGGAGGGGTCGTTCCGTTTTTCAGGATTATTGGCCAAGTTGGTGGTCGCGTCGGGTCCTTTTTGTGATAATCTCGCCCTAAAACAGAAAGAGAAAAATAAAGAGATAAAGAGAAGTTCAAAGATCAAACAACTTCGTAGAAAGTGAGGGGAATCCTGAACTCTACTTGTTTTTTTGGTGTTCTTGTTTAATTTCGTCAACCTGGAAACTTCTTCATGGCTATCCCATATAACCAGGAAACAGCGGAACAAACGGCAACATATAAACCGGAGGACCAGCAGATGTCCTATATAAAGTGGAGGTGGATTCTAATCCTTTCAGAATGTCCTCTCGTGTTACTTTTTCTTCTAAATTTGATATAAATAGTTGTGAAATTTTTTTTAAAAAATAACAATATAAAATACTAACTATCCCAAAAAACAAATTCAAATTCGACCTATACATGAGAAACAATTAACAAATTCATATGTGAACAGTCAAGGGACGGAGGCGTCTACTTCACACGTAAGATATATATATATATATATATATATATATATATATATATATATATAATTACGACAATATTTTTTGTCTTCGCATGAATTTTTTATCTCGTCCGTCGCGTCACATGAAGACTCAAGACTCCAGCAGTAAGTCCACAATCGCTATTGCCTATGGCGTATGGCTCGTCGCCTCGATAATTGGAAGTCGAAACTCGGGAAGAGTGAAAGACGGGAACCACCGTTGAACGTTCGAACCAAGGCGCCTAACCCGTGCGCCCCACCGTCCTCGCGCGCCCGTGCACCGGCCGCTTGTGCGCTGTGCCGCCGAATAAATTAAGACATTTATGTCCCTTCGAAAGTGTCAAATAAATTAGTCAAAAAATAATATTGTAAGTCTCTGGTACTCTTTTATGCATATATTTTTAATATCAGTATAATGTTTAAATTATTTACATTGTATTTATAGTAAATAGTTTTTATTTAATCTAAGAATTAAAGCTTTATCATGTTACTTAGTACATATATTAATTTTATAATTATTTAAATTTTTTGTGTTGAACAGTACATTATTATTCATACGCTGAATTTGTTTATTTTATATCTCGATGTATGAGTTGAAATCTTATGAAGTTGTATAGATATGTTCTATAAGTGTTGCCAAATTTTTCTAAAATTTTTCATAATTATTTGGATGGTTTTTAAACAAACGAGAAAACATTTCCTCGAGGGATCAAAATAAGTTACTGCTGAAATTGTCCAATGATAAGTTGCCAATTCCAGCACCCTGAATCTGGTAAAATATACCACTAATATTTTACCGCATAAAGTAAAGCAATATAAAAGCCAGACTTCTCAGTTTACAACAAGAAGCATGAGTGCACATGACAAATCAGGTTATGGTTTAGTGAAGTCGCCTGGTCTGAGTTACTTGCAGATCAAGTCCATTCCCAGTTAGCCGCCAAAAAGAAATGGAAAAGAGCCAGTCATATATAATCTCAAGTGACATAATATGCCAAACCACTATGGAATCTCAAACGAAACCACAAAATTCAGTCTGAAAACTTAAGCATCGATACAATTGACTCGAGAAAACATAGACTGGTGATATAGCTGCATCACATTCACACGAATCTGCTGGAGCTAATATAGTAATCTCGAAATCATGTATTGCCTGTCTAGCTTTTCTGCAAAATTTCCATGACAAATCACCTAAGGTTTTCATTCTTCTATGTGTGATGCATGGTGAACACATATGTACCATGTGCCATTAACCTTCTCGAAGACGTTTGTGGCGACTTGCTTCCCCCATGTTCTTCCTTTGGTCTTAACCACTTCCAAGCATGTGACGTAACCGAGGTCACCATGCACATAGACCTCTACATTTTTCAGATCAATGTCTAATGGGAACTCATAATCCGCGTCGCATACCATCTCCCAGCTTTGCATGACAACGTCATAACCTGATATCCGACCCGCAGAAGGATGGATAACATATACATGGTCACCCTTAGCCCATATAGAGTACATCGCTGCAAGATCGCCATTCTTGAAAGCATTGGAAAACTGTGTGTTTGCTGCAAGGAGGGAAGCTTTAGTGTCTTCATGGAGGATCCGCAGATCATCCCTTATCTTTGCGGCCCGTGAATAATCTTCTTCCTGGATGGCTGTCTGTAAATTACGCTGCAGGGTTTCCTCATCAACTAGCAAATCTTCAGTCGTTGGGTACCCATCAACATCTCCACTTTTAACATGAGCAATTTTGCATCGGCCCAAATTGGATGATGCGACTTGAAGCCCTGCACTGAAGATAACTTATTAGACATTCTGAAGAAGACACGTATTCCTGTTTATAGTGAAAACTGAAAAACATTATGTGATGCAAATATTATCCATTATCTTTTCTGCTAGCTTCCAATTTCAGCAAGTAAGTTCAAAATCTGGAGTTGGCAACCTGGGAATTAGAACCAACTGAATATGAACAACTGATTTGATTTGCAAGCTACAAATGTCACTTCTATAGGCCTCACCAAATATCATATGGTCCTTAGCATCTACCTAAGCGCGTATTACCTGCATAGTTCAATTTTGCTCATCTACACGTACGATCTTTCCCATCCCGCCAACAAATTACTTCCAAAACTGATGAAATTTCAAAGGGGCATCTGAGAACAGCAAACCCCCCTCCCCCAACACACACACATACACAACACAACACAAAATCGAACTTGTGGGCTACCAGTACTAATCCGCGCGCGTACATCAGGCGAGTTCAAGCAACAATCGACCCCCCAAAATCTGAGATTCAAAGAAGAGAAGGGGGGCCTCACAAGCTTGTTGGCGCACCGCTCCGGCCGATGCAGAGCCGCGTAGTGGCGGGGTTGGCGTAATCGGTGAAGAACCCCGCCTCGTAGAGCCGCGCGGTCGCGGACGGCCGCAACCAGCCGCTCCCAGCCGGCGCCGCAGACATCGCAGGCTTCCGTCAAATACCTTTCCTTGAGACACTTTTGACTCCCCTCTACTTCTGGTGTAGTAGAATCTCTAATACTAAACAGTGTTTGTTTGAACATTGTGAGGCATTATTTGATCTCACCAAATACTCATCAAAGAGCAACTATGACGGTAATTAACTCATTTGTAACAGCCATATAATTGAGAGCATAAATTATTCTTATTGCTAATTGATATAATACACTAAATGTCTAGAATCCTAGGCTTGTAATCACCCTATATAAAGGGTCATTGAGATCAATATGAGAGAGCTTGAATCTACATTTTCACTACTCGTTTTCTCGATTTCTAACACGTTATCAACACGCTCTACCAAGCTAGAGGAGACTCATCGGCACGTGGTAAGAATGGCTCGTCTTCTTACTGCCGATTCCTCCCTTCCATGCAATCTCCGTGCACGCCACATTCGTCGTCTCTTACAGCAACTTGAGAGGATCCTCCGGGCTCCGACACGCCGTCCTCGACGTGGCAGGGGCCGTGGTGCCGACATTGCCGGCCGTGGTCCCCCGTCTCCTCCTCCTAGCTTTGCCAAACGTAGAGAAAGACGCCGCGACGACGATGATGTTTCCCGCAGCAACACAAGAACCGATAGCACCGTCTCAAGCACCCTTGCGACTCGCCGAGGGTCTCCGGTGATGACGGAAATGTGCACAGCACCAGAACGAATCCTGGTGGAGGCACCGAAACACCGTGAGACCCATGGGTGGGATCGCACGGCACGAAAGAAGCAAGCGATGCCCGATGTGGTGACGGCTTTTGCCCGAATCACTACTGGACACATCATCTTCGCCGTGTCATTTCTCCACCACCATCGCCCGACTACACACCGGAGACGCCGCTGCACATGCTGACAGCAACCAATCCACCGGAGTTCCTCCTCAGAGGAACCCTCGCTGCACGCCGCGAAGCCCCGCCATTCTACATGGCAGCAGGGGGCAACGGCGAGAGCTCGGCCCCCCACCAACCCCTCCATTCCCTGGACCGCGCCGTATCATCAAAACTGGGCATGTCCCGGCCAAGACTACCGGCGACGGCAAGCCTAGCCATCTCCCACCCTCGGGTGAGGGGGAGGCTTGAGCACAAAGGGGAAATCGAGGTCCAAGGGGGGGCAAGGTGACGGCAGTGTTTGGCTAGCGGCGGCGGCGGCGTCGAGCCGAAGGTGAGCCGGCCCGTCCATGGCATGCGGCGCGCGGCGTCCGGCGCTCTCCGTGGGCGGCGGCGGCGGCGCCCGCCCGCGCCTCTCCAGCAGAGGCGGCGGCGCGTCGGCTCCTCCATGGCGACGGCGTCGGGCGGAGGCGCGCCGCTCCTCCACGGAAGGCGCGGCGGCGCGCGCCTAGCCGCGGCGGCGCGCGGCGCGCGGCCCTCCATGGCGGCGGCGGCGGCCCGCCCGACGTCTCCCTCAATGGCAGCGACGGCGCCTGGCCGGCGGCACCCGACCGACCTCTCCATCGGTGGCGCCACACCCGGCTGAGGCACATGGGCAGCGGCGGCTGTGGAGGGGGAGGTTAGGGTTTTGCAAACCCTAACCACACCCCCTCTCCTTTATCTCGGCTGGGCCAGCCCATTAGCCGACCACGCTAATGGGCCGCCTCCCCCCTCCCGCACCAGCCACGGGCCAGGCCTCGCCCACACCACCCTCGTGGACCTATAGTGGTGGTGGGCCAAAATACTCACTATTTCGGCCCACCACCCAAATTATCTTAATATTTTCTGCAATTTACGCTATAACTAGTTGACCTTCGGTCATTTTAATTTTAGTAAATAAGCAGAGACTTTACATTTGCCATCAGCACGTTGTAACTCTCTGTCATTGTAAATACATATGGGTTTGTTTCAGCATTTCCATGTCCTTTGTTATGCATTTACTTTGCAAATTTACTCTTCCGCCCTACTTTATTTTTGCAAATGTGCCATAATTTCTCAAAATTTTGGCTACACAGGTGAGATGGCAACCAAAGAGTTCGATATTCTCGCTCTCGATGGTTCCAATTTCCCTGCTTGGGCGATGGATGTCAAAGTCAATCTGTCAACCAATGGACTATACAGATGTATAGATGAAACAACCGATGGGAGTGTTGCCCCCTCAAACATGTCCAAATTCTCCGCCTTAAAAGTTATAAGGAATCATATCCATCAGGATTTGAAAATGGAGTACATGTATGAGGAGGACCCATGCGCTTTGTGGATCGTCTTAAAAATCGATATGAACAAGATAAAGCTATCCTCCTTCCGAGGCAACGCATGAGTGGAACCACTTACGTCTACAGATTTCAAAACGTAGATGAGTTCAACCATGTTGTTCATAAGATATGCTCTAAGCTTCGGTTTTGTGAGAAAGAACCTTCTGAAGAGGAGAAAATTGAGAAGACTCTGTCTACAATGCTTCCATCAAAACGGATCATCACTCAACAATACCGTGAGAAGAATTTCACTGTCTACTCTTCACTCATTCGTACATTGAAACAGCAGAAAAGAACCATGAGCTCACTATATGGAACTCAAACCAGCGCCCTTTGGGCACTGCACCATTGCCTGAAGTACATGCGAATGAGAAGAAACAAGTTCCAAATGGAAACACACAGACAGAAAATTCCTCAGGAAAGGGTAAATGCAAGAGAGCCAAAAAGCAACGTGGAAACACTAAAAAGGAAAAAGGCAAATCTAAGCATAATGATGATAGTGGCAACAAAACCACCTGCTTCAGGTGTGGCTGCTACAATCATATTGCTAAGAAATGCAGGACCCCTAAACATCTTGTTGATTTATACATGAAGTCTATGGGTCGCACACAGACCAACCAGAAGCACGAAGCACACTTCGCCTCTCAAGTGTTGGAGACTAGAGCTATGGACCCCATTCCTGAAGGAGCGGGACCAAGCAAAACCAAGACTCCGGCAAATGAAGAGGAAGGCTCTTTGGACATCGACGACATGCTCGTGGAATATACTTCCAACGACATTTATGGAGATCTTAGTTAGTCGTCATTAATTTAATGTTTAATTTTTGCAAATATAACCGTTGTAATAAAGACATGATGTTGCTACCCCTATTTACAATTGCAATAATCACAAATGCTATCTTAATGCATTCCTATGTGATTTTCTATATTTTGTTCTCATGAAATTACATTATGCATTATATAGATTATTATGGGAATCAGTCCGATGGAAGAAGAGATGTGCCTCGTGGACAGTTGTACCACTAACACTATACTTAGGGAAGTCAAAATTTTTCAAACTCTCACAAAGAGGGAAGGACAAGTTTTGACCATCGCGGGCCGCGATGCTATGATTGTCGGTTCCGGTAGGGCCACTATCATACTTCCAATGGGTACACAAATAAACATCGAGGAGACATTATTGTATCCCGATTCAACACGTACACTACTAAGTTATAGAGATATCCGGAAAAATGGTATTCATGTGGAAACATATGAAGAAAACAATGAGGAGTTTCTCCTCTTGACCAAAGATACTGGATATGACAAGCAAACAATTGAAAAGGTGCCTTCTCTCCCGTTTGGATTGTACTACACATACATCAAACCTGTACCATATGTTGCATACAAAGTAATTTTTCAAAATGTGGATGCATTTAAAACTTGGCATGATCGCCTTGGCCATCCCGGCATCGGAATGATGAGAAAAATTATGAGCAATTCAAGTGGACATGGTATGAGCAATAGAAAATTCCCAGAATCCTCAGATTTTGTGTGCACCTCATGTGCAACTGGGAAATTAATTTTGAGACCCTCACATCTTAAAATAATGGCTGAACCACTAAAGTTTCTTGAACGCATTCAAGGAGACATTTGTGGCCCTATTCAACCATTGTCTGGACCATTCAGCTATTTCATGGTTCTAATAGACGCATTCACAAGATGGTCCCATGTGTGTCTCTTATCGACACGGAACCATGCCTTTGCAAAATTGATTGCACAAGTCATCAGACTTAGAGCAAGTCAACCTGAACACCAGATAAAATCAATCGATTAGACAACGCTGCAAAATTTTCTTCCAAAGCTTTTAATGATTATTGTATGGCTTTAGGAATTGAAGTTCAACATTCTGTACCGTATGTTCACACACAAAATGGTTTAGCCGAATCTCTTATCAAGAGGATAAAACTCATAGCCAGACCATTATTGCAAAATTGTAACCTCCCAACCTCATGTTGGGGTCATGCAGTCCTACACGCTGGTGACTTAGTACAATTGCGCCCAACTGCATACCATACAACGTCCCCACTGCAATTGGTTCGTGGTGATCCTCCTAGTATTTCCCATTTGCGGAAATTCGGTTGCGCTGTATACGTACCGATCTCACCACCAAAACGTACATCAATGGGACCTCACAGGAAAATGGGGATCTACGTGGGATATTTATCTCCGTCGATTATTAAATACATGGAGCCCCTTACAGGGGATTTACTCACGGCCCGGTACGCTGATTGTATCTTCAATGAAGAACATTTTCCGGCATTAGGAGGAGAATTTAAGTATCACACTGAATGCCCGAAAATAAATTGGGATGCCATAGACACCCTAAAGGAGGATCGCAAGCGCACGAGGAAACAGAGGAAAGAATCCTCTGACACAGTAAATGAAACTCAACCTCAAGTTGAGAGACACCAGGTGAATTCACCCAATTCACTTCCCACATCAACAATGCACTCAATTTCTGATGATGGGACATTGGAACGCCCCGACGCGGTCATATTGGGAAATACTGAGCCGTCAACTGGGGTAAATGAAATATCCATAAACTATGTTGAGTCTGGAGAATCATTCAACCGTAAGACTACAATTGTCGATATATACTTTGCCTCATCAGTTGCAGAAACCATCCAAAATGATCCAGATCCAAAATCCATGGTAGAGTGCAAACAGCGCTCGGACTGGAACAAATGGAAGGAAGTAATTGAAACAGAGTTAGCCTCCCTCAATAAAAGAGAGGTATTCTCACAAGTAATACCTACACCTCCAAAAACCTTCCCCGTGGGTTTTAAATGGGTTTTCATCCGGAAGTGAAATAAGAAAAATGAGGTGATGAGATATAAAGCGAGGCTTGTAGCACAAGGGTTCACGCAGAGACCCGGCATTGATTTCAATGAAACATATTCTCCATCATGAGCGGAATTACGTTCCGATATTTGATATCACCGGCAATACAAAAGCGTCTATCTATGCGCTTGATGGATGTTGTGACAATATTTATATGGGTCACTAGATTCGGACATATATATGAAGGTCCCGATGGGATCTCTATATCGAATGGAAGCGCGAGATCAAAAAATGTATTGTGTAAAGCTCAAAAGATCACTCTATGGTCTCAAACAATGGTAGAATGTGGTACAACCGACCGAGTGAGTACCTTCTACGAAAGGTTACTCCAACAATGATGATTGCCCATGCATATTCATCAAAAGATCCTCCACAAATTTTGCATTATATCGTTGTATGTAGATGATTTGAATATCATTGGCCACACACAAGATATTAATGAAGCCCGCCACCATCTTAAGGCGGAATTTGAGATGAAGGATTTGGGTAAAACCAGATTTTGCTTAGGTTTGCAAATCGAGCACCTTCATTTAGGAATTTTTGTGCATCAATCTGTCTATATTCGAAATTATTAGAGAAATTCAATATGGACAAAGCACATCCAAATAAAACTCCCATGGTTGTTCGATCTCTCGATAAAGAAAAGGACATTTTCCGACCACGGGAGGAAGGAGAGGAGATATTAGGACCGAATATCCCTATCTTAGTCTTATTGGAGCACTTATGTATCTTGCAAATAGTACCGTGCCGATATTGCATTTGCGGTAAATCTATTGGCAAGACATAGTGCCGCCCCAACTAAGCGTCATTGGACCGGAGAAAAACAAATCCTCAGGTACCTAAATGGCAATAAGGATCTTGGCTTGTTCTTTCAGAAAACTGCTGATCCTAACTTGGTTGGGTACACTGATGCTGGCTATATGTCTGATCCCCACAACGCCAGATCACAAACAGGTTTTGTATTCCTCCATGGAGGAACAGCCATATCGTGGAAGTCATCTAAACAAACATTAGTGGCTACCTCCACAAATCATTCTGAAATTATCGCACTGTTTGAGGCATCACGTGAATGTGTGTGGCTTCGCAGGATAATAAATCACATTGAACAATCTTGTGGTATTGGTTCCTCAGAATCACCTACCATTATCTATGAAGACAATGCTGCTTGTATTACACAGATGCAAACAGGCTACATTAAGAGCAATATCACCAAGCATATTGCCCCTAAGTTGTTTTATCCCCATGAGATTCAGCAAAATGGAGAAATAAACATCTTACCGACAAAGTCTTGCGATAATCTGACAGATCTCTTCACAAAATCCCTACCCACTTCCTCATTCGAGAGATGTGTTAAGGGAATTGGTATGAGACTACTCAGAAACTTGCAAGCTTCAGGGGGAGACTCTCTGAATGATGGATCCTGTTAAAACGCTTCACATTGTACTCTTTTTTCTTTTGTGAGTTTTTACCATCCGGGTTTTCTCATATAAAATTTTTAATGAGGTAATGATAGATGCAAGTTTATGCCTTATCTCATGTTTTTCTCCCACAGGAGTTTTTCTAGAGATAAAACACGGCATAGATTACTCCTTTAACCTTGCAGGTTGATGATAGAGCAATCACCAGTCATATTATTCCTATTTTTCCCACAGGGTTTTTCGAAGGAATTAAAGAAAGTTGATCTCAATATGGACTCGATCAAAAGGGGAAGTGTTACAAAACATTGTGAGGCATTATTTGATCTCACCAAATACTCATCTGAGCAACTATGGCAACAATCAACTCATTTGTAACAGCCATATAATTGAGGACATAAATCATTCTTATTGCTAATTGATGTAATACACTAAATGCCTAGAATCCTAGGCTTGTAATTATTCTATATAAAGGGTCATTGAGATCAATATGAGAGAGCTTGAATCTACATTTTCACTATTCGTTTTCTCGATTTCTAACAGTTTGGATCTCTAAGGCTACTCCCAATGCATAGTATCAAACTCCAGAGTCCAAGACAACCATGTAGGATAAATGATATAATGTGTTGGATATTGAGCTCAAGTAGTATCATATGGATGATACTGCTTCTTTCTCTTTCCTCTTAAATCCCTTACCACCTCATCACAAAATCTGATGTGGCACTTATTTAATTTCTTTGATATCATGCATGACTAGACCCCAACATGTACTTTGTGACCCAAGGAAGTACTACTATGCAGGTTTTATGTAGGACTGCAAGTCAAGCGGTAAGAAAAAAAGTAAATTTTATAAAACTCAATGTATTACATTCCAAATTGTATAATCTTGAGAATTTTAACCCGTGATACATAATCCTAGAAATTGTGGTCCTAATTTTTCAAAAATCATACTGTTATCATTTTTGACATATTTCTAAATCAAAATTTTAAAAAGCGGATGTAATATTTGTATGGTGAATAATCCATGTGATTGTAGAATAAGAAAATATTATAAATCAAAGTTAAAATCATCTATAATGTGGTTTTATAAATCTTTGGAACAATGATTTCATGTCAAAATCCCACTTTGTACAACTTAAATCAAATCATAATATATATAGTTTTTGATTTCATGTCAAAATCCCACGGTTTTGTACAACTTAAATCATAATATATATAGTTTTTGATTTCATGTCAAAATCCTACGGTTTTGTATAACTTAAATCATCATAATATATGTAGTTTTTAAAAAGAGAGACTGATAAGTTACCAGTACCACTCAAGACATTTTTTGACAATAGTTTCTTTGTAGAAGATTATCGATCTCATTATTTTGTATACAACTGATTATAAACTAACGCTTATCAGTGACAAAACTAATTTGTACGGAAAACTATGTGTTTGGAGTGACCTAAAAGTCAAGAATTAAATTAAACTATAATGAAAAAATAAAATCAAGTTTTAATATTTAAATTTTGACTGCGACTTGTACATGCATGGTCTGTTAGTAAAGAAAAACAACTTGAATTGACATATACTCAGAGCTAAGCTACTAGTAACAGTTTTTATGTGCACTTGCATGTTAAGTATTATGGATTTTTTTCCTAAAAAAATTATTATGGATTTCGGCAGCAACTTCTCTTTGTAAATGCATGCGAAATGCGATTTCACAATGAAGACAAAACCCAACAACTTCAAGGAGGCAGGAAACTAGGAACCTTCGTAATTTCGTAATATCCTAAAGTTGGCCTCATGTTTGACTTCGGAACCAAAAGCTAATTAATCACTCGGGCCAAACACTGAGCAGCTGAGCTATGGACGCCGGCCGCAACTCCGCCCTTGCCGCCGACGAGCTCCTCCGGGCCCAGGCCGAGCTGTGGAACCATGTCTTCGCGTACACCAAGTCCATGTCCCTCCGCTGCGCCGTCGAGCTCGGCATCCCTGACGCCGTCCACGACCGCGGCGCGGCCGTTATGGTTCCGGAGCTCGTTGCGGAGCTCGCGCTGCCGCGCTCCAGGGAGCCCTTCCTGCGCCGCCTCATGCGGCTGCTCGCGCATGCCGGCATCTTCGACGCGGCTGCCGGTGCGGAGGACGCCTACGGGCTCACCGCAGTCTCGCGTCTCCTCGTCTCCGCGCCTGGGGCGGGGCAGGGGCTCTCGCCGTTCGCGCGCGCCATGCTGCACCCCATCATCGTGTCGCCGTCCATGTCTCTGGCCTCGTGGTTCCGCGCCGCCGACGACGACGGGGCGGACGCACCGCGCGTTCCGTTCGCTGCCGTCCACGGCGGGCGCGAGCTCTGGGCGGTGGCGAAGGACGACACGGAGTTCGGCGCTGCGTTCAACGACGCCATGGCGTGCAACGGCCGCTTCGTGATGGACGTGCTCCTGCGCGGCCACGGCGGCACGCTGTTCCGGGGGATCACCTCGCTGGTGGACGTCGGCGGCGGGTCCGGCGCCGCCGCCAAGGCCATCGCTGCCGCGTTCCCGCACGTCAGGTGCACCGCCCTGGAGCTGCCGCACGTCGTCGCGACCGTCTCGCCAGGCGACGGAGGCGTCGAGTTCCGCCGGGGACATGTTCGACCACGTCCCCAAGGCCGACTGCCGTCGTCCTCAAGGTCACAGAGCGCCTCCTCTTATCGTGCCAAGCTTACCCGAGGTGGCGAGCTACGTGCACGGCACCCTGACGTCGCGATTGCTGTTTTTTCTCAGTGGATCCTGCATGGGTGGAGCGACGAGGAGTGCGTGCGGATATTGCGGCGGTGCCGGCGAGGGAGGACGGCGGCAGGGTGATCGTGATGAGCCCGGCCCCCGGGTGATGACGCGGGGGACACGGAGACGCAGCTCCTGTGGGACGTGATGACGATGGGGGTGAGCGGGACTGGCGCAAAGTATTCCACGACGCGGGCTTCAGCGGCTACAAGATCCTGCCCGTCCTGGCATCCGGTCCGTCATCGAGGTTTACCCATGATTTCCTCTCCATTATGGAACCTGTGCCGATCGAGTACATCACAATGGCGAAAAGGTAAACGAAATGAACGCATCTGGTGCAAAAACACAAAATAGGTGCATAATAAACATAGTGATTGGTATCGATACAGAAACAAATATTCATGAGCAAACCATACATAGCACTTCTCCCTTCTAATATAGGTTCATAATTCATTATCTAAAAAAATAGGTTCATAATTGGTACCGATACAGAAACAAATATTCATGAGTAAGCCATACATAGCACTAAGGAAATAGGTTCATTAACGACGATAAACATCATCGCCCTTCCGACTCGACAGCTAGAGCTGCAGACAAACATATAATCGAGTCGCTTTATTCGCCTGACCGCATGTAGGTATTCAGGCGTGAGGCAGTAATGCCTACATGCAAAGCATCAAGAACGGTGGGACTATAACCACACAGATGCCGTTTACATCTGGGATGAGGTGTGGAGTGGCTGCATCTCCACATGCACGTTTCGTATCCCTCCCTGTGCAAGTGCAAGTGACCAAATTAGCTTTTGCGTGCTGATAGAGTACGAGGCCCAAAGGTATAGGAGAAGTGAATTTTCAGCAGCAAGGAAGAACTAGAGCATACCGGTTACTCAAGTAGCATCATATTCCCAAAGGAGCAGCACAAAGGGCATGAAGAGCACCAGGTGTACTGCAGTTATATCCAAACAAGTCTAGCATCCGTGAATTTTGGCAATCGGTTTCATAACTCCCTTCCTTTTCACCATCTTCGTTTGTTGGAATAATCTTCTCTGTCAAGGAAAAACCAAAAAGGCGGCAACTAGTTCTGCCAACCTCCCTTCCACCATTACCAGGCTTAGCAGCATTCCCAGGTGTTGAAACCTTTCCAATTTTACACTGGTCCCAGCTAGTTTCACCGGGCAACTTGTGCTGTGGCAAGGCTGGTTGGCTGCCATTTCCACTTTTGTCATTGTTCTTGCTTGCCAATTCAAGCTGTGGCACCCCTGTTTGGTATAACATAAGACTGGAAGGTGAAGAAGGTGGAACAGTTGACAGGGAGAGACAATATCCTTCATTTGCAGATGATAATCCATTCATGGTAGCTGGGGTGCACACATAATTCTTTAATTCATATCTGCTTTTCGCTGAACATGCATCAGGCAACATTCCTTGAAACGGAGGAACTGTCTGAGAAATTTCTTGACCTTGCAAGACCTCTGGGAATCCAATAGATTCACTGAAGCTTACAGATTGGTGGGTATAGCCAGAGTACTGCACTGGAAGTCTGCTTGTTGAACTGCCCGACATGCAGCTCCGTGTATCAGTAAGGAATCTCCAAGCATCAAAAGACTTACTTTTTGTAATGTCGATTGACTGAGGAGAACAGGTAACACGATGGGTCCCAGAACCCATCAATTCTTGACCTTGCAAGACCCTGGGGAACTTTTCAGTTTCCACCGAGTCTGGACGACCATTTCCATCTACAGGATTAACGCAAAAGCCAATAAGCATATAGGATTAAAGAATTAATAGATCCATGTACTGTCCTAATGCTCTGGGAACTTACACAGAGCTGGCGCGTCCAAATTGCCCTGAGGGCATAATTTGGTTCTTTTAGAACTGGATGAAGACAGAGAATGAGCAATAGAGACTGAACCACCAACTGTCTCAATCTCCCATGGAGATACTCTATTTTGGCTGTTGCAGTCAGTAGCATCCTCCCATCGAACCTGTATGAAGAGACAGCAATTCAAATTGCTAACATTAGCGAGTTTGGTTAGTATTGACAATAGATTCACTATAAACGATTTATAATGGACAAATCAAAATCTATAAAATTCTAAGCTGTTAGGCTTCCTAAAGGGACTTGATAGTGTGGTCTTGGTCCAACCCAATAAAAAATATTTAGCCCTACCTATACAGACATAGATGCCCTCGTCAAACTTGTTGATAGTATTAAGATGTATGGTACAGTTAGTAAATCATCTAAATAATAGGTTTTGCACAACTTTGATGATCCTTACGGCTTACATGATGAAGGGAAACAAGTTATAGCACATATATTAGCAAGCAATAACAACACGCATCTAGTATTCTCTTCACTGTTTTGTTTCTCCTGTTCACCCAATGAGCTTCATTGGGTGCCATAGGGTGACAAACATTGGCAACAGGCAAAAGTCCAACGAAATTACTTGTTAAGAGAGTTTTTTTAGCTGGCAACTAGATGTATAAACAGCAACGGATAAACAGATTGTACACATCCTATATCATTATTGTCCTTTTCAATACAAATATGCATGAAACAATTCTCTATCTAACATCTGCTAATGATGAACCTACGTGGGAATCTTGGGATCAGAACTGTGAATAAGAAATGCATGCAAGGATCATTCGTGTCTTAAGGTGCCTAAAGGACTTACAAGACCATTTGTTCTGATTCCCTTTAGATGGGTTGGCATTTTATTCTTGATATATCATCCCAATTGACTAATGTGGTTTGTCCCAACTACTAATGTGGGCTAAGCAAGAGACTGCAAAATGTAGGAATCAAATTGATACAAATCATCTAATCATTTTTATAGCACACCATCTTTATTACATATTGAATTTATCCCGATAACTTGTCAGTTCTCACTTGAGCATTATTAATGTTTGCACATATTTACTCACAAACAAGAGATCACAGAACTTCCTAAGTAAGCTCTCTACACGATCAGGCTTGGATTAAAAGTTGAGTTTGACAAGAAGGATATTGCCCCATATTCAAGAGTTCAGCACTTCAGTTAACTTGATGAATTTATTTTAATGTATGAAATAACTTCAGACTCAGTCAGATAGAGACAAAACAGTAGCTACAAGTGACTATATATGGTGCCCTAAAATATGTTTCCAAAGACTTGGCAAGTAGGCCAAAATAATGTTCCTTAGTCGACAAGCCTCTAATAAAAAGCAGCTCAAATGCATACCAGAAGGCTTCTCCACTTTGAACCAGGCCATCTGATGGGGTCTACTTCACTAACACCTGCAATCATTCCAGCACGCCTACAACAAGAAAGTAAGATCCAAGAAAGTATTATGCAAAACAAAAAGGATAGTTCAACTGAAAAGCACAAACCTCTCATTAACATCTTCACTCTCAAAGTGAAACTTGAACCTCATTCCAATACAAACTGGATGGTTGAAGCTTTTCACGAACTTCCAATATGGAACAACAAACTCAGAAGCTGTAGCCCTACAAAGTCCAATGATTCACAATCAACTATGTAAAAGGATATATGATATACTGTAATCCAACTGCCCCAGAGAAAATGACATTGTATTGAGTTGCACTACACAAAAGAAACACTATAAGTTTTACTCAGCAGACCTTGGGTTGTAACAAATGTGAAAAACACTTCCATGTTTCAAGGAATCAGCCACAGCTGACAGTGTGCGCATCTTTAAACTTTCACTGCTAAAAGCTTTGAAAATCGCCTCATTTTTAAGCTGAGTGGCTCTTCGAACACCCAATCTTAGCTCACCATCATCACCCCTACAAACGCATAAAATGCTTTGTTAGAAAATATAGACAAGAAGGCATAGCTTTATGGTTAACACATGGATCAAGTGGTTACCGGAGAAATAACACCGCGTCCCCTGAGACCAGTTTCTTTTTATTGACAAAGGAGCTCCATCCAGTTGTTAAAAGATGCCTGCGAGGTTGACCTGAAATGAAAAGAATGTTAAGAATTCATAATGTCATGCCTTGTTCCATCACATGCTATAACTACCAAGATAAATTGTGCATTTCCCTTATAATCAAAATGGAGACATTGGCTTGAACAACATTAAGATCAGAGAGCATCCTCTATCCACTGTTTTAAGGACACTACTGCCTGAGCAAAACAGTACAGTTTATTAATAGAAGTAATTTTCACTGCAGACAAGACACATCATATATAACAAAATGGTGGAAGTTACAACCGCATGATAAAAGTTGCATCAGAAGATGGACTAGAAAGGAAATAAGTTGCATCCTAAGGAATGGCAAGATCGATTGAATGCACAGTTCAGACAGGCAAAACTACGACCATTTAGAATGTCAAACAGTCAAAGAGTTGAAAAGCTAAACCTGCCATATATTTCATAGCATTGACTAAAATATTTCCTGACCTGTTTCAGAGCTAGTAAAACAGTCACACATCATTTAGCAATGCTCTGTATATGTCTGATCATAAACATAAGTATGATCTACAAGTTTCCCATACAAAAGTGTAAAATCAAACATTTACTAGCAATTAAATAAATAGATTGTGTAAGAAGGGCATTGCATATCCCTTGTCAAGTTCTCTCATGTCACCTCTATAAATATGGCGGAATCTCCAGTTTGCTCCATGCAAATCCTTGGCAACAAGCTCTTGAGAAGGCCTTAGCTGTTTGTGGTCCTATTAAGACACGATGAAAACAAGCTTTGTTAGAGTTGCATTACAAGACAAGCAGGCACTTGAAGAGCCAAATGGAAACAAATCAAACTTCTAATCTTATCACCAGAGGCGGAAAGCAATCCTCAGCAGCCCGGCGAGGAACAGAGAACCCTCCATGTGTGCTTGTATCAGAAGCCGTTAATGTTTTGCAGAACATGTGCAGCATCCCTGACTTCCTTTCCTCATCGCCATCCTCCATGTCATCCTCCCTTTCGACTCCACCACCATGCAAGTTCCTCTCAAATACCTGAACCAACCAAATGTACCATTGATAAATCAAATATGTTTATAGAATTTGATATGCCAAAACGATTCATCATATCGGTACAATATGCAAATTAGGGGCATGATAGATGTGCTAAATGAAGCTACATTGCACAGAGAAAACGGTACTCATACTATATCAGACCGGCCAAGTAGATCTAGCAAGTCCCAAATGATGTGGCTCGCTACAATTAGAATGAACTAAAAATGCCAATTTTTAGGCATCCAAGAAAACTCAAAGCACATTCAACACCAATTACATTACAGCTTATGCCACGCCGAAAGCTGAAAAGAGGATGCAGGCAATCGATATTTGACGGCCCCCAAAAATCTCATCCAATCCCCAATCCCGGGAGCACATGAATCAAAGATAACTGAAGCAGCGTTGTACCTCGCCCTCCGCCACCAGCGCCAGTCGCGCGTACACCTCGTCCGTCGCTGCATCCGCCTGCACAAAGTCCAGCATGTAAATGCAGCCCTCCATGCGCGGCCTCACAGCGAAAACCCTACCACGAGCGCAGCGATGAACTCACGCATAGCTCGACGTCCACGACGCGGCACGCCACGTGTGGAGGGAGGGCAACCGCTACCTCCCCGCGGATCCCGCCGCCGGCGCCGGCCGCGGCGAGGTGCCCCTGCGGCAGGTACACGACCGCGCTGCCCCGACGCGGCAGCGACACCACCGGCCCAGCGCACGCGTGCCACAGCTCCCGGCACACCGGCGCCGGCGGCGCGTCCTCCTCGCCGCCGCTCGCGGTGTTGTTGAGGTCGATGCCCATGGTGGCACGCGCCCGGCAGCCTCCCGCTGGGGATCCGGCCCAACAGTCGGTGGCTCGCTGCTCGCCGCCCCTCTCTGACGGCCAAGGGGGCCGGTAAAAAGAGGGGAGAGCCATCAGCGGCGGCCACGAGGATGGGGAGGAGGAGGATGCGGACGACGCCATTAATGCCTCCGAAGGCGTCGCTCTCCAGCCATCTCCTGCTCAGCGCTCAGCCGCCCGGCCCATGCCCCCCTGCTCCTGCGGCGACCGCGCCCCCCTTCCTTCCTCAGCTACCGCTATCGATGCTGTCGCTGTTGCTGCTGCCGCTGCTGTTGCTGCCCCGTCGCTGTGGCTAGCCTGCGACAATGCCCATGCCTTTATGACGCGGGCGTCGTGGTGGTGTCGTCTGTTCCGGCGCGAGCTGTGGCTGCTGCTGGTGGCTGGCTCGCTGGGGCGAGTCAGCGAGTGGGCTGCAACGGTGCGGTGCGGTGAAGAGGCGACGGGTTGGTCGCGGTTTCCTTTTTCTCTTCGTTTTTAGCCCTTGGCGCGGTGCTGGCATATGCTGCAGCTGCAGCGCGTTTACTGGCTACTGTGGGGCGGCCGTAGTGCTGGCTGCTGCCACTTTGGGGTTCACTGTTCCCCCACCAGGATGCCAATGCCACCGCCGCCTCGTGGAAAGAAAAGGAAGCACAGTGCCGTCATCTGTTCCGAGCACAGTTCTGCTTTAGATGGATTCAGAACGGTGCGATTCCGACCCTTCTCATCAACAGATGGTGGTAAAGTGAAGCATACATGCGACGGACCTGGTGGGTGCTTCATCCGCAAAACTGATGAAACAAGCATACTGTGGGAGTATCTTCTGTTGATGGGGTCTCATTGACCTGTTCAACTTCTGGCAAAGGTATTTTGGCCTACCGAAGCACACGAGCGATGGATTGATGATGGCTCCTGGCCGTCGGCCCGTCACGACCGGCGAGCCGTGTTTCCTGCTTGGCCCCGTTCGTAACCGATTTTCAAGTTACTGTTCCACTCGTTTTTCGTTAAGACGCTTTTCGAAAATGTTACGTTTTGTGCGAAAATTTTTATATAAAAGTTCTTAGAAAAATTTAGCAAATTTATTTATTAATTTTTTATAAATTAATATTTAATTAATCATATGCTAATTACGTTTCTCGTTTTACGTGCGGCTAATCATCCCACCCCAGCATCCACTTGCGAACGCGCCCTGAGACTGTTTTGCACGTTATTAATGCCCAGGGGGCATATACTACGTTTGCACGATGGCCTTCAATGCGACGCAGTCGACGGGTCTGACCGGCTCTGTCACGATGCCCTCTTTTTTTTACTAACAGTATACTCTTTTCAGAGGTTTTCAAGACAACATGCAATCAATAATCGTTGAGTATAAGACCGACTCCCCCACCCCCACCCCCACCTCCCCGGCTAGTCGCAGCATGCAGCAGCAACGAAACCAACGATACCGCCGCGGCGCTCCCTGCCTTGTTGGTACTCCGACTCGGTAACGTACCCTACGTTCCGTGAGACCGTCCGTGAGGCAACGTGCGGGCGGCTTTACCAGAGTCCACCCGTCTCCCCCGCGCGTGCCTGCCTACCTAGCGATGGGTGACGGCGCGGCAGCCGATGCCGCCTCCAGCGCGCCACTGCATATGCATGCGATGCACGGGCGCGAGCCACTGTTCGTCAGCCAATCTAGCGCGGGCCGACCGGGTGATGAGATGAGCCAAGTGATGAGACGAGGCAGCGCGCTCGGCTGCTATCCCGGGGGACGCCCCCGCTCAGCTGCTGTGGCGCCGTGGCCCTCGCACAGCTCACGCACCGCAGGACTGCAGGAGTACTCCTCTTCCCTCTTCCCTCCCTCTGTTCGTCTTTTGTAACGAAAGGGAAGCAGCCAAGCAGGCGTATGCGATGGGATGTGGATGGGATGGGTGATGGAATGGGGCAAGTCGCGTGACAAGACATTAGAGCCGTTCTGCTTTCGCGACGACGGGCCCGGCCCGTTGCTGCCGTGCTGGTCGTCGACCGAATATGTTTGGCTCTTCGCTGCGTATGCGACGTCCGGGGTGGACCTGCGATAGCAGCCTTCTTCGATTTACGAGTGCTGCTGCTTGGCCTCGCTAACTCTTGAATCTTGAGTCACGAGTTCACGTGCGATGAGAAAGCACCAAAGTACAAAGTACTGTAGTCATCTCTTTCCTTTCAGAGGGGTATCTTTTACCGGCCCGTCTTTTTGTCTAACGCAAAGATACTGAGATACAGTACCGCACGGCACGGCACCATAGTTTTACAAAGAACGGTCGAAAATATGGCTCGTTCTAATTTTTCAATTAGATTACTATATTTATGGCGTTATTTTTAAGTATATAAAATCAGTTTTCAAAACTTACATTGTAAATTCTCAAATTTACACTGTAAATTTTATTCTTGTGCTTGAGAAAAGGTGAGCCTGTGCTACGGGAGGAGGAAACACCACCATTAACTAGCCAACTTGTTGTCACGAACGTATTGAATATATAAGCGCGCGCATATATATATATATATATAAAATTTATTTCATAAATATCACGGCATTGAACATGTATACTAGGATTATCAAATCATACGATTTACATATGTAAACTAGACAATAGAACATGAATAGTTCGAATATACAAAACATTAGAATACGTATAAGAGTTCTGGATGTTCACCTGCACAGCAGGAACAACTCACGGCATCGAGCGTTGACGATGTCATGTAGCAACCGAGTGAACAGGAAGGCGAGTTGTGATGGACAAACAATAAGTAGTCATGTGAAGTGTTTTCCAAAAAGCCTTATTATCGTCTTCTCCCGGTGCAAGATGTCGAAGGTGAACGTATGGAGACCTGCTCTCCCGATCGCCAGTGCACGATGGTGAAAGGGACGGGGTAGACTATGAACGACGACGCAGTATAGAGGAGGAGGCAAACCCTAGATTAATTTCACGTGTGTTGCAAGGAGGTGACAACTTGGTTTTATAGAGATAATAGGTCACGTGATTAGGACGCCTGCATGATCTCTACTCTGCGTAACCAAACTGAATAAGTCGTGTGTAACTTACCAGACTCCGTGCCACTTTACGCACCGGATTATTCGGTGTATTTTCAAAAACAAAATCAAATTTTACAATAAAACAAAAAATGCAAAAGGAAGCCGCGTCTGCGCAAGCATGAGGATCTCATTTTGGTGGACCATTCACGCGCATGTCACGTACGCGCGCCGCCCGGCTCGGCCCGATCAGGTGAGCGAGCTCGTGTGTGTGCTCCTCTAGTTCTCTTCATCACACATGTCTCAAGTGGCTAGGAGAGCACTCTCCCTTTTAAGGAGGTCTCACTCTCCTAGAATAGACAAGGTGGTATAAGTTGACAGCATGCCTCTCATGAGGTGGGTTTTTTTTTATTTTCCAAAGAATTAATGTTCACATGGGCTTTAGCCCACATATGAATTCCAACAATCTCCTACCAAATCTCCAAACATCACAGTGGTTTGCCTTTTCCAATGTATTGTTTATATATCAGCGATTCGATGCAGACCGATTAAGGTTGAACATCCACCTAGAACTCCAAGTTACACTTACTCACAACTTGAACAATGGACTATGCCTTAAATTGTAAGTTTTGTGCAAGCAAATTTCACTTAGAGTCTTATCTGGTACTAAGTCGTCAGTAGACTACCTCTCGGGTGGAGCATATAAGTCATACTCCTTGGTCTTTTAGTAAGCTTCCTAAATCTTCATAGACCGTGACCAATAGTCAAGCTCACATAGGTGCGTTCTTTCAAGAATGCTATGCAGGATAGCATCCACTAATTAAAGTCAACAGAACGCATCAAGGCATAACCAATCTATCTTGCAGCTCATGAGAGTACATGCATATTTACTTAAAGAGGGTTTTAGAAATATATTCTCCTCTAGTTAACTAATGACATGTTCTTTTCATGTCCTAATTCACATATCTTCGATCACATAGGTTAGGTTACCACCATAGTGTAACTCACATGGGTCTCATACCCATCTCTTTCGATACGTTGTCTATCACATTCCGTGATCTGTCAGGTTTCTAGCTGTTTGGATGTAATCCAATGTTATAACTTTGGAGTTTCTCAATTTTCTGACAGACTTCAACCGTCTTTTTACATATGACGATTTCATGTTATCCTTAGACCTGTTCACCTTGACAATTACCATTTGATTGTCATAGTTCATAAGGATAGTCGGCACCGGTTTTTCAACCACAGGCAAATTCATCAATAGATCACGTAGCCATCGTGCCTCAACGGTAGCAGTATCTAGTGCTGTAAGCCATGCTTCCATGGTTGACCTCGTCAAAATGGTAGTTTGTAAAACCTCCATGAAACAGATAAAAGATGAACATTAACATACCGGTAGGGTTATTTACTAATTTGTTCCACAAGTGTTGATGAATATTTGTATGCAGGTGATTAATACACTGAAATGTAGCAAAAGCACACCTACGTGGCGAAGAAACACACCTCCGACCAATCGATGCTCACCACGTCAGCATCGCACGGATTGGAGGACCCACATGTCAACTAAAACTAACTCAAAGCAGGAAGAAACACCTAGGAACTATAGCTGGCCATATGGTCGGAGCCCGACAGCCTGATACGAAGCCCTTTTTTTTGCCCGGCCCAAGCACGACTCGGCCCGAACTCTACCGTGCCTGGGCCGTGTTTGGGCCGAACCCCTGGCCCAGCGGGCGGGCATGGCCTGGCATGGATATTTGGTCGCGCCGAGAGCGGCCTGAACCACCCAACGACCCAATTCGCAATGGTCCGGCACGGCCGTGTCGGAGACGGCCGAACCTCTCGTTCTATTTGCAATACGAGCTAAAACGTTTCAGCTCATAAGACAAGTAAAACGAGACATCTGAAGTCCCAAGAGAGAAATAAGTGAGACATTGCTGGGCCTTTAGCCTGCCAGTCAACTCCAGCCTGAATTGTGCTCGTCAAACCACTCGAAGGTGGTGACCAGATGTGTTACACAATCAGGAGACTTGACAAAATGGCTAAAGATCTACAATGTCTCAGATATTCCTAACTCATACTCATGTGAATCTAACTCCCAGGAAGTATGTTAGATTCACACTTTTTTCTCAAGCATGAGCATACAAAGTAAATACAACTAGTATGAGAATAAGCTACATATTACATCAATATTTTTACTATTACATAGGCCGACCGGCCAAATAGATATATCAGAGAACAGCGAATAGCAGTGGCTTTCTGCCCATTCCACAAGCACACTGACTAGGGGTTTACCCCGTTAAGTTCATTTCCTAGAAGAGGCAAATCGGGAATCCGCATCACATAAGATCTAGAGCTAAACCTGCAGCCAAAATGGATATTCCAATCGACAAGAGTCAGTACATTAAACAAGTTAATGTACTGGCAAGCACCAATCAATCCTAACATACTACATGCGAAGCATAATATCAAGGAGAGCTATATAAGTGGTTCCATTTCAGCGAAAAGCAAGTTTTGGTTCACAATTGTTTTGCAAAAGAGTTGATGCTTCAATTAACAAAGACAACTTTCTAAATTTCATTATTAATTTAAGTGTGGTTCCATCGTAACGTTATCTTATCATCCTCCATGACAACAAGTCACAATATGTATATAATTGTCAACACACTCACACCACTCAACACATTTTATTGAAATCACATAATCACGTTTTTAAAACAATTGAGTCTATACTCATGACACTTCACCAAAGCGCTCTTGACCGTGAGCACGACTAATCGATTAGTTTTATTAATTATACAGAGTTTGTACAACTTTACCCATATGAAGTGCATCACTCTAGCTTATTCGGTACCCGTCGGTACCACCATACTCTACACATTGAGTACAGTCTAGAGGTCACCATGAAGCCTTTACACTACTTAATCCCTAGCCTTGCACCAGCACGATACGTGTTTCCTCCATCCTAGGTCATATCGGAATAAGACCTAGAATCGTTAAGTGGCGGGCCCTCGCCTTAACTTAATGCCGTGGTGGCGGACACGACGGGAACCCACCCGCATGGCACGATATCGTTGTATTGGACAGACTTAGTCGCCTAAATTACCACATCGGGGTAAATAGGAAGTTCCTCTGGGTTATCTGAACCCATACACTTCGGCCTACCATAATGCAAGGCTAGGTGCTAAGGAGATTACTTGGCTAAGGCTATCCCATACTAGCACATGTGGATGTACGGTATCTTTAAGTTGGTGACACAAGTTCAGTCCTTAATCGACTTGGGCAAACACTCCCCTTATCGGCAAATGCAATTACCTCAATCGCACGCCAATTGCCGCCCAAGTTAAAATCATACTTTTACACATTTTGTTTTGCAAACACCCATCATATTGGGCCCATTCCAGCAAGGGCACACTTTAGCAAAAAATCACATTTTAGGTGTAGATGGAACGTGTATTCGCAAAATACTAAGCAAGGCTAAGCAAGTGGTTGTACAAAGCATTTTAAACCCATTGGAGCACAATTGATGTACTCTAACAATTCTTAGGGGTACAACCAACAAGGAATTAAATTATCCAAGGAGGTAATGCAGCAAATAGGTTATATCTACCATATCCAAGTTTAAAATACCGAGTACAACCTAAATTTTTATGCAAGTTTGCAAACAAATCATTTCATCCCTCAACACATGGGATTTGAGGTGTTCAAAGAGAAGAGGGGAAAAACTTGCCTTGGCTGCAGTAAACCTCCCTAAGATGAGTTAGTATGCAGGTCTCCTCACCGTCGCAAGGTTACTCGCTAAAAAGAAAATATCGATAACGGGTAAATATCGAAAACATGCAAAAATTAACTATGCTCTAAAATGCATGAATCCCTTAGTGTGGCTAGGTGATGTGTGGATATAGTTTATGGTGAAGAAATTTCTATTTTATCTCTTTTATTTTGGAAGTTATTAATTTTTAACGTTGGCTCGGCATAGCGTAGGATTCAACTAAGCATCATCCTAAATTGCTTTTACCTCTTGGTTAAAGTTAACTTTGACCTTCCAGAGGTGAGGGAAAATGTCTCCTAAGATTGATGCAATTTGTTTCTAAATTTTTAGAGCTGTAAGAATTTTATTAGGTATTTTATGAAGCTATAACATGTTTTAGCATCCTATAGATGTGGCCCTAGGGTTTAGGTCCAGAACTGGTTACTTTGTTCAGGAGGGTTGATACATGGATAACTTAGCCAACAATTTTAACCCTATTTGCAAAGGATTTTCCGAGTCTAAATTGTTTCACTACTTGTATGTCTTCCTAGATTAGGAAAAGCCACTAGGGTAGTTGTTTAATATCTTCACCTAGGTTTTGCTTATAGAGTCATTTGTACTAAGTATTGGTGAACTTAAATTAAAAGTGGGGTTCACTGGTCCATGGGTCCTCTTCCATTTTTTTCCTAGAGTTAGAATTAATTCCATGTTTATCTAATCATATATATACACATTCAAATGTATATACATATGACATGTACCTTGTTTAGCACCTAGGCTACCTATTTAGAGCCTTTTCTCTATATTTCAGTGGATGAGTGGCGATGTTTTATTTGACTAAATGGGAGTTCATTAATCTCTAGTTTATTAGAAACTTGTTTCACCTAAAAAGGATAAAAATTGGATTTTCTATACTTCTTACATGTTAGTGGGTGCATTAACCCATTAGTTTCAATTATAATTAGGTTAAGGCATTATACTACACGAAGGCATATAATTTTATTTTATATTTTAAAAGCACAAGTTTGGGTGATTCTATAAAATCTAAGTTTACTAAAAAATATGGTAAAATGAATTTTTAATAAATCCCTAAAGGCTGACTGTCCTAAAATGTACCTTCTCCCTAAAATTAGTTTTACCAACATTTAATTCAAGGGAAGTTTAAATTTTTATTTTCTCAGGTCAGAGAGGGTGTGATAAGGGATCGATAGAATTTGGGTTTGATCAAATTAGAGTTAATTTGAATTTCCTAGAGATTTTACAAATTATCCTCTGGTTTATGTGTGTCCTGACTTATTTAAATTTTTGGAATATTTCCAGTGCAGTGAGTGGCAAGTTTTATGGGTCCACATTAAAGTTCATTATCTAAGGAGTCCATAGAAATTTGTTCCATTCAAAAATATTTACAATGAATTTTTGAAGAGAGGTTCTGCTCTCTGCAAAAGATTACTAAGGCTGCTGCTTCCTGTCTCTCTGACGCGTGGGGCCCATTTGTCAGCGGCTGTGGGTTTGAGAGGGGTTTTGGCGCCCGATTGGTAGGGTCCGGCTGTCAGCGAGCGTGGGAGGGAGAAGGAGCAGGGCAGCGATGACGACGAGCTTTGTGGCCGCGCCGGCGGTGAACGACGGCGATTCAGGAAAAGAGACCAAAAGGAAAAACGTGGAGCGTCCCAGTGCGAACCTATAGGTGGTGGTCTCGGGCACTGTGGTGGCCGGAGCAACGCTGGCGGCGAGCACAGGCGGCAGTGTTGGTTCGGGTGTAGTGTCCAACTAAACTAGGGACCAACTCGTGCCGAGACAATGCATGTAGAAGCATCAACAAAGGTTCTAGGTACTTACCCATGCGTGCAATAGGCTTGGCGAAGCTTGGGTGGCCCTGGCGATGTGAGACCCGATCGGCAGTGGTGGCGGAAACGGCAGGACGACGGTGACAGCTCGACTCGGCCGATGCTTCGCTAGGAGAAGTCAATCATTAGGTCACTGGGTACCCCGAGATGGTTCAAACGCAAGGAATTTTACAAAGACTCACCGATGTGGACGAATTTTGAGATGGAGTCCTGCGGCGGTACTTCCGTCGGAGTTAGGGAAGACGACGGGGATCTACCTCTTCAGCGCACCATTCTTTGGGATCCTTGAGGGGAAATGTCGAGGGAGTTGTGGCGAAGGTGTGGGCGCAAGGGCTCAGTCTGCCTCAGCCTACATTGCTCGGAACATCGTCGAGGGTGCGGCGGCGACGCTCGGTACGTGCTCCTGACTCCGGTAGAACGTGTCGGCGTTCTGTTAGTGATATGCCCTAGAGGCAACATGGAGATGTTGGATATCACGTCAATGTTTATGTATAAATGAATAAAGTGTTATTCAGTTCCATGAAATAGACATCTTGTATTGATCAATAAGTATGTGACTTATTTATGAGACTTTATATGTATGAATCTATTTCTAAATGATCCCTGATCATATATCATATTATTGGAACTAATATGATTCGACATGTTTATTGATTGATGATCATGTCTCATAGATCATGGGTATGGAGATACCAAATCAATAAACATGCACATATGTGTTGGAGAACACATTGTTGGATAGACCCACCATGAGACACTACAGGAATCAATGTGCCATTAGTTGGTCTCAGGTAGTGTTGGTACAAAGTCCTTAGACCTGAGATCACCATGGATTCCAACATGTGTAGTAGCCTACTTTGGGACTACCAAATGCTATTCCGTAACTGGGTAGTTATAAAGGTAGTTTTCGGGTTTGCTATGAAACATGGAGTGGGATGTGAGTGATCAAGATGGAATTTGCCCCTCCTTTGGAGAGATATCTCTGGGCCCCTCGAGGTAATGGATTATGGAAATGCATGGCCATGCTAAGTTGATTGAGGAGTCAATCAACAGACAGATAATCCAATATGGTTCGAGTGAATGGTTAAGCTATTGAAGGGATGGCACACATCTTGCCTATAGCTTAATTGGTATCGTGAGGCAAAGGGATTTGTGTACACATTACAGGTTCAGAGACGATATTATATTCTTGTATACTATGGTGTCAATATGTGCTGCTAGACGCCGCTATTGACAGGTCAGCTGAGTTGGACTCGAGCCGACGATCGGCTAAGTTAGACTATAGCCGAGACCGAGTATACCTGAACCTACAGGGTCGCATGCTTAAGGGGATATGAACAGGCATTCGAGTTGGACTCGGATACGGCTCGATCGGATAATGATCCGATCGGATAGAGTCCTATGGGCTTACGACGTATTGGCGGCCAACTCTGTGAGATTCGGATAGGATCCGATTCAAAATAGAGTCCTGATCGGCCACTAGTCCCAGTCGGCCAACTCTATATAAAGGAGGGAGGGGTGGAGAGCTGCGGCACGTCAATGTATCGCATTGAACCGAATCCGCAACAGAAGTCGCCGAGATCAATCTCCACGGAAACCCTCCCCACTTTCGAGCCAAACCCTAGCCTTGCATCGCGCGCTAGCACACGGGTGTTCGGCGTTCTGTCCTTGGACGTGTGGATACCGGTAGAGGCGCTGCTACGTTGCACGCTGTTGATCGACTATGGATCGGCTGTGGAGGAATCGGCTGCGGTCGAGCGCATCGGAGTGAGGCGCCAGAACACAGTCGGACGACTCGGATCGGCTACGACATCTGCGAATCGGCTGATTGGCGAATCGGCTGTCCTCGGGTATCGGCTGTCGGCTTGCGGGAATCAGCTACACTGTTCCGGATCGGATAGCCCTGATTGACTGTTTCCGCTGCACACTCCAATCGGTAACGATCTATCGGCCCTTACTTGCAAGTGCTCCTAGTTTGCGCGGTTAAAAGTTTTTGTTTTCGGCTAGCGTAGCCTCCGCGTAACTCTTCACGTTCCTGCAGCTACAATTGATGAAAGGCGATGAGGACAACAGCAAAAATGCTCGGCATTGTGCGGTGGTTACAGGATGTGAAAGAGAAGAGAACGACCATGGCTTCTTGGCGACGGCGGTGGTTGTCTTCTTCTCGGCCGGTGTCGAAGAAGAGGGGAGAATGGGGAGTCTAGGGCTCTCTCTCTGGGTTTGCTCGGCTGCGTGGTGAGTCTTGGTGTTAGGCGACCGAGGCGGGATGGCTTAGTGCGTCGGAGAGGAGCGACGCGACATCGACACCTCGGAGCCACGCGATGACGACGTCTGCCGCGGTCGGCTCGAGCTCCCGCGGCTTTCGGTGGTGGAGAGGAATTTCACCGCATGGTAGCTAGCTGCTGAGGCTGACAGTGGGTCCTACATCGTGGTAACCTAGATCAGAGTGTGGGAGTGTGGGAGTTTGCATTTGGAAGTGAATTTTTGATTTATTTCTTCACCTTGATTTTGCAGCTCTATAAAACATTGCGTGGTTTAGGAAAAATAATGAACAATTTTCTGTAGATAGAGGAGTAGATGAAGAACCCATTTTCTTTGGTTTCACTCAAAAATCTCTGATGGTTTGCTCACAGAAATTTGACAAAGTTTGGGTATTTTAAACTTTGTTTGGATTTTTAGGAGGTTCAAATAGTCCAGAAAAATTCTAGAAAAATTATATTAAATTTTGGCATCCAATCTAGTATTTGAATAAATTATTTCCTATTTAAGTGCATTTTAATCCCTTTTAAGTGGGGTTTTGTTTTTAGCCGATTTGAGGCGGTTCCTCCCCATTAGGTTGCTATTTTGTTTTATTTATTTGAAGCACCAAGGTCATTTATTAAATTGTGTAAAAATTACAGTGGGGTGAATATGAGGTAGGGCATCCACAGGAATTTTTCCATAATTTTAGCCTATGTGGTTTAGTTCAGAGAAATCGGGTTAGCCCCTCCTTGTTTATGCATTACCCTTTATGCGAGTGCGTCAAATTTTGTTATAGTGCCTTCATAATATTTTCCTTGAGTTGTAGGAAATAAACATGTAATGAGATGAAGGTTCCAATTTCAAAATGTATAGAGAACCCCTTTACCAGAATTGGTTTTATTTTAAATCTCAAAGTTTTAATCATGCCTTATGTTTAGAAATACTCTACCTAGGTTAGAAATGAAAATTTTAGGATCAGGAAATTGGAGATCTCTACTCCTAGTCTTGTCTTACCAGTATTTTACATGACCCTAGAATTTGGGTCTGTGACAGGCCGCCCATATGAAACGCAGCCGCCCCGGCCCCCCGGTTGCCCTAACCCTAGCCACGCCTCTCCATCTCCGTTCCATCGGCCAAACGCGTCCGTCGCCACCCGTGCTCCTCCATCCAGATCCAGTCCTCCTCAAGCCTCTTAGCCCCTCACCGCTGGCTGCTGCCCTCACCCCTTCCCTCTCCGGGACATCGCACACGAGCCCGCCGCCGCACGTGCGCCCGCCGTCGCTGGCACGCCCCGTTCCCCCTTCCCCTCTCTCTAGTCTCTACCCACCTCGTCTATAGTCTCTGTTGATCACTTTGATCTGTTCTTCCTCGAGTCCCGCGGCTCTGGCGAGGTGCTCGCTCGCTCCATCGCTCGTGGATACTGTTCTCGCTGCAGTCGGCACTTCGTCCGCGGTTCCCTCCTCCCCTCTCTCTCCCCACCTTGTCTCTAGTTTCTTTTGATCTGTTCTTCCTTGAGTTTGGCCGGGTGCTCGCTCCGTCGCTCGTGGATACTGCTCCCGCCGTCTTGTGTCGTCATCTCCGACTCCGGGCTCCGGCTTAAAGGTTCGTCCCCCTACTGTAACCCCTAACCTTAACCCTAATCTTAGCACCTAAGTCCTAAGTCCTAACTCGATGAGTTTCTTCACTTGCATGCAGGCCGTTGAGGGACGGAGCCGTTGAGGTGGTGATCGTGACGGAGGAGAAGAACCGGACCGGAGTAGATGAGGTCGTGATGGCATCTGATCCGAATCAGACTGCCACCAATCATGACCTTGTGCTTCAAGGGCTGGCCGAGGAGGAGGACGACGACATGGCCGGAGATGCAAACGCGTTGTTCGGTAGCTCTCTTGCACCGATCAATGTTGATGTTGCTGCTACTCCAGATAATGGGGGTTCTGTGGCTGCAACCCCGACGGCGACGGCGGCCACGGACTCCACCAGCTCTGGAGGGGCGTCGTCGGCCTCCTTGAAGAGGGCTAGATCTGGTGTCTGGCAGGACCTCGACAAGATCTTCGAGGAGGTAAACGGCAGAAAGGTTCTGGTTAGTGCTAAATGCATTCACTGCAAAACTGTTCTTTCTGCTAAATCTTCTAGTGGTACTGCTCATTTACTTAGACATTAAAAGTCTTGCTGAAAGAAATCTGCCCATGCTGCTGCTGTTCAATCTAGACTTGCTATGAACCCTGATGGTACTGTTAGAAATTGGGAGTATAGCCCTGCTGTTGTTCGTTCTGAGTTGTTTCGTTTGATTGCTAGACTTAATTTGCCTCTGGTTATTGGTGAGTATGATGCATTTGAGGAATACATCCAGCGTGCTCATAATCCTATCTTTAAGAAAGTATCTAGACAAACCACAAATAGAGATATGGCTAAGCATTTCAATGAGCGTCGCTCTAAGATTAAGGATTATTTGCAATCTAGTGTGTCTTCTGTTGCTATTACTTCTGATATTTGGTCTGTCAGTACTAAGGAAGATTATCTTACTATGGTTGCTCATTATGTCAATGCTAATTGGATGTTAGAAAAGAAGGTTTTAGGATTTAGGTTCATTGATGAGTCTCATTCTGGTATTAATATTGCAGAGCGTATTGCTATTGTTTTAGATAATTATGGATTGAAAGATAAGATTATCTCAGTTTCACTTGATAATGCATCTACTAATACCTCTGCCATGGCACATCTAACACCTATGTTATCTGGATATCTTAGTCGTGACCCTGATCCTAGTTATTCATTGTTGCATCAAAGATGTTAGATTGACCTAATTGTTAAGTTTGGTTTGAAAAGGCTTAAGCCTTATACTGATGCTTTCAGAACTGCAGTGTCATTCTTAAATTCTTCTAATACTCGTATTGCTGAACATAAGAACTTTTGCATTGCTAAGGGGGTTAGGCCTCGTAAATTTCAGCTAGACATGGATGTTAGATGGAATTCAACATATCTCATGCTCAAGCATCTCATGCCATATAAGAGTACATTTCATGCTTTTATTGCAATTAAATGGGTCTCAGCTGATAATAGACCTCTCTTGACTGCTTCTCACTGGCAAATTGGTGAACAAATGTTTGAATTTCTTGAATTGTTTTATGAATCCACTGTTGCTCTTTCTGGTGTTTACTATCCAACTAGTCCTTTAATGTTGCATCATATTTATGATATTGCTACACATTTGCATCACCATGAATATGATGAGATGTTAAGGTCTGTTGTGAGTCCCATGAAACTAAAATTTCTCAAATATTGGCAAAAAATTCCTATGTTATATTCTTTTGCCTTTATTTTGGATCCTAGAGCTAAGATGAGAGGTTTTCATAACAATCTTCAGCTGTTATTAGTTCCCACTACCACTGATTACTCTGCTTATTATGGTGAAGTTAGAAATGCACTTTATTTGCTGTTTTTAAAATATGAGAAGAAGTTTTTCTCTGTTAGATTGCAAAGACAACCAAAATCTACAAATACTTCAGGTAAGAGAAGGCAAGTTTGGGGCAATGATTTTTGGTGCTGATGGTGTAAGTGGTCTCCTCCTTCTCCTGCCACTGCTACTACTCCTCCAGCTCCTATGTGTGTTGTCTTTGAGTTATCTGCCTATCTTGATAGTGACACTGTCACATGTTATGATGGTGATTTCAACATTATTAATTGGTGACATGAGCACAAACTAACCTATCCAATCCTCTCTATATTAGCCAAGGATATTATGTCTGTTCCTGTGTCTACTATATCTTCAGAGTCAACTTTTAGTCTCATAGGCAGAATTCTTGAGGATCGGCGAAGGAGCTTGACACCTGAGATGGTTGAGATGCTTACATGCATCAAAGATTAGGAGCTTGCAGATGCTCGGGCTCATCATGCTGTTGAGAACAGCGAGCTCGAAGCTTCTTTTGTAGATTTGTATCTTGATGACTCAACCTCCTCGGTATAAGTATAATATTCTCATTGAATTTAGATTTAATCATTCAATAATTAAATGTTTGTAGGGCTGGTGGCTCTAGTAGCAACCAACACTAGGTGCTTGGATGGCTGTTGGCTGCTGCTGCTGGTGCTGGAGGGTGGAGTGTTGTGCTGCCTGTGGCTGTGGCTGTGGCTGTTGTTCTATGTGCACACGTGGCTTTGGTTGTGATTTTTGAGTTCATTTGGGTGCTGCTACCTATGGGTGTTGCTGTGTGGTTGTTCTATTCATGTGGTCTGTAATATTGAATGGTTGAACTATGTTGAACATGAAGAATTATAAATTGAGAATAGAGCTTGCTGTACTCTTTTTTCTTTCTAAGGTTTTCTCACGAGGTGTGAGTTTTTACCTAGAAAGGTTTTTAATGAGGCAGCATCACAATGACACAATGTCATTGTGATTAAAAAGGCTCTATTCTCAATCCTTATTTTCCATCTACTCTTCTGTTCTGTGTGTGATTCTTCTACCAATGTGTGTCATCAATTTCTATGGTTTGGTTCTGATGGAGTTAGGAATATGTATATGCTCATGTCTGCCCTCATATTCTTCTATCAATGTGTGTCATCAATTCAATTGTTTGTATCTAGAAAAATTTAACTATTATTTTGGATACATTGTATTTGCTGTGATTTCTCAACTCGTGCTTCGGGCCGGCCCGTTATCCTTGGTTGGGCCATGCTTTTTCGTGGTGTCCCGGCTCGATATCAACCCGTCGTGCCGTGCCTAGGCCGAAGGTTGAGTATGCGGGCTGGCATGGCCCGACCCGCGATGTTTTCGTGCCGGGCGTGGCCCGAAGAAAACGTGTCGGGCCTTTTCGTTCTTGGGCCTGGGTCGGGCCGGGCGGACCATATGGTCAGCTATACTAGGAACCAACTAAGGGGCCCACCTGTCATCCCCTGGCCAAAGGCGGTGAGAGGGGGTTGGCGCCCCCAGCTTTCCCCTTCCACGTGGTGACTCCTCATCCACTCCTAATGGCGGTTATGCATGATTCCCAGGCCCAAACCGGCATTACAACCGTCATATGATGGCCATAAGAGGAGGGGGCTTCACTTTATCCAACACAACACAAGAAGATCAAAGCTTCATTCCAAAGGTGAAGTCATAGCTCTCTAGTGCTTAGAAAGTAGGAAAGAGAGTGAGGGGTAGTCCGGAGAAGTGTCGGGTATCTCGGCACCGACCTCCGACCTTGTACCTCAACGGATGCTTGTTCAATTGCGTAAGTGTTCATGATTTTCTATGGTTAAATTCTTTTCCATTGAGTAAGTATTTTACTTCATTTACTTACGGGATCATCATCCATTCGTGGGTGCTCTAGTCTAAGACTCCTGATAAAGATGGAAGTTCTTGGCCAAGACTAAAGTAGTAATCAATAGCATAGATGTGGTGTCTAGGCTGGTGTTACCTTTGTTTGCCGCGTACTCCACGGGTTGTAGAGATAGGCGGAAGGTGGTGACAGCCCTATCCGTCCTTTGTAATCCTCCATGTTCGGGTATGTCGTAGAGCTGTAGGTCGGAGTCACTTCGTAGACCGAGTGTAAGCCGACGCCCAAAGTAAGTAAATAGAGTGAGAAGCTTACCATCTATCTAGAGCCACAACCATAGAAATCCTCTCTATACTATCGCCTATATATTCTTGTTGTTCTTGGATGAACCTAACTCTTAGATAATTCATACACGTTTCCTGTGAATTCGATACCTTGGAATACTCCTGGTGAAGTGCTACAACGGTATTCCGTGCACTTGCAGATTCATTGATAAGATTCAGACTAGGGGTTTTGTGCCTTCTGCTCTTATTTTCAATCGGCTAACATCAATTGAAGGTCCTGCCCTTGGTCCTCTTGCCAATTTTTGTAAAATCAAAGTGTGTTTGATTCTTATATGGTGATGAACAATTGGCATCTGTGATTATTGGTTTTAATATTTGGAGATTATTGGCGAAGTGATTTTGGAGATGATTGAATTTTCAGACAGTGAACAATGTTTCGAGGTCCGGTTAGACCGGGTGTGTGCCACCAGTCAGACCGAAGGTCTGTGTGCGGTCAGATCAGGTGTGTATCACTGGTCTGATCGGCCGACTTTAGCCGACTGCAGGTCAACTCTGTGTCGGTTTCGGTTTCGGGATGTTTCCTTGCATATCCATGATTATTTCGTATTTCTATGCGTATGAATATTGTTGTGTGCTGACAATGAGTCAAGTTGGAGATAGCTTGTGCTCGGATATGGTTTCTTTGTTTAATTCATGTGTAGGTAATCTTTACGCCTCGGGAGAGTATTGCCGGTTATAGAGTTGGAGTCAACTTGAAGATAAGGTGACGTCCGAGAGAGATGATGTGGGATACTAAGGCTAGAGATTGATGCACGTGGTTGGTGAAGTTTCCATATGGCATACGATGGAGATATTGTGTGCGTATGGGATGCGGAGTTGTAATTTTGGAAAGAGTTCAAAATTATGACAATTGGATTATGTAAAGTTCGTTTCTTGTATGGGACGGTTTCCTAGTGGATTAGGACTTTCTATATGAGTAGGATTCGTGGCTTTGGGCTGCCTATCTTGTGTATAAATAGAGAGGGAAGACGTGGCTTCTCGGTATGAGTTTTAGAGAGAGTTGAGTTGAGAAAAGTTAGGGTTTCGAGTTTAGTCGAGATTTTGTGAGGAGTGCTGTTGTTGCACTTTGTAAACACAGAGAGAAGTAATATATTTTCAATCTACCTTGAGAGTTCTTCAATTTGTGTCTTCTCGGGTGCGACGGTCCAACCGGCGAGATACCTACGGTTAGGCAGGAGCTTCTCACCGATCACGGCCAAATGGGCCGTGCTCCCGCGGGCCGGCCCGGGCACGCCTTTAACTGTAGCGGCACCGCCCGGCACGGCCCGATAGGCAAACGGGCCGTGCCGGCACGCCCCGTCCATCCGTGCCGTGCTTCGGCCGGCCACCGAGCCCGCGGGCCGGCACGGCACGACACGTGCACTGTAGTGGCACGGCACGGCCCGGCACGGCCCGTGGCACGGCACGGTCTGTTTGCGCGTGCGGTCGAATGGGAGTGCGACACGTGGCAGGATGGGAAGCAGTACTGCGCAACGGCTCTTCGGCGGTCCAATGGGAGCACGCCACGTGTCACCAACCGCTCTATGGATGTTCAAATTTCAAATTAGCCGTTGGAGACAAAAAAAACATAAAAAATTCAAAAAAATTGCAAAAAATCAGAAATTTTGCCCTATAAATAGGGCATGAACCCCAACCATTTCTCCTCACCCCTCACTTCTCATTTTGTGCTCTCAAGTGCTCTCAAGTGTCCATTTTTTTGATTTTGACAAAATTTGTTCAAATTTTGTTAAAAATCAAAATTAGTTTCGTAGTTCAATAGTTTGATCGCAGAAGTTTGAAGTTCTCACAGTTGGAAAGATGTAAGTAATATTCAAATTTGTGTATTATTTGTATTGTGTTTATGAATTCAATAAATATTTTACAGTTTGTTTATGTCGGTTTAAAATTTCAGAATGGATCCGAACTATCCATACCAGTCGCCGTCTTTCACTTTGGGTGATTTCGACCCCAACTACATGCCGAGGTTTGAAGATGCCTCCGGATCGGCTCCAACTCCACCATCGTGGAGGAGGTACCGGTTCGACAGGCTGCGGTGGCTTCGGAAGGATTATCTTGGATCCGTGAGCGGAAGTGTTTCGACACGCACTGGCCCGAAAAGATCGAGAACCTCCGTGTATGGCAACACTTCGACGAGATAAAGGAAACAGCCCGGACGGAAGGGAGGTATCAAAAGCTCGTTGTAGAATATGTAGCCAAATGTTATCTGCTCGTGGTTCTGCTGGTACAGGTCATCTCAAGCGCCATGCGGAGTCGTGTGCCAAGAAGCAAGGAATACAACTCCGGCAACAGCAACTTATGCTAAACCCGGATGGTACGGTACGTAGTTGGGAGTACGATCCCATGGTTGCTCGGGAATCTCTTGTTCGGTTAATCGCCAAGCAAGATTCACCCCTGAACATTGGAGAGACTCCTGATTTTGAACAATACATTCAGCAATCTCATAACCCTAGGTTTAAATCTGTAAGTAGGCAAACGACAACTAGAGATTTAGAGAATGTTTATCAGAAGGATTCAAATGCACTTAAGGAACTGTTTAGTACATGTACTTTCTCTGTTAGTGTAACTTCAGATATATGGAGTAGTAGAGCTAGACAGGATTATCTTAGCGTTGTTGTTCACTTTATTGATGATGATTGGCAATTACAAAAGAGAGTTTTAGGGCTTAGGTTAATAGATGTCTCACATACGGGAGAAAACATAGCTAAAAGAATTAGGGAAGTAATTAATGAATTTAATCTTGCTGATAAGATATTTGCTTTGTCACCCTAGATAATGCATCTGCTAATTCTCGTGCTATGGAAATATTGCAACCTTTATTTTGTGTTTATTCTCAATCGTTTCTACTACATCAGCGTTGTGCATGCCATATAATTAATTTGATTGTTAAGTCAGGCATGAAAAGGGTTCATAACCATATTGATGCTGTTCGTCAAGCAATCGCGTGGTTAACTGCTTCGAACCCGCGGATTGGTGCGTGGAAGAGGTTTTGTCATGCGGCGGTAAGAGAGCTCGTAAGTTTGCCACCAATGCGAGCATCGGTGGAATTCAACATATTTAATGTTAAAAGTTGTTTTACCTTATAGTGAATTACTTACGGATTTTGTTCAATCACGTGGTGGCCTACGAAACGTGACGGTCGCCAATACGAATGAGCATGTTTGGGCAATTGTCCAAAAATATAACCAATTTTTAGAAACTTTTTATGATTGTACTCTTACTCTGTCACAAATTTATTATCCAACTTCTAATATAATTTTGCACAATATTCTTGAAATTGCTTCTCTATTTAAAGAATATGAAAATGATGATGTTCTAACTGAACTGTCTTTCACATGAAACAAAAATAATTTAAATATTGGAAAAATATACCTATGTTGTATGCGTTTGCTTTTGCTTTGGATCCTAGGTGTAAATTAAGAGGATTGTCTGCTATTTTATCACTTCTTGGTGATACTGTAGGTATAGATTATAGTTCTTTCTATACTTAGGATAGAAGTAAATTATATGAAGTTTTTGGAAGATATGTGTTGGCACCTTTTTTGACAAAGGCACGAACATGATCGATTCACCTAAAGATTTGCGGTGGTTCTTGGTACGGAGTCGCCAACCACTTCAATCTAGCAAAAACTAGAATAAAGTGGGTTTTGTAGATCAAATCGGCTAGCGGAACCGATTTAGATGGATAGATTGATAACTACTCGTCTCATGAGCAAACGGAAAGTTTTCAAGACAAACTTACAAAGAATTGTCGCACTCTCGCAGCGGCGGCGGACGATTTACGGCGTAAATCGACAAAGATGGACTAAACTAGGGCAAAATAGAAAAGAAGGCTGAAAATAAAGAAAACGATTCAAGTAGATTGATTGTATGTTGTGTATTGATTGTTACAATTGAACCGTCCTTGACCCTTATATAGGGGTTGGTCTTGTCCTCTACAGGCCCTTCTCCATGTCCTATTCGGGATAAACATGTTTGAAAACCCGAAATACAACCGTATGAAGAAAGGAAACTTGAAGACCGACGAAGTCGTCTAGGTTTCGGACTCTGCCGGTCAGACCGGCCATATGCCTTCGGTGCCCGACGGGCCCCCTTGCCGGTCGACCGGCCTATACACGCGGTTAGACCGGCCTCTCCGAAGATACCGGCAAATTCCCAAATATTGGCAATCTTTCCTATTTTGATTCCTAAGTGCGAATTTTGGGTGTAAACACATGCCCCCCTGCCTTTTATGATGAACACCGTGAATCTAAAAGCATAAGACATGTTTTAACTTGGGACGATAACTCAATTATCGGCCGCACAACTCCCTAAGCATCTTGCCAAATACTCGGGAAGTATTTCTTTAGATATTTACCGTTGATAGCCCGCTGAAACTGTTCTCCTTGAAGTGTCTCCAAGAAACATGCATTGCCTCGAACGATCCTGTATATCTGATAAGGTCCCTCCGAACTTGGCGACCACTTACCGAATTCTTTAGATCGGGAACCCAAAGGCAAAATAGTCTTCCACACTAGATCTCCCACTTGGAACGTCTTTGCCTTCACCCTTTTGTTGTATGCTTTGGCCACTCTCTTCTTTTCTTTCTCTATTTCTTCGAAAGCTTTCAAACGTTTGTCGACCACTTCATCAAGATTATCACCCATCAAGGACTTATAGTCTTCGGCTGACAAATCGTCTTGCTTTATATATCGAAGAGAACCAAGATTTACCTCAACCGGTAAAACGACTTCTTGTCCATAAACAAGCTCAAAAGGGGTCACCTTGGTAGCACCATGCTTGGATATTCTATGCGCCCATAAAGCTTCAGAAAGCACCTCATGCCACCTTCTCGGATGTTCCTCGACCTTTTTCTTGATTAGTTTCAACAACGTCTTATTACTAGACTCGGCTTGTCCATTAGCCTGAGCGTAGTAAGGAGACGAACTCAACAGCTTAATTCCATAAGATTCGGCAACACTTTTCACTTCTTTAGACATAAAAGAAGCTCCTTGATCTATAGTTAATGTTTGAGGAATGCCGAATCTATGAATAATATGCTTGAGAATAAAATCAATTACCTCCTTATGCGTCATATTCTGAGCGGCACGGCTTCGGCCCACTTAGTGAAGTAATCTGTCGCAACTAGCACGAACCGATGCCCCTTTGAAGACGGAGGATAAATTTGACCAACAAAATCTAAAGCCCACCCCCGGAACGGCCATGGCTTAATTATAGGATTCAACACCAAAGCCAGTGCCAATTGAACATTGCCGAACCGTTGACAAGCTTCACATCCCTTATAGTACCTGAAGCAATCATCAATCATCCTCGGCCAATAAAACCCTGCTCTTCTGAGCAGCCAATTCATCTTATGGGCCGATTGATCGGTCCCGCAAATTCCCTCGTGAACTTCACCCATAGCAACCTTAGATTGATCGGTATCTAAACATTTTAATAGTACACCATCTATATTTCGACGATATAGCTTTTCATCAAGCAAAGTATATTTATACGCTTGCGCCGAACTTTCCGATCAACTCTAAGGCTAGGATCGTTCAAGTAGCTAATCAAAGGAATTTGCCAATCATTTACTGTTCCCAGGGCACACATGTCCGAATTACCACTTAATTCGGCCCCTGTATTGAGAAGATTGTGCCCCCAGCACTTCCTGTGAAGTCGGTCGACCGGCCAAGCAACTCCGGTCGGGCCAGGCAACCACCCAGTCGGGCCGGCCACAGAACTCCGGTCGGACCGAATGCCATCCACGGTCAGACCGACGATAGTGCGCCGGTCAGACCGCCTACGGTCTGCCTCTTTGCCAATTTTGCTCAAAAAATTATAATCAATCACCGGTTGATCTAATATGAAAAATAAACCTCGTTTGATGCTATAACCAGATGCTTGTTGAGCTAAGTCATTTGCTCTAGAATTTTCATTCCTAGCAATATGCTTAATAGTAAATTCATCGAAACTGGCAATAATATCTAGGCATTGATCTAAATACCTATTCAATGATACGTCGAAGCATTTGTAGACCCCGGCAACTTGTTGCACCACCAATTCCGAATCACCGAACGCTTCTACATGTGTAGCTCCAACAATCTCCATCACTTGTAAATCGAATAACAAAGCATTGTATTCGGCTTGATTATTTGTACAATAATATTCTAAACGAACCGATGCTTCAAAACATTGATCATTGGGCGAAATTAAAACTACACCTATGCCTTGACCCTCCTTACACGAAGAGCCATCAAAATAAACTTTCCAAGGTGTAACACTAACTACATGGACTCCATCTCCACAATCAACATCTACATGATGATCTACTATAAAGTCCGCTACAATCTGGCCTTTCATAGATTTCAATGATTCATAGGCCAAATCATATTCAATTAATGTATACGCCCACTTGCCAATTCTACCACTTAGAATTGGCCTTTGCAACATATGCTTAATGACATCGGTCTGACAAGCAACTATGCATGTACTAGATAACAAGTAATGACGCAACTTGGTACAAGCATAGTACAAGCAAAGACAAAACCTCTCTACAAATACATACCTCGTTTCGGCATCCAGAAGACGGCGACTCAAATATGTAATTATGTACTCCTTGCCGTCTTCCTCTTGAGTCAAAACAGCTCCAATAACTTTGTCTTCAGCAACAATATACAGCCGAAACGGAATCCCGGCTTTAGGAGCTCGCACCACGGGCGGAGTAAATAAATATTTTTTCAAACCTTCAAACGCCTCCTGTTGTGCTGCCCCCAAGTAAAATTGGCTTCTCTCTTCAAACGTAGAATAGGCACAAAAGCATCGATTTTACCTGCTAGGTTAGATATGAATCTTCTCAAATAGTCCACTTTACCTAACAGCCTCTGAACTTCCCTCTTGCATGCCGGCGCTTTGAAATCTTGAATTTTCTCAACTTTCTTAGGGTCAATCTCAATCCCTCTCTCATGCACCATGAATCCTAGGAATTTTCCCGCCGACACACCGAAGGCGCACTTGAGTGGATTCATCTTCAATCCATACCGACGCATTCTCTCAAAAGCTAACCTTAAATCGGCCATATGTCCATCCATATCATCCGATTTGACCACAATATCATCAATGCATATTTCTAGGATAAAACCTAACAAATCATGAAAAATTAGGTTCATCGCCCTTTGATACGTTGCGCCGGCATTTTTTAATCCGAATGTCATGACCACCCATTCAAACAGTCCTACAAATCCTGGACACCTAAAGGCCGTCTTATACATATCCTCCTCTGCCATGAAGATTTGGTTGTAGCCGGCATTGCCATCTAAAAAACTAATAACTCGATGACCTGAGGCATCATTTATTAGTATGTCGGCTATAGGCATAGGATACTCATCTTTAGGAGTGGCTTTATTTAAATCTCTAAAATCTATGCAAACCCTGATTTTGCCACTCCCCTTCTTCTCTACCGGTACTATATTGGACACCCACTCTGCATACCGGCATGGCCTAATAAACCCCGCTTTCAACAATCGGTCTATCTCTTCTTTGACACGATCATATATAAGTGGGTTAAACCGACGAGGTTGTTGTTTGTAAGGCCTAAACCCTGACTTTATTAGAAGCCGATGCTCAACAAGATCACGGCTAAGTCCAGGCATTTCATGGTATTCCCACGCAAAACAATCATTATATTCTCTAAGCAGCTCGATCATCCTAGCCCTATGATCGGCTCTCATGTTTTTATTTATAAAGGTCGGTCTTGGTACGCTCCCATCTCCTATATCTATTTCTTCTAATGGGTCGGCTGATGTGAACCCTTGACCGAGCTTCTCTACCTCGTCAAAATTCTCTATAGTTTCCCCAATATCATTCTTTGTTGACCGATATTCTTGAACTCACTTTTGTAACCATTCCAAATTGACTGCTTTATTCATCATACAAAGTAATATCACCAAGCCGTGCCAAACTAGCCGGCTTTACAGAGATGGGTACAAAGCCTTCTTTGGAAACACTAATAAAGTCAAAACTAGAAAGATCTAGCCCTGACAAGCACTGCATGTCTCCATGTTTCCATCCCACAGAAACATCGGCCATGGCAACCTCAGCCGATGTATCCGCCTGAACTACTTCAACCTCATCGCCATCCCATTGTACTAGGCACTGATGTAAAGTAGATGGGACGCAATAGTTGGCATGAATCCAACACCGCCCCAAGATGACACTATAGTTACCTTGTACATCGACGATGAAGAAGGCGGTAGGCAACGTCTTGTTCCCCACCGTAAGCTCGACAGACAAGATCCCCTTCACCTCTGTTGATTCGCCGTTGAAGCCGTTGAGAAGCATGTTGGTTTTCTTTAGCTCCGCCTCTTCGCGACCCAACTTCTTGAAGAGAGAGTAAGGCATTAGGTTCACCGCCGCGCCTCCGTCCACTAGCATCCTCGAGACCGGCTTCCCATCAATGTGACCCTTCAGATAGTGAGGCTTCATGTGACGGTTGGATTCGTCGGGCTTCTCGAAGACCGCATCTTTTGGACCTAGTGACATCTGAGCAACCTCGGCCTCGTCCATGGCGCAAAACTCCATGGGCAACATGCAAACCATGTTGATCTCCATGTTCTTTGCCGGATGATGCCTCCACCGCCGGTTGTTCATCCTTTTGAACAACCACCGGCTTCCCAGCAGTTGATGACTTACGCTTCCACTCCTTCACGGGCGGTGGTCGCAACTCATCGAATTCCCTGTCTCTCCTCTCTTCGGCTTCCTTCTCTCTTAACTCAGAAGCACGAAGACGCTGCAACCTTCTCTTCTGAGTAGCCGTCAAATTCCCAGGCATCCACCTAGGATTTGGCTCTGTTCCAGGAGGCAAATAATGTCCCCCGTTGCCTTTACCCGAAGAGGGAGTCACTCTAGTATCCTTCTGACCAGAACGTCGGTCAGACCGGTCTTGCTGGCCGTCGGCCGGTGTTGTGCCCACGGTCGGACCGGCGACCAAGCCTGGTCGGACCAGAGCGAACATCGAGCCGGCCAAATGGCGCGGTCGACCGCTGCTGACGCGCGGTTAGACCGGCCAAAAGGCTCGGTCTGACCGGCTATTGAACTGCGGTCAGACCGGCCAGGACGTCCGGTCTGACTGTCTTCCTGCGCGACATCCTTTGCGACTTCGCTTCGAGGGCCAAATATCAACTTAGCCTCCTTACCAGATGGCACTGGTACGTCATACGATCCTATCTTGATCGTGATCGCCTCCGAAGCCCTCTCCTCAGGCTTGACACGCTTGTGTGCCCTTTTCTCGCCATCAAGCCGGTCCTTAGTAGGGAACCGGCTTCTACTAGAAGTAGATGCCTGCCTTCGCGGCGATCTTCTCCCCTCTCTCCATCCTTGGTGATCCTGCATTGGAGGCATGTCGTACATAGGCGGGGGTGCCCCCCAAGGCATGAAGTAAGGGAACGGATAACTGGAGGCGGCATCGGGCATGGTCCCCATGGCATAACCTGAGGGAGATGGGGAAACGGCGACTCCAACACCTTTGATGAAGGACCAAATTGCTCCTTCGGAGGCGATCTTGGTCTCTTTCCTTTGGCGCGCTCCTTCTCGGCACTCTTCCTTTTGTACTTGTCAAGGAGCATGTCGAAGGTCACTTTGGGCTTGTAGGGCTTCTTCGATGTAGACGCCTTGGCCTTATTCTCCTTCCATGTCCCAACCTCCGGGCTCTTTGGGACAAGCATTTTGGGCCTAGGCTCCCCTATGACGACTTCCTTCCCCTTAGCTGATTCGGCTTGCTCCGGCCGAATCAACACCTTCTTGCCATCAAGATCGACGGTATTCACCGGGAAAGGATCGCTGTCAAGCTTCATCTTCGGGCCCTTGGTGAACTTCAATCATCCTTCATCTATGGCCGATTGAACCTGTCGACGAAAAACGTTACACTCATTAGTAGAATGTGAATAAGAATCATGCCATTTACAATAAGAATGGCGCTTTAATTCTTCTAATGAGGGTATGATATGGCCTTTAGGCAATTTGATCTGTTTCTCTTGCAAAAGATAGTCAAAAATCCTATCGCATTTGGCCACATCAAAGCTGTATTTGATCTCGCTCTGCCGATCCTTGCGAGGAGTCGGCGTCAAACTAGAACAAACAAAGGGTTTGTTCTTGTTTGTCCAAGACCACTCGGCGACATACATGTCATGATCGCCTTCATCAGACTCAGAATCACTAGTAGGACAGTCGATCATGCTAACATGAGATTTCTTATCACTTGGGCCTAACAAACTTTTTAGCATCCACGACCCGGCTTTCCGAGCGAGCCTTCCAGCAGTACGACTAACATCGAGAAATTGTTGGCCATCTAACCTTTCTTTAATGGGAGTAAGCAACCCATTGAAAGCGAGGTTGGCCAAGTCTCTCCCGGTTATACTCAAGCTAAAACACCGGTTTCTAGCATCTCTAAACCTCTTAATGTAATCTGTAACAGATTCATTATGTTTTTGCCTTACCGATGTCAAGTCACAAAGTCTAAGCTCAGTTTCACCAGTATAAAAGTAATCATGAAATTTCTATTCTAACTGAGCCCAAGTATGAATAGAGTTAGTCGGTAAAGATGTAAACCAAGTAAAAGCAGTACCGGATAAAGATAACGAAAATAAGCGCAATTTAAAAGCATCTGAAGTGCTAGCCTCCCCGCATTGCGCTAAGAATTGGCCGATATGCTCCCATGTGGTCCTATTATCATCTCCACTGAATTTGGTGAATTCAGGGACTCTATAACCACGAGGATATGGGATGTTATCGAAATAGTCAGGATACGGCTTTTGGTAAACCTTAGCACGATTCCTGGGCTCAATTCCAAACTACTCTCTAATGATGTTTCTAATTTGTTTCTCCATATTTTCAGGCCTAGGCGGGTCGGGCACGACCGGCGGCCTAAAAGGTGGCTGTTGCGGCGCAATATTGTCATATTGGCCATCTCTGGTGTCATGTGGATATCCCCTATTAGGATCATTGTATTGATTGGGGACATGCAGGGAAATTGGTGCATGGACAGTAGCCACAGGGGAGTCGTGTGCGGGAACATGGTATAGAACCGAGTTGCCCGTGATAGGATCTATCTCCTGCACTGGCACCATAGCGCCGGTCGACCCAGCCAGGTAAGCCTTTGCGATCGACCGGCCGAATAGCCGCCGTCGGGCCCAGGTGTAGTATGGGTGCGGGCGGCACGGCAGAGTGGTCGACCGATGTAAGGTGAGCCGGTCGACCCGAGCGTAAGGCGCCCGTCGGGAACCGGCCATAGGGCGGTGAGACCGCCGTATTAATGTTCAGCCCGTCGACCGGCGGCGGGCCGTCGGCCGAGATATGGATGGACCGGTCGGACCGGCCGTAGGGCCGGTCGGACCGACGTAGTGAGGGCCGGTCAGACCGAAAGAGGCGGCAGAACTACTCCCGCTGGGGTCTTGGGCAATCGCCCCGTCGGTTTTACTAAATATGTGGTTCACAGGGGGTTGGCTCCCCCCTGAAACCGAGGTAGGCGGCGAATCGGTCGCGGGAAGACCGGATTTACCACTCATGTGCGCTTTAAACAACCTATTAAAACAAGCTTCCGTAGCAGATTCAACCTTATTGTTCACGGTGGCGGTAACGGACTCATCCACCGTACTAGCAACAAGCTCTTGAATAGGCATAGAGATGTGATCAGCGCTTACCTCGCCGCGAGTTACCTTGAGCGGGCTCCCGGGCTTGATGGTGACGCCCTGTCGCGTTCTGGTGCAAGATTGATCTAGCACCTCCTGCGTGATCGCTTGTATGCGCTCCTCCATTATTTGGCGAGGTTCCCCATCCAGGTCGTCCAACGAGATGTGGACAACGTTGGATGGCTCCACATCTTGCGCCGCTTGCTTGGACATGGCGGCGTCGAATCCGAGTTGGCGTCGTGTCTTCCCCAGCGGAGTCGCCAAAAATCGTGTTGGCACCTTTTTTGACAAAGGCACGAACACGATCGATTCACCTAAAGATTTGCGGTGGTTCTTGGTACGGAGTCGCCAACCACTTCAATCTAGCAAAAACTAGAACAAAGTGGGTTTTGTAGATCAAATCGGCTAGCGAAACCGATTTAGATGGATAGATTGATAACTACTCGTCTCGTGAGCAAACGGAAAGTTTTCAAGACAAACTTACAAAGAATTGTCGCACTCTCGCAGCGGCGGCGGATGATTTACAGCGCAAATCGAAAAAGATGGACTAAACTAGGGAAAAATAGAAAAGAAGGCTGAAAATAAAGAAAACGATTCAAGTAGATTGATTGTATGTTGTGTATTGATTGTTACAATTGAACCGGCCTTGACCCTTATATAGGGGTTGGTCTTGCCCTCTACAGGCCCTTCTCCATGTTCTATTCGGGATAAACATGTTTGGAAACCCGAAATACAACCGTATGAAGAAAGGAAACCCAAAAACCGACGAAGTCGTCTAGGTTTCGAACTCTGCCGGTCAGACCGGCCATATGCCTTCGGTCTGACCGGCCCCACTGCTCGGTTTGACCGGCCTATACACGGCGGTCGACCGGCCTCTCCGAAGATACGGCAAATTCCCAAATATTGGCAATCTTTCCTATTTTGATTCCTAAGTGCCAATTTTGGGTGTAAACAATGTGAACTAAAGTTTCAGGGAGTTCGACAGCAGAGACCCCCTCCTATCCCCACTACAGGTAAGAAGAAGATACAGTGGGGTCGGATTTGGGGTGGATCTTCTTCAAGCCAAGGTGGTGGCAGTTCGTCGGCTACAAGTGGAGACGGCTCTTCGCATGCTGTGGCCGAAGAGTTGTCCGGTTATTTGGACAGCGACGCCATCCACCACGAAGCACAAGACTTCAACGTTCTCGGGTGGTGGAATGACCACAAGTTAGCATATCCCGTGCTTTCAAAACTAGCATGGGATGTGTTGGCGGTGCTCGTCTCGACGGTGTCCTCCGAATCGGCTTTCAGTCTATGCGGCCGTATCATCGAAGACCGAAGGACGAATCTGAGCAGTGACCACGTCGAAATACTACTAAGCATTAAAGATTGGGAGCTTGCTCGACAACATGCCCAATACACTACGGACAACCAAGAATTGGCCGCCCAGTTCGAGCAACTCTACCTGGATCCAGACCAACCCCGGTAGAATTTTGTTAGATGTAGTTCTGACCTTTGAGCTGTACTCTTTTATTTGTCATGGTTTTCTCAGTTTTCCCTACGAGTTTTTACATGACAAAGTTTTTAACGAGGCAACATGTATCATTGTATCCTATAATGATATAAACATCAATAAAGGTCATTACTATTTTTAACAAATTTTTTTGCAATATTTTCGTAAATGTGGATTTATTTTTAACATTACTAAGTCATTATTTTTTGAAAACTTTATTTTTTATTTTTAAACTTATGTGCTTTGTTTATTAAAAAATTGTAAAAAACGGCCCGTGGGCCACCGGCGTGCCGTGCCGTCGACGAGCCCGAGCACGAGCCCGGCCGGCTCCCCCACGTGCCGTGCTTGGGCCGGAGCCTAGGCACGTGGGCCGGCACGACACAACCCGTTTCATGAAGCGGGCGAAACGGGCCGTGCTGGCACGGGCCCGTGCCGTGCCGGGCCGGGCCGCCCGTTTGGCCTTCACTACTTCTCACCGGTCAGACCGATCAGATTGCGGCGGCCAGACCGACGCTCGGTGGCAGGCATTCTAGCATCATCCGATGGTCAGACCGGGTATACACCACTGGTCAGACCGGTGTCTTCAGGCGATCAGTCCGCGCGACATCGAATTTCGAGGGTTAATTTTATTTCTGGTAAAAATTGCTCTTTGGTTAAACCAACTATTCACCCCCCCTCTAGTTGGCTTAGTTTTGGGTATTCGATCCTACAAGTGGTATCAGAGCCTCGTTTTCTTCTTTGGATTTTTATCGATCTAAAGTTTTAAGCCATGTCTGATAAATTTTCAACTAAGCCACATGTTTTCGATCGTATGGATTTTGCTTATTGGTGTATTAATATGAAATTTTATGTCATCGCTCAAGATTATGATGTTTGGCAAAAGGTTGATATTCCTTATGAGATCCCTAAGGTTATTAATACTGAGGCTTCAAAAACTGAGTTTAATAACAATTGCAAAGCTCGTAATATTTTATTGAATGAGATTTCTCATTCGGATTTTGATCGTGTGTCACATCTTCAAACCGTCAATGAGATTTGGATTGCTTTGAGAAACTTTCATCAAGGAATTAACAAGATTAAAGAACTTCGTCAAGATCTTTTCAAAAAGGAGTACATAAAATTTGAGATGAAACCTGCAGAAGCTTTGGATGATTATCTTGGTAGGTTTAATAAAATTCTGAGTAATCTTAGATCTGTTGATTGTACTTATGATACAAATTATCCATAATCTGAGGTTTCTTGCCACTTTTTGAATGATCTTGATATGTCTATTTGGGAGATGAAAGTTACTTCTATTCAAGAGTCTGTTAATATGGCTACTTTGACTTTGGATTCGCTTTACACAAAACTCAAAACTCATGAGATGAATATTCTTTCTCGAAAATCAAATCCTAAGTCCAGTGCTTTGGTTTGTTCTTCCACTTCTTCGGACGTTATTGCTTCTTCATCGACTCCCACTGCTCTTGCTTTGATTAATGCCATGTCCGATGAGCAACTCAAACAATTTGAGGAGGAGGACTTGGCTTTGGCTGCTAACAAAATTTCTCGAGCTATGAATAAAGTCAGGTATAGGAAAAGAGGTGGACCAGCTCGTTGTTTTGAATGTGGTGCTTTAGATCACATTCGCTCCAACTGTCCTAAGCTTGGGAGAGGCAAGAAAGAAGACAAAGGTGGGGAGAAGACCAAGGACGACAAGCCTAAAGGGAAGAGATCCAAGGAGGTGATGAGGAAGGTGCTGAGAAGTCTATGCCGCTTTTGAACCATTAAGCGACATATATTCTGATAGCGATGAAATGAGAAGGACAAGAATATCTCCGGCATTTGTCTCATGACACGTGGAGAATCATATTCTGAGGATGAGAACAATGAGGTAAGTTCTCTTGAGGAAGCTATTCTTGTTTTAAGTACAAAAAATAAAAAGTATGAAAAGATGTTTAAAAAACAAGAATTTGTGATTGAATCTTTAAATGCTGAAATTGCTAGATTAAAATATCTTATTCCTAATGATGATAAATGGAAAAATTATGAGGTTTTAATACTTAAAATTTCAAAAATTAGAGATATCAATGATTCTCATGATTCGAATACCAAACCTTGTTTAACATGTGGTGCTAATGAGATGAAACTAAAAGATGCTTTAGCTCGTGTTGGGCACATGGAGGACATTGTTAAACAAGATGAAGTATTTTCTTGCTCCAAATGTCGTAAAAACAAAGGTGTCATGATAGGTTGTGAAAATTGTGCAAATTTGGAAAAAGAGGTTTCTTATTTGAAAAGTGCTTTGCAAAAATTTTCTGATGGTAAGAAACATCTCAACATGATTTTTGATCAATCTAAAGTGACTAGTGACAATAGGGGTATAGATTTTGATGCTCATGATTATTTCACCAAAAAACAACCCAATGTTTTGAAAATGACTGAACATGGTGAAATTTTGACAAAACCTAATAATGTGAAGACAGTTTTTAAATCTGCGGGAAATATGCCTTCTCTTTCTTTTATCAAAAAGAAACTAAAACTAATATTTTAAAATAATCAACTACTAGGGAGAAGTTTACTTGCTCTTTTTGTGGTAAAGATGGTCATCTTGTTGGTTTTTGTTTTAGATTAATACGAAAATAGAAAAAAAAGAGAAATTAATTTTGCAAAATCAAAGATGCGAAATATGGTTTTCCCTCGGGAAGACCGGTCGACATGATGGATCACCGGTCAAACCGGTGCGCACTCGGTCGGGAGCGATCTCTCGATCAGACCAGCCGCACGCGGTCGACCGCGGCACCTCAGCGATCGAGCCTGCGGTCGGGCCACGCACTTGCATCGGTCGACCGGTCCCGAAGGGATTTTTCTCAAAATTCTAAAGCTATTTTTGCACGTGGATATATGCCTATTGAATCTACTGGTCGTGTGTCTCAGTATTGGATTCCTAAATTTCTTTTGACTAACCCCAGTACCGAAGCTTCAACATCTTCTTCTGCATAGGCCTTGGTGGCGAGGAAGGAGAACGTGTGGATCGTGGATTCCGGTTGTTCGCGGCACATGACCGGAGATAAAAAATGGTTCTCCTCCCTCAAGATGGCATCCAGGACTGAATCGATTATCTTTGGAGAAGCTTCTACAAGTGTCGTTTTCGCTACAGGATCTGTCAAGGTAAGTGACAAGTTTGAATTAAAAGAAGTAGCTTTGGTTGAGGACCTAAAGTATAATTTGCTTTCAGTTTCATAAATTGTTGATGAAAACTTTGAAGTACACTTTAAGAAAACTGGAAGTAAAATATTTGATTCTTGTGGTGATTCTGTGTTGGATATTTTTCGCTACGGTAGAGTGTTTAAAGCTGATTTTGGAAATCCTGTTTCACCTATTGTAACATGTTTGGTTGCAAAATTCAACAAAGATCTAATGTTTTGGCATCGCAGACTTGGACATGTTGGTTTTGATCATCTCACTAGGCTAAGTGGTTTGGATCTTGTTCGTGGGTTGCCTAAACTTAAGAAAGATTTTGATTTGGTTCGTGCACCATGTCAGCATGGTAAAATGGTTGCTTCTTCACTTACCCCTACTATTTCTGTGATGACGGATGCACCGGGACAACTTTTACACGTGGACGCTGTTGGCCTAGCTAGAGTGCAATCCGTTGGAGGAAAGTGGTATCTGTTGGTTGTTGTTGACAATTTTACTCGATATTCTTGGGTTTTCTTCATGGCAACTAAGGATGAGGCTTTTGGACACTTTCGGAGTTTGTTTCTTAGATTGAATTGTGAAATTCCCGGTTCTTTGAAGAGAATTAGAAGTGATAATGAAGGTGAATTTAAGAATGCTTCTTTTGAACAATTTTACAACGAAAAGGTATTGAACATCAATTTTCTTCTCCTCATGTTCCACAACAAAATGGTGTTGTTGAAACAAAAAATCGTTCTTTGGTGGAGATGGCTAGAACAAAGGATTAGTATCACACTCCTAGGAAATTTTGGGCCGAAGCTATTAACACTTTGCATGTTATGTTTCCAATCGTATTTTCTTGAGATCAAAACTTGGAAAAACACCTTATGAGCTTCGATTTGGTCGTCAACCCAAAGTTTCACATTTGCGTGTTTTTGGTTGCAAGTGTTTTGTCTTGAAATCTGGAAATTTGGATAAATTTGAGTCACGTTCTACTGATGGATTGTTTCTTGGTTACCCTGCACATTCTCATGGCTATTATGTACTTATTTTGGAAACTAACAAAATTGTTGAGACTTATGAAGTCACTTTTGATGAGACTAGTCCAGGTACTAGACCAGAACTTGCAGGTACATTGTCAGAGGCTTAGGAGGAGGATGGTCATATTTTTGAAGACAAAAGCGACGAGGACGATGATGAGGTCGACCTGGCCGGTCAGACCACCCGAGTGTCGTCGGTCAGACTAGAGCAGGAGGCCGGGTCAGACTGGCAGGAGGGACGGTCAGACCGGCAGGGGCCATCCACCTCGGGTTCTGTCGATGCAAATCAAGGTGATTCTTCGGAAACTACAACCAGTGAAGGTACAGAACGTGAATCAACTTTAGAAATCACTGCTCCTTTGCACATTCAACAACGACATCCGCCAGAACAAGTAATAGGTAATATAGGTGAGCGGACTACAAGATCAAAGGTAACTACTCATGATGATTACGCAAATTCTGCTTTTGTTGCTTCTTTTGAACCCAAAGATGTTACTCATGCATTAACCCGATAAATCGTGGTTCAACGCCATGCATGAAGAACTTGAAAATTTTGAGAGAAATAGTGTTTGGACTTTAGTTGAACCACCTTCAAGACATAACATTATTGGAACCAAGTGGGTTTTCAAAAATAAACAAAATGAGGATGGTTTAATTGTTAGGAATAAAGCTAGACTTGTTGCTCAAGGTTTTACTCAGGTGGAGGATTTGGATTTTGATGAAACTTTTGCTACTGTTGCTAGGATTGAGGCAATTAGACTTTTGTTAGCTTTTGCTGCTTCAAAAGGTTTTAAATTGTATCAAATGGATGTTAAAAGTGCTTTTCTAAATGGCTTTATAGAGGAAGAAGTTTATGTTAAACAACCACCGGGTTTTGAAAATCCTGATTTTCCCAACCATGTTTTTAAATTGTCTAAGGCTTTGTATGGTTTGAAACAAGCACCTGGAGCATGGTATGATAGACTTAAGAACTTTTTGCTTGCAAAAGGTTTTCAAATGGGAAAGATTGACAAAACGCTTTTTGTTCTTAAGCATGGTGAAAATCAACTTTTTGTTCAGATCTATGTGAATGATATCATCTTTGGTTGTTCAACTCACGCTTTGGTTGTAGAGTTTGCTGAGACTATGTGCATGGAATTTGAGATGAGCATGATGGGTGAGTTGTCGTACTTTTTGTGATTGCAAATTAAACAAACATCTCAAGGTACGTTTGTGCATCAAATGAAGTATACCAAGGATCTTTTGAGACGTTTCAAGATGGAGAATAGCAAGCCAATTTCTATGCCTATTGATTCTACTACTGTGTTGGATCCTGATGAAGATGGTGATGCTGTGGATCAAAAAGAGTATAGAAGTATGATTGGACCTTTGTTGTATCTAACTGCTTCTAGGTCAGATATATAATTTGCTGTGTGTTTGTGTGCACGCTTTCAAGCTTTTCCTCGTGCTTCACATCGTCAAGCGGTCAAGGGAATAATGAGGTATTTGAATCATACACTTGAGTTTGGAATTTGGTATTCTACTTCATCTTCTATATACTTATGTGGTTATTCCGATGCTGATTTTGTGGGTTTTAGAATTGATAGGAAAAGTACTAGTGGAACATGTCATTTTCTTGGTACATCATTGATTGCATGGTCTTCTAGGAAACAATCTAGTGTAGCTCAATCAACTGCTGAATCAGAATATGTTGCTGCTGCTAGTTGTTGTTCTCAGATTCTTTGGCTTATTTCAACTTTGAAAGATTATGGACTTACCTTTGAGAAAGTTCCTCTTTATTGTGACAATACAAGTGCTATTAACATTGCTAAGAATCCTGTACAACACTCACGCACAAAGCACATTGATATTCGCTTTCACTTTTTGAGGGATCATGTTGAAAAGGGAGATGTTGAATTGAAATTTTTGGATACTAAGTTGCAACTTGCGGATATTTTCACTAAACCATTGGATTCATCTTGCTTTGCTTTTCTTCGAGGAGAGTCGGGAGTTATTCATCCTTTTGGCATGGTTTGAGGGGGAGTTTTGTGCTCTTGGTTTTATCAAGCAATTTTTGAATGAAGTAATTTAAAAAAAGAGCTTTGTTTATACATATAGTATTTTCATATGCATGCTAGCAATACTATGAAGGTTTATTTGTCACTAGCATAGCTTGTATGTATTCTAGTATTTTTATGAGGCTTAGATTTTACTTTTAAGTGAAATGATGCATGACACTTTAATATCATACTTGAATTAATGAAATATGCAATGTTGATACTAGTGCATGTTTTGGATTATAAATGCTTATATATATTGTGTTGAATTATTATTCCTCAAATTACTTTAAAATTGCTCATTGTGTAAGAGAATAAAATATTATCTATGAGAAAAAAAAGAATACCGAATCCTCGGAAACAGTATTGACTCGGACGGATTTGATATGAGCAAAAATAATGGGTGCCGAATCCTTGGAAACAGTCTTGACGACAGGGACGTATCCGAAATAATTGAAAAAAAATATGAGCGAAACTTGGCTCAAATAAATATGAAAAAAATTCTCTTGATTATTGTGTGCAAAAAGCCAAATTGAGAAAGAGTAATGGTTGCAATAGGTATATATATTTGGATTTATTTTTCAACCTATGTGCTTGTAAAGATGTTGCATTATAAATCATCTGAATAAATCAATTTTGATTGCATTATTGCTCTTAATTGTCAAATCTTTGATTCATGATTATAATCTAATGCATATTTGCTATATAATTGATGGGTTTATCTTCTTATTATTGCAACACATGACATGACTTGCTCTATGTATGGTGCTAAGCTCTTGACATGACAAGACATGACATGACCGGTCTGACCAGCCAACTTTGTCCTACTACAGGCCGACTCTGTGTCAGTTTCGGTTTCGGGATGTTTCCTTGCATATCCATGATTATTTCGTGTTTCTATGCATATGAATATTGTTGTATGCTGACAATGAGTCAAGTTGGAGATAGGTTGTGCTCGGATATGGTTTCTTTGTCTAATTCATGTGTAGGTAATCTTTACGCCTCGGGAGAGTATTGCCAGTGATAGAGTTGGAGTCAACTTAGAGATAAAGTCACGTCCGAGAGAGATTATGCGGGATACTAAGGCTAGAGATTGATGCACGTGGTTGGTGAAGTTTCCACATGACATACGATGGAGATATTGTGTGCGTATGGGATGCCGAGTTGTAATTTTGGAAAGAGTTCAAAATTGTGACAATTGGATTATGTAAAGTTCGTTGCTTGTATGGGAAGGTTTCCTAGTGGATTAGGACTTTCTATATGAGTAGGATTCGTGGCTTTGGGCTGCCTATCTTGTGTATAAATAGAGAGGGAAGGCGTGACTTCTCGGTATGAGTTTTAGAGAGAGTTGAGTTGAGAAAAGTTAGGGTTTCGAGTTTAGTCAAGATTTTGTGAGGAGTGTTGTTGTTGCACTTTGTAAACACAGAGAGAAATAATATATTTTCAATCTACTTTGACATTTCTTCAATTTGTGTCTTCTCGGGTGCGACGGTCCTACCGGCAAGATACCTACGGTTAGACCGGAGCTTCTCACCAGTCAGACCGACCAGATTGCGGCGGTCAGACCGACGCTCGGTGGCAGGCGATCTACCAGCATCCGGTGGTCAGACCGGGTATACACCACTAGTCAGACCGACGTCTTCAGGCGATCAGACTGCGCGACATCAAATTTCGAGGGTAAATTTTGTTTCTGGTAAAAATTGCTTTTTGGGTAAACCAACCATTCACCCCCTCTGGTTGGCTTAGTTTTGGGTATTCGATCCTACTATTTTAACAGCCATTCTTCATGCAGTTAGCCTTTTGACTGATGGTGGGGGTGAATGGAAGCAACATCTCTTCGTCCTTCCTTCAAGCTTCTATTTAACCCTTATCGATCCATCAATTAGTCCTCAGGTAACTCTTCTCTTCATTCCTTTGATATTTTTATCTCTCATTATGCACTTCTAACATGCCCTTATTGCAAATTATAGACACTGACCCGCAATTACAAGCAATAGCAGCCTACCGATCGAGTACGCATCGGCCCTGACCCCATCAGGGGACTTAGCTCCTTCTCTACTTGGTTTCGGTGCACCTCCTCCTTCGTCTTTACATCGAGGCCAGATCTAGGAACCAATCCAGAGCCCAAGGGGTAACGGAAGAAAACGACTTCAAGCAAATCAAGGAAGAAACAAAAAGTTGATCCTCCAGCCTTAGAAGATGAACTCCCCAAAATCGACTTTGACGTAGCAGCCGTCCTTGATGAAGAAGTTTCTAATGAAGAAATTGATGTCATTGCCAATATAGATGACAATGCCGATGCTGCCGCAACTACTGCCGAAGATGAAGTAAGTGACACCAATGCACATTGGTAACCATCTCTTCATCGTCAACTCCTCCGGCATCGGTAAGTTTTCTATTTCCATTTCTCTTGACAGCATAACCATCTTCTAACATTTGTCTTCTGTCTGTAGCCTGTAGCTCAATCGACTTCTCTCCATCAGCAAGTTTCAAGCAAACATACCCCTTCCGTCGCCGACAACCACCACACCGGTAAGGACCAACCCGAAACTGTCACACCAATAATTCCGGTAAAATTCACTCTGGCAAACTCCGCCATTTAGTCTTACCAACTTTTAACATAACTTCTTCAACTTGCAGAATTTGGCCGATATGTTGTCTTTTGATATTCGCCAATTCTTGAATGAAGACAAATAAAAAATCGTCAGCAAGGTGTTAACGCCAAAATTTGGTGAGCCCCGAAGTCTTTATCGGCTAAGGGTTAGGATCGGCTCAGAGTCAGTATCGGCTTGGAATTTTTGCATCAGCCGATGGGGGTTTTCTGTTATTCAGCAGTCGGATTCTTGTTAGATTTTTTTGAGAAGATCTTATCCAGAAGAAACGAGTCCAGGGAGGATACGGCTTATATCTATTAATTAGGTAGAGATTGTTAGTTTCCTATTTTATCTTTAGGAAAGTCTGTTTAGTATCGATAAGGACTTTATCTATTTCCTTTTATCTTTAGGAAAGTTTGGATTGTAATTTGTTAGGATCTCTGTTAGCAAATGGGTATAAATATGTAAGCCATGGGTTCATGTAAAATATCTCTCGATCAATACAACTCAGTGCATCACCACCTTTCTTTTATCTGTTCTACTTTATCATCCGGCGGAACTTGGCACCTGACGCGGGGCTGCATCGGCTTCGATCTCCGGCGAAGGGGTAAGTCCAAGGTCGCGCCGGCTCAGGAAATCGAATTGGCTACGTCGGCGTCGTCTAGGGCTGCATCAGTACATTCGACCTCTTGGATTGCTTCGGTTCGATTGATATGTTTGCCTGAATATTTATCATATGTCTCTATTAATCTAATCTTAGTATTTCAGTTTAGCCCTATCGGCTGTCTCTCGTTTTAGGGTCTCTGTCGTTATCGGCTAAACTGTTTACTAGATTAGATTGGTTTAGGCATCTACCACCCTAAAAATCAGCCAAGGGCTTGATTGTCTAGATATTGCGTTTCTTTTCATACTTAGTGCTGCATCAGTTTGATCTACCAAGTCGTGATTAGAACCGTAATCTCTAGCCTGCCTGTTGGTTGCCACTAAGGGTTTCATCGGGGTTTCAGCTGATGAGCTATTTGGATATCACATCGGCTTGCAAGGAATATACAGAAATTGGATATAGCCGATTGCAGCAGAGGCTTCATTGAATATTTAATCATTTGGATTTAATGACATCGGACTTCCAGCCGATGTGTGTTTTAATCTTTAAATCAGTATTTATTTCATCATGTGATTGCTTCATGCAATGATATATAACATCACATTATTGTCGGTATAAGTCTGTTAAGTACACAGCCGATGGATCAAGACTCTTAACAACATTGGTAGATATTAGTGTCGGCTGTCGACCAATCGACTGTCCTGGATATTAACCAATCGGCTGATACATTTTATAATCGGTTGCATCTCAAATTTTATATATTCCTTTTTAAAAAGATCTCGACAAAGTTCTTTTATATTTGTAGTTCCTTGATGAAAGTTTTTCAAAGCGTTCCAAATTTCATTAGCCGGTTTGAAGATGAGAAACACGATCCAAATCAGAACGCGAAATTCCATTCAACAAAATGTTTCGAGCTTTGCAATTGTTATTAAACTCAGTTTTCAAAGCATCAGTATTAATGGCATCGGGTATGGTGTAGGAAAGCGCAACCTTTTGCCACACATCATAGTCTTGAGCCATGATGTAAGATTGCATCTTACTACACCAATACGCAAAATTGGTGCCATCAAAAACATACGGTTTTGTTGAAAATTTATCCGACATGATGGAAAAAAAACTTTAGATCAAAGAAAATCCAAAGCAGAAGAACGTGGCTCTGATACCACTTGTAGGATCGAATGTCCAAAGAAAAGCCAACCAGAGGGGGGGTGAATGGTTGAGTACCCAAAAACAAAGTTTTAGCGGAAACAAAACTTTACCTCTGTTTTCCTAAAGTCGGTCTGACCACAGGTGCTTCGCCGGTCTGACCGAACTGTTCGACCGGTCTGACCGCCAAGTAAACTCCGGTCTGACCGCCCTAGCCGATCGCCTCAGCCGATTTTCCTGTAGTAGCCGATGCCGATGAAGAGCCGACGACGTCCGGTCTGACCGCCAATATGCTTGCGGTCTAACCGGGAAAAAGGCACGGTCTGACCGCCGTAGTGTCTGCGGTTTGACCGGTTAGCAGATCCGAATTACGCTGCCGCACCGAGGAAGAAGTAGACACAAAGAATTCTCAAGAAGATTGATCTTTATTAAAAGTTTCTGTGTTTACAAAGTGCAAACAAAGCACTCCTCACAAAATCTCAAGCTAAACTCTAACTCGAAACCCTAAAACTTGAACTCCAAGCAATAGGAAACAATTGCCGAGAGGCCACGCCTCCCCTCACTATTTATACCCAAAATCCATAGTCAAGAGCCACGAATTCTACTCATACAAGAAGTCCTAATCCACTAGGAAACCTTCCCGTACAAGAAACAAACTATACATAAACCGACCGTAACAATCTCGATTTTTATAAAACCAAAATTCCGTTTTCCATACGCAACAATATCTCCATTGTATGCTATATGGAAACTTTCCAATCATGTGCACTAAACTCTACCCTTCAGCATCCCGCATGATCCCCATCTCGGACGTCACCTTATCTCCAAGTTGACTCCGACTCGACCACCGGCAACACTTTCCCGAGGCGTAAAGAATACCCGCACACAATTAAATAAAGAATACCATATCCGAGCATAAGCTATCCAAACTTGACTCATTGTTAGCATAAACAACCGGACACGTGCATAGGAATACAAAACTTCCATGTATGTATAAGGAAAAAAACCGAAACCAAAACCGAAACGAAATCGGCAACCGGTCGGATGGCTCGGCCGGTCGACCGCGAGTGCAAGCTGCCCGGTCGACCGCCGAAACACCTCCGGTCGACCGGCAGAACACGCCTCGGACCGAGGCTGGCGGCACGGCGAACACTGTTCATGTCCGAAAATTCAACTCCTTCAAAATCAAAACACTCAAATCAATAAATCCCAAATACCAATTGTTCATCATTAAATAAAGAATCAAACACACTTTGATTTTACAATCTTCCCCTTGATGAACACATTGGCAAACAAAATAAAAGAGTTGTTTTGGTGTTTGAAAAGTTAAAACAAAAATGGTAAATTGAAAAGTTAAAAAATGGTAAAAAGCATTGAAAAGCTCACAAAACAAAGAAAATTTCTCCCCATTTTGAAAAGAAAGAAAATCCTTTGACTCAAAAAAAAACTTGTAATTTTTCGCACTTTTTTTATGCAAATGTATGCAAATGTTCTCCCAAACAACATTATTTTCTTCCCCTTTTGACAATGAAGTCCAAGCATAGAAATTATGTTTATAAATGTTTAAGAGTTGAGCACCATACATAAAGCAAGTCAAGTCATGTGTTGCAATAATATGAAGAGAAATTTATCAATTAGATAGCAAAGATGCATGAAAGTATAATCATGAATCAAATATTTTATAATTAAGAGCAATAACACAGTAAAAATTCATGAATTGCAATGATTTATAATGCAACATCTTTACAAGCACATAGGTTGAAAGATAAACCCAAATATATATACTTATTGCAATCTTTATTCTTTCTCAAATATACCTTTTTGCACATATAATTCAAGAGAAAAACTTTTTCGTATTGATTTGAGCCATAGTTGTTGCTCATATTTTTTCTCTCAATTATTCCGAGTACGTCCTTGTCGTCAAGACTGTTTCCAAGAATTCGATATTCATTTTTTTTCTCTCATAGATAATATTTTATTCTCTTTTCACAATGAGCAATTTTAAGTAATTTGAGGAATATTAAAGCAACATAATATATATATAAGCATTTAAATCCCAACACAAGTACGAGTATGAACATTGCATATTTCTTTAATTCAAGTATTGCTTTAAAGTGTCATGCATTATTTCTCTTAAATATACAATCTAGATCACATAAAAATACTAGAATACATATAAGCTATGCTAGTGACAAATAAATCTTCATAATATTGCTAGCATGCACATGATCAACAATATGTATGGATAAAGCTTTCTTTTTTAATTTATTTCAATCATGTAGCTTGATAAATCAAAGAGCACAAAAACTCCCCCTCAAAACATGCCAAAAGGATGAATGATTCCCAATTCCCCTCGAAGAAAAGCAAAGCGAGAAGAATCCAATGATTTTGTAAAAATATCAGCAAGTTGCAATTTTGTATCCAAAAATTTCAATTCAACATCTTTCTTCTCAACATGATCTCGCAAGAAGTGAACGAATATCAATGTGTTTGGTGCGTGAATGTTGAACAGGATTCTTAGCAATGTTAATGGCACTTGTATTATCACAATAAAGAGGCACATTTTCAAAAACAAGTCCATAATCTTTTAAAGTAGAAATCAGCCAAAGAATCTGTGAACAACAACTAGCAGCAGCAACATATTCAGATTTAGCAGTGGATTGAGCTACACTAGACTGTTTCCTAGAAGACCATGCAATCAATGAAGTTCCAAGAAAATGACATGTTCCACTAGTACTTTTTATCAATTCTACAACCCGCAAAATCAGCATCTGAATAACCACTTAAGCAAAGAGAAGATGAAGTTGAATACCAAATACCAAACTCAAGTGTATGACTCAAATACCTCATGATGCGCTTGACCGCTTGACGATGAGACGCACGTGGAGAAGCTTGAAAGCGCGCACACAAATACACAGCAAATTGTATGTCTGGTCTAGAAGCAGTTAGATACAACAAAGATCCTATCATGCTTCTATACTCCTTTTGATCCACAGCTTCACCATCTTCATCGGGATCAAGAACAGCAGTAGATCCAATGGGTGTAGTGATTGGCTTGCAACTCTCTATCTTGAACCTGCGTAAAAGATCTTTGGTATACTTTGTTTGATGAATGAACGTGCCTTGAGGTGTTTGCTTGATTTGTAAACCCAAGAAGTACGACAGCTCATCCATCATACTCATCTCAAACTCTCTACGCATAGTCTCAGCAAATTCTACAACCAAAGAGTGAGTCGGACAACCAAAGATGATATCATCAACATATATCTGAACGAAAAGTTGATTTTCACCATGCTTAAGAACAAAAAGCGCTTTATCAATTTTCCCATTTGAAAACCTTTTTCAAGCAAAAAGTTCTTAAGTCTGTCATACCATGCTCTAGGTGCTTGTTTCAAACCATATAAAGCTTTAGAAAGTTTAAAAACATGGTTGGGAAAATCAGGATTTTCAAAACCCGGTGGTTGTTTAACATAAACTTCCTCCTGAATAAAGCCACTTAGAAAAGCACTTTTAACATCCATTTGAAACAATTAAAAACCTTTAGAAGCAGCAAAAGCTAGCAAAAGCCTGATTGCCTCAATCCTAGCAACAGGAGCAAAAGTTTCATCAAAATCCAAACCTTCCACCTGAGTATAACCCTAAGCAACTAGTCTAGCCTTATTGCGAACAATCAAACCATCCTCATTTTGTTTATTTTTGAAAACCCACTTGGTTCCAATAACATTATGTCCAGAAGGAGGTTCAACTAAAGACCAAACTTTATTTCTTTCAAAATTTTCAAGTTCTTCATGCATGGCATTAATCCACGATTCATCAGTTAATGCATGAGTAACATCTTTGGGTTCAAAAGAAGCAACAAAAGCAGAATTCGCAGAATCATGCGCAGTTACCTTAGATCTCGTCGTCCGCTCATTTAAATTACCTATTATTTGTATCGGCGGATGTTTTCGTTGAATGTGCAAGGGTGCTGTGATCTCAGAAGTTGATTCACGTTCTGGTTCAGCACTGGTCATGGTCCCCAAAGAATCCTCTTGATTGGAATCGACGGAGTCCGAAGCAATCGGCCCCTACCGGTCTGACCGGGTCTTTGGTCGGTCTGACCGGGCAGCCTCCTTCGGTCTGACCGACGGCACCTGGCCGGTCTGACCGGGAAGGTCGACCTCCTCGTCGTCGTCGTCGCTCTCGTCTTCAAAGATTCGACCGAACTCCCCTGATCCTGTGGCAGTGTACGTGAAAGATCTGGTCTAGTACCGGGACTAGCCTCATCAAAAGTGACTTCGCAAGTCTCGACAATTTTGTTAGTCTCTAAAAGAAGTACACGATAGCCACGAGTGTGTGCGGGGTAACCAAGAAATAAACCATCAATTGAACGTGATTCAAACTTATCTAAATTTCCAGATTTTAACACAAAGCACTTGCAACCAAAAACACACAAATGTGAAACTTTAGGCTGACGACCAAAACGAAGCTCATAAGGAGTTTTGCCAAGTTTAGAACGCAAGAAAATGCGATTAGAAAAATAGCAAGCAGTGTTAATAGCTTCGGCCCAAAATTTTCTAGGTGTGTGATATTCATCTGGCATTGTCCTAGCCATTTCAACCAAAGAACTATTTTTTCTTTCGACAACACCATTTTGTTGAGGAACACGTGGAGAAGAAAATTGATGTTCAATTCATTTTTCAACACAAAAATGTTCAAAAGATACATTTTTAAATTCACCACCATTATCACTTCTAATTGTTTTCAAAGAGTTGGGAATTTCACAATTCAAGCGAAGAAAAAGACTTAAACTGTCCAAAGGCCTCGTCCTTAGTTGCCATGAAGAAAACCCAAGAATATCGAGAAAAATCGTCAACAATAACTAACACATACCATTTTCCTCCAACAGATTGCACTCTAGCTGGACCAATAGTGTCCATGTGTAAAAGCTGTCCCGGTGCATCCGTTATCACAGAAAGAATTGGTGTGTGAGAAGAAGCAACCATTTTACCATGACGACATGGTGCACAAACCAAATCAAGATCCTTTTTGAGTTTTGGCAAACCACGAACAAGATCCAAACCACTTAAACGAGTCAAATGATCAAATCCAACATGACCAAGTCTACGATGCCAGAACATCAAATCTTTGTTGAATTTAGCAATTAAACAAGTAACAATAGGAGAAACAGGGTTTTCAAAATCAGCTTTAAAAACTCTCCCATAACGAGAAATGTTTAAAACAGAATCACCACAAGAATCAAAAATTTTACTTTCAGTTTTCTTGAAATGCACTTCAAAGTTTTCATCAACAATTTGTGAAACTGAAAGTAAATTGTATTTTAAATCCTCTACCAAAGCTACCTCTTTCAATTCGAACTTGTCACTTACCTTGACAGATCCGGTAGCGATAACGACACTTGTTGAAGCATCCCCAAAGATTATTGATTCCGTCTTGGATGCCAACTTGAGGGAGGAGAACCACTTCTTATCACCGGTCATGTGCCGCGAACAACCGGAGTCCATGATCCACACATTCTCCTTCCTCGCCACGAAAGCCTACAAAACAAAGGATGTCGAGGCCTCGATCTGGGGTTAGTTAAAAGAAACTTAGGAATCCAGATCTTGAGACACACGACCGATAGATCCAATAGGCACAAAACCATGAGAGAAACAGTTTTGGAATTTTCGAAAAATTCCTTGGGGCCGGCCGCTGCGATCTGCCCGATCGGCCGAGGCGCTCGCTCCGACCAGCCAGGCGTGCTGCGGTCGGCCGAGTGCCGGGCGGTCGACCGATGGACCAATGCGGTCCGACCGGCCTTCCCGAGGAAAACCATTTTTGCCACTTTGATTTTGCAAAATTATTTTCTCTTTTCTTTTGTTTTTGTGCTAATCTGAAACAAAAACCAACAAGATGACCATCTTTACCACAAAAAGAGCAAGAAAACTTTTCTTTAGTAACAGATGGTTTTGAAGAATTAGGTTTAGTTTCTTTTAGATAAACGAAAGAGATGGCAAATTTCCAGCAGACTTGAAAACTGTTTTCATGGTGTTAGGTTTTGTCAAGATTTCATTGTTTTCAGTTATTCCTAAAACATTTGGAGGATTTTTGGTGAAATAATCATGAGCATCAAAACCTATCCCCTTATTGTCGCTACACACTTTTGATTTGTCCAAAATCATGTTAAGTTGTTTCTTACCATCAGAAAATTTTTGCAAAGAACTTTTCTAGTAAGAAACTTTTTTTCCAAGATTAACACAATTTTCACAATCAATTAAAACATCTTTGCCTTTGCGACATCTAGAGCAAGAAGCTACCTCATCTTGTTTAACTATTTTTTCCATGTGCTTAACATGAGCTAAAGCATCTTTTAGTTTCAATTCATTAGCATCACAAGTTAAACAAGATTTAGAAGCCAAGACTTGAGAATTGTTGACATCTCTAATCTTTGAAATTTCCAGCATTAAAACCTCACAATTTTTGCAATTATCATCATTGGGAATAAGAGATTTCAATCTAGCAATTTCAACATTTAAAGATTCAATTACAAATTCTTGTTTTTTAAACATTTTCTCACATTTTTTATTCTTAGCACTTAAAACAAGAATTGCATTCTCAAGTGAGCTTACCTCATTTTCTTCATCTGAAGAATCTTCATCTCCATGCGTCATGAGACAAACGCCGAAGATGTTCTTGCCCTTCTCCTCTTCACTGTCAGAGTCTATGTCGCTGAGTGGCTCAAAAGCGGCATAGACTTGACTCAGCACCTTCTTGATCATCTCCTTGGAGCGCCTACCCTTGGGCTTGTCATCTTTTGTTTTTTCGGCGCTTTTGTCCTCCTTCTTGCTCCTCCCAAGCTTGGGGCAGTTGGAGCGGATGTGATCCAAGGCGCCGCACTCAAAGCAACACGTTGGTCCTCCTTTCTTCCTGAACCTAACTCTGTTCATAGCTCTGGAAAGTTTGTTAGTAGCAAGAGCCAAATCCTCCTCCTCGAATTGCTCGAGTTGTTCATCGGACATGGCATTAATTAAAGCAAGAGCATTTGGAGATGATGAAGAAGCAACATCTGAGGAAGTCGAAGGAGAAATCAAAGCACTTGACTTAGAATCCGTTTTTCGAGAAAGAATATTCATCTCATGAGTTTTGAGTTTTGTATAAAGCGCATCCAAAGTCAATTTAGTCATGTTAACATATTGTTGAATAGAAGTTACTTTCATCTCCCAAACAGACATATCAAGACCATTTAAAAAGTGGCGAGAAATCTCAGACTGTGGATAATTAGTGTCATAAGAAGAATCAACAGATCTAAGATTGCTCAAGATTTTATTAAACCTACCAAGATTGTCATCCAAAGCTTCAGCAGGTTTCATCTCAAATTTTATATATTCCTTTTTAAAAAGATCTCGACGAAGTTCTTTTATGTTTGTAGTTCCTTGATGTAGTTTTTCAAAGCGTTCCAAATTCATTAGCGGTATGAAGATGAGAAACACGATCAAAATCAGAACGCGAAATTCCATTCAACAAAATGTTTCGAGCTTTGCAATTGTTATTAAACTCAGTTTTCAAAGCATCAGTATTAATGGCATCGAGTATGATGTAGGGAAGCGCAACCTTTTGCCACACATCATAGTCTTGAGCCATGATGTAAGATTGCATCTTACTGCACCAATACGCAAAATCGGTGCCATAAAAACATGCGGTTTTGTTGAAAATTTGTCCGACATGATGAAAAAAAACTTTAGATCAAAGAAAATCCAAAGCAGAAGAACGTGGCTCTGATACCACTTGTAGGATCGAATGCCCAAAGAAAAGCCAACCAGAGGGGGGGGGTGAATGGTTGAGTACCCCAAAAACAAAGTTTTAGCGGAAACAAAACTTTACCTCTGCTTTCCTGAAGTCGGTCTGACCACAGGTGCTTCGTCGGTCTGACCAAACTGTTCGACCGGTCTGACCGCCAAGTAAACACCGATCTGACCGCCCTAGCCGATCGCCTCAACCGATTTGCCTGTAGTAGCCGATGCCGATGAAGAGCCGACGACGTCCGGTCTGACCGCCAATATGCTTGCGGTCTAACCGGGGAAAAGGCACGGTCTGACCGTCGCAGTGTCTGCGGTTTGACCGGTTAGCAGATCCGAATTACGCTGCCGCACCGAGGAAAAAGTAGACACAAAGAATTCTCAATAAGATTGATCTTTATTAAAACTCTCTGTGTTTACAAAGTGCAAACAAAGCACTCCTCACAAAATCTCAAGCTAAACTCTAACTCGAAACCCTAAAACTTAAACTCCAAGCAATAGAAAACAATTGCCGAGAGGCCACGCCTCCCCTCACTATTTATACCCAAAATCCGCAGTCAAGAGCCACGAATTCTACTCATACAAGAAGTCCTAATCCACTAGGAAACCTTCCCGTACAAGAAACAAACTATACATAAACCGACCGTAACAATCTCGATTTTCCTAAAACCGAAATTCCGCTTTCCATACGCAACAATATCTCCATTGTATGCCATATGGAAACTTTCCAATCATGTGCACTAAACTCTACCCTTCAGCATCCCGCATGATCCCCATCTCGGACGTCACCTTATCTTCAAGTTGACTCCGACTCGACCACCGGTAACACTTTCCCGAGGCGTAAAGAATACCGCACACAATTAAATAAAGAATACCATATCCGAGCACAAGCTATCCAAACTTGACTCATTGTTAGCATAAACAACCGGACACGTGCATAGGAATACAAAACTTCCATGTATGTATAAGGAAACAAACTGAAACCAAAACCGAAACAAAATCGGCAACCGTCGAGGACGCTCGGCCGGTCGACCAGACAAACTGTGCCAGGTCGACATTTGAAACACCTCCGTCGAGACCGGCGGGAACACGCCGGTCGAGACCGAGGCATGTAACTCCAGGCGAACACTGTTCATCATCCAAAAATTCAACTCTTTCAAAATCAAAACACTCAAATCAATAAATCCCAAATACCAATTGTTCATCATTAAATAAAGAATCAAACACACTTTGATTTTACAACACGGTCCCACTGGGCGTGCCAAAAATGTGTTGACGAGAAAAATCAACACGCGGGCCTCGGAGATCTGCTTAGCTCCAGTGTAGGTCCTAGAATCGATGAAGCGCGGGCGTGCCAGTCAGTTTGATCCTGCCACTGACAAGATATGCAAAGCAACCGATTATAAAATGTATCAGCCGATCGGTTAATATCCAGAACAGCCGATTGGTCGACAGTCGACACTGATATCTACCAATGTAGTTAAGAGTCTTGATCCATCGGCTGTGTACTTAATAGACATATATATAAAGGTGATCGGCTGACAATAATATGATGTTATATATCATTGCATGAAGCAATCACATGATGAAATAAATACTGATTTAAAGATTAAAACACACATCGGCTGGAAGTCCGATGTCATTAAATCCAAATGATTAAATATTCAATAAAGCCTCTGCTGCAATCGGCTATATCCAATTTGTGTATATTCCTTGCAAGCTGATGCGATATCCAAATAGCTCATCGGCTGAAACCCCGATGAAACTCTTAGTGGCAACCAACAGGCAGGCTAGAGATTACGGTTCTAATCACGACTTGGTAGATCAAACTGATGCAGCACTAAGTATGAAAAGAAACGCAATATCTAGACAATCAAGCCCTTGGCTGATTTTTAGGGTGGTAGATGCCTAAACCAATCTAATCTAGTAAACAGTTTAGCCGATAACGACAAAGACCCTAAAACGAGAGACAACCCATAGGGCTAAACTGAAACACTAAGATTAGATTAATAGAGACATATGATAAATATTCAGGCAAACATATCAATTGAACCGAAGCAATCCAAGAGGTCGATTGTGCGATGCGCCCGGACGACGCCGACGTAGCCAATACGATTGCACGGCCGGCGGGACCTTGACTTACCCCTTCGCCGGAGATCGAAGCCGATGCGGCCCCGCGTCAGGTGCCAATTTCCGCCGGATGATAAAGTAGAACAGATAAAAGAAAGGTGGCGATGCGCCGAGTTGTATTGATCGAGAGATATTTTACATGAACCCATGGCTTACATATTTATACCCATGGGCTAACAGAGATCCTAACAAATTACAATCCAAACTTTCCTAAAGATAAAAGGAAATAGATAAAGTCCTTATCGGATACTAAACAGACTTTCCTAAAGATAAAATAGGAAACTAACAATCTTTTCCTAATTAATAGATACAAGCCGTATCCTCCCTAGACTCGGTTTCTTCTGGATAAGATCTTCTCAAACAAAATCTAACCAGAATCCGACTGCTGGATAACAGAAAACCCCCATCGGTTGATGCAAAACTCCAAGCCGATACTGACTCTGAGCCGATCCTAACACTTAGCCGATAAGGACTTCGGGGCTTGCAAAATTTTGGCGTCAACACATTTTTGGCACGCCCGGTGGGACCGTGTTTTGGATAACACATCTTTTTACACGGCTCGGGCGGACCCATAATTGCCACAATGTCTGGTAAAGAAGTCAAGGTCGAGGAAGAACAATCTCTCAAGCTGATAAATGAAGACAGGGAACAGTCTACTGAGCCGATGAATGACGAGACACTTCAAGAGATGGTTAATAACATCATTCATCGTGCTGTGTTCGATCAATCTGGAGTCTTGATGAGTGCATTGTATGGTTTGATCGAGGAAACAGTTCTCAGGGTAATGGCCTTAAGAAGTCAGTATGAGGGGCAAATTGGTGAGCAATCCCAACATCATCGGCAACAGCAAAATTGGCTCGGGGGGCATGTTGATCAATATCAGTATGAAGAGCCACATCAGCAATATCGGCCAGAAGAGATTCAAAGATGTCAGTTTGGAGAGTATTGGGTCGATATGATTGCAAGAGTGATGGAGGAGCAGTTTGGAATTAAACGCAAAAATAAAATTTCTGTGTATCGGCTGCCATATCCTGAGTGGTTTGATAGGGTTCCACTTCCAAGCCGATACAAGGTTCCAGATTTCTCCATGTTTTCAGGGCAAGATGGTATATCCACAATGGAACATATCAGCCAATTCTTAGCTCAATGTGGGGAAGCATCGGCTGAAGAAGCTCTGAAAGTTAGATTTTTTCTATTGTCTTTGACTGGATCGACTTTTACATGGTTTTCATCATTGCCACCGAATTCCATCAGAAGTTGGGCCGATCTTGAAAAGCAGTTTCACATGTACTTCCTTGCTGGGGTTAGTGAGTTGAGGCTTGCAGATTTGATATCAGTTAAACATCAAGAAAGGGGAATCGGCTAAGGAATACATTCAAAGGTTTCGTAATATCCACAGCCGATGTTATAGTTTGAGCCTAAGTGATGAGCAGATAGCAGATCTTGTATTCCAAGGGTTGTCGGCAGCTAACCGAGGCAGGTTTTTTATCCATGAGTTCGACAGCCTGGCTCAGCTATTACAGAAGGTATCGGCTTATGAGAGCCGGTGTCAAGAAGAAGAAAAGAATTAGTTTTGGGTGATCAAGACAAGGACAATTTTGAAGTATGACTTCTCATACTCCAAAACTGGGGGGCATGTGTTAACGCCAAAATTTGGTAAGCCGCGAAGTCCTTATCGGCTAAGGGTTAGGATCGGCTCAGAGTCAGTATCGGCTTGGAGTTCTGCATCAGCCGATGGGGGTTTTCTGTTATCCAGCAGTCGGATTCTTGTTAGATTTGGTTTGAGAAGATCTTATCCAGAAGAAACCGAGTCCAGGGAGGATACGGCTTGTATCTATTAATTAGGAAAAGATTGTTAGTTTCCTATTTTATCTTTAGGAAAGTCTGTTTAGTATCCGATAAGGACTTTATCTATTTTCTTTTATCTTTAGGAAAGTTTATATTATAATTTGTTAGGATCTTTGTTAGCCCATGGGTATAAATATGTAAGCCATGGGTTCATGTAAAATATCTCTCGATCAATACAACTCGGCGCATCGCCACCTTTCTTTTATCGATTCTACTTTATCATCCGACGGAACTTGGAACATGATGCGGGGCTGCATCGGCTTCGATCACCGGCGAAGGGGTAAGTCCAAGGTCCCGTCGGCTCAGGTAATCGTATTGGCTACGTCGGCGTCGTCCAGGGCTGCATCAGTACATTCGACCTCTTGAATTGCTTCGGTTCGATTGATTATTTTGCCTGAATATTTATCATATGTCTCTATTAATCTAATCTTAGTATTTTAGTTTAGCCCTACGGCTGTCTCTCGTTTTAGGGTCTCTGTCGTTATCGGCTAAACTGTTTGCTAGATTAGATTGGTTTAGGCATCTACCACCCTAATAATCAGCCAAGGGCTTGATTGTCTAGATATTGTGTTTCTTTTCATACTTAGTGCTGCATCAGTTTGATCTACCAAGTCGTGATTAGAACCGTAATCTCTAGCCTGCCTGTTGGTTGCCACTAAGGGTTTCATCGGGGTTTCAGCCGATGAGCTATTTGGATATCACATTGGCTTGCAAGGAATATACACAAATTGGATATAGCCGATTGCAGCAGAGGCTTCATTGAATATTTAATCATTTGGATTTAATGACATCGGAATTCCAGCCGATGTGTGTTTTAATCTTTAAATCAGTATTTATTCCATCATGTGATTGCTTCATGCAATGATATATAACATCACATTATTGTCAGCCGATCACCTTTATATCTATGTCTGTTAAGTACACAGCCGATGGATCAAGACTCTTAACTACGTTGGTAGATATCAGCGTCGGCTGTCGACCAATCGGCTGTTCTGGATATTAACCGATCGACTGATCCATTTTATAATCGGTTGCTTTGCATATCTTGTCAGTGGCAGGATCAAACTGACTGGTACACCCGCCTTCATTGATTCTAGGACCTGCACATGTGCTAAGCACATCTCCCAGGCCCGCGTGTTGATTTTTCTCGTCAACACAAGGCTAGCTCTCATTCACCTAAAACCCTCAAAAAGCAACTCCTTGATACTGTTGATCGGTTAAATGCATCTCGATGCTTTAGTGTAAAATAGTGGCCCAATGAGGAATAGGATAGAAGAAATCCGAGATCAACTTCCTGATGATATTCTTGTCGCCTTAACTTTTGCTGTCTATCTTGAATCTTGTCGGTTCCAAGTTCAAAGAGCTCGTCAATGCATGGCCGATCGTATCCAACTAAGATCTTTGGAACTGACCCTCCAATCCAGACGACAACAAGTTCAAGACAACAAGGCCAAGCTTTATGAATTAACCTCAGGCCCAGAGTCTACACAGAAGTGCATCGATGATTTAAAGCAACAAGAAGCTGATCTGCTGGCAAATTGGAACAAACCTGCAAGGACTTGGCGTCATAAGAAAAGAAGCTTTCCGATTTCCCAAAGGCAATCGAAGATCAACGATCCAAGTTGAAAGCATCTGCTCACCACCTGGCTCACCAAAGCAAAACAATCAAACCAGTGCTAGGATCCGATGCTGACAACCTCCGCTCCATCGATGAAGTTGGTCAAATCCACCTGCGTGCGATATCGGCAATCCAGAAATTCCTGGGCTGATGTAATCTTGAATTCTCGATACTTAAGTCCCTGTTCAACACTTTTGCTGCAAACATTTAACTCTATCATGCTGTAATATAGTCATCAGCTTATGAGCTGACTCTTTCCTTTGCTTACTTTTGGTAAAATTTTGTCTAAGGGTGATATTCAATATCAGCCATCTTATGGCGATGTTATCCATTGGCTATATCATATTATCAACTATCGAGCCGATTATGAATTAATCCATATGCTAGGATAGTACTTCTTCAAATATTTCCCATTAAGCGCTTTTCCAAAAACTTCTCCATCGAGCCCCTCAAGCATATATGCATTCTTCAGCATGCAAAGATGAATCCGATAGGTCCGCTCCCAATTAGGTTACCATTTTCCAAATTTATTATCTTTTGTCCCTATTGGCAAAATCAATTTCCAAACCAATTCACCCTCTTCAAAAGACTTTGGCACAACTATTTTATTATAATGCCTCGAAACCCTTTCCTTATCTCTTTTAACCTTCTACAAAGCACGTAACTGAACCTGCGCCAAATCTTGTAACTCATCAATCAACAAATTAAGATAATCATCGAGTGTCAACTGGTTTTGTAATGACACCCTCATTTAGCCAATGTTAGTCTCCAATGGCAAAACAACTTCATGACCATAAACTAACTGATAAGGTGGCACTTGAGTAACCCCATGACATGACATCCGATAAGCCCACAATGAATCGGCCAGCGTAGTATGCCACCTCTTTGGTTGTTCTACAAATTTTCTCTTAATCAACTTAATCAAACTCTTATCAGATACATCTGCTTGCCTATTGGCTTGCGCATAATTAGGAGATTAATTTAATAACTTAATACCCATACCATCGGCAAATCGAACGAACTCATCTGTTACAAAAATAGAACCCTGATGATGACTTATATTATTAGATAATTGGAGTATTGCTCAAGTGCTTGAATTTAGAAGAAGCCAAAGTGCTTATATCCTGGTGCACCTTGAGCTAAATCATTAGCCTCAACATTTTATTCTCTAGGAATATGCTTCATAGTTATGACTTAGAATTCTTCATCAACTCTTGGCATTTCTCATTATAAAAATTTTTACTTTTGCACTCATATTCCCCTGAAAATGCTTTGATTACCAATAATGAATCACTAATAATCTCTATCGCATCGACTTCTACCTCCTTTAGCAATTGAAGTCCTTTGAGACTGCTTCATACTTCGCTTGATTATTTGTATAATATGGCTTTATTGTGACTGCAAACTCAAAACGTGCCCCACGAGGCGAAACAATTACTATGTCGATGCCACATCCATACATGCAAACAGACCCATCAAAAAAATAAAGTCCAAGGCATCCGTTCAACATAACCAATCAACTGATCCCGATGTTTCGGTTAAATCGGGTATTGCTTGATCCTTAACTGCTTTAGCCGATTCATACCGTAAGTCAAATTCTGTTAGAGCAAAAATCCACTTCCCAATCCTTCCTTTCAATACTGGAGCCGATAGCATATATTTCATCACATCATCTTTACAGATCACAGTGCACTCATTGGACAAAAGATAATGCCTTAACTTGGTACATGAAAAATATAAACACAAACACAATTTCTCCACTGGGGTATACCTTGATTCTATATCCAAAAGCCTCTTCCTAAGATAAAATATATCCCTCTCTACATCTTCAAACTCTTGAATCAAAACCAATCCGATGGACTTCTTATCAGTTGACAAATATAATTTGAATGGAACCCCTTTTTGTGGTGGCATTAATTCCGAAGGAGAACTTAAATATTCCTTGATATTATCCAAAGCTTTCTGTAGTTTTCCTCCCCATACAAATTCCTGATTGGGTTTCAATCGTAGCAATGGAGTAAATGGCTCAATCCTTCCTGATAAATTTGATATAAATCGTATAAGAAAATTAATCTTGTCGATCAAAGATTGCAACTTCGTCTTATTTTTGGTGGTTTTATTTCCTTCATAGCCTTAATACTTCGTTGACTAATTTCAATTCCTCACTCATGAATAATAAAACCCAAAAACTATCCAACCGATACACCAAAGGAACACTTGTTTGGATTCATCTTTAAGCCATATCTCCGTGTCCTTTCCAGCACCTTTAATAAATCGGCTAAATGTCAATCGACTTCCTTTGACTTCACAACCACATCATCTTATAGATCTCAACCAACAATCTGATAAGGTCATAAAATATATAGTTGATAGCTCTTTGATATGTGGCACCAGCACTCTTCAAACCAAAAGTCATAACAACCCATTCATACAAACCGGTTGCCCCAGAACATCTAAAGACAATCTTATGAATATCTTCACCAGCCATTAAAATTTGATCATATCCTGCATTGCCATCCATAAAACTTATAATCTTACGTCCAGAAGCTGCATCAACCAATAAATCAGATATCAACATTGGGTATTAATCTTTAGGAGCAACATTGGGCATTGGGTATCCTAAGCTTCCTGTTTTTCTTCATTATTGGTACTATATTAGAAACCCATTCAACATATCAGCAAAGTCTAATAAAATTGGCATTATAAAGTCTTGTGATTTCTGCCTTAATAGCATCATACATCTCAGGTTTAAATCGCCTTGGTGGCTGTCGACGGAGTGCCGAGCAGTCCTAGAAGGAGGGTGCCTAAGGAGGTGAGGAAATGGTCGGGACGTCTACCAAGGGGTCTGATGCTCGACTCGGGAAAAGATGATCCAAAGTTTTTTTAGACAGGTTCGGCCCTCCCGTAGGATAATAAGCCTACTCCTGTGCCTACATTAGGATGGTGAAAGATTAGGGTTTGAGTACAGGTGTGAAAGAGTGTTCTCTACTTTTTCCCGCCTGGGCGATCTGCCCTCTCTTTTATAGTCCAAGAGGGGCAGCTACATGGGGCTTGGGGCGCAAGAAATCTAGTCAAAAAGCAAAAGGAAAATACATGCTAAAGCTAAAAAGTAAAAAGGAAAAGCCTCGGGATCCTCTCGCCATAGGCGTCTTGCGTGCAGTCTTGCCGGGTGACGTCATTCTCTGTCGGCTTGTCCCCCCTTGTCTTATCTGCCAGCATTGCCAAGGAAGCCTCCTTCCCGAAAGGGAAAGCCTGCCCTTTTCGGGTTGGAGTCATGCGTAGAGGTCGGGCTAAGGGGCAGAAGTCGGGCCGACCGTCCTCGCTCGAGGTCTGGCTCCCAAACCCAGCCTGAGGACTCCCAGTCCGACCTATCTGACCACTTTCCCTTAGCATGGGCTACCCTGGGGGAGCATTCCCCATAGCGGCTATTTGTATGGCTGATACCCTGGTTTAATAGGCAGACGATATTCTACTATTGATCGGCTAAGTCCTGACATCTCATGATATTCCTAAGCAAAACAATCTCTATATTCTTTTAGTAATTCTATTGACTCCCTTTTATATCCATCAGACAATTTAGCACTTATGAACGTCGGCCATGGCTTATCATCCATTCCAATATCTACTACTTCTAATTCACTGGCCAACATAAAACACTATCCTAGCTTGCCTTCAAAGTCATCCACAGTGTCCTTAGAGTAAAAGTTGAGGTCCTCCATCATTGACTGGCTGTATATCAAAATCGAACACTTTTAAGAAACCATTTTCGCAAACCTTTCCAAACTAGCAATCAAGTCGATCCATCTCCCAAATAGATAAATCGATAGTAGCAACATTAAAAGACTTGTCGGCTTGAACGATTTCTATCTAGTTCCTTGCCATTGTATCAAACTTTAATGCATTGTTGATGGGATGCAACAATTATCATGTATTAATGTCTCCCAAGCAGCACACTATAAAAGAACCCTTTCCATCAATGACAAAAAATGTAGTAGGAATAGTATTACTGCCTACTGTCAACTCCACATTTAGAACTCCTTTGGCATCGGATGAATTCCCACCAAAATCCTTGAGCACCATGTTAGTCTTGATCAAATCTTCTAGAGTCTTTCCAAGCTTTCTGTATGTAGTATAAGGCATCGGGTTCACTGCAGCCCCTCCATCGATCAACATATTTGACATCGGCTTTCCATTAACAAATCCTTTAACATATAATGATTGAAGATGCAAATGCTCTATTTCTTCAAGCATTTCAAATATAGCTTGTTGAGGAGATAAAAACCAACTGGCCATCGATTCTTCACAAATTTCCTCATCGGATGTAGAAGTCATGTATTCTGCAGGCAATATGAACACCATGTTTATGGAAGATGAAGCCCCAACATTATCATCCTTAATAGCTTTTCCTGTAACAGAAGCTGAGATCTTTTTCCTATCGGCTTCAACATCATCGACTTTAACAATTTTTCTCTTTACTCGCCACTCCTTCCTTGTGTTCCTTAACCGATGGTTAATCTATTCTTCAACTTTTTCCATCTGCTCTTTACTCCTCAAACATTGAACCCTTCTCTTCTGATGTTTAGTAAATACCCCACTTGGACACCATTGAGGATTTTCTACTTGTTTATTTTGATCTTCTTCATAATCTTCAAAATTATCTTCATGAATCTGCCCCAATTGTTGATGTACTGACAACTTCTTGTATCGGTTGATATGAATCCCTTATTTTATATCGGCAAGAAGAACCCCTATAGTCATAAGCCGATTCAACATCACTACAACCTGGGCAATCTTCAATTGAAGGCAATCTCATCCCTTTATTCCAGCAGAGTAAAAAAATTTTGCAATCCTAGTGTGGATCAAAACAAGATCTATCTTCCTCATAATAATTCTGCATTTTCCTTTCGTGTCGTTTCTCGAAGTTGTTGATCAAACTCGTTGAATTAATTCTAGCACAACAATTTCTTCTATCAACTTCATTTCTTCTATCAGTTTCATTTGCAGATCTCCTTGGATAAACCATGTTTACTGGAAAAGGATGTCCATCAATCCTCATCGGCCTTCTATTATAATCGAACTTAATCCTTCCTTGTTCTACAGTCGATTGATTCTATTGCTGAACACTTTACACTCATTGGTATTATGAGATCCTATATTATGCCACTTGCAATATTTTCTCTTCTTTAACTCTTCAGTCGATGGAATAATATGATTCTGAGGTAATATAATCTGTTTTTCTTGCAACAAGAGATCAATAATTCTATCGGCTTTGTTGATACCAAATTATATATTTATTCCTTTCCATTATCTTTGACCCATTGGCAAACAACCGTCTTTTTATTTCATGCCCACTCTGGCAGGCCAATCTCTGAATTTTCAATTTTGTTTGAATCGGAGTCATAATTGTAAACATTATTAGCCTTTTTAGTAAACCCCTCCCTTTTGGATTCTCGGAATCGCTATTCATGAACCGATACTTTCTGCACCAAATGAGCCAAACTTTCAAAGTCTTGTGAAGAAAATTTGTCCTTTATCGGCCCCAACAATCCCTGAAATGCCAAATCGGCCAATTGTGAATCGGTCAGGTTTAAACTATAACATCTACTCCTTATATCTCTGAACCTCTGAATAAAATCTGGAACCAATTCATCAGATCTCTACTTGATTGATGTCAAATCTGTACTCTTGCAAAGAAGTCTTGTGAAATTATTTCTCTAGATCGACCTATCATCTGACAGAATTAGGTGGTAAAGAAGAAAACTATGCAAATGTTGATCCACATAATGACAACGAAAAAAACCTAACCCTCAAAGCTTCTTCAGCCGATGCCTCCCCACATTGAGCTAGAAGTCTGGAATTCTATATCGGTTCGGCAATGGTACTCTATCAAAATGTTTTGGATACAGATGCCGATAAATAATCCCAATGTCCTTTGGTTTTAACCCAAACTGCTTCCTCATGACTTTAGCAATCATATCGGCCCACTCTTGATTGCCATGCTTCCCAAACTGTTGTGGTGGAAGTCTTTGAACGAATTGATTCATCTGAGGTTGATATTGGTTAACCTCCCCATGCCAATACTGATGAGGTGATGATGGTTGCTGTTGCTGATGATTAAAATACTGATGCACATATTGTTGATTTTGATTTGGCCGAGATTGATATTTCTTAGGATGTTCATGCACATATTATTGTCCGATTGGTTGCCCCCCATTTGGTTGTTGCTGCCTTTCTATAGGTTGAATAGGAAAATTCCCAATCGGTTGTTGTATCTGCCCCAAGATGATGTCTGAAGTGGTTGCCCTACATAATATGCAGTCCGATACTGATCGTGATTCTGATTACTAACATTCATTACTAAACTGGGGCCTATTGAATGCTTCTGTTCTGGATCCTCAGTCTTAATCGTCTTATATGCTGAAAACATATGATTTAGAAGATAAAGTGGTCCCTTAGCTTGTTGTTTAGCAATAGTTCCAACCACTACCTTCTTGATCATAGACGTTAATGTATTAACCAATACCCTAGACTGGTTTATCAAAGCATGATAAACTGTTGTGACAATCCTACCTTGCAGAGTCATAAGAGGAGGTTCTTCTTTAGATTCTTGATTAATTGTATCATTTTGCTAGCTACTTCCTTCACCTTCAGGCTTCGGCATGATAATTTTGGATTTTTTATTAATTTTACTTGGCGAGTAATATTGAAGGAATCCAAATACATCTTTTGAAACTCCTGAGTGAGTTGTTCCATCTGCGCATTTTGTTTATTAGACAATTTGTCAATGATGTCTGGGATGATGTTCTCTTCCTTGATTTCGGACATGGTGAAAATCTTACTGTCCCACAAGGATGCCAAAAGCGAGTTATTGCGAAAACACAACGGCCCGAGAGTTATGCTTAGCTCCAGTGCAGGTCCAAAACTTCGGGTTCAAGGGCATGCCACTTGGTCTGATCCTATAGCCAACCAGATATGGTAAACATTAGAAGATGATAGTCAATCGGCCGGTAGACCAATGTTGTATCGTGATGGCCTAGCCGATGTGAACAAGTCGAATCAGCTGTAAGGTGGAAGATGCTACTCGTGAACTAGATTTGGATTAGATTTAACCATAAACAACTTTTTAACAGAACCAATCCTATAGGTCAAACCAATCAATTTAGCATAAGACTGAGATTACTAAAGTCAATTGTTATAAGATTATGTGATCTAAATAGCTAGGTAATGAACATATATTGAAGATTTGACCTAAATCAATCACGATCGGCTGTAAATGTAAACAACATGTAATTACAAATTTAATCTTTTTCTTAGGTACAAGCAATTACGATAGATCGGACCTAACTAAGACAGTATTAATTGCTTATAACTAAAATTAGATAAATTAATAATTATACGGGCTTATATCATAACCGATAAAATAGCTTGGGTGTTTTTACATAACATACTGGCTAAAACTCTGATATACCCTTATATAAGACTATCAACCTTAGTTAAATCCACGAAACAAGTTATAACCTCAATAGATCACTCTGTCAATCCCACTTTGCAACTGCTCTTTTTTAATAGAATATGCCAAAATCAGGATACACCTAATAAACACACCAAATGGACTGCGTTTATAGAGCTCTCCTTCCAAAGGCGTGTAAACACGACAACGGTGTTGAACGCGTTCGGCTTCAACCCTGCCCTCAGGCAACTCTTGAGAAGTCAAGAACTTGATGAAAGGTGTCCTCCAGTTGGCATCAATTGTAGAGACCTGCCTTGAAGCATCTTCTTCAGTAGATTCCTTCTTTGCAACAGACGGTTGGTGAAGGTGCTCAACAAAGACATCGGTTGGTGCAACCACTCTTTTAGATCCAAAATTTTCCAACTCTTCAGCTGTTTCATTGTGATGTCTTAGCACATGGGACAACCATCAAATTTGTCTTCCAGCTTACAAACCTCCAGACAGTAGGTTGTCATGTTTTCATCTAAACAAGACCAATCTCTCATGACCTGGTTGGCGACCAATTGAGCATCGCTTCGAACAACCATGCGACATAATCCAACAGACACAACAAGCCACAAACCATGAAGTACATCTTCATACTTGGCCATGTTGTGCGATGCTAGGAAATGAATATGAAGGACGTATCGCAGTCACTCTCCAGTCGGAGAAATCAAAATGACTCCAGCTCCATGCCAGTGACTCTTTTAGGTCCATCAAAATACATCGTCCAATACTCTAACTTCTCTGCAGGAAACTCTTGGATTTTTGTCCACACACCGACAAAGTCGACTAAGACCTGGGACTTAATCGACGTGCGGGCTTTGAATATGATGTCGAATGTCATCAACTCTAGAGCCCATTTTGCGATTTGCCCCATGGCTTCGCAGTTGTGGAGAACATCTCCAAGGGGGAAAGAGGTGACCACAGTGTTGACAGCTAAATTTGGTAACCAAATCCTAAGTCCTAGCTGAGGTTGGAGTAGAATTGGATCGGCTGGTTTGACGAAGAAACAGAGGCCGGTCGGCTAAGATGCGATCGGCTGTGAAGCCAGTCGGCTAAGGATGAATCGGACAAGAACAACCGATAGCCGATTCTAAGTTTAGAGAAGACAAAGTCGTTTTTGATGCAGATATTTGGAGATAAAATAGAAGATTCGGTTTCCAAATTGTGCATTAAGAGATATTGCCATCTGGTGATAAAGTCCCATAACTGCAAGTGTATGTAAATTAGAGATTTGTTTAGAGATAATCCTATTGTAAAGGCGGAAAGGATTTCTTCCTGCGCTTTTGCCTTATAGATATAGTAGTTAGTTGCAGCCATGTTTAGCATGGTCTTTGTTATGCTTGGGTATAAATAGGACCCAAGACCCCTGTAAAATATATTCTCACACAATCAATTCAACCTTCGGCACATCGCCTCCTTTTTCTTCAGACGAACAATTGATCCGACTTCGGGCTGCATCGTTTTGATCCCCAAGTTCAGGTAAATGTTTGTCATTAGTGGTGTATCTCGTCGAATTTAGTGCTTCCATCGTTATGACACTCTAAATTCGATGATTTATGCTACGCTAGTTATCATATATTGCATATAATCTAGAACAACGTTTAGATCTGTCTCATCATCGGCTCGTTTCTGTCAAGGATCAGTAGCCGATAGAGCTAGATCTAAAGGTTGGCTTGAATTATATGCAATATCCACCGTCTCGTGGTATATACATCAGCTACAGTAGATTAGACTATTCTTTTTATACTTAATACTGCATCAGTGTTGAACTGTTAAGTCGTTTTTAGAGCTTTCATGATCTCTTCGGCTAGATGTATTGGCTTAGAGACAGTGCCGGGGTTTCAGCCGGCCTTATCTATTTTAATGTTCTTTTGATATTTTGTTATCAGATTCATTAAAACCACCTCTTATATTAAGATCTTGCTCTGGTTAAACGCCCTAAGCCAGAATCAGTTTGTCAGCTACAGCCGATAGCCGACTGATCTAGGTTTAGCGCATTTAGCTCAGATCAGTATCTTTTCATAAGATAAATCGAAGTATTAGCCGATTTACAGTTGGACTTATGACATCGGCTAAGATTGTTAAAGCATATATTTATTATTCCGTTGCATATTTGGATTAAGTGGCTAATACTGTCTCGACAACAGTCGATCTATTCTAGTCACTTGGTTTAAATACACTTCGGAATAGCATATATATGTGAATTGACTCCTGCAGCCGATCCAGTAGGATCTGACTTAATACTTAACGCATATATCTCTATTTTTCTTGTTGGTTAACAGATCAAACCAACTGGCACGCCTTGAACAACATAGGTAGCCGAGAAGGACCTGCACTGGAGCTAAGCAGATCTCCCAGGCCATCGCGTGAGAGAAATTTCTCATCAACACACAATTACCGAGTGGCTTTGAACAATGACTAGCTTCCTCACCGTGATCAGAAATCCATACAATAGCTTCTGGACCTGCAGATATCGCGTCTTGGAGTCAGCCAAAACTTCGCTAATGAAATAAATTGGCCTCTCGACCTTTTGGATATGTCCCTCTTCCTCTCTCTCAACAACCAACACTGTTCTAACCACTTGAGAAGTTGGCGATGTGTAAAGCAGTAGAGGCTCTTGTGGGTGTGGCGAGGCTAGCACGGGAGGCATGGTGAGGAAGGTCTTGAAGTCTTCAAAAGCTTTCTGGGCTTCAGGTGTCCATTGAAAATCCTATGTCTTCTTGAGCAGCTTGAAGAACGACATACCATGCTTCTCGAGCTTGGAGACAAAATGGTTGAGGGTCGCCATGCACCCGGTGAGTTTCTGAATTTCTTTCTGAGACCTAGGCGGTGCCATATTGAGTATAGCTTTGATACCGCAGTGTGATACCATGAAACCAAGCAACTTCCCTAATGGTACTGCGAAGGTGCACTTCTCCAGGTTTAGCTTCATCCTGATGGCCCGAATGTTTTGGAAAGTTTCTTCGAGGTCAGCAATCAAGTCGTCCTTCTGCAAGGTCTTGATGACAACATCGTCGATGTATGCCTCCACGTTGTGTCCAAGCTGAGTTTGCAAACATCTCTAAATCATACGCTGGTAAGTAGCCCCGACATCTATTAGGCCAAAAGGCATGGTGATGTAGCAGTAGACGCCAAACGGAGTGATGAACAAAGTCTTCCAGCGGTCAGATTCTTTTAGATTGATTTGATGATATCCCGAATATCAGTCGATTAAGCTGAGGAGCTCGCGGCCAGCTGTCGAGCCGATGACCTCGTCAATGCGAGGCAATACAAAAGGGTCTTTAGGACAAGATGTCACAAACCACAATTTTGGAATGTATGGAAGACATGGAAATGGTGGGGGAAGAAAAATGAACTAAATTCTTGCCTAGAAATGTAATGTGTAAATTGTTTGTGCATTTTGAGATGTTGTGCATGTGCATTATAGAAGCATTTTTATATTTAAGTGCAACTAATGGACTTAAGAAAAATATTTATAATAACTCAAAAATCTGGGAAAAATTTGTGTAAATCTCTTACTAATATTTGAAACCAAATGTGAATTTTGGATTAATTTATCAAGTCATTAGATAGACCAAACAACTCTCTAAACACACTAAACTTAGAATTTTGACAGTTCTTTGGAGCTCTTTTTGTCACCATGCATTCGACCTTGGACTTATAGACTGTGAGTTTTGACCAGACTATAGAACCAACATTGCTTTACAACTTTGCCATTGAACTCAACCTCAAATTTTGCTTGGAACTAATTTTAAAACAAGCCCAAAGTTGTAATCTCACCACAGTCTCAGACTTAGAAAAAATCCAGCCTTTCTTTCTCTCTCACACACTCTACACTATGGCGCATAGTGGGACCCCTTTGTCAGCCGCACATCGCTCTCTCCACGGGCCCACAGTCAGAACGCGCACGCCACACGCGAGAGCACGCGTCAGCAGTGGTACCGGGCCACTCCTCTTCTCTTCCTCCGCCGGCGACCTCTTTTAACCCGACCACCCGACACAATCTCTCTCCTTCTCACCCTCATCTTGTTTCGCGGAAGAGCCGAGGCATCCCGTCCCGGAATCGCTGGGAACAGAGGCGCCAAGCTTGGTGCTGGCAAGAAAGATTCCGTCGCCATTGTGAACCGGTGAGCTCCATCTTTGTTCAATGTATGTTCCCTGATCTACTCTCAATACCCTCCCTAACACCACCAAGAACGCCTCCTTTGGTGCAACCAATCTCCGGGAACACGACCGTGTCAACTCGTGTGCACCATCATGCTCTGGACGCCGCCGCTTCACCCCTATTCGTTGCCCGGCTTCCATGGTCCACCATTGGTCGAGCCACCTCGCGCCATCATCTATGCCAACATCCATTGAACAAGAATCCCGAAGGAATCGACGCGAGGTGAACCACAGTGAAAGATCCCCTTCTTCTTCCCCAACTCCGACCGCCGATGCCATTCTTCTCTTTCTCCTTCTCTGGTGAGCTTTGGCGTAATCCCTTTTGTCTCAAGCTATCTTGTACCAATCTAAACCGATGCGCGCATCCCCTCTATACAGTGGAAGGCCAAAAGTACATTGTCGACGATCACCCGAGAAGAAGCGCCGTCGCTGTGGTGCTCCACAAGCCGTCGCCAATGACCACCCCTCGCCAACGCAAACCAGCTGCTTGGTAAGTTCCCTAGTGGTCCCTAGAACCTTTACCATGCACATGCACACATAGATATGGCCTCTAAATCAATATGCACCACCAACCCGAGACTCACTACCGCTCACGGTGTCACCGATGATAATTCCTGTGACCTCATCGAATGAGATAGCCACCAAGCACTTCGCCTTGAGTCCCTCTAGCTTTTCTCTTTTGGCTGTGTCACAAGATCAGCCGCCGTTCGCCGTTGGTGCCGGCGAGAAGCTCGCTAGGGCGCCATTGCTCTACTCAACCAGCCACGTGTCACTGACGAGTGGGTCCCACATCATTAGGCTCTGAGGATCCCACTTAGAGATAGTTTAAAACTTGTAAGGTTTAATTTGTAAGAATGCTTAGCATTACATGTGGACCCAGACTTAATTATAAATAGAGAAAACCTTAAGAACTCTTAATGAACTTTGTTTTAACACATGCTATGGACCACGGGTCGATTCCTGAGAAACCCTAAGGACCTTTTTGCATATTGACCAGAGACTTACAGTGGACCCCATGAATTTATAATTCGGAAATATAAAATAAAAATAGCTAAAGCTATATCTTTTCAAATGAAAATTATGTCAAATTTGTGAAATTCATATAAAATCAAATATAACTCATTTAGAGGTGAGACCAACTTCAATAAGTTCATAAAATTGTGAACTTTAATGTGGTAGAATAAAAACCTATACTTACAGTATGATATTTATTTCTAAGATTTTATACAAAAAATAGTTAACATAAAACATGCTCTAACTTGTAAAATTGGTAGAAAATTCATTTCTAATCCAAATGGAGTGAACTAAATTTCTGTAAAATCAGCAAAGTATGAAATTCAATTTAGTAATATAAAATTTGACACTTTTAGTAACCTCAACAACACAAATAATTTATATAGTAAAATAACCACCACATGTACAATCTAATTTCTAAAAATCATAGAAAATTCATCCTAACTCTAAAATTTGCAAACTAAATATTGTTGGAATCATATTTTTATGCTCTGCATTATAAAAATGTTTAACTTAACAGAAACATGAAGATTTATACCTCAAAAATCAGAAATGCATATAGTTCTATATTTAACATGTAGACACCTTAAAAATTTATAACTTTTTAATAAAAACTGCTAAAATGAAAATCCTTCCACAGAAAAGTCAATTTAACACAGAACATACTTAACCTATGAGAAGCATTCATTTTTAGAGCATATTGGATTTCTATGTATGTTTGTAATTTAAATTTTTGCATATGTATGTTTAGACGATTCGCAGTCGAATCATGAGGAGACCTATTATATAGCTGAACAAGGAGAAGAAGAGCAAGGCAAGTTTTTCACCTCCCCTCTTTGATCACATTGAATCTATGTTTTGGAGGTTATTTGAAAGGAATTGCAAAATATGCATGTTGATTGTACACTAATATACTAAAAACTTTGAAAAATTTATTAGATCAACTCCTCGACTTGCATTATCACCTAAACTCCACAAAAGACCTTAGCCATCATTCCTAGCCTTGGAAACAATTTAATCTGCCACATTAAGTAAGGTGCTTGAGGTCACAAGTATATGAGAATGCTTAGCCATGCTTAGTGCTATGTTTACTTACCATTTGGGCTCAATTATATATATACTTAAATAAAATGATTTGATTTATGATCTGAATTGAAAATTTAGAAATGTAATATTTGCCAAATAAAATGTTGGAAAAATGTGGATTTTAGGTTTGGGCCTCATGTGGTATACATATGGTGATTAGTTGTGTGCCGATAGGGGGAGAGAATGCCCAGACTGACCTAAGGACTTTACTCAATGTTAGTTCATTTCGAATACAATACAACCACATTTATGGTTTAGCCTTACATTTTGGTAGGCTCGTGGGTATGGGTTTGGATAACTCAGAGGAACTTTCTATTTGCCTCGACGTGGTAGTATAGGGGACTAAGTCTGTCCAATACAACGGTATTGTGCCACGTGGTGGGTTTCTGTCGTGTTCGCCACCACAGCATTAAGTTTAAGGCATGGACCCACCATTTAACGGTTCTAGGTCATATTTCCAGTATGACTAGGATGGAGGAACACGTATCGTGCTGGTGTAAGGCTAAATCATGAATCTTGGAAGGGCTTTGTTGTCAGTAATAAATCGGATACTCATGTATCGTGTGCCATGCTTTGCATGTTTATTATATCGTTGTGGATAAAGTGCACATACTCTGGAGAGTTAAAACTAATCGATTAGCCGTGCTCACGGTTATGAGCGGCGTGTGAATGAGTCTTGAGTATAGACTTGCGTTTTAATCTTCCCAAAAGCTGAATTTAATCTTCAAAATATGATGTGATTTGTGGATTATATCCTTGCTGCCATGGAAGGCAATAAGGTGCTAAGTTATATGTGATTATCATCCATTATGATGCCCATTTTCTAAGTGTAAGCTTGCTGAAATTTAATTGAAGGAAAATCTGAATTTGAAAACGGATTTTGCAAAACAAACCTTGCTTTATGCTAAAAATACCCAATGAGAACTTACTTTGAATATGCCATGCGTGTAGAGTTTTAGGCTTGCCTGGTGCTTGCTAGTACAATCTATTGTACTGACACTTGCTTTGTATATATATTGTTTGGTTGTATGCTTAGACTTGGGTGGAGGTGAGATTACTCCTGAGGAGGATGATTTCGCAGGGGATGCTTCGTTCTTCCTGGATGGTTCTTACTAGGGGCTACCCTAGTCGGTTGCATGAAAGATCTTTTGGGTAGAAGATGCTTCTGCGAACCTAATTATTTGGCTGGTCGGCCATATGTATCTGAGCACTATGTTGTATGAGTCTAATTAAGACTTAGAATCTAGAATTACTAATGTTAGGGATATCATGTGCTTGGATGAAAGTGTTTAGTGTGTTCCTTTTGCCAGGAACATATTAAACATGAATATGAGTTAAAGATAATTGAGACAATGTAGATTTTTAGCCATTTTGTGTCAAGTCTCCTGAAATGTGTAACACATTTGGTCGCCGCCATCGAGTGGTTTGATGGGCACATCTCTGGCTGAAGTTGACTGGCAGGCTAAAGGCCCAGCCAAGTCTTATTTATCTTTCTCTCGGAGCATCGAATGTCTTATTATGTCTGATGGAAGAATTGAGATATTTTATTCATCCTTCAAATATAATAAGAGGTTCGGAGTGCGCCGGACAACATTGGTATCACAGCCCAGACTGACTGCAGGAACCCTTTTAAGACTGAATGGTAGCAAGGCTTCAAAAGAAAATATTTGGAGGGCAATGTCCTCACTAAAATATTTTTGCAAAATCTAATCTATTCTTACTTCTTAGCCTCTTTGGATAAATTCCTTTCCTATAAATCTCGTTTTGATTTTAAAACCTCATCTTACTCTATAGGACCGGAACATGCATGAGTAGAAAAACAGAAACTCAAAGAGAAGACTAAGGGATGAATGAAACAAATTCGATTCAAGTTAGTACTTGAAGGGTTTGAAAACTTTCCAGTAAAATAAAGGCTAATTTCTCTTTTCCGAAGTTGAATTCAAAATTTAAATTTCTGACAATGGCCTAGAAGATGGTAGAATGGGGCAGGATGGGATTGATTTGTCTTTAACCATATATTTCTTGTCATTTAAAGACCACTAGATTTTGTGAAGCCTCTGCATTAAGCCTTTAGCATGTCCTAATCTTGGTGCGAATTTTTCATGCTTGCATCATACTTCAAAGATTTCAAAACTCCATGCTGCGCAGATCCTAGAGCATGTAGCAGTCGTCCTTCCCATTTTTGTACAGACCAGTATACAAAGGCTAAATTTTTGCCAATTTACCAGTAGCTACCTAACTTGATTAGGAGACTCAAATATTTTTCCTGGAATTTTTTCATGCCTAGAGAATGGGTTAAAAATTCGAACAATACAGATCAAACTGTAGTTTCGGAATTGCATCAATTAGTTTAGAAATTCATTACAGATAAATATATGTGTCTAAAAATTGTAAATCTTATACCATAATATGGGATATAACCAGGTCATCCTTAGGCATGTATTTAACCAAGAAATTTATTTATCCACATGTCGAAATAAGGCTAATCTATTGCATAATAGAATGCCGGACAGATCATAACACAATCACCATAACACCATTTCCGAGTTCCTAATGGGTTTCAATTGAAATTCTAATTGGTCTATACTTCCAAATCTTGTGGATGTCTACTGTGTGGCAACCATTAAGCTATTCCGGAGGATATGAGGAAGGATCATTAACTCACGTCTTGTGGCTTATGCTACAACATCTTGGCCATAACCACCAACCGGAGTATCATTTCTTTTCTCTTGAGCGGAGTTCATCTCTTCGAGCTTATATGGCTGAACTGTGTATACATAGACTTTGGACCCATGAATCACCCCTTTATTTTCAAGCTTATGGTTGGGATGCACCCTCAGCAATGCATGAGGCCGCATTTCAAGCGATTGTGTATTACCGACACCATGGCCAGGAATAGATGGGTTCTTTCACTATTTTTCAGCTCGTGCAAATCAAGCTACCGCCAATTACTATCCAGGTCTTGAGGGAAACATGGGAGAAATTGACTCTCCACAGTTTCTCTTAGCGGGCCTAATTTGTGCTATGGATAGGTTTCTTGCAAATGCTATTACTGAGTTGCATAGATTGCAAGCTAGGGTGGTTATGCTTGATAGACGAATAGAGCCACTCGGGCATCAAGGGTACTTTGATAATGCCATTATTTATGAGAATCATGAACTTCAACCTCTTACTGACACCTTGCCTCCTCCCATGGGCATTTATCAAAACATAAACACTCGAGCCCGCATAAGAGTTGGTTTCCACCGCAATCGTCGAACCTTGCCAGACCCTGCACTTGTTGGAGATCCAGAGCTGCCGGGACCATTCTTCGTATTTGAGCGGAATGAGAGATGATACCATTTGGCTATGGCCACTCCATCAACTACGGTGCCACAACCTCGCATCGGATTCTCTCAAGTTCCATAGAATGGAGTGTTAAGGAAAAAATGTATGGGGTGTAACTTTCATTTCTTTTTCCAAAAGATGTATGAAATGACATCCTAATATGTAATCCTTCTAATGGTCAAATTTTGTAACCCCTAGTCATGAACTTGGTTTCTTATGACCATTATCCATCTCTATGTATTTGTGATCACTTAGATCCTTTGAAACCTATGTACTGGAATGATACTTATGCTCTTTTTGGAATGAGTTGCTTGCTGTCGAGAAATTTGTTTTATGCAAATAAGAAATGGATAACTTGTTAATTCAGCTATAAGGAATCATTCCTGTGTACTATATGTTCAGGGTGATGTATATGTCAAGTCTTTTCACAAACAGCTAATGTACTTTTGTACTCTGAGTGCAGGATGACAAATACTCGCTCTGGCGCTCACTCTGCAGCCCGTGCCGAAAGTAGTCGAAGTGCTGCCGCCACTGAGCAGCATGGCGATGAACCATCACTCGCTCAGCTCTTAGCTAATCAGAATCGGCTCTTTGAAAGGATGGTGGCGAACTCTGAGAACATGGGAGCTGCCATGGCACATCAGGCCAACCAAGCACCCTCCAAGTTGGCAGACGTTCAGCGGACTAATCTGCCACATTTCTCTTCCGTGGCTGATCCTCTTGTAGCAGATGATTGGCTTCGTGATATCGAAAACAAGCTAAATCTCTACCGGTGTGATCCTGTTGAGAAGGCTACCTTTGCTGCCAACTATCTGCAAGGTGCAGCAGCTGCTTGGTGGGAGACGTACAAGACTCTTATTCCTCTTGAGGAGCCTATCACTTGGACTATTTTCCGGGAAGGCTTCAGATCCACTCACATCCCTGTTGGTCTTATGGAGATAAAAAAGAAGGAGTTTCTTAACTTAAAACAAGGAAACATGCCCTTTATGGAGTTCATGGAACGCTTCAACTATCTGGGTAGATATGTCGCTGCTGACATGAATACTGAAGCAAAGAAGGTTGAGCTATGCAGAGATCAACTTGCACCTGAACTCAAGAATGCTCTTGCTGCTCATGAAATCACCAGCATGAAGTCACTGGTTGATAAAGCCCTTCATGTTGAATCAAGTGAAAGGGAAGTGGTTGAAGACCGAAAATGCAAGTGGGCTGCAAAGAAATTTGTCGGTGGCAGCAGCTCCACCTGGCCTCGTCTTGCTCCATCTTCTGTGATTCGTCCTATAGCACCTCAACCACCACGGCAGATGTATGTGCCCTTTTCCACAAACTCAGATAGTCCGTCAAGCCCCTCGCGTAGTTCAAGCGCTAGGGGATGCATCTCGTAATGCCAATGTCACATGCTACAACTGTGCCAAGAAGGGGCATTACTCTCCTAAATGTCCTTACCCAAAGACTAGAAAATTTGGACCGCACACACAGGGAGCACCGCAGCAATCTTGTGGTCTTCCTCAGGTTCAGGCTGGACAGCATGGAGCTCCTGCTGTTCCTAAGTCAGCTCCAACTTTTGGAAGGGGACGACTCAATCATGTCACTACAAAAGAAGCAACCGACGCACCTGGTGTCGTACTTGGTAGTTTTCTTGTGCATTCCATTCCCGTAATAGTTCTATTTGATTCTGGTGCAACTCATTCATTCATGTCAACCTTGAAAGCAAAACAACTTAATCTGAAAACAGAATTTCTTAGCAATGCTATGCATATTCAATCACCTGGATCCACCATGGTCACTAAACTTTTATGTAAGGGTGTAGAACTTATAATAGATGGGGTAAAGTTTAAAGCTAACCTCATATTATTAGACACCTTGCGTTTGGATGTCATTCTTGGGATAGATTGGTTAACTAAACATGAGGGAACCATTGATTGTGCCCAAAAAAATGTAACTCTTCGTAGCACTGATGGTCAGTTGGTTAGGTTCACCTGTGAGCAAACCTCTACTTCTAAACAACCTTCTACACAATCCCTCACTATACTGTTAACGACTAAATTTGGTAATCAAATCCCTAAGTTCAAGGTTGAAATTGAAGTGGAATCAGATCAGAAAAATGATTTGCGGAGAAACAGAGGCTGCATCGGCCACGATCAAATCGGCTGGGAAACCAGTCGGCTAAGGCCGAATCGGATAGGGACAGTCGATAACCGATTCCGATTTAGAGAAGAAGATGGAACCGTTTCTGATAAAGAAGCTTGAAGATAAAGAGAAGATTCGGTTCCCAAATGTTCGTTAAGATATTGCCATCTATGGATAGAGTCCTGTAACGGCAATTGTATCCGTAAAGTAGGGATTTGTTTAGATTTTCCTTTTGGAACGTGGTGTGGGATTACTTCCCGAAATATTGTCATACCGTGTATAGTGGATAGATATAAACCGTGTTCTACACGGACTTTGTTGTACTTGGGTATAAATAGGACCCGAGACCTCTTGTAAAGATAACACACACATCAATAAAAACTCGGCGCATTGCCAACCTTTTATTTTAGACGAGTTCTTGATCTCGCTTCGGGCTGCATTGATCTCGACCCCCAAATAAGGTAAATGCTTGTTGTTAGTAGTTTATATCGTCGAATCTAGTACTTACATCGTCATGACACTCTAGATTTAATGTTATAGACTGCAAAATTTATCATATACGGCATATAATCTAGGGTAATATCTAGATCTATCTTGCCATCGGCTCGTCTCTCTTAGGAGGTAGTAGCCGATAAAGCTAGATCTAGATGTTGAACTAGTTTATATGTTGTATCCACCGTCTCGAGGGGTTTACATCAGTTCATATAGATCTAATACTTCTTTTTGTACTTAATGTTGCATCATTATGACCTATTAAGTCGCTCTTAGAATTGTTAAGATCTATTCGGCTAGATGTTTATCATTAGAGATAGTGCCAGGATTTCAGTCGGCCTTACCTGTTTTAATTATCTTTTAGCATTAATTACTATTAGATGTATTAAAACTGCCTCTTATGTTAAGATCTTAAAACTTGATCCCCATGTGACATACACCGCCGAGTCGTTTTCTCTTCATCGTCTTCGATTCGTGGCTCGGGCAAAGGGAAATCGGCTTCAAGTGGAGACGGCCTTTCGGCAACCTGATAGAGATGAAGGTTGAGCCAGAGCTGTAGTAGCCACCAGGGCCTTCCTTGCTGACGGCTTGTTTTGAAGCTAGCCTAGCCGACATGTTGCTCAACATTTGATACACATAGCCGAGCAAATACTTTCCCAGAGGGATCTTCTTCTTGCTCACTAGGGCTTCGGCTATATGTTGCCAATTGCTGGTTGGTCCACAGCTCGATCCACGGAAGACAATTTTTTCTAACCATATTAAGAGAAAGGTTGCGTGTTCCCTTTCAGAGATCGGCCCATCGTTCATGTTCATTGCATGAAGCCGCTCCAGCCCCCTATGCTTTTAGTTTTGAAGTTGTGCTGGCATTTTACTTGAAGGCTGTTGGGGTCGGCTGTGGATGTTATATCTAGTCCGGTGATCATTGCTACATCCAGCAGTGTTGGGGTCATTGGTCCTTGCCTAAACAGGAAGGCATTGAGAGTATCGGACCAGAAGTAGCTTGCAGCCAATAGGAGGGGTTCATCTTTAGGCATGTCGGCTATTGTTAATTCTAGGCATTGGTTTATGCCAAGCTCAATCCATTGGGTTTGCATCCTAGCCGACATCCTAAGGTACCATGCTGGCCAAGATTTATCCGTTGAGGGCCAATATTTGAAGGCACTAGTCCAGTATGCCAAATCTGGTGTTGAGAACCTATAGGGGATCCGATCGGTTTCAGCATGTATAAATTCACTTGGGTCTGGGTTGCCGATTGGCCCTAATAGATACTGGTCAGGATGAATAAGGTCTGGAATGACGATTTGATGTGAAAGGTGCTACAGGATTGCAAGAAAGAACGGGGGAATCACAACAAGCGAAAAATAACTGTGGCCGACGAGACTTACCTCGGGGTACACCTGTTGAGGCGCGTCGGAAGGGGTGCTTGAGGATGCCATTGGCGGAGGGGATTGCTGCTGCAGGGAGATTGCCGGAGGGGTTCTGCTTCGGGTCGCCGAAATCGCTGAAGGAAGAAGGAGAGCTTTTTCTGGCTAGGTCTTGAGGAATAAAAGTGATGGAGTGACTTGTTTCAGCGCCGGGCGAGTTGTATTTAAAGAGTTTTTCTTGACAGTCGAAAAGGAATAGGACGGGAGTCACGCGGGAATTCAAAAAGCGGCAAATCTGCGATATTATCTTATCACAGAATTGGGGGGCATGTGTTAACGACCAAATTTGGTAACCAAATCCCTAAGTTCAAGGTTGAAATTGAAGTGGAATCAGATCGGGAAAATGATCTGCGGAGAAACAGAGGCTGCATCGGCCACGATCAAATCGGCTGGGAAACCAGTCGGCTAAGGCCGAATCGGATAGGGACAGCTGATAGCCGATTCCGATTTAGAGAAGAAGATGGAACCGTTCCCGATAAAGAAGCTTGAAGATAAAGAGAAGATTCGGTTCTCAAATATTCGTTAAGATATTGCCATCTATGGATAGAGTCCTGTAACGGCAATTGTATCTGTAAAGTAGGGCTTTGTTTAGATTTTCCTTTTGTAACGTGGTGTGGGATTACTTCCCGAAATATTGTCATACCGTGTATAGTGGATAGATATAAACCGTGTTCTACATGGACTTTGTTGTACTTGGGTATAAATAGGACCCGAGACCTCTTGTAAAGATAACACACACATCATACAAACTTGGTGCATCGCCAACCTTTTCTTTTAGACGAGTTCTTGATCCCGCTTTGGGCTGCATCGATCTCGACCCCCGAATAAGGTAAATGCTTGTCGTTAGTAGTTTATATCGTCGAATCTAGTGCTTACATCGTCATGACACTCTAGATTTAATGTTATAGACTGTGCAATTTATCATATACGGCATATAACCTAGGGTAATATCTAGATATATCTTGCCATTGGCTCGTCCCTCTTAGGAGGCAGTAGTCGATAAAGCTAGATATAGATGTTGAACTAGTTTATATGTTGTATCCACCGTCCGAGGGGTTTACATCAGTTCATATAGATCTAATACTTCTTTTTGTACTTAATGCTACATCATTATGACCTATTAAGTCGCTCTTAGAATTGTTAAGATCTATTCGGCTAGATGTTTATCATTAGAGACAGTGTCGGGGTTTCAGCCGGCCTTACTTGTTTTAATTATCTTTTAGCATTGTTTACTATTAGATGTCTTAAAACTGCCTCTTATGTTAAGATCTTAATCTGGTTAAATGCCTTAAGCCAGCATCAATCTGTTGGCGACAGCCGATTGATCTAGGTTTAACGCATTTAAGATAGATTAATATCTTTTCATAAGATATATCGGAGTAATAGCCGATTCACGTTGGATCTGCAGCATCGGCTAGGTTATAAACGCATATATTTATTATCCTGATGTATATTTAGATTAAGTGGTTTATACTGTCTCGGCATAGCCGATCTATCCCAATCACTTAGTTTAAATGTGCTTTGGGATAACAATTATATGTAAGTTGGTTCCCTGAGCCGATCGGGTAGGATCTAACCTTAACCTTAACACATATATCTGTTTATGTCTTGTTGGTTAACAGATCAAACCAACTGGCACGTCTAGTTCATCTAAGGCAGCCAAGGACGGACCTGCACTGGAGTTAAGTAGATCTCCTAGGCCAGCGCGTGGGAAAGATTTCTCATCAACACGCTTCTTGGCACGCCCAGTGGGACCATCAACTCGGCTAGAACACAGTAACAAAGTCGACGTGATGGTTAACATTAAGAGACCCGAAATCAGTGAGGAGAACATGGTTCCTGTCAAGATGGAACAATTGTCGGCTGAGCAATTGGCCGACTACAAGAAGATGGTGGAGGAACTGCAGGCCAACTATCTGCAATCTTTTGCTCAGACCAGGTCTGGGACCGTCCACTAGAAGTACAAATTCAGCATGGACGACTTCAAGGTATCATCCTAAGATGATACAAAAGGAAAACACAAGGTGGAGGAGCCGAAGCAAGAACAAGACGATTAGGTACTGCACACTTTGCAAGACCGAATCGACTTGGCTGTGCACCACACTCTTGTTAATCAGAGTGACATCTTAGTCAACACCCTCAACAACATGATTGCCAGTGTGGTTGACTCGAAGATTGCCGATCAACTACAGCGGGGGCCGACTTATTTCACTGATGGCCAGTTTCCCAACTACAGGACCTTGGCAACCCAGAATCGGCCGGTGCCACCACCAGTACAGCCGGGGCCACCAGGAGGGGTCTTCAGTCAGCCGAATGCATCTGCATTGGCTTCAAAGCCGCCGCCCGTCGTTCTGAACCGGCAGCAACCCCCTTCCCAGGAACAACTAGCCGGCATGTTTGACTTCAATCGGCGGCAAGAACCGGTCGCCAACCTCATTCAGGGGGCACAATACAACATCGACGGCCGTCGGCTCTTCCCTGACCAGTTACCACCGCCGGTGAATCGGCTGCCTCCCGCCATCGATCCAGCTCAATATCAGTACCAGGGAGGCCAGCATGATCAACACTACCGGCCGCAGATACCGCCACCTCTGTATCGGAAAGCACCCATGCAATATGATCAATATGAGCCGATACAGCACGTCCAAGATAACAGGACTTGGGCCGATTTGATTGCCGACGTCATGCGCGATCAATTTGGCCTCAAACTGAAAGACTCTGGCAATATGTATCGGTATCCATACCCAGAACATTTTGAGAGGGTACCACTGCCCAACCGATACAAAGTCCCATATTTCTCCAAGTTCTCAGGGCAGGACAATATTTCTACATACGAACACGTCAGCCGATTCCTGGCACAATGCGGGGAGGCATCGACTACAGACGCCCTGAGGGTTCGCCTTTCCCGCTCTTGCTATCGGGATAGGCCTTTACATGGTTTTCTTCATTGCCCTTCAATTCCATCCAAAGCTGGGCCGATCTCGAGAAGCAGTTCCACAACTACTTATACACCGGCAACCATGAGATGAAGCTGTCGGACCTGACAAGCATTAGGCAGAAACACGAGGAATCGGTTCAAGACTACATCCAGAGGTTCAGAGAGATGAGGAACCGTGTTACAACCTGGTGCTTTCTGATTCCCAGTTAGCCGATTTGGCTTTTCATGGACTGCTGCCGCTGATCCGTGAAAGGTTTTCGGCTCAAGACTTCGATAGCTTAGCCTATCTGGCGCAGAGCAGGGTTTACGTTTTCGTGAAAGCCGGCGCAGCTTTCGCGGCTTTCGCCCGTGCCGGCAAGTAACGAAACGGAAAATTGGCGGCATTGTTTGAAATTTTTCGGGAGATTTGAAAAATTTTGGAGAATTTTATTGAAAAAATACATAAAATAGATCTCGATTTTACAAGAATTATGGTATTTTTACACATGAAAATACACATTTCTTTGGCCCTTAAAAATCGTTTTCTGCAATGGGAAAAAGAAAAGGAAAATTTGCACCGTGTGCGTCCACTGCTCATTCGGCCCGTCAAGCCCAAATCGATCCCCATCCATCCAAACCCCAGTTCCCAGGGTTTCTACGCCGTGCAACACATTTTTTTCTCACTCCTCAGCGCTGTAGAGCGCCGGCGGCGCCAGATCTGGGTGGTCCACGGCCGGAGAGGGTCTTTTCGTGTGGCGAGTGGCAGATTTCGCGGTGGCACAGGCGAAAGCCGCGGTATAAGGTACGTATTGTCCTTTCGTTGGTGGCGCACGGCTTTCGTCGGCATTCGATGGATTTTGTCGGCTTCATACGAATTTCGTCTCTATGTGGAACCATTTCGCGCGGTGTAGGCGGCACGGATTTCGCACTTGGCAGGGACGGCTTTCGAAGGGAAATGGCGAAATCCGCAGCTGTTGAGCATGCATACTGCACGAAAGTGACAAAATTCCACCGTGTATATTATCGTTTATATGATGTTGTGTATTATGCATGTGTGAAATTAAGCAATTCTACGGATTTTACGAACGATAATATGTTAGCTCATAGATTATATTATATATGTTAGCTCTAATTTGTAGGCAATATATTATACATGTTAGCGCTAATGTAAGTTTGGATAGCTGATTGTATTTAAATTAGTTCTGAACTTGTAATGAATCACTGATGATATGTTATGCTTAAATGTTATGCTTACATATGTTTGGTAGTAAATTGTTAAGATATTTTACATGTTAATTTGTCAATTGTAGGTTCAAAATGGCGGACCAAGACATCGTGTGGGAACATGGAACAAGGCAAGGTGGTGGTTTCCATTGCAAATATTGTGGTGCTAAGAGGAATGGGGGTGGAGCTACAAGATTTAAGTTCCATTTGGCTCACCGTGGCGAAGGAGTGAAATATTGCACCGCCGTTTCACCCGATGTTAGGGATTTCTTTAGGCGGCACCTGGATAGAAAGGAGCAGGCTGCTGATCAACGAAAACTTGAAAAAGCAAGAAAGGAGGATGCAGCTGCGAGAAGATATACTCATTTAACTGGAGATGCTGACGAGGAAGAGCAGATGGAGGCGGCGTTGGCAGCATCGCGCCACGAGGCGGAATTCAGAAGGGGTGTAGAAGAAAGAGGTGGTGTGTACGAACATGGAGGTGGAAGTGCAAGTGCAAGTGGGCGATCCGCAACTTCCGATCAAAAACAGTCTTCTAGGGGTGGAAGTGACCCCCATCACTGATTTTATGAGGTGATCAGCTTCAAGTAGAGAAGTGCCTTCGCAACGTGTGGGAGATTATAACATCGCTTCGCCGAGATCAAAGGTGCAGCCTAGGATTGACACAAGTTGGTGGTCAAAGAAGGGAAAGTTAGCTAAGGACGCAATTGGAACGACGTGGGCGAAGTTTTATTACACTGCCGGCATTGCTCCAGGGCAAGCGGATAATCGTACTTTGTCGGTGCCGTTAAGGAAACACGAAATGGGGTGAGTAAATGTGTCCTACCATTCATTTTTACATTCATTTACTTATTGCACGTGCGATGAAGTAATAAATCATCTATGCAATGCAGGAGAAGGGATCACGTCCCCAACTGGACGTGATATCGATGGCAAGTACCTTGATGCAACTGTGGCAGACGTGGAAAATCAATTTGAAAAGTTCAAGGAGGATTGGCCTACATATGGTGTGACCCTAATGTGCGACTCGTGGACTGGACCTACTGGAATGGCGTGATAAATTTTTTGATCTATTGTAATGGCACGATGTTTTTCATAAGTCCGTGGATGCTACGTCATTCAGCCAGACGCCGTCAACTTACAAACCGTAAGTACCCCATTACATGTACTAATGCTATGTCACAACAATTGACGAGTGCTTACTTTACTATATTTATTGATGTAGGAGATAAGGAAAGTAGTTCGCGACGTTGGGTCCGAGCATATTGTTCAAATTATTACAGACAACGGAGCAAACTACAAGAAGGCCTGCAAATTGGTAAAACAAGAATATCCTCATATTGTTTGGCAACCTTGTGTGGCACACACATTAAATCTTGCATTAAAAGATATTGGAATAATTCCCGAGCATAAGGCGGTAATTGAAAGTGCAAGGAAGATTTGTCGTTGGTTGTATAACCACTCATTTAACTACATGCTATGATGAAAGAGGCCATTGGTGGAGAGCTTGTCAGGTGGAACATCACCCGATTCGGAATGAATTACATGTTCCTCGACAGCTTTCGAAAGAAAAAAACCAGTTCATGCAATGGGTTGCCTCATCAAGTTTTTTGAATAGTAAATTCGTTTCGACTGCGGAAGGCCGATATGCCCATGGGTGCCTCTCTAGCATGCAGTGGTGGGAAGGTTTGGAGTATGTGGTTGGAGTTGTGCAACCACTATAGTCATTGCTTCGATTCGCCGATCAAGATGAAATACCCAACATGAGTGAGTTTTTAATGCGATTTGAAATTTTGAAAGGTGAATGGGAAAGCTTATTTGGCAACGACAAGGCGAAGTACACTTTGTATAGCTCTATTGTCAAGCGACGTCTGTAAGACGTCGTTGAGGACACCCTTATGTGGGCAGGTACGTGATTACAAACATTTTTATTTTTTTGGTTTGAATACAAACTCATATACACTTCCATGTCGATTGCAATATTGCAGCTTCCGCCTTGAGTCCAAGGACACATTATGGATTCGTGACGACGGATCAATGCTTTATTGGCCTACGCAAGGCCTTCGAGTGGATGACTGATACGAATACAGCGGCGTCGGCCTTGTATGAGGTGGAATATTATCGTCGAAAATTGGGGGAATTTAGTAAACCCCTAGCAGAGACGATGGCTTTAGACGGAAGGACATCACCTTGTAAGTACAACGCATTATTACAAACTTTAAATGTGTAATGTGTCTTTACTTTCGGTTAACGTGTAACTAACGACACTTTCATTGAGTTGCAGCACAATGGTGGCTAATGTTCGGATCGGATACGCCAAACTTATGGCAGCTTGTGCTACGGATTGTTTCCCACTGCTGCTCATCTAGTGGATGCGAACGTAACTGGAGTACGTTCGCACTCATCCATACCAAGGTCCGTAATAGGCTAACTCACAAAAAGTTAAACAAGCTTGTGTACGTGAACTACAACCTCCGGCTGAGGATTAAGCAGGCTGGAGGATACTTAAGACCTGACGACGACGACCCGCTTCAGAAACTTGTGGATCTTTCTTTCTATGAGACTAACAACAACATCAAGGCCTGGATGGACATTGGTAGATCAAATGTTGACCCTATGCTTGATGAGGTTTCCGACGGAGGTGAGACCCCACTTCCATCTCAGCTTATGACGGACCAAATAGACAAGGATGAATTAAAGAAGGCCACAGGGGATTCTTCCATTCGCAAATGGGTGGATAGGAATGTGGGGGCCACACATCTTGGGAAAAGAAAGACAATGAAGGGTCCTTCAACGAGAAAAGGAAAAAAATCGAAAACAGTCCTCAGCGACGACTCAACAAAAAACAGCTCATCGTCAAAGGATGATTCAGACGATGATGAAGGAGATGATGGGGACGATGGAGGCAACGCTGGTGGGCAAGCTGACACTACCGCACCTAGAACAGAACAATCATCTCCACAGGGCGGTGAAACTCCTATGGCTCCGATCCACTTCACAGGTACTCCACAAAATTCAGAATTATTAATAAATTTATAAGAACACATCATTACTTTCTAATCGTTCGTGTGTACCACTCAACAGGTGAGACTTACTTCACCCACGCAACTCAGGACACTGATCATGGCCCTTATGAACCTCCGACAGCTCCACGGCACAGTACAATGAGTCATGGGGGGCAATATCCGACATACGGTATATGGCCAGAGTATCCGTCGCAATCGGGCTACATAGACTACAGCTCATCTAGTGTCGACAGTGCTTATCCTACTTACAGCTACCCTAGACCGAGTGCGGCTGACAGTCCTGTCACTTGGGTGTACGAGTGGCAAGAGCCATAGTGGTACGCTCAACTCTACAGCCAGTGGCAAACCACCGTTGCTTGGACTGGACAGACTTGGAATGAGTACAAGGCGGAGTTGCTTCGAACTAATGGCCTCATGGTAATGTCCACCGAAGAATATTCCTCGGCGTGCAGACAATGGAATCAATAGAATGCACATCTACAGAACCTCAGGTATACTCTCTTTTGTTTCTAAACTATATGTTAATTGCATTGTGACTATGTGATATCTTCGTATACTATGTTTGTAAATAATGAGGTTATCGCTTTATGAAATGTTGTCTGGGGAATGTATAGTCATTGTACATCTGTCATATAACCAAATATTAGCAAAGGTCATGCCAAATTTTTCAAAAAAATTCATACTTAGCCAATTTCATTTCGTACTTCTAATTTGTGCCAAAAAAATGATATTGCTGCTGACATATCTCTATTTATGTGCCGGACTCGGGCGAAATATGCGCGCGCTCGCCGCTCACTTCTTTGGTCATGAAGACTACAACATCGATGGCGAAATATGTGGATGCTTACTATCATTTTTATTTCCATGTTATGGGACCTAGTTGCAACTTTGTAACATATGCTAAGACAAATATTTCGTACTCGTTTCGTAATCTAATTATTTCGTGAAGTTGGCCCATCCAAGTTCATTATATCTTCCATTTGCACAAAATGTTTTTATCATTCAAAATATATCATTATTTTTCTATTTTTACTACATTTTAAACATCACATTAGTTATTCCCCCGTAATTCATACAACCATACTCATATCAATATTGTACAGATATACTATAAATTTTTTCACACATATATATTAGTGCATATATCAAATTTATGTATTCAATAATTTTAGTATTTATCCCTAATTTTTTGGACAATATTTACACATTTTTCGCGACGGTTTACCAATTTTTCGCACCATTATTCACGGTTTTCGCGCGAAATTCACGAAATCCGCGGCAAACACGAAATTCTCCAAATTCAAATTTTCGCACTGTTCACTGCCGCCGGCTTTCGCGAAGCCGGACGAAATCGCGGTGCCGCAAGGGCGGCACGGCAGGGCTCGGCGAAATCGTGAACCCCGGCACGAGGGTGACGGCCCACGAGCAATAATTTCAGGAATCAAGGAAGGCCTTCAAGCAAGTTTGAAGTAATCGGCAGTATACATATGAATAACATTGAAGAAGTAATCGGCAAGTATATATATGAATAAGTTGCAACCGGCCGATTACAGAGGACGTTTGAGCCAATTACAAAATGCATAAAAAGTTTAAGCACAAGGATGCCTAGCCAACTATTACAAGTAGCTCAGCGCGAAAGGAAGGTGGTGATGGCCGATATCGCCTTACGACGGATCCCGTCTATCTCTTCAATGGCCTTCACATCAGCTGCATCGTTCCCTAGGATCGGCTTCATCGCCCTGGCCATGTCGGACAGATGTAACACGGCCGCCTTGATCTTCGCTCGTTGGTCCTCAATCTCCTTCGGCAAGCCGGCCACGCGTTGTTCCTTGGCCACAATATCAACTTCGACGTCGGCAAGTTCGGCTATCAGCTCCTCCCGACGCTTGCGAAGCCGATCAAGTTCGGCGATCGACTTAGTCTTCAAAGCATCAAACTTGGCCTTCTCGACGGTGATTTCTTGTTGGCTGGCTTTGATGGTGGCCTCCAATGCTTGGTTTTCTCGGCGATCGGCTATTCTTTGTTTAGCTCATTCAAACTTGTGCCGACGCGCCTCCATAAATGTGGCTGATGCAATAATGTCAGCCAGCTGGTCCGGCAGTCGATCTTGGATGTCCTCGAACCGATTACGGATGGAACCGTAGTCGGTGACCAAGAAGTCAAGGGAGCACTCTTGCCGTTTGGCTATGTCTGACAGGGTTGCCCGTAGCTCCTCATCCGACACCACCACGGCCTTATCGGCGCCCTCATCGGGATCAAGAAATTCGGAGAGGTCAAAATCCAGAAGATCGGCTATAGACTGCAAGTTAGGAGATGGTTAGGAGAGCCGACAAAGTTGAAAAGTCGATTTATAAAACCGAACAGGACTTACTCGGATAGTTGGGACTGAGGTGGCCATGTCCTCGGCGTCATCATCACCTGCAGCTGTTGGAGTGTGCTCGCTTGAGAGTTGGGGGACAGGTGTCGGAACTCATGGAGGCTAAAAAAGAGTTAGTTCAAGAATCGGCTTACTAAACAAGGAAAATACAATAGCTAAAAGCTTACCGGAGAAGGGGCCCTTCTCGGCCTAGTGACCACTTTCGTCCTTTGCCGATGCAAAGGATAGTGAGAAAATGCGAATGAACTTATTCAAAGATAGAGCAGAGAGAGTGGCTTACTGGCGTCAGACGAGCAGCCCGTTTTGGAGAACTTGGGGTTCTCTGAGCCGATTGTTCGCCGGTCGATGGTGTCTGAGCATATTTTTCCGAAGAACTGGTGTCGGCTGCGGCTTCATGAACGGCCTTGTCCATCTCTTCGGATCCGACTTCATCTTCCAGGAAGGCGTCCACATCTGGATCAATTGGGGAGAGGTCATCGGCTGGAGCTCGTTTGGGTTTCTTCGAAGCTCTTTTCTTTCGTTCGGCAGCAGGGGTGGCAGCAGCCGATGGTCTTGCCCTCTTCGATCGTTGAAGTGGTTCACGAGTTTGGCCGTGAAGGAGCGTGCCCACTTTTGGTGCGTTATGGCCGATGACGGATGGCGCCAACCCGCGGCCGTTGGGGAGGACGCCGCGAGCATAGAGGATGGTTGCTCCTGTGTTGCTCGTATGCAGAGGGGAGTCGTCGATTGTCTGCAAAAGAATGAAATGCAGTCATTTGAGAACACAATTGATAGCCGATGGAGAAAAGTTTTAAAAGACAAAGTACTTACTGAAGGGACCAAGTCAGGGTCGACGATTGTCAAGTACATCGAAGCCGATTGATGGAACAGGTGTTGTTTCCATTCATTCCACCATCGGCTGAAGATAGCTGTTCTGGTCACTGCCAAGTCAATATTATTGATGCTGCCCAAGGGGGGACCAGGGATGCGTAACAGCCGATGCATCATGATGTTGCCTTCAATTTTTCCTCTGGTCTGGATCTTGTCGGCATAGTAAAGACCAATTGGCAGTTGACCCAGTCCGAACTGCCTTGCGGCTACCATTGGGTGATAAAATTCATAAGTCTTGGTAACACTACGCCCTTGATGGATGCCAACAGGGAGGATACAGGGAGTAATGGTTGTTACATAGATTTCCCTCGGCTTTGAATACTTTTCAGAATTAAGCTCATCTAGCTGAAGATCATCTGGTTGTCCAAATCTGTCGAAGTTTTCATAGGCAAACCAGATTTTCAAGGTGTTCGGAAAGCCACTGTATAAGTGCTCAAACCAATTCTTGAATTGCTCAGCTGTTAACTTGGATCCGGGGTAAGTGGCAGCTGCCTCCCCATATGACATACACCGCCGAGTCGTTTTCTCTTCATCGTCTTCGATTCGTGGCTCGGGCAAAGGGAAATCGGCTTCAAGTGGAGACGGCCTTTCGGCAACCTGATAGAGATGAAGGTTGAGCCAGAGCTGTAGTAGCCACCAGGGCCTTCCTTGCTGACGGCTTGTTTTGAAGCTAGCCTAGCCGACATGTTGCTCAACATACACATAGCCGAGCAAATACTTTCCCAGAGGGATCTTCTTCTTGCTCACTAGGGCTTCGGCTATATGTTGCCAATTGCTGGTTGGTCCACAGCTCAATCCACAGAAGACAATTTTTTCTAACCATATTAAGAGAAAGGTTGCGTGTTCCCTTTCAGAGATCGGCCCATCGTTCATGTTCATTGCATGAAGCCGCTCCAGCCCCCTATGCTTTTAGTTTTGAAGTTGTGCTGGCATTTTACTTGAAGGCTGTTGGGGTCGGCTGTGGATGTTATATCTAGTCCGGTGATCATTGCTACATCCAGCAGTGTTGGGGTCATTGGTCCTTGCCTAAACAGGAAGGCATTGAGAGTATCGGACCAGAAGTAGCTTGCAGCCAATAGGAGGGGTTCATCTTTAGGCATGTCGGCTATTGTTAATTCTAGGCATTGGTTTATGCCAAGCTCAATCCATTGGGTTTGCATCCTAGCCGACATCCTAAGGTACCATGCTGGCCAAGATTTATCCGTTGAGGGCCAATATTTGAAGGCACTAGTCCAAGTATGCCAAATCGGTGTTGAGAACCTATAGGGGATCCGATCGGTTTCAGCATGTATAAATTCACTTGGGTCTGGGTTGCCGATTGGCCCTAATAGATACTGGTCAGGATGAATAAGGTCTGGAATGGCGATTTGATGTGAAAGGTGCTACAGGATTGCAGGAAAGAACGGGGGAATCACAACAAGCGAAAAATAACTGTGGCCGACGAGACTTACCTCGGGGTACACCTGTTGAGGCGCGTCGGAAGGGGTGCTTGAGGATGCCATTGGCGGAGGGGATTGCTGCTGCAGGGAGATTGCCGGAGGGGTTCTGCTTCGGGTCGCCGAAATCGCTGAAGGAAGAAGGAGAGCTTTTTCTGGCTAGGTCTTGAGGAATAAAAGTGATGGAGTGACTTGTTTCAGCGCCGGGCGAGTTGTATTTAAAGAGTTTTTCTTGACAGTCGAAAAGGAATAGGACGGGAGTCACGCGGGAATTCAAAAAGCGGCAAATCTGCGATATTATCTTATCACAGACTTGGGGGCATGTGTTAACGACCAAATTTGGTAACCAAATCCCTAAGTTCAAGGTTGAAATTGAAGTGGAATCAGATCGGGAAAATGATCTGCGGAGAAACAGAGGCTGCATCGGCCACGATCAAATCGGCTGGGAAACCAGTCGGCTAAGGCCGAATCGGATAGGGACGGTGATAGCCGATTCCGATTTAGAGAAGAAGATGGAACCGTTCCCGATAAAGAAGCTTGAAGATAAAGAGAAGATTCGGTTCTCAAATATTCGTTAAGATATTGCCATCTATGGATAGAGTCCCGTAACGGCAATTGTATCTCGTAAAGTAGGGCTTTGTTTAGATTTTCCTTTTGTAACGTGGTGTGGGATTACTTCCCGAAATATTGTCGTACCGTGTATAGTGGATAGATATAAACCGTGTTCTACATGGACTTTGTTGTACTTGGGTATAAATAGGACCCGAGACCTCTTGTAAAGATAACACACACATCATACAAACTTGGTGCATCGCCAACCTTTTCTTTTAGACGAGTTCTTGATCCCGCTTTGGGCTGCATCGATCTCGACCCCCGAATAAGGTAAATGCTTGTCGTTAGTAGTTTATATCGTCGAATCTAGTGCTTACATCGTCATGACACTCTAGATTTAATGTTATAGACTGCGCAATTTAACATATACGGCATATAATCTAGGGTAATATCTAGATATATCTTGCCATTGGCTCGTCCCTCTTAGGAGGCAGTAGTCGATAAAGCTAGATATAGATGTTAAACTAGTTTATATGTTGTATCCACCGTCCGAGGGGTTTACATCAGTTCATATAGATCTAATACTTCTTTTTGTACTTAATGCTACATCATTATGACCTATTAAGTCGCTCTTAGAATTGTTAAGATCTATTCGGCTAGATGTTTATCATTAGAGACAGTGTCGGGGTTTCAGCCGGCCTTACTTGTTTTAATTATCTTTTAGCATTGTTTACTATTAGATGTCTTAAAACTGCCTCTTATGTTAAGATCTTAATCTGGTTAAATGCCTTAAGCCAGCATCAATCTGTTGGCGACAGCCGACAGCCGATTGATCTAGGTTTAACGCATTTAAGATAGATTAATATCTTTTCATAAGATATATCGGAGTAATAGCCGATTCACGTTGGATCTGCAGCATCGGCTAGGTTATAAACGCATATATTTATTATCCTGATGTATATTTAGATTAAGTGGTTTATACTGTCTCGGCATAGCCGATCTATCCCAAACACTTAGTTTAAATGTGCTTTGGGATAGCAATTATATGTAAGTTGGTTCCCTGAGCCGATCGGGTAGGATCTAACCTTAACCTTAACGCATATATCTGTTTATTTCTTGTTGGTTAACAGATCAAACCAACTGGCACGCCTAGTTCATCTAAGGCAGCCAAGGACGGACCTGCACTGGAGTTAAGCAGATCTCCCAGGCCAGCGCGTGGGAAAGATTTCTCATCAACACATACTGGAATTGAAAATGGTGCCCATTGTGAATGAATATCCTCATGTGTTCCAAGACAAATTACCAGGGATGCCTCTTGATCGTGATATTGAATTCATGATAGATTTAATCCCTGGGACAGCACCTATAGCCAATAGGCCGTATCTAATGACTTCTGAAAATTTGATGGAATTAAAGAAGCAACTTAATGAGCAATTGGCTAAGGGTTTCATTCGCCCTAGTTCGTCTCCTTGGGGCTATCCAGTGTTGTTTGCACCAAAGAAAGATGGTACCATGCGAATGTGTGTGGATTATCGACCTCTAAATGTAGTCACCATCAAGAATAAATATCCTTTTCCTAGGATCGATGATTTATTTGATCAATTAATCGGAGCTCGTGTCTTCTCAAAATTGATCTTAGATTGGGATATTTTCAGCTCAAAATCAGACCATAGGACATTTCAAAAATTGCTTTTACCACTCGCTATGGTTTATTTGAATACACCGTAGTTTCTTTTGGTCTAACCAATGCTCCAGCCGCTTTCATGAATACGATGAATAAAGTCTTCATGGAATATCTTGATAAATTTGTGGTGGTATTCGTTGATGATATTCTCATCTACTCCAAGAATGAGGAGGAGCATGCGCAACATCTACTTATGGTACTTGATAAACTCCGTGAGCATCAACTTTACGCCAAATTCTCAAAATGTGAGTTTTGGTTAAAAGAAGTTGGATTCCTTGGCCATGTACTTTCTGAAGGTGGTATTGCTATAAATCCCCAATGTACAGAATGTACTTAATTGGAAACAACCACAAAATGTTCCTGAAGTTAGGAGTTTTCTTGGTCTAGCCGGCTACTATCGTCGCTTCATCAAAAATTTCTCTAAAATTTCTAGACCTTTGACTCAACTTCTCAAGAAAGAAAATAAATTCATATGGCCTGAGGCATGTGAAACAAGTTTTAATGAACTCAAAAGAAGGCTCACAATAGCCCCAGTGCTTGTGATGCCTGATGTTCATAAACCCTTTCATGTCTACTACGATGCATCACATCATGGTCTCGGTTATGTGCTGATGCAAGAAGGAAAAGTCGTGGCTTATGTTGCTCGTCAGTTACGACCACATGAAATCAATTACCCAACTCATGACTAAGAGCTAGCAGCCGTAGTGCATGCTCTAAAGATTTGGCGCCATTATCTGGTCGGCAACCGGTGTGAAATCTTTACGGATCATAAGAGTTTGAAATATTTCTTTACCCCGCCAGATCTGAACATAAGGAAAATAAGATGGTTAGAGTTCATCAAAGATTATGATCTTGATATTCATTATCATCTCGGCAAAGCAAATGTAGTAGCCGATGCCTTAAGCCAGAAGCAACATCATCTTGCCGTCGTTGAGGCAATAAATCAACCATTTTGTCTTTTGAACTCCAAAAATTGACTTTGGGATTGGTAGAGGATGGTTATGTTGCTGCACTGGCATTACAACCTACTCTCTACTCTCAAATTAAAGTTGCTCAGTCCACTAATAAGGAGGTAGCTGAGATTATGAAGGAGATCACTTCAAAACCACAATCCCTGTACACTATTAGCTCAGATGGTATGATTATGCATGGCAAGAAAATCTTTGTTTATGATAATCAACACCTTCGAGAAACCATTCTTTCTGAAGCTCATCAAACACCTTTGTCCATCCATCCGGGTTGGACAAAAAAGTATCAAGAAATACGCCACTCAATATTGGTGGCCTAGCATGAGCGAGACATAGCAGCGTATGAAGCAATTTGCGATGTATGTCAACGCGTCAAAGCTGAACATCAACGACCCACTGGTCTATTACAACCTTTACAAGTACCTGAATGGAAATTCGATGAGGTTGGAATGGATTTTATCACTGGTCTTCCTAAAACACCCAATGGACATGATTCTATATGGGTTATCATGGATCGATTGACTAAAGTGGTTCACTTCATTCTGGTCCATGTGACTTATGGTGGAGCCAAGCTAGCATAACTATATTTAACTCATATTGTAAGGATTCATGGTGTACCAAAAGTCATAATTTCTGATCGAGGAACCCAATTTACCTCACGGTTTTGGGAAATTTTATATGAACTTCTCGGAACAAAATTGTTCTTTAGCACTGCCTTTCATCCACAAACTAGAGGCCAAGTGGAAAGAACAAATCAAATCCTCGAAGACATGCTCCGAGCTTATGTGCTTGAACATAACACCAATTGGGAGAAATGTCTACCCTTTGATGAGTTCTCCTATAACAATAGCTTCCAAACCAGTCTTCAAATGTCACCGTTTGAGGCTCTTTATGGAAGAAAATGTAGGACTCCTCTCTATTGGTCCGAGGTAGGAGAAATACAATTTTTTGGACTCGTTGTCATTAATGAAGCTAAAAAGAATGTCACTCTTACTCGAGACCGATTAAAGGAAGCTCAAACTCGTCAAAAGAGCTACTCTGATCGTCGACGTCGAGAGCTAAGCTTTGATGTGGGTGGTCATGTCTATCTTAAGGTCTCTCCTATGCGAGGCACACAACGATTCCAAATTCATGGAAAGCTTGCCCCTCGATATATCGGACCATATCAAATCATCTCCAAACGTGGACAAGTAGCATATCAGTTGGAATTACCATCTCAGCTATCCAACGTGCATGATGTATTCCATGTTTCACAACTCAAGAAATGTCTTCGAACTCCAATTGAGCACACCTCACTAGAAGACATTAATCTCAAACCAAACCTCTCCTATAAGGAATGTCCAATTCGTATTCTCGAAGAAAGTGAACGGCGTACCCACAATAACTCCATCAAGATGCTTCGAGTACAATGGAGCAACCATACCGTGGATGAAGCCACATGGGAACAGGAAGACTGACTTAGAGCCGAATTCCCTAGTTTCTTCTAGAGTGACGAACCTCGGGGTCGAGATTCTTTTGTAAGGGGAGTAAGCTGTCATAAACCACAATTTTGGAATGTATGGAAGACATGGAAATGGAGGGGGAAGAAAAATGAACTAAATTCTTGCCTAGAAATGTAGTGTGTAAATTGTTTGTGTATTTTGAGATTTTGTGCATGTGCATTATAGAAGCATATTCATACTTAAGTGCAACTAATGGACTTAAGAAAAATATTTATAATAACTCAAAAATCTGGGAAAAATTTGTGTAAACCTCTTACTAACCTTTGAAACCAAATGTGAATTTTTGATTAATTTATCAAGTCATTAGATAGACCAAACAACTCTCTAAACACACTAAACTCAGAATTTTGACAGTTCTTTGGAGCTCTTTTTGTCACCATGCCAAAATTCGACCTTAGACTTCTAGACTGTGAGTTTTGACCAGACTGTAGAACCAACATTGCTTTACAACTTTTCCATTGAACTCAACCTCAAATTTTGCTTGGAACTAATTTTAAAACAAGCCCAAAGTTGTAATCTCACCACAGTCTCAGACTTAGAAAAAAATCCAGCCTTTCTTTCTCTCTCACACACTCTACACTGCCATGTGGGCCAGGGCGCATAGTGGGATCACTTTGTCAGCCGCACATCGCTCTCTCCACAGGCCCACAGTCAGAACGCACGTGCCACGCACGAGAGCACGCGTCGGCCAACGGTGTTGGGCCGCTCCTCTCTTCCTCCGTCGGCGACCACTTTTAACCCGACCACCCGACACAATCTCTCTCCTTGTCACCCTCATCTTGTTTCGCGGAAGAGCCGAGGCATCCCGTCTCGGAATCACCGGGAACAAAGGCGCCAAGCTTGGTGCCGGCGAGAAAGATTCCCGTTGCCATTGCAAACCAATGAGCTCCATCTCTGTTCAATGTACATTCTCTGATCTACTCTCAATACCCTCACTAACACCACCAAGAATGCCTCCTTTGGTGCAGCCAATCTCCGGGAACACGACCGCGTCAACTCGTGTGCACCGTCGTGCTCTGGACGTCGCCGCTTCACCCCTATTCGTCGCCCGGCTTCCACGGTCCACCATTGGTCGAGCCATCTCGCCATCATCTTCGCCAACATCCATTGACCAAGAATCCTGAAGGAATCGACGTGAGGTGAACCACAGTGAAAGATCCCCTTCTTCTTCCCCAACTCCGGCCGCCGATGCCATTCTTCTCTTTCTCCTTCTCTGGTAAGCTTTGGCGCAATCCCTTTCGTCTCAAGCTATCTTGTACCAATCTAAACCGATGTGTGCATCCCCTCTGTACAGTGGAAGGACAAAAGTACACTGTCGACGATCACCCGAGAAGAAGCGCCACCGTTGTGGTGCTCCGCAAGCCGTGCCAACGACCACCCCTCGTCAACGCCAACCAGCTGTTTGGTAAGTTCCCTAGTGGTCCCTAGAACCTTTACCATGCACATGCACGCATAGATATGGCCTCCAAATCAATAGGCACCACAAACCTGAGACTCACTACCACTCACGGTGTCCCTCTAGCTTTTCTCTTTTGCCCGTGTCACGAGATCAGTTGCCGTTCGCCATCGGTGCCAGCGAGAAGCTCACTGGGGCGCCATTGCTCTACTCAACCAGCCATGCCTCACTGACAAGTGGGCCCCACATCATTAGGCGCTGAGGACCCCGCTTAGAGATAGTTTAAAACTTGTAAGGTTTAATTTGTAAGAATGCTTAGCATTACATGTGGACCCAGGACTTAATTATAAATAGAGAAAACCTTAAGGACTCTTAATGAACTTTGTTTTAACACATGCTATGGACCACAGGTCGATTCCTGAGAAACCCTAAGGACCTCTTCGCATATTGACCAGAGACTGACACTGGACCCTGTGTATTTATAATTCGATAATATAAAAGAAAAATAGCTAAAGCAATATCTTTTCAAATGAAAATTATGTCAAACTTGTGAAATTCATATAAAATCAAATATAACTATGTCGGAGACGACCCGGGCCTCCCATTATATTTGCTGGATGAAGTGAATCACCGCAAATCATCCAACAAACACAATGGAACGTCCGACATCCCGAGAGAGGGATAAGTGAGACATTGTTGGGCCTTTAACCTGCCAGTTAACTTCAGCCTGAAGTGTGCCCGTCAAACCACTCGAAGGTGGCGACCAGATGTGTTACACACTCAGGAGACTTGACAAAAATGGCTAAAGATCTACAACATCTCAATTATTCCTAACTCATACTCATGTGAATCTAACTCCCAGGATGTGTCTTAGATTCACACTTTCTTCACAAGCATGAGCATACAAAGTAAATACAACTAGATTGAGAAACAATTATGTATTACGTTAACATTATTTATTACATAGGCCAACCGGCCAAATAGGTATAAAATCAGAGTTCAGTGAACAGTGGTGGCTTAATTACCCACCCACAAGCACACCGACTAGGGGTTTACCCCATAAAGTTCAAAATCCTAAAAGACGTGAATAGAGTAACCGCATCTCTTAGAAAATAAGTCTAGGACCTGCATAAAAATAGATATTCCAATCGCAAGTGTCAGTACATTATTTGAAATAATGTACTGGCAAGAGCACAATCAAACCTAAGTACATGATAGCTCTACTTCAAAGGAAGGCTAATAGTAGTTTCAATTTATGGCATAAAGCAGGTTTTAGTTCGCAATCCATTAGCAACGCAATTTAACCAAGGAACTTTTAACAATATATAAAATCTTCACTAAACATGGCATGGCTACAACATAAATGAGTAGGTAACAATCCCTTACCCTTGTCGGGGAGTAAGGCAAATTCATTGCATAAATCAACATCTTATTCAGCACAAAATATTTTAGTTTCGAGAACATTTCGGAAAACACAAAATTTGAAATTTATACCCATAGCATTTCATCATGTCGCTCATGACTGTGAGCACGGCTAATCGATTAGTTTTATTACTCTGCAGAGTTTGTACAGCTTTACCCATATGATATGAACACTCTAGTTTATTTCGAGTTTGCAAGACTCTATCACACTCTTCACGTTGAGTGTGATCTAGAGGTCATAACGTAGCCTTTACACTACTTAGTCCCTAGCCTTGCACCAGCACGATATGTGTTTCTTCCATCCTAGGTCATACTGGAATAAGACCTAGAACCATTAAGTGACGGGCCCATGCCTTAACTTAACGCCGTGGTGGCGGACACAACAGGAACCCACCCACGTGGCACGATACCGTTGTATTGGACAGACTGAGTCGCCTAAACTACCACGATGGGGTAAATAGGAAGTTCCTCTGGGTTATCCGAACCCATACACTTTGGTCTACCATAATGCAAGGCTAGGTGCTAAATAGATTACTCGGCCAATACCATCCCATACTAGCACATGTGGATGTATGGTATACACAATGAATGACATGTAGTTTAGTACTTAATCGACTCGGGCAAACACTCCCCCTATCGGCAATGCAAATACATCAATTGCATGCCACTTGCCGCCCAAGTCTAAAATCACATTTTATTTAACTTTTATTTCAAAAATACTCAGAGGTTCACCTCTGGTTCAAAATGTCCAAAAATGATTTTCAAAATAGAACAATATTTAATCCATAACCATGTCTTAGTTTTCTACTTGAGCAAGGCTAAGCATTTGCAAGACTTGTAAAAACATACAAGGTATAGTCATCTGAGCTCGAGTTAAGTACTCTAATTATTCCTAAGGTTCAAAACAGCAAGGGAGTGATTTTCAAAAGGGATTCATGCACTTTCAGGACATAGCTACAGATCATAGTTTAAAGGTATCGATAGAGTGAATTACGCATGCAAATTTCACAAACAAATCATTTAGCCCGAAAACATAGGAGCAAAGTGTTCAAAGGAGGGGCAAGAACTTGCCTTGGACTTGATAAATGTTAGCACACCATCCACTCCTCCGTTTACGTAATTATCTAAACAAAATATACGGTATGTAATTAAACACCAAAATATGCGAAAAATCCAAAATGCTCTAAAAGGCATGATTTTTATACATTGAGTAGGTACTGGTCTAAAGTGAATTTAGATGAAAGAATTTGTAATTTACCTCACTCTATTTTGGAGTTAGGATTTTTAGAAGTTTTATCGGTATAGGGCTAGGTGATGTTTGGACTGTGTTTCTATGATCTGATTTTTATTTATTTGACTTCACAGGAGTGAAGGGTTATGTTTTATAGGATTGTCACATTTGGTTTTATACTTTTTTTAGTTACTATGATTTTCTTATTGATTTTATAATTTATAACTAGTCCTAGGCATTTAGCCCTATGTGTACATGGCTTTGGAGGTTTAGGTTCAGAACTTGTTCTATTTGCTAGTGATGTAGAAAAATAAATAATTTAGGTAACAAATCTAATCTTTGTTCAAAATTTTAGAGTTTAATTTGCTTCACTACATATTTTATACACTAGAGAGTGCTCTCATGTTAACTATTTAACATATCAACTTAGGATTAGTCATATGAGCTAAGTGAATATATATATTTTCATACATTAACATGTATATAGTGCCTAACTTCTGTTGTAGTGATTAGCATCCTAGTTGTCTATTTAAAGTTTATTGATACTTTCAGTACATGAATGGTCATGTTTTATTTAACCTAATTGAAGTTTATCATCTACTGGTTTTATAGAAATTTAATTCACCCCAAGTGGACTCAAGATGAATTTTATACAAATTTTGCAAGTTGAGGGGTGCTCTAGGTTGTTTGTTCCTTAAATAAATATTTAAAAGATGTTACTATACAATGAGCATATATTTGTATTTTATAATTTGAAAGTACATACTTTGGTGATTCTACATAATTTGATTTTACTCAAAGGAGTTAAGATGAATTTTAAATAAATCTCTAAAGTCCAGCCTACCTAAATCACATCATTTTAATTTAAATAATTTTAAAGGTATTTTGTACAAGGTAACTATAGATTTTTATTTTTTCTAAATAGAGAGTGTAAATTGGTGGATCTGTAGAATTTGAGTTTGTCCAAAAATATGTTAGATTGAATTTCATATGTATTTTATAAGCTCGGGCAAGCTCTATGTGTGATTTATCTTAGAAGAATTTTAGAGACAAAATTAGTACAGTGAGTGCCAAATTTTATAGCTCTAAATTAAATCTTACCTCTTTATGAGTTCACAGAAATTTGTTTCACCTTAAAATGAGTTGTAGTTTATTTTATATCGATTTTGCAAGTTTATTAGTTTTCCTGTTGAAGAAAGAGGGTTGCAGCTAATTTCTTTTGTATTTCAAATTTAGAAATTTATGGGGTCCACAGGGCAGTGACTGGCCACTTTGCAAAAAGGCCCCTAGAGTTCTTGAATTAGAACCTCAAGCCCTTAGCACGTGCTAATTGAAATTTTACTTAAGAGTGCTCTGGTTTTAGAATAATTACCTACAAGTCCTAACCCCACATGTAAGTGCCTGGTTGAATTACTAATTCTTCCCTGGAAGTTTTGAAAGTCTACAAAGATAGATCCTTCCGCTAATATGCAAGCGGTCCCACATGTCATAGGCCCAAAGGCTGGGAGCAGAGCGGCAGTGCAGCGGCGAGGTTTTCAGCATCGCCGGCGACGAACGGCTAGGTTTTTGACGCTGCAACAATGGTTGATGGAGAGGACTAGCTGGCGAACAATATGGTGGTGCATGCATAGCAAATGGTGGTCGGAAACGATGGCGACGGCGGTGCAAGCGGCGGCTTGGCTCGGCATGCATGCATATGTCGAGCTAGAGGCTCGATCTATGCGATTGCAAGCGTTCTCGTTGTCCTAGGGGCTACTAGGAAACTTACCGAAGGGTTATTGAGGCACGGCGAAGTCTCGGTGTTAAAGAACAAGCTTGACGGCAGTGCTGCTTCACGGTCATCGTCGGCGATCCGTCTCCGGCCTGTGTCTGCTCAAGGGAAATGTATGCAAGAGTTCAGCGACGTCTAGCACGACTCCAAGCAAAAGGAATCACGCCAAAGCTCACCAGAGAACGAGAGAGAAAAGGATGAAGGCGGCGGCCGGAGTTGAAGAAGATGGAAGGGATCTCCCGTCCTGGACCACCTGGCTTCAATTCCTTGAGGGTTCTTGGTCGTTGTAGAGTGGTGATGTGGGTGGCGAAAGGTTTTTCTGGATTTGAACTATGGTGGTTAGGCAACGATCGCAACTCCACGGCGGTGCCCGGAGTTCACCGTCAGACCGAGTTGACACGAGGCGTGTTCCCAAAGATTGGCTGTACCAAATCGATGGTTCTTGGAGGGGTTAGTGATGGAATGAAACAGAGGGTTTGGAACGTGATTTTCAAAAGGAAAGAAGCTCACCCGAGATCGAGGAGCAGTGATGGCAATCTCACAGGCACCGGAGAAGATGCCTTCGCTCCCTACGATTTCGACGTGTTCCCTCTCGTTTTCTTCGTGGAACGTAATGAGGGAGTGACGAAGATCATAGTGGCGAGAGGGTTTTCAAATGGCGAAGGTTGATCTGGCACCGTGCGGCTTAGGTGTTGAGTACTGGCGCTGACACGTGTTTTTCCTTCTCCCTTCCTCTCTGATGTTCTCTGAGCAGTGGAACACAGTGTATACGGGTGGAGCAAGCCCTAGTGGCTGTCAAGTGGGTCCAGGGTGAAGAGGGCAAGGTAAGTGAGGGAGGTATGGTAGGAACTTTAGTGCAAATTGATTTTAATTGATTTCCTTGAGTTTATTTCTCTCCCTTCACTTTGCGGCTCAATATTTTAAACTGTGGGCATGGTAAATTGGTGAAATGTTTACTGGGGGTAGATGATCATCCCTAGGTTCCATTTTCTTTGCTTTCACTCAAAAATCAATTATAGTTTGTTCTCGGAAATTATTAAACACGGGGTATTTTGGGACTTATTTGAATTTTTAGAGGGCCCAAACAGTGAGGAAAAATTCTAGAAAAATTGTATTTATTCATTATATCTAACCTAATATTTGAATAAATTATTTCCTATATACATTTATGTGCATTTTAATGGACTTTTAAATAAGTTGTCGTTTTAGCCGATAAGGATTTTATTTTAGCCTAATATTTGACTGTTTTGCCTAATTTGTTTGGGGCACCAAACCTAGTTTTTAAATTACACTAAAATTATGTTGAGTTGTACATAATGTTTGGCACCTACATGAATTTTTCCATGAGTTTATCTTGCATGGTTTATTTTAGAGAATTAGGTTAAATCTTTCTAGGTTTAGGTGTTTACTCTAGGTGCATGCACCTACTATGGTCATGGGGTTCATAGTAAATTTTCTTCTTGGGCTGAGGTGGTGCACTTTGAATTAAATTTTCATGATCTCATATTACTATCCAAGGCCAGTGTAGGCTCGCTCTATAAATTTCAATCGTTTAGGCTATGCTTATATGGCCTATAATGAGATGTGTTTTCGAAAATCCGAATATACGTAAATGACCTAAGTCAAAGTGGGTTTTATGTTAGTATGCATGCTTTCACACGAGCTTGCACTTTTGGTCCTAGGTTATAAATGAAAAGGTTTTTGATTTGTTCTAAAATTTTGGTCTATCATGCGAAGGCCTAGGTTGGTCTCACCTAATTGGAAAAGAAAATTTTCGTTCTCAAAGTTTTAATTCATACAAATAGGTTGAGGTTCTTTGACCTTAGTTAGAAAATGAAAATTTTTGGTTCACAAACTTGAGAAACCTTACTTTTATTTTGTTTGGACAAAAATTTCGTTGACACTAAAATTTGGGTATGTGACAAACTCATTTAGAGGTGCGACCAACGTCAGTAAGTTCATAAAATTGTGAACATTAATGTGGTAGAATAAAAACCTATACATACAGTATGATATTTATTTCTAAGATTTTATACAAAGAATAGTTAACATAAAACATACTCTAACTTGTAAAATTTGTAGAAAATTCATTTCTAATCCAAATGGAGTGAACTAAATTTCTGTAAAATCAGAAAAGTATGAACTTCAATTTAATAATATAATACACTTTTTGTAACTAGACAACACAAATAATTTGTATAGTAAAATAACTACCACATGTACAATCTAATTTCTAAAAATCATAGAAAATTCTTCCTAACTCTAAAATTTTGCAAACTAAATTTTGTTGGAATCATATTTTTATGCTCTGCATTATAAAAATGTTTAATTAACAGAAACATGAAAATTTATACCTCAAAAATCAAAAATGCATATAGTTCTATATTTTACATGTAGACACCTTAAAAATTTGTAACTTTTTAATAAAAAACTGTACTGACGAGGCTATTGTACTGACAGTGCTTGCCAGTACAATCTATTGTACTGACACTTGCTTTGCATATATATTGTTTGGTTGTATGCTTAGACTTGGGTGGAGGTGAGATTACTCCTTAGGAGGATGATTTCGCAGGGGATGTTTCGTTCTTCCAGGATGGTTCTTACTAGGGTCTACCCTAGTCATTTGCATGAAAGATCTTGTGGGTAGAAGATGTTTCCGCGAACCTAATTATTTAGCCGGTCGGCCATATGTATCTGAGCACTATGTTGTATGAGTCTAATTAAGACTTAGAATCTAGAATTACTAATGTTAGGGATATCATGTGCTTGGATGAAAGTGTTTAGTGTGTTCCTTTTGCCAGGAACATATTAAACATGAGTATGAGTTAAAGATAATTAAGACAATGTAGATCTTTAGCCATTTTGTGTCAAGTCTCCTGAAATGTGTAACACATTTGGTCCCGCCATCGAGTGGTTTGACGGGCACATCTCATGCTGAAGTTGACTGGCAGGCTAAAGGCCCAACCAAGTCTCATTTATCTTTCTCTCGGAGCATCGAATGTCTTATTATGTCTGATAGGAGAATTAAGATATTCTATTCATCCTTCAAATATAATAAGAGGTTCGGAGTCCGCCCGACACAAGACTTGTTGAGATTAGTATTATCCTCGCACATACATCATTGCCCTATCTTCTTCCGAACTAGAACCGAGTTAGATAGCCAATCGGGCATTGCTTGAGCCATTGCTTGATAGGTTTAGCGTCAGGCTTTATGTTTAAGGATTGTTCGATCACCTCTCTAGGAATGCCAGGCATATCAGAAGGTTTCCTGGCAAATATGTCTTAATTAGCTTGAAGAAAGGTGACGAGCACACTTTCGTATTTACAATCTAACTCAGCGCTGACAACGGCGGTCTTAGAAGGATCAGTGGATCTAAAAGAATCTTCTTGGTCTTGGCGTCGCCTTATGTTGACATAGGTATTTTCTTGTCTGAGGACCCGAAATAGGATCTCCTGTATATAAGTGCTAGTCCAGGATCAAGCTAGCACACATAGACAAAAAGATTATATCACAACCAACATCACGAGGGAAAAACTAATATTATTAATAATATGACTATGATAAGCCTTATGGCCTAAATTTATATTTATTCTGCCTCGAATGGCCTAAGAAGAAAATAAATAAAGTAGCAGTGAAAAAAAAGATTAATGTGTAGGGACTCCATTTAACTTGCCACAAGCAGTCGACTCGGACACATGATCTATTTCTCATCTTCAGCAGCAAACTCCTCAGGAAATAGCGGAAACCTCTCTTCTGGAGTTGGGGGAATTGTAAGGTAAGTACATGGAGTACTCAGTAAGTACATGGAAATATGCATATGCAAGGCTAAAAAAGAAGGCAGAGCATATTTTGGATAACACCGTGTTTTATAGTTATAAACAATTTATAAATAAAGATTTAAACAAACAATTATAAATAGCGGATGTTACCAACAATCCACCCACACAAGATCTGTCCACACAGAACCACATAGATATATTCATTAACCTGCACACAACTCATTCCCAGTTTTCGCCAACTACCCCTCATGAGAAATCACCGAGCATGTCCATGACCGCGGACGCAACTATCCGAATAGATTAGTTTAATACTCTACAAAGATTGATGAGGACATTCCTTACTTGGATATGCACAACACTAATCCTTCACCAACCATCCAATTGCAAGGGCCAATTATATGTGCTCGTGCCCGTCATATAAGTCATAAGGTTAATTCGTTTCTTAGCATCCATAAAAATATTTCTTTGGACGAGATTCTGCTGATCTCGTGTGATATTTTGGTGCTTAGGAACAAGGGAGAGGATTCATCCAAGCCGAAGATGAAGACGGCATGACGCGGCAACTCGAAAATAACAAATATTTCGGTTCAAGTTTCAGCAGATCTCCTACCACTAAAACGGCCATAACTCTTTCATACGGAGTCCATTTTAGGTGAATGCCCATTCTATGGAAAGCTAAGGATGAGACCTTTAATTTGGATCTGGTCGCAGCACCAGATTCATTGTAAAACTTTCTGTGTGATCAAAACAAGTCCTGCGTGACTAATTTGGGCCAATATGGGCCTTGTACCGGTTTAGGCTTTGAGAAGAGTTCGAGTTGGAGTTGTGCATGACCTTCCTGGCCACCCAGAACCCTAGCACGCCCTCTCCTATATTTAGGTCAGTAGCCGTCTCAATTTTGGTGGGTTTTGCTTAGATTACATCTTCACGCATAGTGTTAGATTTTGCCTCGCACCGGATCGACTAGGTTGCTGTGTTTGGTTTGTGGAACCCCAACTCTACCGTTTTCTTCATAATATATCTTGCAATTCAGTTGTGTTCTTCCTGTTCTTGCTTGTGTCTTGGATGCGCTTGCAGGGATAAGCCTTCTTTGTGAGGTCAAACATGCTTCTGCAAGGTTGATAACCAAGGAGTGTTGTTTCTATCGCGAGGGTTGATATGTTCTGATCAGAGCCTTGCATTGATTACGTTGAGATCTCCACCCATCAAATTTTTCCTTATGTACGGAAGATCGGGCCAACTAATCTATTAAAGATTGTACAGCTTGACCCACAAGATACATCGTACTTTTAACGGCCATGCGCAAATGTCACACTTCAGGTTGTGTGCGGCCAAGGAGTCTATAACAAGGCTTTTTAGAAACTCCGCCCCAACACTGCCTTCCCCCATGGGACACCTTTCCCTCACACAGACAAGAAAGTACCCATGGCTAACCCTATCGCCTATCATCTAGTCATTTGGGCTTACAGTGCCAAGACTCGGAATCCTACTGGGCCAGGTTCTTCCCATGAGAACATGTGGTTGTACGCTAGGCTCATATCAATGACTTATGAAGTGAAGTCCTTAATTGACCAGGGCGACTTGCCAAATCTACAATAGCACATAGCATAGGGTAGCAGCTTAACGACACATAGTTGGCCCTTTGAGCAACTAATTAGCACACAGCTCGACAGTAGGCTCACACAGAGACCATACCTAGTAATGAACACATAGATACATCATCACCTAACCAGGTTCACATGGAACCACCCATCACCCTAGTCCAAAATGTTTTATCCACCCGTTGTTCATTACACAGTGCAACACATGCTACCCGAAAGATAGCACACAACCACACAGTTTATATAATGGTAATTATAAGCATATGATTAATCAAGATTATGCTTTGCTTGTAAAACAACCTTGAGCAGGGCTAAGAATAGCTACTCTACATGGAGGTTAGCCCAATGTTCAACTCACAAAGACTAGGGCGACAAGGTATCACAGGTAATCAATAATTATCAAAGGCTTGGATATAATAACAATTAGGTCACACTACCCATCGATAATTTATAAAATTAAATAATACATGTTCAAAACAAAAAAAATTTATAAACTAGGTTCAACATGTTCAAAGAGTGTACTTGCCTTGCTCCCAATACTGTTCTTGCACTGTGTCTTCTGAAGCGAAGGGCTCTTCTGCTACAACGTCTACACGATTACAAACAAGAAACAAATAAACAAAATAAAAGGCTAGCTAAATAACACCAAATGAAATAACCAACTAAACCAGGAGGTAGAGCTCGATTTTAGAATAATTTAGGAAGAAGAACGGGTCGAATCGGACTTCGGACGAAAAGTTATGGCCTTCGGAAGTTTGAATTCAAAGAAAACCCGATTTTTAATTTTAAAAAGAAAAGGATTATTCTCTGGATTTTTAATTTTGGGAATTAAATTATTTTTAATAGAAAAATATAGATGGGACCCACTGGTCAGTGGCTGGGTTCACAATGGACTAAGTCCATGTACCGAAAGGATGAGAGGTGTGTTAACGGCAAAATTTGGTAAGCCCCGGAGTACTCATCGGCTTAAGGTTCAAATTGGCTCAGAGCCAGTATCGGTTTAGATTTTTGGTCAACCGATGGGGATTTTCCCTTATCAGTATCTCCAGCAGTCGGATTCTTATCAGATTCGGTTTGGGAAGATTTTATCCAGAAGAGACCGAGTTCGAGGAGGATGCGACTTTTATCTATTAATTAGGAAGAGTTTGTTAGCTTTCTATTTTATCTTTTAGGAAAGTGTGTTAGTGTCCAACAAGGACTCGGTTTGTTTCCTTTTATCTTTAGGAAAGTTTGAATTGCAATCTATTAGGATCTCTGTCAGCATGCGGGTATAAATATGTAAGCACGGGGTTCATGTAATCTATCCTCACGATCAATACAACTCGACGCATCGTCACCTTTTCACTTTTGGATACTCTGTTCATCATTCGGCGGAACATGGCACCCAACGCGGGGCATCGGCTTCGATCTCCGGTGAAGGCGTAAGTCCAAGTCCCGCCGGCCCAGGTATATCGTATCTATCTTTAGTTTCATTACTTTTCATAGATACATCGGCTTAGTTAGGACTTTCTCGGTTAGGTCTGATATCCTAATCAAGTTGATGTTTCTGTAAACGTAATGTCGCTTTAGGTAGATTTGTTATATCCATCACGTTACACAGATCTATCGGCTCCTCAAGTATTAGATTATCATATACAATCTCGTGTTGCATTGGTTAGGTCTGACCTACTAGATTGTTATCGATAATCTAGGTATTGTTAAGTCGATAGGTTCATGCTAATGTTTCACTAGAGGGTTAGCCGGTCTTATCATATGTCTCTGTTAATCTAGTCCTAGTATCTCAATTTAGCTCTATCGGCTGTCTCTCGCTTTAGGGTCTCTGCCGATACCAGTTAAATGTTTATTAGATTAGATTAGTTTAGACAACTACCACCCTGGAAATTAGTCAAGGGCTTGATTGTCTAGATATTATGTTTCTTTTCATACTTACTGCTGTATCAATTCACTTTAACCTACTAAGTCATGATTAGAACCGTAGTCTCTAGCCTGCCTGATAGCTACCAATAAGGGTTTCATCGGGGTTTCAGCCGACGAGTTATCTGGATTATTGGTCTATTGGCCGATATGATTTATGCTCAGCTGTTTTGCATATTGTAACATCCTGAAAATCGAAGAAAACTGAAATCGGAACGTAAAAATCGGGACTTGCAAAAACTTTCGCTTGTTGCTTTTTCCTCGGGTTTATTGCTTCTTATTTGCCAGCTCAGTGCATAAATTTAGTTGTGAGCAGTTCCTCTCGATGTTTGAGAATGGTTTGGATTCTGTCGGGAGAAAATCTCGAAATAGAGAATTAGGAATTTTAAAAGAAAATCGGAGAAGAGATGCGGATTTATGAAAATACAAATTTGATAAAAGGGGATTAATTGTTGATGGTGAAAGATTAATTAGGGTATAAAATAGACAATAAAATATTTGGGGGATTTACATGAAATCTAGAGAATTTTTGGAATTTAAAAATGGTGAATTATGAAAATTAGGAAAAAGAAATTTAAATAAATATGAAAAATAATTGTGGAAAAATAAAAGTGGAGAAAAAGTTGAAAATATAGTACTAAAAATTATTCTAGGAATATTGGAATTTATTTTGAATTTTTGGAAGGAAGGAAAATGGAAATAGGAAATTAGAAATCAAAAATGGGAAAAATCAGAAATGCTACTGTTCATTGCGCATGAGGTGCTCGACGCCGTACTCGGCCCGGTGCGCGCCGCCGCGTCGCCCGGCCGTCACGCGCCGCGCCCGCGCGCGCCACGCGCCCACGCCACCGCGCCAGCCGGACCACCGCGCCCGCGCCGCTCGTCGCGCCACGCGCCGCCGCCGCGCCGGACCCGCTGCGGTCCGCGCCCTCGCGCGCCGTGCCGCCGGACCCGCCCGCACCCCGTGCGCTCGCCCCAGCGTCCGTGCGTCTGCGGCCCCGTTCGCGCCGCGCCCTCTCGCCACGCCGCAACCGCGCGCGCGCGGCCTGGCCTCCCGTGCCGCCGCATGGCGACCGTCGTACCGTGCCCGCGCCGGTCCCCCTTCTCTCTCCCGCCCCCTCCTCGGCCTCCGCTATTTAAAGGGGCCAAGCCACCCCGAGCACTCACCTCGCTGCCATTCCCCATCTCCCTCTCTCCGGCCCCTTCGCCCTCCCGAAGCGCCGCCGCCCTAAGCCGTCGTCGCCGCGTTGCCGCAAGCCGCCGACGCCCGAGCCCCGCCGCCCTAGCCGCCGGGAGCCGCCGTCGCCGCACATGAAGAGGCCGGCATCGACCTCGTTGAAGACACCACTCCACAAGCGTGCGAGCAAGGCAAGTCATCACACTCTTTGAACATATTGATCCCACTTGTGAAATGATGTTATTTTAAACTCTAAACATGCATGCTATACAGAATTACCTATACTTGTTATGCCATACCTTGCTGTTGATTACCTTTAGAATTACTCCTAGTAACTCTCGAAGTGATACAAACAACCGGAGAATAACTTCGGCAAACTGCTTAGCCCTGCTAAACTTAGAATCATGCATACTCATGTCTTTAAAAAAGCTTTGTGCTTGGGCAACTACCTTAGGGAAGGTAGTTGAGATGCGGCTGTGGAGACATGAGCGCCACAAGGCCATGAGAATAATGAAATGAGTTTGATGAAAATTGAAAGTACTAAACAAATGCTTTAGACTGGGGCGGCTGGATGATTTGGGTGGATTCCGGAAAAGGCAAGTGCCGACCCTGGTCAATTAAGGACCGAGCCATGAGATAGCCGGGAAACGAGCCAGTACAACCGTACTTCTCGAATGGGTATAGACCTAGCTGATTAGATAGCCGAGCGGAGGCAGTATCCTTGCATAGATGGTTCTTTATGATGTGGTTCGTGTTATGAAGATGAGGCTGCGGCCCATGTTGTGGATGTTGAAATTAAATCGATAATAATTGAACTTAAAGATTGAGGAAGTCTTCCCTTACCCCGGATGCGCCGAACTCCTCTCACTTGCTAGAAAATGACGGGTAGAGTGCATGAGGGCTTAAGTTCATGGAGCGGGTACTGCCAAAGTGAGGTTATCGAAAGGCTTTGCTGTGACCGTCCCTTATAAAGGGATATAGGCTCATTCAATGGGCAGTCGCGGAGTACGGGTAAAGTGTACATCCACTGCAGTGTGAATAAATCAATCTATTCGAATAGTCGTGCTCGCGGATATTGAGCATCGTGACAAGACTTTCGCTTGGCTAGACTTTAAACTTAAAAATGCTGGGATGGGTTTGCATGATGATTTTATTCGCTGGTGGATCAACTTCTCGAGATGCGAGAAGGGGTGGACTCCCCAGAAAACCATGACGAATCGGAATCGGGAAGCCATCCTTGGAATCACGATGGATGGTAGACAGAACCGTCGCCGAATTAATGAACTATGGAACTAAAACTTGACTTGGCTAGTTGTTAGGTTTGTGAAAAGATTTATGAAAATTGGCTTTATGCAAAAGAACTCCAGCCATTCCTTGAATAACCCTATCATATGCATCATTTTCGTGTTGGCTTGCTGAGTACGGTTGGTACTCACCCTTGCTATACACACAAACCTTCAGATGTTGGGAATGAAGAATCGGAGGATCCTTATGCCTACTACCAGGAAGGCGAAGAAGCTGGTGGCGCTTACTAGGTCTTAGTCCCCGGTCGTTGCCTGTGGCAACCGACATGCCGCTGCCTTTATTCCGCTGCCTTATCTAATTTCTGCTTTTGTGTTGTACCCGGACCATGAGGTCCTATGTGGTGAACATTGCCTTCGGGCCTATCATTGTAATAATTTCGTTGTAAGGCTATTCGTGCATGTGCACCTGGTTATTCAGTACTGTATTTCCTGGGTACCAACTACTCGATCCAGGGAAATGGTACTAAGAACACGAAAGATTCCTGTTCCAAAAACGGGGGTCCACACATATCTTGTCAGTGGCAGGATCAAACTGACTGGCACGCCCACGCTTCATCAATTTTAGGACCTATACTGGAGCTAAGCAGATCTCCTAGGCCAGCGTGTGATTCGACGTCAACATATCTTGCGGCGGTACGGATTTGGCATCAACAAGGTGCGGTGGACTTGATGACGCGGATGCCATGTGGCGACACGTGGGAAAAGAAGGATGATGTGGTGACGATGTGGCAAGTGACGTGGCACTAACATGGATAGATCTAGGGCTGACGTGGCATAGTATCGGTTTATATAGATCTGATGGCTAGGATTTAATCTGGAAAATTGGGTGGTTGTGATTGATTGGGGATTTTTGGACGCGGGACCCACATGTCAGTGGCACAGAGGGGAGAAAGGAGGCAAGCAGAGCCGGTCGAGTCTGGATCAGCGCCATGGGCACGATCACCACGGCTGAGACAGGCGACAATGCGATGACGTTCGGTGGAGACGGCAACCGACAGCGACAGCGGAAGGAGGCTGTGACCTTGGTGGCATGGACAGTGCTTGGCGACAGGCGGCGAAACCGGAGAGAGAGAGAAGAAGAGGGGAATAGAGAGGGGACAACACAGGGATGGAAGGGCTCAGCCTCGAGGCTCACCGGCGGCGACGGCGACATCGAGAGGAGGCGGCGACAATGGCGTAGCTCCCGGTGATGGCGTTAGGAAGCAACGGCGGCGGCAGCGGCTTTGCTTGCAGCGGCAAAAGGAGAATCGACAGTGGTGGCTTTGCTTGCAGCGGCAATGGGAGAATCCACAGTGGCGACTTGGGAAATGGAGGAAAAAGGGGCGGTGGTGTAGCATTTTGGAAATTTTGGGAGAAATTAGGAAATTTGGAAATTGAATTGGGAAAATTTCCAACTGGGAAGAATTTAGGAAATTAAGAATAGAATAGGAATATTTTGGCATTTGGGTGGAATTTGAGCTCTACTTTTGAACTACAAATAAAATCCAATTAAATTCCAATTTAAGATCCACAGAGGCAAAGATCATATTTAATTAATTAATAAAATTAAACCCTTTTTATTTAACAAAATTTTCTTTAAGCTATTTTAGGAAAATGAAACATAGGTCAATTTTCACAAAGTGGCGAAAAGAACAGAAAGCGAAAAATCAGGATGTGACATCTTGGTTGGGACTTCTCCTTCCTGTGATGTCGATGCGGCCAGTTGAATCTTCTGTCGACCGAGTGCAACCTCACGAGATTGGGCCACCTCGTAGCTCTCCTTGTCACAAGTAAAGGCTTGGCTGATGTCCCAGCGCAAAGAAATTACTCCTTGTCAACCCGACATCTTCATCATCAGACAGGTGTAATGGGGAAGGCTTGTCTGATGTCCCTACGCAAAGAAATTACTCCTTGTTGACCCGACATCTTCATCATCAGACAGGTGTAATGGGGAACAACCATGAACCTTTCAAGGGTTAGTCATCCTAATATGGCGTGGCAAGCTGCTTCGAAGTTCAACCTTGAGTAAATTATTTCGGTCCGAAAATTATGTCGGGTGCCAAAGGTGACTCGAAGAGTGATATGCCCAAGTAGTGTTGAAGATAACCCAGGCATTACCCCGTGAAACGGAGCGGAACTCGGCTTCAACACGGATCTTAGAATCTGCATCTTGTCCAGTGTTTTGGCAAAGAGGATATTGAGCATGTTGCTGCCATCAATAAAGACGCGCTTCAATTTGATGTTGCGAACCACTGGGTCCAGCACTAGGGGGTACCGCCCCGGGTGAGTCACTCGGTCAGGATGATCCGAGCGATCAAACATAATGGCCACCTCAGACCATTGTAGATATTGTGATACTTCCAATTGAATTGTGTTGATCTCCCAGTCAGTAAGCTTTTGTTTTATCTTGGACTCATATGCAAGCGGTACGAAGATGTGGTTTAACTCGGCTCGATGGTCCTGAAAGGAACCAACATCGGTATCGCTATCGTCCTTCTTTTGCCCTGAAGTCCCTTCGCCTGCAGTGATCTTGAGCAGGGTCGTATATTCTTCAGAAAACTTCTTGTAAATGAAACAATCCTTGGTCGTGTGTTTGGAGTTTGGATGATGCTCGCAAGGGCCGTTCATGATCTTATCATAGGTGCTAATGCGTGGATGATATTGCTGATAATTCAAAGTTGTGGCCACAAGATCCTTGGGCTTACGCTTGCCATCTTTTTGGTTGTTGTTGCCATTGTCCTTCTTGGGCACTAGCTGCTTCTCGACTGCTTCTCTTGGCGTGATGCATTGATGGCATCGTCAGATTTGGCATAAGAATTCGTTATCTCAAATAAATTCTTGACCATCTTCGGGGGCTTACGCCCAAACTTTACAATCAGCAGCTTGTCACGAATCCCCTTCTGAAACGCAGCGATGATGACATCATCGGTGACATCAGGGATGGTTTCAGAGAACGTGCAGTCTTTTAAGGGCTCATCGGGTCTCTGAATCATGTGGTACAAGTCAAAGTGGGTTCCCGGCCTCTCGAAGGTGCCTTCGAAGTTAGCGATGAATTGGTCACAAAGTTGGCTCCAAAGAGTTGATTGAGCCCCTTGGTAAGCCACCAAGGCAACTCCTAGTGGAGTCAGCGAGTGCTACAGGCAAATGATTCGCCATAGCTTTGGAGTCGCCTCCTGCTGCATGGATGGCCAGGGTGTCGACGGTAAGCCACAACTCGGGGTTAGTTTTACCATCATATTTTTCCATCCCTGTTGGTTTAAAACTAGTCTGCCAATCCACTTGACGCAGTTAGTGAGTAAAAGCAGGAACTCCATCGTCATCGGCGTCGAGGGAATATCTTTGGTCTTCATAGCGAGCTTGGTGCTCCCGTTCATGATGGCATTGATTGAGTTTGTGCCTCAAGTCTCTAGGTGCCGGTGTGTGATGCCTGTGGTCATCATTGTAGTTGGGGTCACTGTGGTAATTCATGTTGTGGGGCAGTACGCGGCGTCGGTCGCGTGAATCTGTCGACTGGTCTGAACGTCGTCTTTTGCTATCGCGATGATACAAATTTGATCTCATATGTCCTTTGTTGCGCTCAGGTGCCTGATAATCTTTGGAACGTAAAGGTGGAAGACGACTGCCTGTAGGTGTTTCTATAGTAGATTCCTCAGCCTGATGGTTGCCTTCAGCTTCTTGCGGTATGGTAGCGGCAATCATGGTCTTGACTTTGTTTAAGACTGGTGTCACATTAGATGGAGTCGGCTCAATAACGGTGTAGAGTAGGTTGACTGCTGCGATCGCATTTTGTTGAGGCGTGATGAAGACAATAGTGTCGTCGACACAGGTTTGGAGCATAGCATGACGAGCCATACGCCCAGCTGAAGCCAGATCTCGCCTTCTTCGGTCTTCCTCTTCCTTGCGCTTGCGCTCCTCTTCAAGCCTTGCACACTCCTCCTCTGCTTTCCTAGCTAACTGAGCTTGTTCTTCTTCGTCAGCGACTAGGTTTGCCATGTACAGGTCAAAGAGAAGCGGGTATAGTCATTATCAAATTTGGAACTACCCATACTCTTGGTGTCGGAGCCATTGTAGTCGCTGAAAGAGTTGAGGTAGCCAGCTATCTGCGTGTCGGAGCAAGATCTGAGTGGTTGGGGCATGACACCCACCTCCCTGAAGCCCAATCTGAGTAAGCCGAGGCTTGTTCGGATCGGGACTATGGCGGGAAACACATTTGGATTCGAACGTCACGGCGAGCAATGGGGGGAGTTGCATGGCAATCTGAATATACGTCTTTGCATTATTGGGAAGGACATGAAAGCAAGCTGATGTTGATGTTTCCTCCGAGTGGTTTGAGGCCGACCTAGAGGAGAGAACCTTGGAATAGATCTCGACGGCATTTGGCAAACCAAATGGGGTCGAGTGGATATAGTCCCTCCCCGACTGGTTCGAATCTGAGTCGAGGAGAGAGATCTTTCCAAAGTCGCTAGTGATGAAGTCGAGGTTGTTGAAATGGTAGGCCTGCCCTGGCGGGAAGGTGAAGTCGTCGGCTCATAAAGCTGATCCCATCGTACTTATCAGCGAAAAACTCGACGCACCCCTAGATGGCACACCAACTATCGATTCTAGAAACCGGCAATGAGAAAAGGGGTAGCCTATGAGAGCTAAAGTAGATGGCTTGTGAGATAAAGGTTTAGACAGGTTCAGGCCCTTTAGACAAGAGGTAATACCCTACTTCTATTTGAGGATTGGAATCCGCCGGGTGTTGTATTGATCTGATGATCGAGTTGTGTATCTATCTCACTATCTCTGATTCTATGTCCTTGAAGGGCTCCCTGCCCACCTTATATAGGTTGGGGAGGAGGGTTACAAAGAGGAAAACCTAACCAAACACGGTATTGGTTTCCTAAGTCTAGTCTTCAATATTGATGAACCAGGACTTTGGGCCGTTCCTTAATACACAAGGAAACATAATACCCAAGTAATAATCCGTTAAATATTCCTCATACGTAATATATCCCCTATATCCAGTCAGATAGTCCTGCCGTATGGGTATATGGTACCCATAATCTTCACAAAGTGTCAAACAAGTCTTAACCTTCTTTCTGAGTATAGCTCTTTGCAACAAGCGGAGCCTTATATTTTTCAACAGCACCATCAGATCCAAGCTTCTTCTTGAACACCCACTTACAACCCACAAGTTTGCAACCATAGGGTTGCTCTATCACCTCCCAAGTCCCGTTAGTGAGAATGGAATCCATTTCACGACGAACAGCCGCCTTCTAGCAGTCTATATCTGGAGATGCACATGCTTCTAAAATTTACTTAGGAGTGTCATCCATGAGGTACACAGTTAAATCATCACCAAAAAACTTAGCCATCCTTTGTCTCTTGCTCCTCCTAGAAGCTTCACTGTTGTCCTCCTCGGTGACAAGTTAATGTGTATGTTCAGTTTGTTCTGGTGGTGTGATTGAGCTGGGAATTGTTTTAGAATGTTGGATAGAAGTAATATGTATATCCTTCATTGGAAAAAATAACTCAAAGAAGGTTGCATCACGAGACTCCATAATTTTACCAATATGCATATCAAGTACCTCAGATTTGACTATTAAAAACCTATAGGCAATGTTGTGGTGAGCATATCCCAGAAAGACACAGTCCACAGTCTTAGGTCCAAGCTTGCGATTCTTCATTATTGGTACATTGACTTTTGCCAAGCACCCCCATGTGCGCAAATAAGAAAATGATTGTTTTCTCCCAATCCATACCTCATATGGTGTTTTGTCATTATTTTTGTTAGAGGCTCTATTCAACACATGATTCGAGGTCAACAATGCCTCCCCCACCATGCCTTAGGTAGTCCCGCTATCTAACATGGCACTCACCAAGTTAGTTAGTGTGTGGTTCTTATTTTCGGCAATTTCATTAGACTCACGATAATAGGGAGGTGTCCTCTCATGTATGACGTCATGTTCCTCACAAAATAAGTCAAATTGATTTGAGAAAAACTCTCCACCACGATCAGACCTGCCTTATAAATTTTAAAATAGTCTAGAGCCTCATGTTTTGTTTTCAACAAATACACATAGCAAAATCTAGTAGCATCGTCAATCAACGTCATAAAATATCGTTTTTCACCGTTCGACAACACCCCATTCTTTTCACAAAGATTTGAATGTAGGAGTTCTAGAGGTGTCAAGTTTCTCTCCTCAGCAGCCTTGTGTGGCTTGCGAGGTTGCTTTGATTGCACACAACTATGGCACTTAGAACCTTTGACAATGAAAACTTAGGAATTAAACACATACTGGAAAGTCGAGACATCAAACCAAAATTAATATGACATAAACATGAGTGCCAAAAATTAGCCTCATCATCCACACTGCCACAAATATGGTTTACAAACTTATTGTAGACATCAGAAAGGGAAAAGAGGCTTTAGTCTCCGCACTCATAGCCTTTACCAGTAAAATATCCATGTTTAGATATGACTACTTCATTAGACTCAAACACCAACTTTAATCTATCTCTACATGGATGGGAGCCACTAACGAGATTCTTGTCGATAGTAGGGACATGTTGCGCGTTCTTCAGCTTCACGATATTTTCCAAAGTAAACTTCAGATTTACCATGCCAACACCATGAATAGAAGCATGTGACCCATTCCCATTAGGACGGAGGAATCCCGTATGACCTGATAAGAAGAAAACAACGAGATATCAGCACAAACATGTACATTGGCCCCTTATCCACCCACCAGTTAGTAGACTGATTAACTGAAAAAACAATAGGTAAATTACCATACCCGTTTCCTTCTCTAGTATTGCCAATGGTCCCATTGGTAGAGTTAAAAGTCTGCCGGCAAATGCCTTTATCCCCTTGCGTTGTGGACACTTCCTGCCCAGATGGCCATGTTCGCTACACACAAAGCAAGTTCTGTCATCCTTGTTCGAATTGTTGTTGTTCTTCTTCTTCTTGAAGTTGGTGGCCTGCTGGGATTTGACATATTTATCTTTGCTCTTGTTTGGAGCCTTGTGAACCACATTGGCACTAGACTGCCCACCATCTCCATTAGAGCAACATCTTTTTCTCGAGCTTTCTCCTCAACATCAAGAGATGCTATCAACCCCTCAACAGAGTACTCTTGTCTCTTGTGTTTGAGTGCAATACCAAAACTTCTTCATGAAAAAGGTAGTTTCACAATACTGCACCCAGCCACTAATTTGTCGGGTAAGATACACTTAAGGAGTTTGAGTTCCTTAGGTATGGTCTGTATCTCATGAGCCTGCTCAACTATATGGTTTGTATCTCATGAGCCTACTCAACTACAGAATGGTTGTCAGTCATCCTTTAGTCATGAAACTGTCCCATGACGTATAGATCATTGCTAGCATGAGTCGCACCAAATTTGGTATTCAATGCATCCCACAACTCCTTAGCGTCAGTCATATGCATATACATCTCAATCAAACGATCACCAAGAACGCTAAGAATGCATCCCACAAAAGAGAGTAGTGGTCTCCTCAAATTTTTCTACTTTTCAGCATTGAGAGTTCATTCAGGTTTGCCATTGCTAACCCAGAAGCATTTCATAGCCATCAGCCACAGAGTGACCCTGATCTACCATCTCTTAAAGTATACACCAGTGAATTTATCCGCCCTCAGTGCATCGGCAAAACCAGCCATACTAAAATCACAGTGCCTATAATAAGAATTTTTGATTGTTGAACATATTAGCACATGTAGATTTAATTTATTCAATTAATAAATCATGACATTGAACATGTATGCTAGCACTATCACATCATACGATCTACACATGTAAACTAGACAGTAGAATATGAATAGATCAAATATGCGAAATATTATGAATGCATACCGAGAGTTCTGGATGTTCAGCTGCATAGCAGGAACAACTCGCAGCACCGGGCATTGACAACGGCATGCAGCACCCGAGCGAAGAGGAAAACAAGCCGTGGTGGACAAACAACAAGCAATCGAGTGAAGCGCTTCAAAAAAAACCTTATTGTCGTCTTCTCCCGGTGCAGGACGTCGAAGGCGAAAGTTCTAGAGACCTTCTCTCCCGATCACTGGTGCATGTCAGCGAGAAGGACGGAGTAGAAGACGAGCGACGACGCAGTACAGAGAAGGAGGCAAACCCTAGATTGATTTCGCGTGTGTTGTGAGGAGATGATGCCTCGGTTTTATAGAGATAGCAGAATGCGTGATCAAGACGTCTGCACGATGTTCGCTCCGCGTAACCGAACCGAATAAGTCGCGCGTAACTTACCCAGACTCCACGCCGCTCCACGCACTGGATTATTCGATGTGTTTCCAAAAAAATCGAATTTTGCATCAAAACAAAACTGCAAAAGAAAACCGCATCTGCACAAGCATAAGGAGCCCATTTTGATGGACCATTCATGCGCATGTGTCCCAAGCCCAGCGAGGCGAGACGAGCAAACGCATACATTTTCGTCTAGTTCTCTCAACCACACATGTCTAGGAGAGCACTTTCCATTTTAAAAGGATCTCACTTTTCTAAAATAAACAAAATGATACTAAAGGTTAATATGTGCCACTCATGAGATGATTTTTCGAAAGATTAATCTATATAGGCTTTAGCTCATATATTAATTTCAACATAACTTTGGCTTCTAGTGGGACGTGTTTTCTAATTTGCTGAGCTGCACCTGCATCCTAAATGGCCTAAAAATTAACTGTAACTGGCCAAGAATCATGGCGACAAAATTGTAGTGCTACCACCATCCTAAATCCTAAATATATTGTCCATAACTTCAAATTTATAATCTCCGCAAAAGTTATTATATTTTTGGAGTAGCAAATCGATTTCGAATTAGGAACTCCTCAAAAAGAGCTTTACTAGCTTCAGTATTGGCCTCTTGGGGAACGCCAAAGATTCCCAGCTCCCAGGTGGCTGTGATTGGTGTAGTCGTCCTACGATTTGAGCGGCGCAACGCTGGGTCGCTGCCTCGCTGGGAAGATACGGCTGGAAATCTCGGGCGGCTCGAGCATGCACTTTGTTGTTCCCACGCGAGGGACTTGCTGGATTGCCAGAGAAAAGTCCACATGGACACTGTTCACGGCCCATATATGGGCCTAATTCACAGAAGGCCCAAGATTCAAGCTTCTTACTTGAGCGGAATAAGTTCAGTTGAGACCCATCGTCTTTATATCGAGTTTAATTAACATCCCTAAACCATAATATCATATTTTTTTATCCCTCGTATTGCCAAAACTGTCCAAGACAGATCCAAAGACATTGTCGACGATTTCGCTGATGTGACATCTAGTCAGAAAAAAATAAAATAAAATACATACAGGGCCATATGTAAATAAGAAGAAAAAAATGTTGAGCGCACATTTCAGTGCCCACCTCTTACTCTTCTCCTAATCCCCAACCACGAACGTGAGGAGATGGCTCCGACGCTTGGTGGAGTGGCCGCAGTCCAGTTGTGGATGGAGGCGGCGGCGTGAAGAGGTCGCTCGGCTCGACGGAGGTGCTTGAAGGAGGGCACGGCCGCCTCGTCCTGCTTAGCGCATATCGAAGAACGGAGTCGGCAATACAAACGGAGTTGAACGGGTTCTCAATTGATGCGGTCATCTCTACAGGCTGCGGCCGTTGATGCGACGTCGGACCCAGAGTGGCTGGGGAGAAGATGAGGTCGAGGCGGCGGTGGCACTTGTGGTCATCGTGTTTCGGGTTGTTATGAAAAATAGATGCACATCATTCGGTCGCTCAACCACGTCTCTGCCTGCTATCACAAGCGCACTCGTGCACCGCCTACTCTTCTCGAGAGATGGAGAGAAAAGGGGAGAGACGAGGGAAAGAGATTGAGGATGATATATGGGGACCATCTCTTTTTTCTACGTAAAGCCCAGTCAACATGAGTAAACCAGATCAACTTGTCACGTCATCAAAACTATTTATACCGCCGGAAGACCTAATTAACTCGGTTTTATAAGTTGAGGGGTGAAAATTTCAGATATTATAGTTTAGGGATGTGAATTAAACTCGACGTAAAGACGATAAGGAATGGCAAGTGAACTTATTCATACTTGAGTACGTCTTGGAATCTCGCCCCTCTAACCCTCTTAACTCCTGGAGAGGCCGAAAGTACTAAAGTTAGAATAAGTTCACTTAAAGTCTCTTAATTTATCGTCTAGTCTATAATTCGTCCATATACCAAAATACCTGGAGATTCATGTATAATATAATATAATATAATATAATATAATAAATTCTTAAATTTATAAAACCAGATAGGGTTTTAGCTGACGTGGAAAACTCAGTTAGCAGGAGACCCATGTAGACCCCACCTGTCGGTGGCTGCCACGTCTGGGGGAGTAATCCCCACACCGTCTGCTCAGTCGCATCTCTGCTCAGCTTCCCTATCTCCGGAGTAGACGAGAGAGAGAAGCTACGGAGCAAGGCAAGAAGATGAGGTCGAGGAGCTCGGCTAGGGGAGGGGAGCCGAGGAGGAGGCTGAAGGATGCGGCTCTCCTGACGCTCAGGATCTGCTCCCTCGTCGTGCTCTCCATCATCTACGCCAGGTTCTCCCCAATCGGTAACCTCTCTCTGCCCCCTTCTTCCTCTCACCGCCGCCGCCGCTATTGTTCCTTTGTTTGTTTATTTGGATGCTGCTATAAAGAGCTGACTTCGAGTTCTTTGTATCTAGTGCCGGAGGCAAGGCCCTCAAGTAGTCAAGCTCAAAGCCAACAAATCCAAGCTGGTGTTCACCACCAAGCAGGCCGTCGTCAACACGGAATCCGGCGATAGCGCCGACAAGTCCTCGTCCTCGCCATCATTAGCAGCTGGTAATTACGAGATGTGTTCTTTTGCATCTGCTCACGAGTGAGCAGTGCATTGCTTGAGTTGGCTGATTTGTTCTTAGCGATCTCACGGCACAGGAGCTGAGTGGGGAAAAGGGCGCCACCGCTATAAACTCGATCTGGTCGGGGAAGGACGCTGCCGCTGCGAGCTCCTCCAGCTCAACCGAGTGGCGTCGGCCGGTGCCGGCCTGGTGCCTGCAGACAAAGGCTGCAGCGGTGGGAGAGATAGTATAGATGGTCAGATGGGTCGGGTCAAATTGGGCTGGCACGGACACGTATAGTACTGTTCATGGCACGGCACAGAGAAGGGCCGGGTCAACACGGCACGATTGGTCGTGTCATGCTTGGGCTGTCGGTTGAGCCCATGGGCCGACATGACACAACACGGTTACTGTTTCGTGTCGGCCCAGGCATGACACGACACGCGTGGGGGAGACCCAATCACGTCACGACGCGTGGTGGAAGGGGGAGACGGCAACGACGGCGCATTGTGTAACGGCTTCCGTCCAAGCCAATCAGAAGGCGCCACGTAGGCCTAACGGCTAGTTGGCTAAAATTTCAAATTAGCGGTTGGAGGTCTACAAAATTCAAAAATAATCCAAAAAATTTCAAAAAATATGAAATTTCGTCATATAAATAGTCATCCACCCCAGCCGTTTCTTATCACTCCAAACATCTTCTCTTGTGCTCTCAAGTGTTTAATTTTTTTATTTTGATAAAATTTGCTCAAATTTTGTCAAAAATCAAAAAATCAAAATTAGTTTCGTAGTTAAATAGTTTGATCACAGAGGTGTGAAGAGCTTGCGGTTGGAAATATGTAAGTGATTAATATTCACGTGTTATTTGTATTTTGTTTATGAATCGAATAAATATTCTAAAACTTGTTTATTTTAGTTTACATTTTCAGAATGGATCCGAACTATCCATATCAGTCGCCTTCGTTCACTTTGGATGATTTTGACTCAAATTACATATCGGGGTTTGACGATGTCTCCGGATCGGCTTCATCCCCACTAGTTGTGAAGGAGGTACCGGTTCAGGTGGCAGCGGCGACTTCAAAAGGATATTCCGGAATCGTGAGTGGTAGTGTTTCGACACACACCGGCTCGAAAAGATCAAGAACCTCTGGTGTGTGGCAGCACTTCGATGAGGTGAAGGTGACAACCCCCGACGGAAGGGATGTAACACAAGCTAGATGTAGAATATATAGGAATACTTTATCTGCTAGATCTTTTGGTGGTACAGGACACCTAAAGCGCCATGCAAAGGCGTGCGCGAGGAAGCAAAGAATACAACTCCGGCAGTAGCAACTGATACTAAATCCGAACGATACGGTACGTAGTTAGGAGTACGATCCCATGGTTGCTCGGGAATCTCTTGTTCGGTTAATCGTCAGACAAGATCTATCCCTGAACCTTGGGGAGTCTCCTGCTATCGAACAGTACATTCGATTCCCATGCACTGGCCTGAGAGATTTGCTTTACTCTAGTACAGGTCCAAATTGATCGCCTCCGGTGAATTGAGGGCGTGCCAGTTGGTTTGATCCTGTAACCAACAAGAAACAAGAAATATGTATTAAGTTGAAATTAGATCCTATCGAATCGGCTGAAGACATCAATTTACACATAATTGCTATCCCAAAGCACACTTAAACTAAGTGATTGGGATAGATTGGCTATGCCGAGACAGTATAAATTACTTAGGCTAAAAACATATTAGGATAATAATTATTTGCATTGATAACCTAGTCGATACTGCAGATCTAACGTGAATTGGCTAATACTCCGATACATTTTATAAAAAGATATTAATCTAATCTAAATGTGCTAAACCTACAATCGGCTGTTAACATAACTTGACAGATTGATATTGACTTAGGGCACTTAGACAGATTAAGATCTTAATATAAAATACGATTTTAATATATCTAATAGCAATTAAAACTAAATATAACTAAAACAGATAAGGCTGGCTAAAACTCCACTGTTGTCTCAATGATAAACATTAAACTAAACATATCTTAATAGTTCTAAGAGCGACTTAATAGGTCGGTTAGATAATATAAAAAGAAATATCAGATCTGTATGAGCCAATGTGAACCCCTCGAGACGATAGACACGACATATAATCTAATTCAACCCTTAGATCTATCCTTATCGGCTGCAGTCTTCAGAGAGAAACCAGCTGATTGTAGGCTAGATCTAGAGATTGCTCTAGATTATAGGCCGCGTATGATAAATTGTGCAGTTCATAACACCAAAACTAGAGTATCATGACGATGAAAGCACTAGTCCCTATGATACAAACCACTAATGACAAATAATTACCTTGTTCGGACATCAGAACTGATGCAGCCCGAGCAAGAGCAAAAACTCGTCAAAAATGAAAAGGGTGGTGATGCGCCGAAATTGATTGATTGTGTCTTGGTTGATATCTTTACAAAGAGCCCTTGGGTCTTATTTATACCCAGGCATAACAATATCCGTGTAGGATACGGTTTCTACTTTATCTACTATTTACAGTACGATAATATCTCGGGACATAGTCCCAAACCGTATTACAAAAGGAAAATCTATACAACTTCCTAATTTACACATATAATTGTCGTTACAGGACTCTATCCATAGATGGCAATATCTTTAACAAACATTTGGGAACCAAATCCAATATTTATCTTTATGCTCCTTTTTCGGGATCGGTTCAATCTCCATCTTCTAATCGGAATCAGCTATCAACCATCCTTGTCCGATTCAGCCTCAGCCGACTGGTCTCCTAGCCGATTCGGTTTTAGCCGATGCGACCTCTATTTCTCCGCAGACCGCGCTCCTGATCCGGTTCCGCTTCAATCTTGGCTCTGAACTCGGGGATTTGGTTACCAAATTTAGTCGTTAACACATGCCCCCCAAGTCCATAATATGATAGTATTGCGGATTTGACGCTGTTTCAAATTCCCGCAAAAGTTTCGCCCTAGTCCGTTTCGGCTGTCACGAAATTTCTTTAAATAACACCTGCCTTGCGCCGAACCAAGCCACGCGGTCACTTTTGCTACCTTAAAACTCTAGCCTCGAAACCTTAAAACTCTAGCCTCGAAACCTTTCTGCTCCCTCAGCGACCTCGTCGGAACCGAAGCAGGTCTCGCCGGTAAACTCCCTTGTAGCGGCAATCCTCCCGCACCAATGGCGTCTTCAAGCACCCCTTCTGATGCGGCCGCCCTAGAATACCCCGAGGTAAGTGTTTGTTGTCTCTAGCTCTTCATTCACCGCAATCTGGTTTTTTACCCTTTCGTAATTTCGTTTTTCTTTTCTTCAATCTGTAGCACCTCGCTCACCAAATTGTGATTCCCAACCTCCTTGACCACGACCAACTCTGTTAGGGCCGATTGGCAACATAGACCCTAGCAACTTCATCAATGGAGACCAATCGGATCCCCTTCGATTTTCTAACCCATTTAGCATCGGTCGGGGTCTTCAAATCTTGGCCATCAACGGACAAAACTTGGCCATCTGGTATTCTAGGGTATCGGCTAGCAAACGGCTCTCGGGACGAAATAGGGATCAGCCAGTGCCTAGCCCTCACCTTAGCTGATATGCCCAAGGACGAGCCCCTGCTGTCGGCTGCGAACTATTTCTGGTCAGACACGCTCAACGTGTTCCTTTTTAGACAAGGGCCGATGACGCCAACCCTTCTAGACGTAGTGATGATCACTGGGCTGGATATATAACCTCAGCAGTTGACCCCTCTGATCTCGACATTAAGTGCCATCACAATTTCAAGACCAAGAATAGGAGGTTGGAGTGGTTTTATCTCAATGAACATGAGGGACGGCCCAGTCTCCAACAAGGAACACACAACTTTTCTGATGATGTGGCTGGAGAAGTATGTTTTCTACGGATCAAGTTGCGGCCGATCACCAACTGGCAACATATAGCCGAAGCCCTGGTAGAGAAAAAGAAAATCTCCTTAGGGAAGTACTTGCTTGGCTATCTTTACCAAACGCTGAGTAACGTATCGGCTAGGCTGGCCTCTAAGCAAGCCATCCACACAGGACGCCTTGGTGGCTACTACAGTTATGGCTCAACCTCCACATCCACAAAGTTGCTCAGCGGCCAAGTCTTCTTGAAGCCGATTTTCCTTTAGCTGAGCTAAGATACGAAGATGAAGAAGAAGTAACCACTCATCAATGTATGTCATTTGGAGAGGCAGCCTCCTCCTACTCTGGATGCAAACTTTCGGCTAAGTATTTTAAGAACTGGTTCAGCAACTTCTACAATGGCTTTCCAGCCGATTCCACTATCTGGTTTGCTTATGACAAGTTTAGCAAATTTGAAATGCCAGACGATCTTCGGCTAGACGAAATCAATTCTCCAAAATATGAGAAGCTGAGAGAAATTTTTGTAACTGCCATCTCCCATTGCATCCTTCCGGTTGGCATCTACCAAGGGAGGAATGTTCAGAAATCTTATGAATTTTATCATCCGATGGTTGCTGCAAGACAACTGGGGATGGGCCAACTATCGATTGGTTTGTACTATTCCGACAAGATCCAAGCTAGAGGCAAGATTGATGACAGAATAATGATGCATCGGCTACTCAGTATCCTCGGTCCTCCTCTCGGCAGCTTCGGGGATATCGAATTGGCAATCACCCGGACAACTGTCTTCAGCCGATGGTGAAGAGAATGGAAATTGCACCTATTCCACCAATCGGCTTCCATGTATCTGACTACCGTTGACCCAGACATGGTCCCATCAGTAAGTACTTACTCTTTAACTTTCTCACTTCATCGGCTATTCATACGCATATATCATTACTCATATCTTTGTCCTTGAAGATGACCGACGCCTCTCCTCCTCGGATCAGCAACACTGGAGTGGATGTGAGCTACGCCAGAGGGGTGCTATCGAACGGCTGCGGGCTGGCCCCATCAATTATCGGCTTCAACGCGCCGAAGGTATCAACTCTCCTCCACGGCCAAACCCGTGAGCCATTTCGTCGGCAAAAAAGGACAAGCCATCGGCTGTTACTACACCAACTGCAGCGAAGAAGAAACCTGCGAAGAAGCAGAAGCCGAGCCCAGCCGATGATCTATCCCCCATCGACCCAGAAGTCGACACTGTGCTCGATGAAGAAGTTTAGGACGAAGAAATGGAGAAAGCTATTGATGACGCCGCGACCGAATCAAGCTCCTCCGACAAGTATGCTCAGGCTTCATCAGCCAACGAGGCATCCGTTCACAAGACTTCGAGCCCTCCAAACCGCTCTGTTTGTTCGACGCCAGTAAGCCACTTTCACTGCCCAACCTTTCAATGCTGCCATATATATATATATATATATATATATATATATATATATATATATATATATATATATATATCCCTCATTGTAGCTTTTGCATCGGTAGAGGAAGAAGTTGGCCGTCAAAAGGAAAGCAGATCCCCTTTGTTCAGTAAGTTTCCATCATTGCATTTTTCCTTTCTTAATCAGCCGATTTCTAAGCTTGCACCCTTTTTAGCCTCCTCGTGCTCTAACACCTGCCCCCCACGTATCGAGTGAACACACGTCATCGGTTGCAAGTGGCGGCCACGCCAATGACGAAGTTACTTCAGTCCCAGCCATCCAAGTAAGTTTGCTCACCCTCACATATCGGCTCATTGGCTTCTGTCAATCTTCTAACTGTACCCTGCTTTTCAGAGCGTAACCGATCTTTTGGGCTTTGACTTGTCAGAGTTCATTGATCCGGACGAAGATGCTGGTAAAGCCATGGTGCTGGTGGACGAGGACCTAAGAACCACGCTGGCCGATATTGCCAATCGGCTGGAGAGCTCATTGGACGCACTGGTAGCCGATTGCGGCTCTATCCGTAATTGGTTCGAAGAAATCCAGGCTCGGCTCCTAGACCAGCTGGTCGACATCATCGCACCGGCCACTTTCTGGAGGCGCATCGGCATAAGTATGAACGCACGAAGCAACGGGTAGTCGATCACCGAGAGAACCAGATGTTGGCGGCCACCATCAAGGCTAACCAGCAGGAGATCAAGACGGAGAAAGCAAGATTCGACGCTCTAAAGACCGAGCCGATTGCCGAGCTCGAGCAGCTTCGCAAGTGCCGGGATGAACTGGCGGCCGAGCTCGCCAAGGTTGAAGCCGAGATCCAGGTCAAGGAACAACGCGTGGCCGGCCTGCCGAAGAAAATTGAAGACCGGCGGGCGAAAATCAAGGCGGTCGTGTCATATTTGTCCGATCGACCAAGGCGGTGAAGCCGCGACGGAAGTGATGCGGCCGATGCCAAAGCCATCGAAGAGATAGACGAAATTCGTCGTAAGGCGATATCGGCTATCACCAACTTCCTTTCCCGCTGACCTGATTGTAATAGTTGGTCAAGGAATTTTTGTAACTCAAACTCACAGTTCATCCTGTAATTGGCTCGAACTCTTTTGTAATCTGCTTGTTCAATGCCATTCATGTGCATGTTTGCCGATCAACCTGGACTTGAAAACTTCAAACAGTTTGAACAATTGGAAAAACATTGAAAAATTTGCTATGTCCTGATGCGTCCGATTCCTGATATTGTATGCCTCCTTAATTTTGTTGATGGTGTCCTCAACATCAATAAAATTAGTAAACTGAATATCGTAGTGCTGTCGGCTAGGCAGAGCCGATGTGTAAAAATTAGGGGAAAAACTTAGCACCAAAACGACCTAAAGGCGATGCGTTTTCAACGCATCGGCTAATATGAATCGGCAAGGCCTTAGCCGAATCATGAGTTGATCCAAACAGTGAGGTAATACTTCTTCAGATATTTGGCATTTAAGGCCCGACCAAACACCTCTCCGTCCAACTCCTCCAGCATGTAGGCTCTTTTAGAGACGCATCTGTGGATCTTGAAAGGTCCTTCCCATTTAGGTGACCACTTGCCGAATTTGTTGTCCCTTGATCCGATCGGCAATATTAACTTCCAAACGAGCTCGCCCTCTTCAAAAGACTTAGGCACAACTTTCTTATTATAATGACGGGCTACTCGCTCCTTGTCCCTGGTCACTTTTTCCAAGGCGCGCATCCTTGATAGAACTAGGTCTTCTGATTCATCCACCATTAAGTTATAATAATCATCGGCTGTGAGCTGATCTTGTAACTGAATCCTCCTTGAGCCGATGATATTTTTCCATGGTAGAACTGCTTCATGTCCGTAGACCAGTTTATATAGAGGCACCGGGATTGATCCGTGGCAAGCCATCCGATAGGCCCAAAGTGATTCAGCTAATCGACTATGCCATTACTTCGGATACTCAGCGATCTTTCTCTTTATCAGTTTAATTAGACTTTTATTTGAGGCATCTGCTTGCCCGTTAGCCTGAGCATAATACGGTGAAGAATTGAGTAACATGATCCCCATGCCATCGGCAAACTGAACAAACTCATCTGATACAAAGATAGATCCCTGATCCGTAGTTATAGTTTGAGGGAGACCGAATCGGTATATAATGTGTTCCTTAACAAACTCGATGGCATCTCCAGAGTCAACTTTTTTCAAAGGAATTGCTTCCATCCACTTGGTAAAATAATCGGTCGTCACCAATATAAACTTGTGTCCTTTAGTTGAGGGTGGATTGATCTGGCCGATCATGTCGATTCCCCAACCTCTGAACGACCAAGGCTTGATGATAGGGTTCATAGCCGATGCTGATGCTCTTTGGATAGCTCTAAACTTTTGACAGTCTCGGCATCCTTTGTAATACTTAAAACAATCTTTCAGCATGGTCGGTCAAAAGTATCCTGCTCTTAGAAGTAGTCATTTCATCTTGTGAGCCGATTGATGCGTACCGCAAATCCCTTCGTGCACTTCTCCGATAGCCACCTTGGCTTGATTGGCATTGAGACATTTGAGTAGCACGCCATCGATCGTCCGATAGTATAGTTCTTCGTCGAGCAAAATGTATCTCAAAGCCTTGTAGCGCAATTTCCTGGAAGCTGACTGGGAAGGATTTTGCAGGTAGTTGTAGACTTCAAACTTCCAATCGTCGGCTGTCATGGTGGCAATCTCCACTTCGACATCCTTCGTCATTGGCCTGTAGCCTGATGCCCCATAGGCCAGATCGTTGGCTTCTGTGTTTTGTTCCCGGGGGATATGCTTCAAAGTCACTAGCTAAAAGTTGTCTATCAATTCTTGGCATTTTTGATAGTAGACCATCAGTGCGTCGTTCTTGCACTTAAATTCTCCTGACAACTGGTTGATGACCAACAGTGAATCTCCCATTATTTCGATGGCATCGGCTTCAACCTCTTTGAGTAGTTGTAGTCCTTTGAGTACGGCTTCAAACTTGGCTTGGTTGTTTGTGGCATGGGGCGTGATTGAAAAAGCAAACTCAAAGCTTGCCCCCTAGGAGAAATTATTACCAAGCCGATTCCGCAACCATTGGTGCAAACCGAGCCATCGAAAGTTAGAGTTCAAGGCATAATTTCTACTGAGCCGATTGAATATCTCTGTGTTCAACTATGAAATCGGCTATAGCTTGTCCTTTCACTGCCTTGGGTGCCTGATAGCGTAGTTCAAACTCTATTAAGGCAAATATCTACTTTCCAACCCGTCCTTTTAGTATTGGAGCCGATAGCATATATTTTACCACGTCGGCCTTGCATATCACGGTGCACTCGTTGGATAAAGATAATGCCTTAACTTTGTACATGAAAAATACACGCAGAGACATAATTTTTCCACTGGCGAATACCTTGTTTCGGCATCCAGAAGTCGTCGGCTAAGATAAAAGATGGCCTTCTCTTTCTCTTCGACCTCCTGGATCAAAACTGAGCCGATGGATTTTTCGTCGGCTGACAGATATAACCTGAATGGTATCCCTTTTTGTGAAGAGATTAGGACTGGGGGTGAACTTAGGTAGTCCTTGATATTGTCCAGTGCTTTCTACTGCTCTGCCCCCTAGGTGAATGCTTGATCGGCCTTCAGCCTAAGCAGTGGTGTGAACGGCTCCATCTTTCTGACAGGTTGGCTATGAACCGCTTGATGAAATTGATTTTGCCGATCAGAGACTGTAGGTCTTTCTTGTTCTTTGGAGGCTGAATGGTCTTGATTGCGTTAACGCTTCTTGGTGTAACTTCAATTCCTCTTTCGTGAACAAGAAATCCTAAAAATTGCCTGGCCGACACGCTGAACACGCACTTCAAAGGGTTCATCTTCAGGCCGTACTTTCTTGTTCTTTCCAGAACCTGTCTTAAATTGGCTAAATGGTCTTCTACTTCCCTGGATTTAACGACGACGTCATAAATGTAAATTTCAACTAGGGAGCCGATCATATCATGGAAAATGTAGTTCATGGCCTTTTGATACGTAGCTCCAGCGTTTTTCAAGCCGAACGTCATGACGACCCATTTATACAGGTCGATTGCCCCTAGGCATCTGAAAGCTGTCTTGTGGATGTCTTCTTCGGCCATGAATATCTGGTTGTAACCTGCGTTACCATCCATAAAGCTTATGATTTTATGGCCTGAGGCGGTATCCACCAGCAAATCGGCTATATGCATTGGGTATTCATCCTTAGGGGTGGCCTTGTTTAGATCTCTGAAGTCGATACACACCCTAAGTTTGCCGTTTTTCTTCATTACTGGAACTATATTCGAAACCCATTCTGTATATCGGCAGGGTCGAATAAATCCAGCATCATACAGCCGAGTGATTTCGGCTTTAATCGCATCATACATATCGGCTTTAACCTTCCTGGGAGGCTGTTTGTACTGTCGATATCCAGGCTTTATAGGCAGCCGATGCACAACAATAGATGGGCTAAGACCAAGCATCTCGAAATACTCCCAAGCAAAATAATATTTATATTCTTTTAATGACTCAATAAGCTTGGATCTAAAACGAGAAGACAAATTTTTGCTAATATATGTCGGCCTAGGCCTATCTTCTGGACCTATATCAACTTCCTCTAACTCGTCGGCCGACATAAAACCTTGCCCTAGTTTACCATCGTTATCGTCCATGGTGTCCTCGCTGTAGACGCTCGAGCCCTCCACGACGCCTTCAAAGTAATAATTGAGGCTCCTCGTCTCCAATGGGCTGTATAGCAGAATCAAACACCTTTAGAAAATCAGCTTGCTAGATTTTACCGGACAGGCAATCAATACCATCGATTTCCCAGAGTGACAAATCGGCATTAGCAACGTTGACTGACCTGTCGGCTAGCACGATCTCTATCTTGTCGCCTTGCCACTAGATTAGACTTTGGTGCATTGTAGAAGGGATACAACAGTTGGCGTGAATCGAATCCCTTCCTAGTAGCAGGCTATATGACCCTTTCCCGTCGATGATGAAAAACGTAGTGGGCACGGTCTTGTTGACGACTGTCAGGTCAACGTTTAAAACTCCCTTGGCCTCTGAAGGATTACCGCTGAAGTCTTTGAGAATCATGTTTGTCTTGATCAGGTCTTCGGCTACTTTCCCCAGCTTCCTAATAGTTGCATAGGGCATTAGGTTGACAACAGCCCCTCCATCGACTAGCATCTTAGACATCGGCTTGCCATTGACGAATCCCTTCACATATAGTGGCTTCAGGTGTTTACTCTCAGTTCCCTCAGGTTTTTCAAAAATAGCTTGTTCTGGGGACAAAACTAGTCTAGCCATGGTCTCCTCCACTGTATCTGCGTCAGCCTCGGCAGCCTCAAACTCGGCTGGTAGAATGAAAACCATGTTGACTGATGCCGAGACTACTGCTTTTCCTTTTGCCGCCTTTCTGGCTTTGTCAGCTGGGCTTTCGTCGGCTGGGGCCGCTTGTTTCTTGGCGCTCCATCGCTTTGTGCCCTGCCGACGTTGTTGTTGTTGGATCATCCGTCGTACTTCTTCCTCCTACCCTCGCTCTTGAGTCGTTGGATGTTTCTCTTTTGTGTTTTGGTAAAGAGGTTCGAAGGGCACCATTGGGGGTTGGCCGATTGCTTGTTGTCGGCCTCTTCTTGATCTTCTTACTGGAAGAAGTCTTGGTGAATGGGACCGAGCCGATCATGAACAGAAGGTTTACGTTGGTTAAGCCAAACGGCTCGGGGGACGAATCGGTTAGAACTCTCCAGTTGTGGTTCCATGTATTCGTCCTCTCTGTAATCACTGCACGCTGGACAGTTTTCGAGGGTTGGCAACCTCATTCCTTGCTCCCAGCAGAACTGAAGAACTCGCAATGCCAATGCGGATCACAACCGTCGTGGCGGCGGTAGTACGCCACGCCCAGTCGATCAGGCGTTCTTTGGTACGGCATGTGGCGCCGGCTCTCTTCTTCCTCCTGGATCCTATGGTGGAATCGCAGCAGGTGTCCTGCCTGGGCTGACGTTCGGTCGATCGTGCATTGGTGTGCACCATATTGATTGACACAGTCATATCTTCAATCGGCTCTCTGTGGGGTGACCCTGAGTCAGCGCTAACTGTTTCGACTAAGCTATACGTCATTCGGTGCTGTCGATCAGCCACCTTGGCCGGTTTGGACCATGTTGACCGGGAAGGGGTTGCCATCAACCTTCATCGGCTTAGCCGATTCTTCGAACTTTATTTTACCGGCTTCAATGGCCGATTGTATCTGCTGCCTGAACACCTTGCAATCATTCCTGCTGTGGGAGGTGGTGTTATGCCACTTGCAGTATTTTTTTCTTTTTGAGCTCATCGGCTGATGGGATAACGTGGTTGTTTGGCAGCCGAATTTGCTTCTCCTTCTGCAGCAGATCGAAGATCCTGTCGGCTTTAGTGATATCAAAGTCATATTTCTCTTCCTTGGCCGACCTTTTCAACCATTGCTAGGTTATCGCTTTCTTGTTCCTGGTCCACTCAGCTGCTGCCACCTCCGCATCACTGTCGCTTGATTCTGTGTTCATTGCGTAGGCGACGTGAGTGACTTTTTTGAAGGCCTTCTTAGATTCTTGAAATCTTTGCTCGTTGGCCATCACTTTCTGGGCCAAGTGGGCCAGGCTCTCGAAGTCTTGAGCCAAAAATCTTTCACGGATTGGCGACAGAAGACCATGAAACGTCAAATCGGCTAGCTGGGAGTCTGATAAGATCAGACTGTAGCATCGGTTCCTTATTTCCGTGAAACGTTGAATATAATCTTGGACTAATTCTTTGTGCTTCTGTCTGATGCTGGTTAAATCCGACAGTTTCATCTCATGGTTGCCGAAGTAGAAATAGCTGTGGAATTGTTTCTCAAGATTGGCCCAGCTCTGTATCGAGTTGTATGGTAGCAACGAGAACCAGGTCAAGGCCGACCCTGATAACGACAGTGGGAACAAGCAAACCCTGAGTGCGTCTTTAGCCGGTGCTTCCCCGCATTGAGCCAGGAATCGGCTAACGTGCTCGTAGGTAGATATATTGTCTTGCCTAGAGAACTTGGAGAAGTCTTACACTTTGTACCGGTTTGGCAATGGCACCCTCTCGAAGTGCTCCGGATACGGGTACCGGTACATATGGCCGGAGTCCTTTGGCTTGAGGCCGAATTGATCACGCATTACATCGACAATCAGATCGACCCAAGTCCTGTTGTCTTGAGCTTGGGATATCGGCTCATGTTGTTCATACGGTATGGGTCCTTATCAATACTGAGGTGGCGGTGTCTGCGGCCGATACTGGTGGTCGTGTTGGCCCCCCGGATATTAGTATTGGAGTTGGTTAATAGCGGGAGGTGGCCGATTCGCCAGTGGGGATGACTGCTCAGGAAGGAGCCGATGGCCGCCGGAGTTGCGGTGTGGCCCTGGAACAAGGTTGCCAACCGGCTCGGGTCGCCGATTGAGGTCAAACATGCTCACAAATTGGTCCTGGGAAGGAGGCTATTGTCGGTTCAGGATGAAGTGTTGCGGCCTTGAAGCCGATACGTGCACGTTAGGCTGGATCGGGGCCCCTCCTGGTGGATTTGGCTGCGCTGGCGGCAGTGTCGACCGATTTTGGGTTGCCAACACCCTGTAGCCCGGGAATTGGCCGTAGTAGGTTGGCCCTCTTTGCAGCGGATCGGCTATCTTTGAATCAACCACGGTGGCTATCATATTGTTGAGAGTGTTGACCAGTATGCCACTTTGGTTGATAAGGGCATGATGCACAGCCGAATCGATTCAGTCTTGCAGAGTGTGAAGTCCCGAATCATCTTGTTCTTGTTTAATGTCCTCCATCTTTTTCTTTCCTTTCCTATCCTCCTCGGAGGACGTGTTGAGGTCCTCGGGCTTGAATTTGAACTTCAAGAGGACAACCCTAGATCTGGTCTGGGTAAAGGACTGCAGGTAATTAGCCTGCAGCTGCTCGGCCATCTGTTTGTAGTCGGCTAGTTGCTCAGCTGATAGTGTTCAATCCTCATCGGGATGACGTTTTCCTCGTTGATTTCTGGGTTCTTGTTTCTGGACATTGTGTTGAACTCGGAAGTCTGCACTTGGTCCCACCAAGCGTGCCAAAAGCGTGTTGATGAGAAATTTGATTCTCACGCACTGGCCTGAGAGATTTGCTTTACTCTAGTGCAGGTCCAAATTGGTCGCCTCTGGTGAATTGAGGGCGTGCCAGTTGGTTTGATCCTGTAACCAAAAAGAAACAAGAAATAGGCATTAAACAAGAAATAGGCATTAAGTTAAAATTAGATCTTACCGGATCGGCTGAAGACATCAATTTACACATAATTGTCATCCCAAAGCACACTTAAACTAAGTGATTGGGATAGATCGGCTATGCCGAGACAGTATAAATCGCTTAGGCTAAAAACGCATTAGGATAATAATTTACAGATATAATTGCTGTTACAGGACTCTATCCATAGATGGCAATATCTTTAACGAACATTTGGGAACCAAATCCAATATTTATCTTTATGCTCCTTTTTCGGGATCCGTTCAATCTCCATCTCCTAATCGGAATCGGCTATCAACCATCCGTGTCCGATTCAGCCTCAGCCGACTGGTCTCCCAGCCGATTCGGTTTTAGCCGATGCGACCTCTGTTTCTTTGCAGACCGTGCTCCTGATCCGATTCCGCTTCAATCTTGGCTCTGAACTCAGGGATTTGGTTACCAAATTTAGTCGTTAACAGTGTGACCTCAGACATATGGAGTAGTAGAGCTAATGAGGCTTACCTTAGCGTAGTTGTTCATTTTGTTGATGATGATTGGCAGTTGCAGAAAAGAGTTTTAGGTCTTAGGTTAATAGATGTCTCACACACAGGGGAAAACATAGCTGAAAGAATTAGGAAGATAATTAATGAATTTAATCTTGCATATAAAATATTTGTTGTCACCCTAGATAATGCATCTTCTAATTCTAGGGCAATGAAAATATTACAACCTTTATTTTCTATTTATGCTCAGTCTTTTCTACTGCATCCGCGTTGTGCTTGTCATATAATAAATTTGATTGTTAAGGCTAGGATTAAGAGAGTAGGTGATCACATCGATGTTGTTCGGCAAACAATCACGTGGTTAACTGTTTCTAACCCGTGTATTGCTGCATGGAAGAGGTTTTGTAATGCAGCCGGTAAGAAAGCACGTAAGTTTGCCACCGATGGAGAGCATCAGTGGAATGCAACTTATTTAATATTAAAAGTAGTTTTACCTTATAGTGGTTTACTAATTGATTTTGTTCAGTCACGTAATGGTCCAACAAACTGTGACGGTGGGCCAATACTGACTGAGCATGTTTGGGCAATTGTCCAAAGAATTTACCAATTTTTTGAAACTTTTTATGATTGTACTCTTACTCTGTCCCAAGTCTATTATCCAACTGCCAATTTAATTTTGCACAATATTTTGAAATTGCTACTTTGTTTAAAGAATATGAAAATGATGAACTTCTAACGGAACCTGTCTTTTACATGAAACAAAAATATTTAAAATATTAGAAAAATATATCTATGTTGTATACTTTTGCTTTTCCTTTTATTTTAGATCCTAGGGGTAAATTAAGGGGATTCTCTACTATTTTATCACTTACTGGAGATATTGTAGGTGTAGATTATAGTCCCTTTTATAGTGAGGTTAGGGGTAAATTATATAAAGTTTTTGGAAAGTATGAACTAAAGTTTCAGGGAGTTTGCCAGCAGAGACCCCCTCCTGTCCCTACTACAGGTAAGAAAAAGATACCACGGGGTAGAATTTGGGGTGGCTCATCTTCGAGCCAAGATGGTGACAGTTCGTCGGCTGCAAGTGGAGACACCTCTTCGCATAGTACTGCCGAAGAGTTGTCCAGTTATTTGGACAGTGACGCCATCCACCATGAAGCACAAGACTTCAACGTCCTGGGATGGTGGAATGATCACAAGATGGCATATCTCGTGCTTTCAAAACTAGCACGGGATGTGTTGACGGTGCCCGTGTCGACGGTGTCCTTCGAATCGTCCTTCAGTCTGTGCGGCCGAATCATCGAAGACAGGAGGACGAATCTGAGCAGCGACCACGTCGAAATGCTACTAAGCGTTCAAGACTGGGAGCTAGCTAGACAACATGGCCAATACATCGCTGACAACCAAGAATTGGCCGCCAGTTCGAGAACCTCTATTTGGATCCATACCAACCCCAATAGAATTTTGTTAGAAGTAGTTGTGACTTTTCACCTGTACTCTTTTCTTTGTCATGATTTTCTCACTTTTTTCTATGAGTTTTACATAACAAAGTTTTTAACGAGGCAGCATGTATCATTCTATCCTATAATGATATAAACATCAATAAAGGTCATTACTATTTTTAACATATTCTTTTGCAATATTTTAGTGTTAATTTTTCTTTCAATATTTTCAACATTATGAATCTATCTTTTTTCAAGATGACGAGTACAACATTTTTTTCATATTTTCAACATGAGGAATAGATCATTATTTCATTTTTTTCTAACTTTTATTTTCAATTTTTATTTTTTAACAAATAATAGGGTTGCGGTTTTTTTTGAATTTTTCACTGTGCTAACGGTCGCCCCTGCCTCTGTCGGCCCGTGGGCACGGCACGGGCACGGCCCCGGCCAGCCGTGGGCCGTGCTTGGGCCGGGGGTGAGGCACGTGGGCCGGCACGGCACGACCCGTTAAAGTAACCGTGCCTAATGGGCCGTGCCCCACCCGTGCCCATGCCAGGCCGTGCCGGGCGGCCTATTTGGCCACCTATAGAGATAAGCGGCCTGACATATTATATATTGGGATTGTGGTTTAAGGACGTTTTTCAAACTCGCCCTCAAAATAAGGGATCAAAGTGAACTTAGCTAAGAGATCTAAAGTGAATTTATTTAACTGAAGTTGGTATTGAAACATGGGCCGCAACAAGCCTGATATGTGGCTTTGCACGATATCCAGCACACTAGCGGATGGCAACGACGATCCGACAGGGCAGCATACTTTCGGAATTTTAAGACAGAAAAGTTTGTCTCAGCTACTCGTCAAAATACTAGTATTAGTTTATTTACTGCTCAACAGTATTTATGTTTTAGCAACATAAAAGGGTTTATGTATTTCACAGTTTTTTTAAAACTAAACAGACAAGAGAACTACACGTTATATTTTTCAAATGGAAAAGTCCGAATTACCTCTTGAAAGAGTTGAACTATTGGGTGAGTACGAATTACCCTTTAAACTCAAAAACCAAACATCTTTCACCTTCAACTGTTAAAAATAATGGATGAAGAGCCCTCCGAAAAGATTTGCAGGCGGTTTTAATCCTACGTGGCAGTCCACTCAGTATTTTTTTAAAAGAAAATGGTGAAACCCATCTGTCACATTCTCTTTACTCTTTTATCTCTTACTCCCCTCTCTCTATCCTTGGTCTCAGCTTCTGCTTCTGCATCGACGACAGCAGGGACATCGGCCTCATCGTAAATGCTGGCCACTGTGAAAAATATATTCTATTATATTCTGATGTATTAAGTTGACCCTCTTGTGGGGTATATATAGAAGTACATATAAGGTAGAGAGAAGTACAAGACAAGACAAGTTAAGATGGATTTATCTCTAGGATTATATCTCTAGGACTCAATCTTATCTCTAGGATTCTATCTCTAGGACTTTATCTCATCTCTACTCTTATCTCTAACCATACATATCTGTACTTCTAACATTCCCCCTCAGTCGTAACGGGAGTGAAGCGAAGATTGTGACTGAATTTGAAATATTTTGTTTCTTCATCTTCTTCAACTCACCATCATCGATTGCATCTCTGATGGACAGTCCTCCACATGGTGCCTGCGTCCCCTTCGGTGTCCTCCATTGACTCTCCTCTATTCCCTCTCGAAGTCATAGCGAAAGTGTCATGGACGATAGCAATGACACGAACGCTTTGACTGGAGTTACTGTAGATAATTTTTGTTGTTGACGTTTGTCGATGTAGCCGATCATGTAGTAGCCGTGGTTGTGGTAGTCATGGAAGTTGATGGAGCCGCAAATAGTCGAAGGCAAAAAAATTGCAATTGTTAGCATCTTGCACCTTGTAGGTGTCAGAGGATGCTGTTGAGGACGTCTTGTGAATGTCAGAGGACGTCATCGGCGATGAGGCTACCACTTTGGTTGGTCCTTCTGTGCCGTATAAGAGGTCATCACAGTAGTGATGCTGGGTTGATGCAGTCATTGCCGTCGGAGTTGACGTGGTCGATGCTGTCGTCGGTGACGCGGTCGTTGCCGTCGTAGCGAACGCAGTCGATGTCATCAATGAAACATCTTGCAGATTAATCTGTCAGAGGATGCACTGGTGTCCATCCATGTGGACGAAGTGGCTGTGGCATATTACCATGTTGACGAATACCACTAGTGATATAGTGTCGGCGAAGACGAGTATGTTGATGATGTAGTCATACGGGCTGATGCAGCTATGATCTGTCGGTTGTCGGTAGAGAAGGCGATGGAGAGGACGTCCTTGGTGTGACTGAAGAAGCAGCGGGTGGTGCGACCAGTGATGACGATTGATGTCATCATACAATTGATGAGGTGGAAGTCACGCGCCTGAGGTAGATGCTTGCAGCTTCGACGCCTGAGGTAGAAGTCGCACGCCTGTCACCGTGGAACAGGAGTTGCGCAGCGACACGATGGAGTTGCACGTGCGTTGTGAGATGAAGTCGACGTTGTTTACACGCCACCTAGAAGTTCCGCTGTCACAGGATGGAGTCGATGCCGCGTGCCGCCTGGGAGTTGCGCACAAGCTGCAGGATGGAGATAGATGCGATGGTTGGGAGTCGACGCCACCTGGAAGTTGCACCCCCACGAGATAGATGCGATGGCTCGGTGGGGAGAATTGGTCTAATCTAATGCTAATTAATGAAAAAATATATAATGATATGTGCTTAATATAATCTTAGATGATAGGAGAGACTAGCTAGCTAATGCGTTGCCCCAGGGAGAGATTTATCTCATCTCCCCGGGGCAACGCGAACAAAAGATGGGTCAGACCTAGGATCGATCGATGTTGGTTTCTGGCTCTGATACCATATGAAAAATCTATTCTATTATATTTTGATGTGTGAAAAATCTATTCTATTATATTCTGATGTATTACGTTGACTCTCTTGTGGGGTATATATAGAAGTACATATAAGGTAGAGACTTGAAGTACAAGACAAGACAAGTTAAGATGAATTTATCTCTAGGATTATATCTTTAGGACTTTATCTTATCTCTAGGACTCTATCTCTAGGACTTTATCTCATCTCTACTCTTATCTCTAACCATACATATCTGTACTTCTAACAGCGACAACAACCTTTTTCTCCTGACGCGTTGATGCTGTGGGGCGCGGTGGGCAGCGAGCACCGACGAGTTAGCGCTAGGAGGGACGTTTCGGGCGCATTGAGGAGGGCGGGTGACAGGCGATGGCTGGGACAACACTGCGGACGCGGGGGCGACGGGCACTAGCAAGGAGGGCGATGTAGACGGTGGGCTCCGACGAGGTGTGATGGTCACCTTGACGTGCGACCCGAGGAACCTGGAGCAAGTCCTAAAGGCCCCTTCGACAACTACCCCAAAGGGCCCTTGTGGCACGACATGTTCAGGGACCTCCTCGGTGATGGGATCTTCAACTCTGACGGGGAGACATGGGTGGCGCAGCAAGACGGCAGCGCCTGACTTCACCACGCACACATCGCGAACCACCATGTCACGTTTCATGCACAACCGCCTGTTGCCCATCCTGTCCGATGCCGCCGCAACAAGCGCCCACGTCAACCTCCAGGACCTCCCCCTCCGCCTCACCTTCGACAACATATGCGGCCTTGCGTTCGGCAAGGATCCTGAGATGCTCACCCGTGGCCCGCCGGAGAACGAATTCGCCTCAGCGTTCGACCACGCCACGGAGACCACACTCAATTGCTTCATCTTCCCGAAGTGTGTGTGGCGGTTCAGGAAGTGGTTGGGGCTCGGCATGGAGACCATGCTGGCGTGCAACATCCAACACATCGACCGCTACCTCTCGACGGTGCGATGGTGATGGTGGCCGACGGTGGTCGCCACGCCCACTCATGTCGCTTTGGGCATCATCTGCGCCTGTGCGTGTAGCTTCTTGTCGGTGACGTGGGAGCACCCTTGTACATCAAGAGCTTGTGCGGAGGGCAGCCATGCGCTAGGGAGGCTGAGGACGAGGCTGAAGAGGAGCCGCCTCCGCTGCTCGCCGCCCTCAGCCGCCTCCGCCGCTTGAGGTCCTTCGCCTTACTGCTGTGCAGCGTCGCCTGCGTGGGAGGTCCGGCTCCATCGTCGCTACAGCCACCGATTCGGCGTGCTAGGAGAGGGAGAAGAGAGAGAGGTGAGGGGGAGAGAATCTGACTGGTGGGTCCCACTGATTATTTTTTAAAAAAAATGTCGAGTAGACTTTCATGTTGGACCAAAATCACTCCGGATTAAGTTAGGGGTTCTTCATCTGGTATTAATAGTTGAATGTGAAAGATGTCTAGTTTTTGGGGTCTAGAGGTTAATTCATACTCACCAAATAGTTTAGGGTAATTCAAACTTTTTCCTTTTTAGTAAAAATCCAAACAGGTTATCCTATCTTTTTATAAAGTTACAACCCACTAAATCCTAAAGCTCAATATGAAGATGCCACATCATCATCCACTAATAATTATTATATCTTAAACCTCATGCAAGTATGATATATTATCAATAATTTATTAAATTTTGGAGTTTTAAAATACAAACATGTTAAATCATCATCCCACATGATTCACATAATATTTCAATATATACCTCCATCATTTTTTATTATATCCTATAATACCTATATAGTTCACCTCACTTAGTTAATATTATTTCTCTCTTCTCTAATTAAGTCATATCATCTTAATTGTTTCTAGCCCTCAAATGATTAATCTATGATCTAAATTATCTTTCTCCTTTTCTTCTCTCGTTAAGTCATATCACATCAATTGTTTCTAGACATTAGATGATTAACCTAAAGTGCAAATTGTCCTCCTCCTTTTCTTCTCTCATAAAGTTACATCACTTTACTTTTATATTTGGATCATCATTCTATATGCTATTTAAATTATCATAAACTACGTCAACTTATTATGTCGTCTAGAGTATTTTACATACTATTTTTACTTGTTATTATCATATTAAACTCCTGCAGCAATTCGTGGGGTTTCACCTAGTAAGCAAAAGAAGAACAACCCCTCAATGAGCCTCGCCGAGCACTTCAAGTAAAAAAAACCATGGCTTGCTAAACCACCGCATAGCTTACGGAACAACACTCAATTCCAGCCAACTAACATCTAAACAACAATAGAGCCCAATACAAGGCTTCGTTGCCAAGTTTGCTATAAAAGTGGCATGGCAACTCCAACTTCACAAAACACGTGTTGTCGTTGCCGAGCTTAACACCTAGCAAGTAGTGACACAACAGTTTCGACTTCACCGTGATCATATCATCATCGCTAAACTTGTCGCCAAAATGAACAATCAACACCGACTCCCCACGATGTACATCAACCGAAGCCCGCAAAGCACCACTTCCTACACACACCTAGCAATAGGACCCTAAAAAAGATTGCAATGTGTTGTCGTTGCCAAGCTTCGTCCCACCCAACAACAAAACAACTTCGACTCAACCTAGCAAAAACAAACGAAGAAAGCCAAGTCACCCACCACAAAACAAGAATAGGGAAAGGAAAGGTGAAGACCTCGCTAAACATCCTATGCTTGTAGAGCTTTAGATACGGGCACAAGAGTCCACCAATGGCCAAAGCTACATCGGGAATGTTCTCCAAAGCCACGCTCCCATGGAGGACGCGACATGAAACAGTGCCAACCCTTGTCTAGAAGTTGGAGCAAGATTTTCACCTGAAGATCGGTTGGGAGGGAATAAACGTCACAACTATGCCATCAATTAAGGAGAATACAGAATCACCACATCTAGCCCCACAACAACCAACCTGCACAACAACGGACGTCGAATCATCACACCATTCCTCTAGCGACCAAGCCCAGGCCACCACCCCAGGGCCGGCTCTGGGCCTAGGCGGGTTGTATGACCGTCTAGGGCCCAGAGCGGAGGGGGGCCATCACCAATCTCATCCCACCCTTATCCTAGTCCAATTGGTACTGCTTTTGTGTGGATAAGCAGACAAGGTGGAGGGCGATGTCGTGTTCACGTTGTTTCCTCTTTCACCCTGACTTTTCCTCTTTCGCATCAGCGTTTTCCCTCGACTTCCTCCCTGACTATGACTTCGCTTCGTGGCTCCTATCTGTGCCGTCTCCATCTCTATGTGACAAGTAGGCTGCAACAACGAGAACGGATAGCAGTAGCCAGCAGGAAACCTATGCCTTGCCCTTGCATCATGGTGACTACCTGAGGTCTTGTCGATTGCATCTATATCCGATCGAAATTTAGGTTAGGATTTTTTTTGTAGTTCTTGTTGTTTACTTTATATTGTAATTTCAGATGTTAGAATGTTGCATAAGAAGAATCTTTCGGTGCTTAGAAAAAGGAAAAGATTTACATCAAGAAATGAGACATTAGATATCTATTATCCCCGATTTAAGGTTTTGTACTACTTTGTTTGTTTTTTTCTGTTCTTTTAGTTTTCTTCTTATATTATCAAAATTATTTATTGAGAATGGAATACCATATTGCAAATGCTTGATTTATCATGTTAGTGATGTCTATCTGAATCGCTTTAGAGGATATATGACTTATAAAGTACATTTTGCAACTAAAATAAAATTTAGTCTTAGAAGCCTGAAGTATTGGGTTCGCCTAAAGCCCTGGAAACTATAGAGACGATCATGACCAACCCACAGCTCAACTAGGCTCACAGGGCTGCTCCGGATTACCGCCATCGTCATCTTGTCACCGCTCGTGCGCTAGGAGTGCTAGATCCGGCCTTCTGCCAGACCAGGGAGGAGCCTCTTTGCCGCAAGCCGAGAAGGAGCCCCGTCGCCACCACCGTTTGCGCCGCATGCGGCCGAGAACGACGGCCGGAGAGAGGCCGGTCTTCCTCTCCTTGCGTCGACCACAGTTTTGGTCATTTGACAATTTTGGTCAATTAGCTTATCTCTTCTCGTGAACAGAAATTTTATAAAGGATTAGAGGTTCAAAGCAGGGCTGGCATTTCTGCCACTCCAACCATCATAGGATATGCAAGTTTGCGATAAGTTTGTTACTATACATTGTTTTTCTCTCGGCATATCCCACCAAATCGGCATCCGAGGAAAGTTTGACAGTGCGCGATGATGTATCCCACACGAGTACAGTATATAGCAATTAATCAGTGCGAACAAGGTGACAGTAATAAACCCATCGTGTGATTGCAACTCACGGCTCATATCATGGGAGGCATTTAAAAACTCACGCTCCCAAAATGCTTCGTGGCCCAGTGCGAACTTATCAGTTATCACTTGCTCATCCTTGCTCGTAGATCATGACTTCCATCACTGCGAGGCCTACGCTAATGCCTCATAGATCTCGCATGCAGGCAGCAGCGTGTCCCAATTTCCATTGTGCACACCGGCGCCATGCACGCACGCACGCTCTCCCCACAATCCCCGCCCCATCGCGCGCTGGCGCCTTGTGATCTAACCTGCCCGAGTTTTCCTGATTGCCTCTCTGTTCGCATCTCCTTTCTACTACGCACACTGCTGCGAAACCAGTGCTCCTCACCGCAATTGTACCACACCGCTAGTGGGCACAGATCGGCCCGGCTATATATTAGTGAGTGCGCACGGAAACAATAGACAGCAGTAGTACGAGCTGCAGCGCTGTAGGCTAGCTAGCAGCCAACCCACCGACGCTTCCATGGCCTCCTCCTCCTGCTGCCCTGCTCGCCACCTCTTCCTTTTCGCGCTCGCATTCCT